>JAIOJX010000004.1:33565122-34165122 GCA_022376925.1 Tragulus kanchil
ATGTCTCAATTTCTATAAAGGTAGCAGGGGTTTTATAGGCTTTATTTCCTATACTGTTACTACATACTAAAGCCCTAGGGTTTGTAAAGATTTCACTTTGTTTCAGATTAAAATTATGATAGATAAACTAGGTGCTGTGTTCCCAATTTTTATAGCTCAGTGCCTGAATTACAATAGAAGCTAGGTCATTTCAGCTCCTTGTGGTTTAAGAATTTCTTCCTACCTTCAAAGTTGTTTTTGATTTTTTAATTCAGTGGAAACCAACTGGGTTATTATACATTCTATTAAGCATCTTCTCTACAGGAAGACCTCTTTCTTCAGTTACTGTTCAAGGTAAAATCTGATATCTATCACTGTGGAGAAACTTGAAGTTGAACTAGATCCAGTGAATAACAGAACCTCAACAGAACATCCAGGGATATAAGCATAATTGGGATAGCATCTTAGTGACAAAACATTACTAAGAGGCATTGAATCCAAGTGACTTTTCATTTGCCCCAACAGTATCTGATCTAACCTCAGAAATAATTTAGGGTTATGCAAAGTTTTATATTAAAAGTAGAGCTATCTGAAAATAATTTTAAACGTATATGAATGTTCTAAGTATTTTAACAATTATCATAAACCATTTCTTAGTCAATGGAATTCAAAATGTGTGAATATTTAGTGGAAAACATGGATTTATTTTATGGAAATAGTATCTTTCTGTGAGGCATTTTGAAAATACATGATTAATTGACTTCTAGTTAGCTACCACAAAAGGAATTATTATAATGTCACATTAATTATTTTTAATATTATTTAAAGCTCATTTTAATAGATAATCATTATTTTAAAATTATAATTATTTATATTAGAAATCAGCAAATTTCTTACACTTAGAGAACAATTACATCAGCCTTACTAAAAGTACGAATGAGAAATACACTTATTCTAGAGTGTTTGCACTTTCTACACTTCATATTAAAGTTCCACAACCACTAAAGTAAGCTTTCTTACCATTTTCTCCATAATTATTAACCTGAGATTTAGAATTAGTCCTCCTTCTTATCCAACAGGAAGATCCCTTTATAACTGCTATCAGTAATTCAGGCTTTTGCTTAGTTGGTGGGCTTCCTGAAAGGAAGTGTGATTATAGAATAGCCTTTTTGAAAATAAATGAATAGCTATGTCAAACAGTTGATGAATACTGATATAGTAGCTTTTAAAAGTAGAACAGAATCCAAAATTTCCAACTATCAAAGAGCTCGTTGCTTTGAACACTGAATGTCCACTCACAGAAGGGATAGCAACATGTCCTGCCAAAGAGATTACTCAGAATTCAGCTTTAGAATAGCAGATTATTCCCTTAATATTCTCCAGCTTGTTCATCATAGACACATTTGTTTATAAACTCTAAATAAAGAGCTTGATTTAAAAGAACCTATCACAAAACTGAAAAATCAATTTGAGTGTATGTCCTTGCAGTCATGGGCTTTTACTGATAAACAACCTTATTAAGGAATGATGGCATATATTTGAGAAATCTAGCTCTAAACAAGTTCTAGATCTTCTAGTATTAATACAAGCCCACCATTTTCCAGATGAGGAAACAGAGGTCTGGAAAGGTTAAGTACATTACTGTTGGTCACACAGGAGAAAAGAATAAGAAGATATTTGCCTCTTATAAGGATAGGTTGCCCACCTTTGCATGTTTCTTTTTGAGATATTATAAAAGCCCTGGGGAATGTGCTAGTGTGAAGGAAATTGCCATTGATGCAACACAATAACAAGAACATTTTTTTCTTCTACAGAGAGAATAAATACTATTTAAACATAAATTTTCCATAAAGATAGTATCATCAGATTAAACAAATAAAGGTTTATGATGTAAAACTTTTGAAGAAAATTCCAGAATATACATATTTCTATTGAGGTCATACCTTTGCATATATATTTTTTTTACGTTGAGTTACAGTTGACATAAAGATAAACAGTGTGTTGATTCGATACCTTTATAGTTACAATGTGATTACCACTGAAGCATTAGCTAACATATCTGTCATGTCCCATATGTAAATATCATTTCTTTTTGTGGTGGAAACACTTAAGATCTGATCTCTTAGCAACTTGGAAGTTTATGAATCAGTATTATTGACTTTAATTACTATTTTGTGTATTAGATCTCCTGGACTCACTGATCTACTAGTTGGAAGTTTGTACCCTTAAGCAGTGTCTTCCCAATTTTCCCGCGCCAACCCCCTGGTAACTGTCGTTCTACTCTGTTTTTATGAGTTGGATTTTTTAGATTCCACGTATAAGTGAGATCATACATTGTCTTTTTCTGTCTGATTTAACCTCACTCCCTGTGTATATTAATTGCTTTAAGACTTTGACTTGGTCTTTTATTTACTTGAAAACTATCGAATGTACCAAAGATTAGCAGATCTATGATAACTTCTTTCTATCCCACTATTAAAAAATATATAACTGTTAATATAACTTCCTAGGTAACTCCTGCTACATGTTTATAGGTTCTTGAAGAGATGTTCATAACATTTGAAAAAAAGCTTGATTTAAAAGAACCTATCACAAAACTGAAAAATCAATTTGAGTGTATGTCCTTGCAGTCATGGGCTTTTACTGATAAACAACCTTATTAAGGAATGATGGCATATATTTGAGAAATCTAGCTCTAAACAAGTTCTAGATCTTCTAGTATTAATACAAGCCCACCATTTTCCAGATGAGGAAACAGAGGTCTGGAAAGGTTAAGTACATTACTGTTGGTCACACAGGAGAAAAGAATAAGAAGATATTTGCCTCTTATAAGGATAGGTTGCCCACCTTTGCATGTTTCTTTTTGAGATATTATAAAAGCCCTGGGGAATGTGCTAGTGTGAAGGAAATTGCCATTGATGCAACACAATAACAAGAACATTTTTTTCTTCTACAGAGAGAATAAATACTATTTAAACATAAATTTTCCATAAAGATAGTATCATCAGATTAAACAAATAAAGGTTTATGATGTAAAACTTTTGAAGAAAATTCCAGAATATACATATTTCTATTGAGGTCATACCTTTGCATATATATTTTTTTTACGTTGAGTTACAGTTGACATAAAGATAAACAGTGTGTTGATTCGATACCTTTATAGTTACAATGTGATTACCACTGAAGCATTAGCTAACATATCTGTCATGTCCCATATGTAAATATCATTTCTTTTTGTGGTGGAAACACTTAAGATCTGATCTCTTAGCAACTTGGAAGTTTATGAATCAGTATTATTGACTTTAATTACTATTTTGTGTATTAGATCTCCTGGACTCACTGATCTACTAGTTGGAAGTTTGTACCCTTAAGCAGTGTCTTCCCAATTTTCCCGCGCCAACCCCCTGGTAACTGTCGTTCTACTCTGTTTTTATGAGTTGGATTTTTTAGATTCCACGTATAAGTGAGATCATACATTGTCTTTTTCTGTCTGATTTAACCTCACTCCCTGTGTATATTAATTGCTTTAAGACTTTGACTTGGTCTTTTATTTACTTGAAAACTATCGAATGTACCAAAGATTAGCAGATCTATGATAACTTCTTTCTATCCCACTATTAAAAAATATATAACTGTTAATATAACTTCCTAGGTAACTCCTGCTACATGTTTATAGGTTCTTGAAGAGATAAAAATAAATTCTGTAAAGCGAGTTCTTAACCTTTAGTTCTTTTTTTCTTATTTTCTTTAAATAATTTCATTTATTTATTTATTTTTGGCTGTGCTGGGGTTTCATTGCTGCATGAGCTTTTCTTGAGCTACTAGAGTGAGGGCCTCTCTCTAGTTGTGATGTGCAGGCTTCTCCCTATTATGGAGCCCAGAATATAGCAGGCTTTAGTATTGCAGCATGTGGTCTCAGTAATTGCAGACTCTAGAGCACAGGCTCAACAGCTGTGGTACGTGGGCTTAGTTGCTATACAGCATGTGGGGTCTTCCCAGATCAGGGATCCAACCCATATCTCCTGTTTTTGCAGTCAGATTCCTTACCACTGAGCCAACAGGGAAGCCCTTAATCTCTGCTTCTTAAAGCTTGTTTAGTAGGGGGATCTCAGAGCCCTTTGGAATTAAATGTGAAAATATACGAATATATGTATGTATTGGTTTGCTTAGGCTGCTGTAACAAAGTACCACAAAGTAAATAGTTTATGCAATAGAAGTAAATGGTTTTAGAGTTCTGGCAACTAGAAGTTCGAAATCAATGTCAACAAGGTTGGTTCCTTCAGAGGGCCCTAAGAAAAGAACCTCTCTCCTTGGCTTATTGATAGCCATCTTCTCCCTATGTCTCTCTGCATCATTTTCTTTCTATGTATTGTCTAAAGTTCTTCTTTTAATAAGGACACCAGTCATGCTGTATTACAGCTCACATAGCTTATTACTTGATTACCTTTACAAATACTCTATCTGCAAATAATGTCACAGTCTTAGGTACTGGAGTTAGGACACTAAAATATCTTTTTGATGGAGATACAATTCAGTTCATAACAGCAGAAATGTATGTTTTTCTGGAGGTAGAGCAAGAACCCAAATGTTTATTATCTTTTCCATGGGGACCATGTTCCCCCCGCAAAAGATTCAGAGCCATTGACCTAAGTGAATGGTGCTTAAACCAGAAAAGATGAAGTAAGATTTGTTAAAAGGAAACTTAGGCTTAGAATAAATGAGATGAGATGAAGAGAAAATAACAGGTCACCATCTATTAATACATTAGACTAAAGGTTTGTCTAGAGCTGTATTTTTACAATAAATATTATTTATTGTTCAATAAAATAGCCATTAGTTACATGAAGCTTTTGAATGTTGGAAATGCAGCTAGTCCAAATTGAATTGTGCTCTAAGGATAAAACACACATTGGATTTCAAAAATTTACTTTGAAAAAAAGAATGTAAACATGTCCAATAAATTAACTATATATTAAAATATTTTAGATATATTTAGGTAAATATTACTTTGAACTTTCTTTTTTATTTTTTAAAATACACCTAATAAATGTAGAAGTCTGTATATGATTTGTGTTGTTATTGTTCAGTTGCTAAGCCATGTCCGACTCTTTGCAACCCCAGACTACACGCTTCCCTGTCCTTCACTACCCGATTCTCGTTCATATTTTTGAGTATGATGCTATCCAATCAGATTCCTTACCACTGAGCCAACAGGGAAGCCCTTAATCTCTGCTTCTTAAAGCTTGTTTAGTAGGGGGATCTCAGAGCCCTTTGGAATTAAATGTGAAAATATACGAATATATGTATGTATTGGTTTGCTTAGGCTGCTGTAACAAAGTACCACAAAGTAAATAGTTTATGCAATAGAAGTAAATGGTTTTAGAGTTCTGGCAACTAGAAGTTCGAAATCAATGTCAACAAGGTTGGTTCCTTCAGAGGGCCCTAAGAAAAGAACCTCTCTCCTTGGCTTATTGATAGCCATCTTCTCCCTATGTCTCTCTGCATCATTTTCTTTCTATGTATTGTCTAAAGTTCTTCTTTTAATAAGGACACCAGTCATGCTGTATTACAGCTCACATAGCTTATTACTTGATTACCTTTACAAATACTCTATCTGCAAATAATGTCACAGTCTTAGGTACTGGAGTTAGGACACTAAAATATCTTTTTGATGGAGATACAATTCAGTTCATAACAGCAGAAATGTATGTTTTTCTGGAGGTAGAGCAAGAACCCAAATGTTTATTATCTTTTCCATGGGGACCATGTTCCCCATAAAAGATTCAGAGCCATTGACCTAAGTGAATGGTGCTTAAACCAGAAAAGATGAAGTAAGATTTGTTAAAAGGAAACTTAGGCTTAGAATAAATGAGATGAGATGAAGAGAAAATAACAGGTCACCATCTATTAATACATTAGACTAAAGGTTTGTCTAGAGCTGTATTTTTACAATAAATATTATTTATTGTTCAATAAAATAGCCATTAGTTACATGAAGCTTTTGAATGTTGGAAATGCAGCTAGTCCAAATTGAATTGTGCTCTAAGGATAAAACACACATTGGATTTCAAAAATTTACTTTGAAAAAAAGAATGTAAACATGTCCAATAAATTAACTATATATTAAAATATTTTAGATATATTTAGGTAAATATTACTTTGAACTTTCTTTTTTATTTTTTAAAATACACCTAATAAATGTAGAAGTCTGTATATGATTTGTGTTGTTATTGTTCAGTTGCTAAGCCATGTCCGACTCTTTGCAACCCCAGACTACACACGCTTCCCTGTCCTTCACTATCTCCTGGAGTTTGCTCAGGTTCATATTTATTGAGTCAGTGATGCTATCCAATCATCTGATCCTCTGCCACCTTCTTCTCCCTTTGCCGTCAGTATTTCCCAACATCAGAGTCTTTTCCAATGAGTTGGCTCTTTGCATCAGGTGGATAAAACATTGGAGTTTCACCATAATTCCTTCCAAAGAATATTCAGAGTTGAATTCGTTTAGAATTGACTGGTTTGGTCTCCTTGCAGTCCGAGGAACTCTCAAGAGTCTTCTGCAGAACCACAATTCAAAGACATCAATTCTTTGGTGGTCAGCCTTTTTATGGTCCAACTCTCATATTCGTACATGACTACTGGAAAAACCTTAGCTTTGACTAGGTAGACCTTGTTGGCAAAGTGATGTCTCAGCATTTTAATATGCTGCCTAAGTTGGTCAAAGCTTTCCTTACAAGAAGAAACATCTTCTAATTTCATAGCTGCAGTCACTATCCACAGTGATTTTGGAGCCAAGAAAATAGTCTGCTACTGCTTCCACTTCTTCCCTTTCTATTTGCCATTATGTGACTGGATACCATGATCTTAGTTTTTTGAATGTTGAGTTTTAAGCCAGCTTTTCCACTGTCCTTTTCTACAATATATCTCTATTTTGCACACTTAAGATCTATTTGATCTTACTGTTTAGAAGTTCCATCTCAGGGTAATTCTGTGGTTCTGGAATATATTTATAATATTGTGAAAAAGAAATCAAATTTTACTTCCAAGTCTTTAGAAGCTCTTAATATAAGTTGTGAAACATTTAGGTGGTATAGATTATTGTGGGTGTTATTGAGGTTTGCAACATCTAATGAATGCAAAATATGTTGCACTGTTTTTTTGTATTCTTTGTAGTAAAACGGGTTTCAGAAATCCGTTTTACTACATTTATCAAGTTGACTAAGAAAAATGAAGCTAAATATTTTCACTGGCACTGTGAAACTGCAAGCTATGACCCTATTGAGACAACAGGGTATAATGCATCAGCAGCCTCTCAATTAGCTGCTTGTCTATACTGTAATGTGTAGTGTTCTCATCTCTCTGTGACTGTGACAGGGATCTCCACCACAAACGGCACATCTGGTTCCTGAGGTCATTTCATCAATATCACCTATAAACCATATTTAAGATCAAAAGAATAAAGAAGGTTACCAGTGATGAGGTTCTGGAATGTCGCCAGCCCACCAGCATTGATAATGAGACTTGCTGCAACTTAACTCTCAAGGCCTGGAAATGTGTGAAGGATGGATATCAGCAGGCTTGCTAAGCAGTCTGAATGCGTGGTACCATGAAAGAGAACACTTACAAGAAGGGGAAAAGAAAGACTAGAAGTGAGACCCTAAGTGCCAAATTAAAACCTTGTAAAACTCAGGAATGCTGAGTAGTAGTAGCTACTACTATATAGTATATACCTATATATACTATATAGCTGAAAATATATACCTATCAACACTCAGGATTTTGTGGAGAGAGTAGAAGAGTTATAATTTGGGGTATGACAGAATAAAAACATTAGGGTGCTTTCAAGCACAATGAGTAGCTATACCAACAACCCAACAACCTTTTCTTGTTTGTTTGCTTTGTTTTTGTTTTTTTTTTTTTAATTTAAAAATTTTTTTTCCTCTTCTTCTTCTTTTTTTTTTTTTTTTAATTTTTTGGGCCTCTTTCTATTGATTTTTACTTATCTATTTTTCATCCATCTTATTCTTCAGCCTGCGTGGGCCTCCCATTGCAGTGGCCTCTCCCATGGCAGAGCACCAGCTCTGGGAGCATGCAGTCTAGAGCACCGGCTCCCAATTGGACACAGTCTGTGAGATCGTCCTGGGCCTTCCAAGTCTTTAGAAGCTCTTAATATAAGTTGTGAAACATTTAGGTGGTATAGATTATTGTGGGTGTTATTGAGGTTTGCAACATCTAATGAATGCAAAATATGTTGCACTGTTTTTTTGTATTCTTTGTAGTAAAACGGGTTTCAGAAATCCGTTTTACTACATTTATCAAGTTGACTAAGAAAAATGAAGCTAAATATTTTCACTGGCACTGTGAAACTGCAAGCTATGACCCTATTGAGACAACAGGGTATAATGCATCAGCAGCCTCTCAATTAGCTGCTTGTCTATACTGTAATGTGTAGTGTTCTCATCTCTCTGTGACTGTGACAGGGATCTCCACCACAAACGGCACATCTGGTTCCTGAGGTCATTTCATCAATATCACCTATAAACCATATTTAAGATCAAAAGAATAAAGAAGGTTACCAGTGATGAGGTTCTGGAATGTCGCCAGCCCACCAGCATTGATAATGAGACTTGCTGCAACTTAACTCTCAAGGCCTGGAAATGTGTGAAGGATGGATATCAGCAGGCTTGCTAAGCAGTCTGAATGCGTGGTACCATGAAAGAGAACACTTACAAGAAGGGGAAAAGAAAGACTAGAAGTGAGACCCTAAGTGCCAAATTAAAACCTTGTAAAACTCAGGAATGCTGAGTAGTAGTAGCTACTACTATATAGTATATACCTATATATACTATATAGCTGAAAATATATACCTATCAACACTCAGGATTTTGTGGAGAGAGTAGAAGAGTTATAATTTGGGGTATGACAGAATAAAAACATTAGGGTGCTTTCAAGCACAATGAGTAGCTATACCAACAACCCAACAACCTTTTCTTGTTTGTTTGCTTTGTTTTTGTTTTTTTTTTTTTAATTTAAAAATTTTTTTTCCTCTTCTTCTTCTTTTTTTTTTTTTTTAATTTTTTGGGCCTCTTTCTATTGATTTTTACTTATCTATTTTTCATCCATCTTATTCTTCAGCCTGCGTGGGCCTCCCATTGCAGTGGCCTCTCCCATGGCAGAGCACCAGCTCTGGGAGCATGCAGTCTAGAGCACCGGCTCCCAATTGGACACAGTGGCATGTGAGATCGTCCTGGGCCAGGGATTGAACCGGTGCCCCTTGCACTGCAAGGTGGACTGTTTACCTACTGGACCATCAGGGAAATCCCAACAACCTTTTTTTTGAAAAAAAAGTTTAAATGTTTAACTTGGACTAAATCAGAAGTTGCAAATTGTTAATTTTTGATAAGATCTTGGTCACAGACCTTGTTTTCCTCAGGACATCAATGTTTTAGGCAAACAGGGCATAGGTTTTCTTGCTTTTTGTAGTCCTCGATACTTTCCTTAGATCTGGCTTACTTCAAATTCATTGATATCACTTGTATTATTTTGGAAATATTTGTGTGTGACCCTTGGAAGTTGATGATTATACTGACAGTGAAGGCGATTGCAATAGTTCTTCTAGCTATACTACTATGATATCATTAAGAGTATTGCTATTACTACTGTTATCACCACTACCACCATCACTGCCATTGCCACATCTACTTTTTCTATTACTATTACTGTTCTGTATGATTCCACTACTATTATTACTAGTAGAATCATAACCACAACCACAGCTACTACAGAGTCATAGTTATTACACTCATAGCACATATAAATGGGTGACAGAGTCTATTCTAGGTTTTTTAGATGTAATATGTCATTTATATCTAACAACAATCCTGCAAAGTATGTATTATGATTATCACCATAATCTCAGTTCTCTCAGCATATCATCATAAGCTGAGGGAACTGAAGCACAGAAAGATTAGAGAAATTGCCAAATATAACAAGGCTAATAAGTTATGGAGCTGAGGTTCTAACTTCTCTGCGAACCCTTCCTCTTGTAAACTTACTCATATTCAATAACTAGAACACTCTAACTTGTTAAAGTCTTAGAGTTCTGTGGGTGTGCTTTTATATTTACAATTCAAGTATATATGATGCCTTCATTTTTATAAAATAATTTAAGGCTCCTAAAAAAGGAAGTGTGGGATAGTTGGCCTCATTCTTACTGAATCGAGTGGACCCACATTCTACTAGAAAAGCTATAGCCTGGTGACATGAATGCAGCATTAAGATGAGTGGACGGCTTCCCTGGTAGTCCAGTGGGTAAAGAGTCCACCTTGCAGTGCAAGGGGCACTGGTTCAGTCCCTGGCCCTGAAGATCCCATGTGCCATGGAGTGGCCGGACCTGTGTGTCCAGTGAGGAGCCACTGCTCTGGAGCGCATGCACCCAGAGCCAGTGCTCTACAAGGAGAGAGGCCACTGCAATGGGAGGCCCACACAGGCCAAAGAATAAAGATGGATGAAAATAAGTAAAAAAACCAACAAAAGAGGCCAAAAAAATTATATACATAAAAAAAGATGAATGCAAGTGCTCATGTGTCTGTTGAAAGTCCATGATTTGATGCTGTCTTGATGATCCTGCTCCCAGCACCAATCGTCTCGCTGTATCTCACTGTGCACATTGTGTGCACTGTTCTCTGGAACCAGGGTAGGCAAGGTACAAGTTAAGAGGCTCAAAGAAGACAGGAGGAGCTGTAGAAACTGCAGACGTATTTATTCTCTCCTGGTTGACGCTGCAGCTGTAGCGGCAGCCATAATATAACAAGACCATGAGGTAGCCTCAGTGCAGCCCTAAGGCAGCCACAGTGGTGACTTTTAGGTGGTGCTTGTACAGGCATACTGCACAGAGTAGCTCGTGACCAAGAGAGCACCTCCTGACCTACATGCGCAATTTCAAAAGTGATCTCAGCTGTTACACAGCCATGTATTTGCAAAACGTGGGTCAGGAGACTCTGACCATTTTGACTTAATTTGCTCTTTCCCTACAGATGGCAAAGCAAATAAGGCAAGAGATGGTATGCCATCCTTGACTAAAAGACTCAGATAAAGAGATGCTAGGGCTTCCCTAGTGGTCCAGTGGGTAAAGGCTAACTGAAAAAAAGAACACTCTAACTTGTTAAAGTCTTAGAGTTCTGTGGGTGTGCTTTTATATTTACAATTCAAGTATATATGATGCCTTCATTTTATAAAATAATTTAAGGCTCCTAAAAAAGGAAGTGTGGGATAGTTGGCCTCATTCTTACTGAATCGAGTGGACCCACATTCTACTAGAAAAGCTATAGCCTGGTGACATGAATGCAGCATTAAGATGAGTGGACGGCTTCCCTGGTAGTCCAGTGGGTAAAGAGTCCACCTTGCAGTGCAAGGGGCACTGGTTCAGTCCCTGGCCCTGAAGATCCCATGTGCCATGGAGTGGCCGGACCTGTGTGTCCAGTGAGGAGCCACTGCTCTGGAGCGCATGCACCCAGAGCCAGTGCTCTACAAGGAGAGAGGCCACTGCAATGGGAGGCCCACAAGGGCCAAAGAATAAAGATGGATGAAAATAAGTAAAAAAACCAACAAAAGAGGCCAAAAAAATTATATACATAAAAAAAGATGAATGCAAGTGCTCATGTGTCTGTTGAAAGTCCATGATTTGATGCTGTCTTGATGATCCTGCTCCCAGCACCAATCGCCTCGCTGTATCTCACTGTGCACATTGTGTGCACTGTTCTCTGGAACCAGGGTAGGCAAGGTACAAGTTAAGAGGCTCAAAGAAGACAGGAGGAGCTGTAGAAACTGCAGACGTATTTATTCTCTCCTGGTTGACGCTGCAGCTGTAGCGGCAGCCATAATATAACAAGACCATGAGGTAGCCTCAGTGCAGCCCTAAGGCAGCCACAGTGGTGACTTTTAGGTGGTGCTTGTACAGGCATACTGCACAGAGTAGCTCGTGACCAAGAGAGCACCTCCTGACCTACATGCGCAATTTCAAAAGTGATCTCAGCTGTTACACAGCCATGTATTTGCAAAACGTGGGTCAGGAGACTCTGACCATTTTGACTTAATTTGCTCTTTCCCTACAGATGGCAAAGCAAATAAGGCAAGAGATGGTATGCCATCCTTGACTAAAAGACTCAGATAAAGAGATGCTAGGGCTTCCCTAGTGGTCCAGTGGGTAAGGTCACTGCCTTGCAGTTCAAGAGACGCCAGTTCGATCCCTGGCCTGGGAAGATCCCATGTGCCGCGGAGCGGCTGGACTGAGCCGGTGCTCTGCAGTGAGAGAGGCCACTGTGGTGGGAGGCCCACACAGGCCAAAGAACAAAGATAAATGAATGAAAGACCAATAGAAGTGGCCAAAAAAAAAAAAAAAAAACAAGATGCTAAATACATAGTAAATAATACTATCAAATGTCCATAGAGACATAAAAAATATAGATGTGTAGTTTTTATTGTAGTTTTAAGTATAGACTTATTCTGCATGCCATTCATATATTATTTTGTGGATATAAATTAGGAATTGTTTTATCTTTATGGTGAATTGACTTTTTCTTATCATAAAATATCTCTCCTTATGTCTAGTAATGCTTTTTTCCTTGAAGTTAGCCTGGTCTGGTACTAGTACAATTCTTTTTCTTTCTGTGTTTCAAGAAAATATTACACTTCTTTGGTAGAAAAAACAGAGGCCAACTTGGTTTGCAGAGAATTTGTACAATGTAAATTAACACCTTAACAGAATCCAGCTAAAATATAATTAAAACTAACAAAAACTACTCCAGAGTTTAAACACTATAGTTCATCCTTTCCATGTCTCTTGATTCAATGCCCTCTGTTTATTGCTGGAGGTGGGTTTTATGGTATTGTGAGCTGGACTTGAGATATGATGCTTTGACATGTACTGATACTCTTAGGCATTAATGTGACAAATATTTTGGTGACTATAAGATGCAATAACTACGATTATACAAGTCAGGGTTTTAACTACTGTCACTGCAGGTTATTAAAACTGCTGAGGCCAAAAGTGTTAACAGTTGGTGATAGGATTTCGGAACGAGCCCTAAGGCAGCACCTGGGACTTTTTAGGTGGTGCTTGTACAGGCATACTGCACAGAGTAGCTCGTGACCAAGAGAGCACCTCCTGACCTACATGCGCAATTTCAAAAGTGATCTCAGCTGTTACACAGCCATGTATTTGCAAAACGTGGGTCAGGAGACTCTGACCATTTTGACTTAATTTGCTCTTTCCCTACAGATGGCAAAGCAAATAAGGCAAGAGATGGTATGCCATCCTTGACTAAAAGACTCAGATAAAGAGATGCTAGGGCTTCCCTAGTGGTCCAGTGGGTAAGGTCACTGCCTTGCAGTTCAAGAGACGCCAGTTCGATCCCTGGCCTGGGAAGATCCCATGTGCCGCGGAGCGGCTGGACTGAGCCGGTGCTCTGCAGTGAGAGAGGCCACTGTGGTGGGAGGCCCACACAGGCCAAAGAACAAAGATAAATGAATGAAAGACCAATAGAAGTGGCCAAAAAAAAAAAAACAAGATGCTAAATACATAGTAAATAATACTATCAAATGTCCATAGAGACATAAAAAATATAGATGTGTAGTTTTTATTGTAGTTTTAAGTATAGACTTATTCTGCATGCCATTCATATATTATTTTGTGGATATAAATTAGGAATTGTTTTATCTTTATGGTGAATTGACTTTTTCTTATCATAAAATATCTCTCCTTATGTCTAGTAATGCTTTTTTCCTTGAAGTTAGCCTGGTCTGGTACTAGTACAATTCTTTTTCTTTCTGTGTTTCAAGAAAATATTACACTTCTTTGGTAGAAAAAACAGAGGCCAACTTGGTTTGCAGAGAATTTGTACAATGTAAATTAACACCTTAACAGAATCCAGCTAAAATATAATTAAAACTAACAAAAACTACTCCAGAGTTTAAACACTATAGTTCATCCTTTCCATGTCTCTTGATTCAATGCCCTCTGTTTATTGCTGGAGGTGGGTTTTATGGTATTGTGAGCTGGACTTGAGATATGATGCTTTGACATGTACTGATACTCTTAGGCATTAATGTGACAAATATTTTGGTGACTATAAGATGCAATAACTACGATTATACAAGTCAGGGTGAACTCTTTTCAATACATCACCTTGGTCACTGCAGGTTATTAAAACTGCTGAGGCCAAAAGTGTTAACAGTTGGTGATAGGATTTCAGGGATAATTCTGTTATCATTGGCTGAAATGATCAGTGACGGATTCTGTAGAATGCCTTGTTTTGAATGCATTTCTAATGGCTTCTTTTGGGGGGAAGAAATGGTTAAAATTGAGAACTAATAAGAAGATTAATTTGAGCTAGAGAAGTATCTTCAGACAAATGATCTTCATTCCGGTGACTATTTTAGCAGAAAATATTAACACGTTTTGGCTGAAATTGGATTTCATGATCCAAATAACCTGGGAAAACACTGAGCTAATAAAACTAAACAAGTTTATTTACTTCTAAATTTTTCAATCTGTAATATGGTAATTAGTATGCATTTGGGAATACAGTATGCACTATTTTCCACAGATCAACATTTGCCTTATTAGAAAGTTAATTTATTTTCAGCAGAACATGAGGTTATTAAAAATTAAAGTGCATAAGAATATTTATATACTTTTTAATTTGCATCCCTGTAGTGAAATTAATTTCATTGATAGTAGATTAAGTTTTAATAAACAGTGTTTACTGAAATAGAGGCTCTTTATATTTATCTTTATTTACTTTTATTTTTTATTCTTTTTCATAAATATATTTGTAGCATACTTGATTTGAAAGCACACAATTATGAAGTTAGGTATTATTACATTTTGAAATAAAAATTTTAATAATGTTAATTTTTGAGAGATTAAAAAATGTTGAATAGGTTTAGTGTGCCTGACAAAACACTTGCCACTTTCCTTAATAAAAAAAGACTAATTTCAAAGGCTAATTAATATGACTTTCTTTTTGAAAACTCTGAAGGCTTTTCATGATTTTTCAAGTGCGGATCAAGCCTTCACAGGAGCTCTTTCTCTGATATATTATGGTATAACTTTCCAAAGTGAAATAAAATTAGACTTCACTACCATTAGAGTCAGGATTCACGTGAATAATATCTTTAAAACACGGTGTGTGCAAAGGATCTTATACTTGCTGTAATTTCCATTACACAGGAGGTCAAAAATAATGAATCATTTCTTTAAAAAATTTAATTGCTTTTTAGGTAACAATCCTTTTTTTACATTTTATTTTTAACTGAAAGATAAACAGAAAAATAGCATCTGATACTTAAATGGAGAGCCTCCCATAATCATGCTGTCAACTAGAAAGCCTTTATTTTCAGTCAGTTTCTTGTAGCTCATGTTACAAAGGGGGTGATTGGCAGCTCAGCCACTTGGTAACTGAGAATAAGAAGTATTGTTGCTTTAAAGACAGAAGATGAAGGTGCTGCCACTTTATTAGCATCTTTGTATTACTTCATTCACGTCATGCTTATTTAGGACCAGAGAATTGAAAACCAAAAATTAAATAAGAACTATTCTTTGTGGCTCATTTAGAAGGCAATTTTGACATCTTTTGAATCACTAGCTCTTTGTACTTCTAAAGAGGAAAAGTCAGCCCCTTGTAGAATTCCTTTTTGTCTAGGTTGCTGGTGTATTGTTTTGTTTGCTTGTTTAAATATCATGTAACTTGTAACAACCCTCATGTTTTAATAGTACCTCATCTTAGTACTACTTCTTTATTGAATGTCAGAATCATGAAAATAAAATACATGTTCATAAGGAGAAGCATAGCCTGTTTTAATGGAAAAGATTTAGACTGTGAGCTGAGAGCTCCTCTCTAATCTTCCCTTTATTATTGTGGATAATGGTATGTGTCCCTTACCTCTGTTTCAGGCAAGGATTCTGGAAGCAGTCTATCAATACTATATATGAAAGTGCACTCTGTGGAGTACATGGACTAGTATTATTCTTATCAAGATTATTCTTTCATTTAGGAATTTATGTATGGCAAAGAACTCTTTAGATACATTTTTCTTTGTTTCCCATCCTCATTATTTTGTGCTCTAAGAGGTTGTAAATTCAGTGTTAGTCCTACATCACCTAGCACAGGGCATTGCTCACAATGGGATTTTAAAATGTGCCTATAGAGTGGTGAATGGCTCCTTTACAGTATAATTGAGTATATTTGACATGAACACAATAAATGCAGTTTACGTTGGATTTTTATTTTTAATTCATTTTACCTGTCATGTTATTTAAACATCATTAGTAAAATTTGACAAATTTGGTCTTTTATTGTTATTACTTGGCATAGCATCAGGACTGCCTCAGAGTTTATTTTAGCATCATAATATGGTTAAACAATGCCCAGCAGTTATGGCTTTTATTTGGAGCAATTTCCTACCTATTTCAAAAGGATAAAGTGTGGTTTATTCAGTTGTTTTTCTCTAAGTTCATAACATTTATTTAAACATTGTGTTGTATCCAAATTAACCTAAAAGACTCCATTCATTCTCTTCTTTGGCTGGTGTGCTACTTACTCACAGATTCATTGACCATGATTGATTATAAACTGCATGTGAGACCCACTTGCATGGATTCGTCATTTGTTAAAGTTTAAATGAGTCACAATTCCCCTCTGCTATTGGACTTTACAACGTGTAATAAGGTGTTTTTAATGGCTTTCCTTGCAAAATACCTTCTTTCATCTGCAGGTCAGCTTGGTTTAAATCTGTTTTTTTTTCTTTCGCCTCATCTGGAGATCCTAAAGAAAAGGGACAATAAATACCATAGTTTACTTTTGCTTTCCAGCATCAGCATAGTGCTTTATATCTAAGGGATAGCCAACATTTTTTGTCAGACTGAATTATTCTAATATTTCTATAAAAGGTTTATGGAAAATCTTACTAGAGAGAGCTCCATAAAGATTTGTAGTGTTGCCTCAAGCCAGAGAATTAAACAGTAGCAGGGCTGTCTCATTTCTCAGGTGGCTGAGCAAAAGAATAGGCATTAGAATCACTAGGACTTCCCTATGAAAGCACTCGTACAGTTTGAGGCTAAATATGTGGAGTTTTGTCCAAATTCATAGATAACCTCTTAAGCCCCTTTCATCCTAATACCTAAATTAGCATGCCTGGGCTTATTGTAATCACATCCTGTTGAAACCAAGGTCACTGAGGCTGGTAAGTTTCTGTTAGTCCTACATCACCTAGCACAGGGCATTGCTCACAATGGGATTTTAAAATGTGCCTATAGAGTGGTGAATGGCTCCTTTACAGTATAATTGAGTATATTTGACATGAACACAATAAATGCAGTTTACGTTGGATTTTTATTTTTAATTCATTTTACCTGTCATGTTATTTAAACATCATTAGTAAAATTTGACAAATTTGGTCTTTTATTGTTATTACTTGGCATAGCATCAGGACTGCCTCAGAGTTTATTTTAGCATCATAATATGGTTAAACAATGCCCAGCAGTTATGGCTTTTATTTGGAGCAATTTCCTACCTATTTCAAAAGGATAAAGTGTGGTTTATTCAGTTGTTTTTCTCTAAGTTCATAACATTTATTTAAACATTGTGTTGTATCCAAATTAACCTAAAAGACTCCATTCATTCTCTTCTTTGGCTGGTGTGCTACTTACTCACAGATTCATTGACCATGATTGATTATAAACTGCATGTGAGACCCACTTGCATGGATTCGTCATTTGTTAAAGTTTAAATGAGTCACAATTCCCCTCTGCTATTGGACTTTACAACGTGTAATAAGGTGTTTTTAATGGCTTTCCTTGCAAAATACCTTCTTTCATCTGCAGGTCAGCTTGGTTTAAATCTGTTTTTTTTTTTTCTTTCGCCTCATCTGGAGATCCTAAAGAAAAGGGACAATAAATACCATAGTTTACTTTTGCTTTCCAGCATCAGCATAGTGCTTTATATCTAAGGGATAGCCAACATTTTTTGTCAGACTGAATTATTCTAATATTTCTATAAAAGGTTTATGGAAAATCTTACTAGAGAGAGCTCCATAAAGATTTGTAGTGTTGCCTCAAGCCAGAGAATTAAACAGTAGCAGGGCTGTCTCATTTCTCAGGTGGCTGAGCAAAAGAATAGGCATTAGAATCACTAGGACTTCCCTATGAAAGCACTCGTACAGTTTGAGGCTAAATATGTGGAGTTTTGTCCAAATTCATAGATAACCTCTTAAGCCCCTTTCATCCTAATACCTAAATTAGCATGCCTGGGCTTATTGTAATCACATCCTGTTGAAACCAAGGTCACTGAGGCTGGTAAGTTTCTGGTCAAAAGAGTAATGGGAAAGTGAACTAACATTGATTTTATGCCACTCTGTTAGGATGCCATGCTAGGTGCTTTACATAATGTATTTTATTTCATCTTGACCACAATCAATATCAGGTCTTAGAGCTCTCAGTTCAAGAGAGGTTAAGTAATTTGTCCAAGGTCACTTGCTTAGTAAGATAAACAGCCAAAATCTGAACTCACTTGTGGCTGACAGCGAAGTCCATGCTATTTAATTACTCATTCTGTTTATCAGGCTCTATTATTATCAATTAATAACTAGCTTGGTTGTGAACTGATAAGATTTAATATAAAGAATATTGAAGCCAGAAGACTATTTTAATATTTATTATACTATACTGGAAAAAAATAGTTATTGAGACATTATTTGTTATGTAATTGGATGAAAAGAAAGAATCAGTCCAAAAAGAACCCTTTATATAAGTCCAGTGTCAATATAAATCTTATTTCTGTAACTTTCACTTGGGTACCCATGTGTTCCTATGTCTGTCTGTGCAATAGACAAATAGAAGTATCCAAATGATTCTGATTTTCTCTGCACATGAATACAGCGAAAAAATTATTTCCTGTTTCACTCTTCCTTCAGCACTAGTGCTATTGCTAATAACTGACTAGAGCCCTTCCTTTGTATCCATGGGGGATAGGAGCCCCTATGGTTCTAGAACCCCCGTGATATGAAAATCCAAAGATGCTCAAGTCCCATATATAAAATGGCATAGTATTTGCATATAGTCTATGCAGATACTTCCAAATATTACAAGTCATCTCTGGATTACTTATAATACACAAAGCAGTGTAAATGCTATGTAACTAGTTTACAGGGTATAACAAGTAAGTTTTGCTTTTTGAAACTTTCTGGGATTGTCTTTCCAAGTATTATAATCCGCATTTGTTTGAATCTGTGAGAATCACTAGGACTTCCCTATGAAAGCACTCGTACAGTTTGAGGCTAAATATGTGGAGTTTTGTCCAAATTCATAGATAACCTCTTAAGCCCCTTTCATCCTAATACCTAAATTAGCATGCCTGGGCTTATTGTAATCACATCCTGTTGAAACCAAGGTCACTGAGGCTGGTAAGTTTCTGGTCAAAAGAGTAATGGGAAAGTGAACTAACATTGATTTTATGCCACTCTGTTAGGATGCCATGCTAGGTGCTTTACATAATGTATTTTATTTCATCTTGACCACAATCAATATCAGGTCTTAGAGCTCTCAGTTCAAGAGAGGTTAAGTAATTTGTCCAAGGTCACTTGCTTAGTAAGATAAACAGCCAAAATCTGAACTCACTTGTGGCTGACAGCGAAGTCCATGCTATTTAATTACTCATTCTGTTTATCAGGCTCTATTATTATCAATTAATAACTAGCTTGGTTGTGAACTGATAAGATTTAATATAAAGAATATTGAAGCCAGAAGACTATTTTAATATTTATTATACTATACTGGAAAAAAATAGTTATTGAGACATTATTTGTTATGTAATTGGATGAAAAGAAAGAATCAGTCCAAAAAGAACCCTTTATATAAGTCCAGTGTCAATATAAATCTTATTTCTGTAACTTTCACTTGGGTACCCATGTGTTCCTATGTCTGTCTGTGCAATAGACAAATAGAAGTATCCAAATGATTCTGATTTTCTCTGCACATGAATACAGCGAAAAAATTATTTCCTGTTTCACTCTTCCTTCAGCACTAGTGCTATTGCTAATAACTGACTAGAGCCCTTCCTTTGTATCCATGGGGGATAGGAGCCCCTATGGTTCTAGAACCCCTGTGATATGAAAATCCAAGGATGCTCAAGTCCCATATATAAAATGGCATAGTATTTGCATATAGTCTATGCAGATACTTCCAAATATTACAAGTCATCTCTGGATTACTTATAATACACAAAGCAGTGTAAATGCTATGTAACTAGTTTACAGGGTATAACAAGTAAGTTTTGCTTTTTGAAACTTTCTGGGATTGTCTTTCCAAGTATTATAATCCGCATTTGTTTGAATCTGTGAGACCAACTGTGTATCACTGTTTTTTCTCTTTTTCCCCATTGTGCCTCTTTTATTTATATTTATTTTCATTGATCTATTTATTCTTTGGCATGTGTGGGCCTCCCATTGCAGTGGCCTGTCTCACTGCAGAACACTGGCTCTGGGCACATGCATTCCAGAGCACTGGCTCGTAATTGGACACACCGGTCTGGCTGCTCCACAGCACGTGGGATCTTCCCTGGACAGGGATTGAACCGGTGCTGCTTGCACTGCAAGACGGACTCTTTACCCAGTGGACCACGAGGGAAGCCTTGTGTATCACTTTTGAAGCGTTAATTAGCCTAATTTTATTAATAATTGATTTTTTGCTTGCTGATTGACATATTAGGAGCTGTTCATTTATTCCCAGAAAATGACTGATTTCTCTTAAATTTATATATTATCCAGAAATTTTTATTTACTATAACTTCTGTTTAAAAAATTCTTTAGTCACCAACAGTAATTAAGTGATTTCAGTCCAGTTCAGTCACTCAGGCTGTGGCCAACTCTTTGTGACCCCATGGACTTCAGCATGCCAGGCTTTCCTGTCCTTTACCATCTACCAGAGCTTGCTCAGATTCATGTCCATTGACTCCGTGATGCCATCCAGTGATCTCGTCCTATGTCATCCCCTTCTTTTACTTCTATTTTTCCCAATATCAGGCTCTTTTCCAATGAGTTGTCTCTTTGCATCTGGTGGCCAAAGTATTGTAACTTCAGCTTCAGCATGTGTCCTTCCAATGAATACTCAGGTTTGATTTCCCTTAGGATTGACTGGTTTGATCTCCTTGCAGTCCAAGAGACTCTCAAGAGTCTTCTCCAACACCACAGTTCAAAGGCATCAATTCTTCGGCTCTCAGCTTTCTTTATGGTCCAGCTCTCACATCCATATATGAGTACTGGGAAAACTATAGCTTTGACTCTACGGACTTTTGTCAAGAAACTGGTATATGTCTTTGCTTTTGGATACACTGTCTAGGTTTGTCATAGCTTTTCTTCCAAGGAGCAAGTGTCTTTTAATTTAATGGCTGCATCAACCATCCATTTTGGAGCCCAAGAAAATAGTCTGCCACTTTTTCCATTGTTTGCCCATCTATTTGCTATAAGATGATAAGACTGGATGTCATGATATTCATTTTTTAAATGTTGAATTTTAGGCCACCTTTTTCAAGTGATTTATATCACAATTATTTGTGGCACTGTGGAAGCCTAGGATTCCATTGTAGTTCTACCAATACCTTAGTTCTCTGATCAGAGCATTTTTCGCTAAGGAGAAAATTAAATAATCTTTGAAGTTCAAGCACCTCTATATTTACAGTTCTCCCATGCAGTTAAAGTTTGCTATTTCTTCTATAATGAGGTCAGGGAAGGTCTATGGTGGACTTGGAAGTGTGTTCCTAAGTTTTCTGTTATCTAGTGCTATCCCCAAAGTTCTGAAGGAAAGTACATATGTGACTCACTGCTGAAATCACAGGCTTATTTTCCTCCATCTGATTTTTGGGAAGTCCTAAAGTATTTGATAATTCAGCCCATCAGAAATGATAATCTAGAGAAGTAATCAAGTGGAAACCTAAAGTGGTTATAAAATCAATAACCCTGAGCTAGAACCCCATGGACTTCAGCATGCCAGGCTTTCCTGTCCTTTACCATCTACCAGAGCTTGCTCAGATTCATGTCCATTGACTCCGTGATGCCATCCAGTGATCTCGTCCTATGTCATCCCCTTCTTTTACTTCTATTTTTCCCAATATCAGGCTCTTTTCCAATGAGTTGTCTCTTTGCATCTGGTGGCCAAAGTATTGTAACTTCAGCTTCAGCATGTGTCCTTCCAATGAATACTCAGGTTTGATTTCCCTTAGGATTGACTGGTTTGATCTCCTTGCAGTCCAAGAGACTCTCAAGAGTCTTCTCCAACACCACAGTTCAAAGGCATCAATTCTTCGGCTCTCAGCTTTCTTTATGGTCCAGCTCTCACATCCATATATGAGTACTGGGAAAACTATAGCTTTGACTCTACGGACTTTTGTCAAGAAACTGGTATATGTCTTTGCTTTTGGATACACTGTCTAGGTTTGTCATAGCTTTTCTTCCAAGGAGCAAGTGTCTTTTAATTTAATGGCTGCATCAACCATCCATTTTGGAGCCCAAGAAAATAGTCTGCCACTTTTTCCATTGTTTGCCCATCTATTTGCTATAAGATGATAAGACTGGATGTCATGATATTCATTTTTTAAATGTTGAATTTTAGGCCACCTTTTTCAAGTGATTTATATCACAATTATTTGTGGCACTGTGGAAGCCTAGGATTCCATTGTAGTTCTACCAATACCTTAGTTCTCTGATCAGAGCATTTTTCGCTAAGGAGAAAATTAAATAATCTTTGAAGTTCAAGCACCTCTATATTTACAGTTCTCCCATGCAGTTAAAGTTTGCTATTTCTTCTATAATGAGGTCAGGGAAGGTCTATGGTGGACTTGGAAGTGTGTTCCTAAGTTTTCTGTTATCTAGTGCTATCCCCAAAGTTCTGAAGGAAAGTACATATGTGACTCACTGCTGAAATCACAGGCTTATTTTCCTCCATCTGATTTTTGGGAAGTCCTAAAGTATTTGATAATTCAGCCCATCAGAAATGATAATCTAGAGAAGTAATCAAGTGGAAACCTAAAGTGGTTATAAAATCAATAACCCTGAGCTAGAACCATTCTCCAGTGTCACCAGGAAAATAAATGCTTTACTTTATTTGTATTGCTAAGTATAGGATGGGGATATATTAATGGAGACTACTTTTAAAAGGTTTAAAGATAAGCCGCTTTAAATATATATTTATGATTTACATATTAACACAGTATTAATTATACATTTAATGTAGTATCTATCAATACTCAACAAATTTGTTGAAACTAACATTATTATTAATATTACTGTTACTGTTGGTGTTGGTAAGATGTGCCACTGTTAAATGCAATAAAATACTGTTTAAATTTTCAAAAATGTTTAAAGGAAGTATTGCTTATAGCATTTGTTCTAGAAATTGAAATACTTATAAAAAATATTCCTGGAATTTGATAAGAGATTTTTGAAGAGATATACTGGTGGTACTCAGATAATGAAAACTTGCTTCTTGGACAAATAGTTTTGATTTTGGGAAAGGATCTGCCAGATTGAGAGAAATGTAACTTGTTAGGACAAATAATGAACTATCCTCCCTAAGGGTCTTTCAGAATTTGCACAAAGCTTCTGTTTGCTAATAATCTTTTATTACTTATTTGAATTAGTCAATGTTATTAGATTCTCACAAACCTTTTTCTTGAGCAAATCCTGTTGTTTGCTGCTTGATTTTAAATAGCACAAGCATAAATATGAAAGAATGAGCTAGGGAACAAAATAATAAACACTAATAAATGCTAATAGAAATGAAGCATTCATCTGTGTGTCTATATGAGCAAATAAGAGTGAATTGTATTTATGAATTAGATAATTTTGCTGATGTTGAAGTAAAGTTTGAGTTTTCCATGAGTCAGTTTATCTTTCATAAAAGAAGCAAACTTATATCATATCTTTTAGCTGTATGGTTTCCAGGTTCATTAGTTAAAAAAAGTAAATAAACCATTTTCTTAGGAAATACAAGATTTTTTGATAGAGAAAATTTGAAACATAAGAAACTCACTGCTGAAATGTTTTAGATTTTGGGAAGTCCTAAAGTATTTGATAATTCAGCCCATCAGAAATGATAATCTAGAGAAGTAATCAAGTGGAAACCTAAAGTGGTTATAAAATCAATAACCCTGAGCTAGAACCATTCTCCAGTGTCACCAGGAAAATAAATGCTTTACTTTATTTGTATTGCTAAGTATAGGATGGGGATATATTAATGGAGACTACTTTTAAAAGGTTTAAAGATAAGCCGCTTTAAATATATATTTATGATTTACATATTAACACAGTATTAATTATACATTTAATGTAGTATCTATCAATACTCAACAAATTTGTTGAAACTAACATTATTATTAATATTACTGTTACTGTTGGTGTTGGTAAGATGTGCCACTGTTAAATGCAATAAAATACTGTTTAAATTTTCAAAAATGTTTAAAGGAAGTATTGCTTATAGCATTTGTTCTAGAAATTGAAATACTTATAAAAAATATTCCTGGAATTTGATAAGAGATTTTTGAAGAGATATACTGGTGGTACTCAGATAATGAAAACTTGCTTCTTGGACAAATAGTTTTGATTTTGGGAAAGG
This sequence comes from Tragulus kanchil, assembly GCA_022376925.1. Classification (NCBI taxonomy): domain Eukaryota; kingdom Metazoa; phylum Chordata; class Mammalia; order Artiodactyla; family Tragulidae; genus Tragulus; species Tragulus kanchil. Next base: position 33,589,766 of record JAIOJX010000004.1, read on the forward strand.
ATCTGCCAGATTGAGAGAAATGTAACTTGTTAGGACAAATAATGAACTATCCTCCCTAAGGGTCTTTCAGAATTTGCACAAAGCTTCTGTTTGCTAATAATCTTTTATTACTTATTTGAATTAGTCAATGTTATTAGATTCTCACAAACCTTTTTCTTGAGCAAATCCTGTTGTTTGCTGCTTGATTTTAAATAGCACAAGCATAAATATGAAAGAATGAGCTAGGGAACAAAATAATAAACACTAATAAATGCTAATAGAAATGAAGCATTCATCTGTGTGTCTATATGAGCAAATAAGAGTGAATTGTATTTATGAATTAGATAATTTTGCTGATGTTGAAGTAAAGTTTGAGTTTTCCATGAGTCAGTTTATCTTTCATAAAAGAAGCAAACTTATATCATATCTTTTAGCTGTATGGTTTCCAGGTTCATTAGTTAAAAAAAGTAAATAAACCATTTTCTTAGGAAATACAAGATTTTTTGATAGAGAAAATTTGAAACATAAGAAACTAGGCAAAATAGATAAATTTCTTTCAGAAACAGTTACTTGCTAAGAGACCGCAAATAGATATAATGATTCCAAGTTGCAGGCAGCTCTTAAGTAAACTTGTATAATAAAAGTTGTTTAGTTCCTGTTCACACTAGACTGTCATTAATAATTAAAAGCCCAATAATTCTGTCCTCAGAGAATTTTAAATTTTGTTGGATAGAAGACAATAATGTGTTAGAAAGCATCGAAGTAATTTGCTTCAATGTTTAAGTGCCTGTTAGGTGTTAGGCCTGATGTCTGGCTCCAGAGGTGCCACGTTACATAAGATGTTGTCTCTGCCTTTTATGAGTTTACCTTCTATTTGAGGAAAGAAACATCTAAGCAATTAATTACAATGTAAAGTAACATGTGTAGATGGTAAGGGAATGGATGATTAATGAATGTGCATTTAAAATGCAACACAGAATGTTCTGTGAAGGGAAAGAGAATGGTTTACAGAGCCGGTGAGGTTCGAGCTGTATATCTGCAAGAGTGAAGGATAGAACTAAAGGATAGAACTAAAGAGAAAACAGTATATGCAAAGGCATGAAGGTGCCTGTTTGTTTGTTTTCTGTTTGTTTAAAAATAAAAAAGTAGGACAAATTGAAGCAAGGGAGACAAGTTGTATGTGACTGGCTCAGAACATGTGTCACAGAATGGTGAGAAGCAAGCTGGACAAAGTCTGAGACTAATAAAATTAGACTGACATTTTAGAAAACTCTTGTTAGAGTGTGGAGGATGACATAGAAAGAGAAAACCCAAGAAGCAGAGATGAAGTAAAAGTTTATTGAATTAAGACAAGAGAAAACGGTGTCCTCCAAAATAGAAGGGAAAGAGAGAGCAAGCTATTGGAAATAAAATTGACAGAACTTGATGATTTTTTCCACCTTAATGGGAGCATCCTGACTTTTAGGTTTCTATCTTATAAATTTACTAGGTTGATGATATGGCTAAAAATCAAAACGAGTGATTAAAAATTTTTATATACTAAATTTATGTTTGGAAAATCTCAGCTTAAAAAAAGAAAATGTACTAGAAACAGTTGGAATCCTGTACCAGGCAGTACTGGTGGTAAAGAGCCTGCTTGCCAGTACAGGAAACATAAGGGACGTGAGTTCAGTCCTGGGTCAGGAAGATGCCCTGGAGAAGGGCATGACTGTTCACTCCAGTATTTTGGCCTGGAGAATTTCATGGACTGAGAAGCCTGACAGGCTATGGTCCATGGGGTTGCAAAAGAGTTGGACACAACTGAAGCAACTTAGTATAGCATAGCATAGCATAGCATCCAGAACTAGGAAAGCACACAACAGTAGATGTTTTTGCCCTTGTGTGTAGATGGTTGCTGAAGCTGTGAAAGTGGGCAGGTCACCGGGGAGAGCCAGTATATGGGTTACTGAGACCTCTGAACCTTATCCTCTAAGGGCACTCTCATAAAAACAAAGATTATTCTGGGTTTCTAAAGTAACGCAACATAAGTATTCAACACTGACATGTGAAAACCAGTCTTTATATCTGACATCTGATTGATGTCCCATAGGACTTTGTTTTTGTTTTTTTTTTTCTTTCCCATAGGACTTTGAAAGAGTAATTCTTTCACTGTGTTAAATATTCAGTAGTGCAAAGTAAATTAAGAAAATAAAAATTTGAGTTGTAAGATTCTTAAGTTAATGTGTTTGTTAAGTTATTGCATTCATATTTACTTTAAGGTACACAGAAGCAGAACAAATCAGCACTTATACAATAAGAATGTATTTCACATTTCAGCTGAGTAAATGCATTTGTATGTGTGTGTAAAACAAGCACATTTCATGAAACATTACTTCCCTTTGTTACATGAGAAGTAGTGATATTCTCTAAGATTTTATTTTTAAAAATGTGATTGCTATTCATTTAATTTATTTTAACTTACTAATGGGTCACAACCTACATTTTGAAAAACTCTGCTCCTAACCCATTTGATCTCCTCAATCTCTTTCAGTGTTTTGCTTCACTGAATCTCCATTTACAAAAAAGGTTGATGATATGGCTAAAAATCAAAGCAGTGATTAAAAATTTTTATATACTAAATTTATGTTTGGAAAATCTCAGCTTAAAAAAAGAAAATGTACTAGAAACAGTTGGAATCCTGTACCAGGCAGTACTGGTGGTAAAGAGCCTGCTTGCCAGTACAGGAAACATAAGGGACGTGAGTTCAGTCCTGGGTCAGGAAGATGCCCTGGAGAAGGGCATGACTGTTCACTCCAGTATTTTGGCCTGGAGAATTTCATGGACTGAGAAGCCTGACAGGCTATGGTCCATGGGGTTGCAAAAGAGTTGGACACAACTGAAGCAACTTAGTATAGCATAGCATAGCATAGCATCCAGAACTAGGAAAGCACACAACAGTAGATGTTTTTGCCCTTGTGTGTAGATGGTTGCTGAAGCTGTGAAAGTGGGCAGGTCACCGGGGAGAGCCAGTATATGGGTTACTGAGACCTCTGAACCTTATCCTCTAAGGGCACTCTCATAAAAACAAAGATTATTCTGGGTTTCTAAAGTAACCCAACATAAGTATTCAACACTGACATGTGAAAACCAGTCTTTATATCTGACATCTGATTGATGTCCCATAGGACTTTGTTTTTGTTTTTTTTTTTCTTTCCCATAGGACTTTGAAAGAGTAATTCTTTCACTGTGTTAAATATTCAGTAGTGCAAAGTAAATTAAGAAAATAAAAATTTGAGTTGTAAGATTCTTAAGTTAATGTGTTTGTTAAGTTATTGCATTCATATTTACTTTAAGGTACACAGAAGCAGAACAAATCAGCACTTATACAATAAGAATGTATTTCACATTTCAGCTGAGTAAATGCATTTGTATGTGTGTGTAAAACAAGCACATTTCATGAAACATTACTTCCCTTTGTTACATGAGAAGTAGTGATATTCTCTAAGATTTTATTTTTAAAAATGTGATTGCTATTCATTTAATTTATTTTAACTTACTAATGGGTCACAACCTACATTTTGAAAAACTCTGCTCCTAACCCATTTGATCTCCTCAATCTCTTTCAGTGTTTTGCTTCACTGATACTCCTTCTCACATCTCTACTATGTATCTTCTGAGATTGTAAAAATATTTTATTCTTACCTGAAAAGAAATTTAAAAACTCTTCTTTTGCTCTACTTATTTTTAAAAGTATTATGGGATCTAACCTTCATTTACCTCCAAATTTCCAATATATACTCCCTTAGCCATCCTATCAAAAAACAGTTCCCTTGAGAATATTAATTATATAACAGTTAATATTCTAGACTAGGTGCTGTAAAAATGTTAACATGTTTAAGTTACAACAACAATATGAAGTAGGTACGGTTATTAGCAACAGTGAGAGTAAGTAGTTTGCCAAGGTTACATTGAGAGTCAGCAAGGAAACTGAGATTCAAATCCAGGTATCTTAATTTCTGTAACACTACATTGCTGTTTGTATTTTCAAACAAGCCACCTCTTCTCTCTCTTACTCTCCCCTCCTTTTTATATTATTTCCGTTCAAAATCAAACTTACTATATGTTTGAAGACTGAGATGTTATATTCAAATGCTAGTCCAGAAGTAGCAGTAGTTAGTAAGTGTTCTTTTTTTATGCTTGTCTTACTTCAAGGAATAAAAATGATGTTTTAATGGATGTGGTGTCATTTAGTTTTGCAGTGATGAGGAAGGTGAGTGAGTGTTCTAGCAAAAAATATATTCAAGAAGGTATTGGTTTGCTAGGGCTGCCATAATAATATTCCACAGCCTGATGGCTTAAACAACAGAAACTTACTTTCTTACATTTCTGGAAGCTGGAAGTCCTGCATAAGAATGTCAGCAGGTTTAGTTTGTACTTTCTTTTGTTTGTGGATGGCTACCTTCTTGCTGAGTCATGTGGTCTTTTATCTGTGTTGCCTATCCCTGGTGTCTGTCTTCTCATAAAGACATCCACCCTATTGGATTAAGACCACTCATATAACCTCATTTAACCATCTCTTTAAATGCTGATCTCTAAAATCAGTATCATTCAGAGGTGTGCTGGGGGTTAAGGGCCATAAAAATATGCATTTGAGTAGGGGAAACACAATTCATTCCATAACAAGGAGTTTCTTATCATGAAAGAAAATAATCTCCTGCACATGGATACCTGGATTGTGGATCAATTTAGTTAAAATGAGAATTTGCAAGAGATGTTAACAGATAGAATATTAATCCTAAATACTGATGTCAGCAGGATAAAGGAGGCAATAGGTTAGGAAACTGGAAATACATTTTAATGACATGGAGGAAGGAAGGACAAGACAAGTGCTAGATTTGTTAACCTAACCAGCCCCTAATTTGAAAGCAGAAAGTTGACACTCAGAGCTCTGCAAAGTTTATTTATATCTTGCTTCATGCCGGTCACTGAGAAAGTCTAAATTAAAGAGCATGGAGTAATGATAGTAGGGATGTGGTAGATGAAGACAGGCTCTCAGAGTATATCTTTTTGAAATAATGCACAAAATTAAAATGTTTTGAGAATTGAGGTATAATGTAAAGATGCTATTTTACTAAAATTCCAAAGATTGTACTATTTTACAACAGTGAATTGAGTAGAAAACTGAATATCACTTTCCTTATCATGTACAATACTTGAAGTATTAGTAATTTCTTCATTATTATGGATCATATTTTCCTATTTTACATGTGTAATAGTTATTACACATGTAAAAATTATTATCTAGACTGTGTTCTTTATGTTGTTGCAAGTCTAGAATCTGGTGTCTTCCTTTAAAGAGTGTTGGATTTTGCTCTGGTGGGCAATTAATTTACTGGCAAACAAGGCTGATCCTTTTGCTTTTCTTTTCAAGCTTTCTTAGGGTAGGTTTAGACCTTTTAGGAGTATCACTGAATGCTCAGCATTTTCAGTGTGGTGTTTTACTCCACTGGAAAGAAACTCTACATATCCCAGTGTTGGTAACATCTGGAGTATCTATTCACCTCCCAGCTCTGGCTCATCCACTCTTTTCTGCTGGACCTTACAGTCTTGCTCTCTGTAAGCTTATTATTTATCCAATAAATTAAGGTGCCTTTTGAGGGGGCTTATTTTTTGTGAAATTATCTGTTTTTAAGTACCCAGCCTTGCAGGTTCCAATTGTTTGAATGGTACTGAACTCTAATTCCTGCTGTTTCAGTAGAGTGAAATCATTCTGCTTGAGTTCTCTCTCTCTCCCGCTGGTGAGGTCCAGAAAGTGGCAGTAAGAAAGACAGCATGTTCTAAGGGCTCAGTGCTTGTGCTTGCCTTTTTCTTCTGGAAGCATAGTCCTGAAGTAACTATTGTCCAGTGTTGGAAACCCATCATTTCTTCTTGAGAAAGTGAAACATCTTTACCCTGAGTTACGATAAAAATTAAATTCAACTTTCTAAAGGTTGTCTTTTGCTGAGGTCAGTTTTATGTTTGTGCTAATATTAGTGTTGTTCTGGGAAGGAGCAATTTATTTCATACCAGCTTGAAACTTTAATGTAAACCACTTCACAAGAACCCCATCCTGGAGGTGCTCAGCGAAAAGTCTAAATTAAAGAGCATGGAGTAATGATAGTAGGGATGTGGTAGATGAAGACAGGCTCTCAGAGTATATCTTTTTGAAATAATGCACAAAATTAAAATGTTTTGAGAATTGAGGTATAATGTAAAGATGCTATTTTACTAAAATTCCAAAGATTGTACTATTTTACAACAGTGAATTGAGTAGAAAACTGAATATCACTTTCCTTATCATGTACAATACTTGAAGTATTAGTAATTTCTTCATTATTATGGATCATATTTTCCTATTTTACATGTGTAATAGTTATTACACATGTAAAAATTATTATCTAGACTGTGTTCTTTATGTTGTTGCAAGTCTAGAATCTGGTGTCTTCCTTTAAAGAGTGTTGGATTTTGCTCTGGTGGGCAATTAATTTACTGGCAAACAAGGCTGATCCTTTTGCTTTTCTTTTCAAGCTTTCTTAGGGTAGGTTTAGACCTTTTAGGAGTATCACTGAATGCTCAGCATTTTCAGTGTGGTGTTTTACTCCACTGGAAAGAAACTCTACATATCCCAGTGTTGGTAACATCTGGAGTATCTATTCACCTCCCAGCTCTGGCTCATCCACTCTTTTCTGCTGGACCTTACAGTCTTGCTCTCTGTAAGCTTATTATTTATCCAATAAATTAAGGTGCCTTTTGAGGGGGCTTATTTTTTGTGAAATTATCTGTTTTTAAGTACCCAGCCTTGCAGGTTCCAATTGTTTGAATGGTACTGAACTCTAATTCCTGCTGTTTCAGTAGAGTGAAATCATTCTGCTTGAGTTCTCTCTCTCTCCCGCTGGTGAGGTCCAGAAAGTGGCAGTAAGAAAGACAGCATGTTCTAAGGGCTCAGTGCTTGTGCTTGCCTTTTTCTTCTGGAAGCATAGTCCTGAAGTAACTATTGTCCAGTGTTGGAAACCCATCATTTCTTCTTGAGAAAGTGAAACATCTTTACCCTGAGTTACGATAAAAATTAAATTCAACTTTCTAAAGGTTGTCTTTTGCTGAGGTCAGTTTTATGTTTGTGCTAATATTAGTGTTGTTCTGAAGGAGTTAAACATGGTTATATGTTAGCAATTTATTAAAGATAAATCATACCAGCTTGAAACTTTAATGTAAACCACTTCACAAGAACCCCATCCTGAGAAGGAGCAGCATGTTAAAATGACTTGTGTTGAGAAAAGTGTTATGAGAATGGTTCTATTAAAGGAAGTTTGTTTTCTTAGCTTTTGATGTCCTCGGGTAACAAAGTCAACATTCTTCTGTATTTAATGAAAACAGGTTTGGAAATAGCAACAGGTGTTTTGGTAATAAAAAAACTATTCATGACTTAAATCATTAGGGTGCCCTGTTTTCTTTATTATAATTACTGAAACGAGAGAGTCTGAAATTAATCTGTTGTTGTATAGACTTAAAGAAGGGAGTCTAGGAAGTGACCTTACTGATCTTTGGACCTATCATGTTTAGTGTAACAACTTGGTAGATTTTAAAATAATTTATTATCCAGAAGCATAAACAGAACAGAAACATGTAGTACTAGAAGCATAAGATTATCATTTTTATTATAATAGAAGCAACATATTGGTAACCATAAAATAAATGAAGAGAAGTTAGATATTACTTTTGAATAACTGTATTAGATTTTTTCATGAATGTTAAAATATGCCAATTTATTTAAATTTTCAATTTAAAGATGTTTATATAATATCTGTATTTTAAAAGAATAATTGTTTACCTTAAAATATATTAATAGAATAAGTAATTATTTGAGAAATATTCAAAAATATTTCATATGATCAGTGATGAAAAATACAAATTAATTTTAGATGGGAGTTCAATAAATATTTCCTTCTTGGACTATCTTCTCTCCTTCCCCCTCATACTCCCCAGCCACCGCTCACCCTTTCTGTTTCTCTCTCTCTCCATCCCTGCTACCCAACTCTTTTAAAAATAAATATATGAATTTGGATCTAATATTATTGTATATTATTGTGTTCTACTAAAAAAAAAAAAAAAGCCTTGAGGCTAGGTCTCCCAAAGTGATGAGAGTGATCTGCATAACTCAGAGGTTCCATTTACTTTGCTGAGAGACAATATTTCTGTTCTCAGTGTTTCTGAATAATTACCTGTAAATTCTGATTTTCTTTTAACTGTAGAGGCATGCCTTTGGGTTATGTTCATATCATCCTCTTTCCGAACCTTCATACACTATGATTGAGTTGCTTATTTTGCCATATTTGTTTTCTTTCTTCTTCCCTAAATTCAAGATTCAAAACAATTGTTTCAGTGTCATGATGGGCCTGACATCTGTCTCATTAAACTTGTCAGCCAAGGTCCTGCTCTTGACAAGGTGCTAAATATTGCGTGATTGTATTTAATGTTACCATTATAAATATCTTCACAACATACAATAGGAAAAAAGTTTAAATAAAACAGAAAACTTTAAGGTTTGTAAAATGTTTAGTTGCTGCATAAACCATTTTGAAAGTACACCAAATGTTTAGAAAGGAGAGTATATATATATATTTTTTAATCTTGTGTATTTTCCATTGTTGTTCCTGGATAATTACCCCTTATGGGTAGTGCCTGTGCTAAGTTGGTTCCTACATTTTTTTGGTAATTTTAAAATAATTTATTATCCAGAAGCATAAACAGAACAGAAACATGTAGTACTAGAAGCATAAGATTATCATTTTTATTATAATAGAAGCAACATATTGGTAACCATAAAATAAATGAAGAGAAGTTAGATATTACTTTTGAATAACTGTATTAGATTTTTTCATGAATGTTAAAATATGCCAATTTATTTAAATTTTCAATTTAAAGATGTTTATATAATATCTGTATTTTAAAAGAATAATTGTTTACCTTAAAATATATTAATAGAATAAGTAATTATTTGAGAAATATTCAAAAATATTTCATATGATCAGTGATGAAAAATACAAATTAATTTTAGATGGGAGTTCAATAAATATTTCCTTCTTGGACTATCTTCTCTCCTTCCCCCTCATACTCCCCAGCCACCGCTCACCCTTTCTGTTTCTCTCTCTCTCCATCCCTGCTACCCAACTCTTTTAAAAATAAATATATGAATTTGGATCTAATATTATTGTATATTATTGTGTTCTACTAAAAAAAAAAAAAAAGCCTTGAGGCTAGGTCTCCCAAAGTGATGAGAGTGATCTGCATAACTCAGAGGTTCCATTTACTTTGCTGAGAGACAATATTTCTGTTCTCAGTGTTTCTGAATAATTACCTGTAAATTCTGATTTTCTTTTAACTGTAGAGGCATGCCTTTGGGTTATGTTCATATCATCCTCTTTCCGAACCTTCATACACTATGATTGAGTTGCTTATTTTGCCATATTTGTTTTCTTTCTTCTTCCCTAAATTCAAGATTCAAAACAATTGTTTCAGTGTCATGATGGGCCTGACATCTGTCTCATTAAACTTGTCAGCCAAGGTCCTGCTCTTGACAAGGTGCTAAATATTGCGTGATTGTATTTAATGTTACCATTATAAATATCTTCACAACATACAATAGGAAAAAAGTTTAAATAAAACAGAAAACTTTAAGGTTTGTAAAATGTTTAGTTGCTGCATAAACCATTTTGAAAGTACACCAAATGTTTAGAAAGGAGAGTATATATATATATTTTTTAATCTTGTGTATTTTCCATTGTTGTTCCTGGATAATTACCCCTTATGGGTAGTGCCTGTGCTAAGTTGGTTCCATCATGTCCAACTCTTTGCAGCCCCATGAACTATAGCCCTCCAAGCTACTCTATCCATGGAATTCTCTTGGCAAGAATACTGGAGTGGATTGCCATGCCCTCCTCAGGGGAATTTTCCCACCCCAGGGATATAACTTATGTCTCTTGCATTGGCAGACAGGTTCTTTATGACTAGTGCCACCTGGGAAGTCCAGCTAGAGATTGTATCTATTAATTTTTTAAAGTGCAGTTTTATAAAGGACTTGTATCTGTTTAATGCATGGCTTTCATGTCTAATATTTAGTTAATCATCTATAATAGGTCACCTATAAAGAACAATTGCATGTGTCTGTATCATGATTCTGCTATTTATTAGCTTTGTGATCGTGGGTGTTTAATGTCTCTTGAATGATAGTTTTCTCATATGGAAAATAAAGATAATAGCAGTGCATCTCACAGAGTTGTTGATATGGAAAATAAAGATAATAGCAGTGCATCTCACAGAGTTGTTGAGACTCAGTAAGTCAATTTAAATGAAACTCTTAGGTTAACATATCAAGGTATTTGCTATTATTATTAATGACTAGTTTCTTCATATGAAAATGTTTTGAAATCTTGCTGTTTTCAGTAAACAATCGTATATCATATGCCCTTCCTTATATGAATAGTAAAGGCAAATGATATCCCCTGTGCCAAAATTTGCATGTTGACACTCCAGTGCCCCAGGGTGATGGTGTTTAGAAGTGGGACCTTTTTGGGAGTGGAGCCTTTGAGTCATGAGGTGGAGTCCTCATGAATGAGATTAGTGCCCTTATGAAAGAGGTCCAGGAAGACTCTTGTTTTCTTCTTCCCTAAATTCAAGATTCCAAACAATTGTTTCAGTGTCATGATGGGCCTGACATCTGTCTCATTAAACTTGTCAGCCAAGGTCCTGCTCTTGACAAGGTGCTAAATATTGCGTGATTGTATTTAATGTTACCATTATAAATATCTTCACAACATACAATAGGAAAAAAGTTTAAATAAAACAGAAAACTTTAAGGTTTGTAAAATGTTTAGTTGCTGCATAAACCATTTTGAAAGTACACCAAATGTTTAGAAAGGAGAGTATATATATATATTTTTTAATCTTGTGTATTTTCCATTGTTGTTCCTGGATAATTACCCCTTATGGGTAGTGCCTGTGCTAAGTTGGTTCCATCATGTCCAACTCTTTGCAGCCCCATGAACTATAGCCCTCCAAGCTACTCTATCCATGGAATTCTCTTGGCAAGAATACTGGAGTGGATTGCCATGCCCTCCTCAGGGGAATTTTCCCACCCCAGGGATATAACTTATGTCTCTTGCATTGGCAGACAGGTTCTTTATGACTAGTGCCACCTGGGAAGTCCAGCTAGAGATTGTATCTATTAATTTTTTAAAGTGCAGTTTTATAAAGGACTTGTATCTGTTTAATGCATGGCTTTCATGTCTAATATTTAGTTAATCATCTATAATAGGTCACCTATAAAGAACAATTGCATGTGTCTGTATCATGATTCTGCTATTTATTAGCTTTGTGATCGTGGGTGTTTAATGTCTCTTGAATGATAGTTTTCTCATATGGAAAATAAAGATAATAGCAGTGCATCTCACAGAGTTGTTGATATGGAAAATAAAGATAATAGCAGTGCATCTCACAGAGTTGTTGAGACTCAGTAAGTCAATTTAAATGAAACTCTTAGGTTAACATATCAAGGTATTTGCTATTATTATTAATGACTAGTTTCTTCATATGAAAATGTTTTGAAATCTTGCTGTTTTCAGTAAACAATCGTATATCATATGCCCTTCCTTATATGAATAGTAAAGGCAAATGATATCCCCTGTGCCAAAATTTGCATGTTGACACTCCAGTGCCCCAGGGTGATGGTGTTTAGAAGTGGGACCTTTTTGGGAGTGGAGCCTTTGAGTCATGAGAGTGGAGTCCTCATGAATGAGATTAGTGCCCTTATGAAAGAGGTCCAGGAAGACTCCCTTGTCCCTTCCACCCATAAAGGAGAAAAAGTCAAGAACATGCAACCCAGAAGAGGCCCTTGACCAGAATATGACCAGTCATGAAAATCAGAATTTAGAGGCAATCTTCATCCATCTGACTAACTTTCAGAACTGTTGTTAAAAGTTATCCAGTTTGTGATGCTTTGTTATAGCAGCCCTAACAGACTTAAGGTATATTCCCATTTTCTTAAATAATATTATTCTAAATTTCTGTTTGATTAAAAGCAACAATAAGGCATGTTCATTCAATAAGTTGATTTTCTGTTTTCTAAAGTGTTTTAATAGAACTCAAAGGGACCTAGACTTAGAACGTAGGTCACTTAGAACACAAAGATCTAGTCTAACCCAATAAATTTTGAGCTTAGAAAATTTAAGACTAGTGGAATTATTTTAAAAATAATACTATACAGTGCTGACTTAGCTGATCTCCTAATTCACATTTACTGTACATTTAACTACTCTGTGCTGATACTATAGGGCTCTAAAAAGGGTGGGGGAGGTCTTAGTTGCCCAAGTAATAGAGCAGAAACATACTTCAATTGTCTAAGATGTCAGACTTGGATAATAAAGTTTGTATGTGTCTTTCCCTGCCTGGTAGCTGCTCTCTGCATCACTACCCTTCTAATGGCTCACAGATTAACACACATATCTGTGAAAGAATTGTATATTATAAGCAAAGAAACATACTTCATTGCTTTTACTGTGTGAAGATGTATTCTTTTTAAGATGTAAAATATGAGTTGACAATAACAAATCCACTAAAAGATTTAAAGCACATGGAACTTTGGTTCTTTGTCCTCCTCTGAAGTTATTGTTGGTAACCGGTATTTGAGTTACTTATTTATTTTTATTTTTTAAAGATTTATTTATTTATTTATTTATTTTGGGTGGGGGTCGGGTTGGGGAGGGAGGGGAGCAGGTGGGCCACTTCTATTGGTCTTTCATTTCTCTATTTTCATCCGTCTTTGTTCTTTGGCTCCTGTGGGCCTTCCATCGCGGTGGCGTCTGTCGTTGCAGAGCATCGGCTCTGGGTGCATGCGCTCCAGAGCTCCGGCTCGGTGATTGGACACATCGGTCCAGCCGCTCCGCGGCACGTGGGATCTTCCCAGGCCAGGGATCAAACCGGCGCCCCTTGCACTGCAAGGCGGTGTCCTTACCCACTGGACCACCAGGGGAAGACCAATTTGCCTACTTTTAAGTAATTATTTTACTCTTATCAGTCAGGAAGGAACTCTTTCCCTTTCCATGCCTGTTTCCACTAAGTCTGTATTTATCCTTAAAAGCCTTTCTTATATAATACTCTAAATGACTAAACTATTATAGTTGATATTAAAATGATATTCAGAAGAGTGGGTATTCTTCTTTATGTTTCTGTTCAACGCATACCTTAACCCGAAGCTTAAACAAATATTTTATACTATGTCCACTCTAAGACAGTAATGTCAGCTTTTATTCAGATGATTTATTAGCTCATTAAATTTGCCTCTTTCTTACTCTTCAATTCACATTGGTAAAATAAATCCAACAGGAATTATTTAGACAGTGAGTTTAAACCTCTTTGTAAGTCATCCTCAATAATCATGTGACCTACAAGGCATGTTATAGTCTGTTGAATACTCATTTTTAAAGATCTCTATTTCTCTCTCCTGCATTTTCTCAAGTAATTTATCTTAAGTTTTTGCCCAGTTACTTTGTTTTCTATCTTTTGCCTAGATTAGACACTATTTTACTTTTAATTATAAGCAAAAAACATACTTATGTTTACTGTGTGAAGATGTATTCTTTTTAAGATGTAAAATATGAGTTGACAATAACAAATCCACTAAAAGATTTAAAGCACATGGAACTTTGGTTCTTTGTCCTCCTCTGAAGTTATTGTTGGTAACCGGTATTTGAGTTACTTATTTATTTTCTTTTTAAAGATTTATTTATTTATTTATTTATTTTGGGTGGGGGTCGGGTTGGGGAGGGAGGGGAGCAGGTGGGCCACTTCTATTGGTCTTTCATTTCTCTATTTTCATCCGTCTTTGTTCTTTGGCTCCTGTGGGCCTTCCATCGCGGTGGCGTCTGTCGTTGCAGAGCATCGGCTCTGGGTGCATGCGCTCCAGAGCTCCGGCTCGGTGATTGGACACATCGGTCCAGCCGCTCCGCGGCACGTGGGATCTTCCCAGGCCAGGGATCAAACCGGCGCCCCTTGCACTGCAAGGCGGTGTCCTTACCCACTGGACCACCAGGGGAAGACCAATTTGCCTACTTTTAAGTAATTATTTTACTCTTATCAGTCAGGAAGGAACTCTTTCCCTTTCCATGCCTGTTTCCACTAAGTCTGTATTTATCCTTAAAAGCCTTTCTTATATAATACTCTAAATGACTAAACTATTATAGTTGATATTAAAATGATATTCAGAAGAGTGGGTATTCTTCTTTATGTTTCTGTTCAACGCATACCTTAACCCGAAGCTTAAACAAATATTTTATACTATGTCCACTCTAAGACAGTAATGTCAGCTTTTATTCAGATGATTTATTAGCTCATTAAATTTGCCTCTTTCTTACTCTTCAATTCACATTGGTAAAATAAATCCAACAGGAATTATTTAGACAGTGAGTTTAAACCTCTTTGTAAGTCATCCTCAATAATCATGTGACCTACAAGGCATGTTATAGTCTGTTGAATACTCATTTTTAAAGATCTCTATTTCTCTCTCCTGCATTTTCTCAAGTAATTTATCTTAAGTTTTTGCCCAGTTACTTTGTTTTCTATCTTTTGCCTAGATTAGACACAGTATTTCTCACTTTTATTTATACCCTTTATAATTTTTTTATGTTCCAGTTTATGGATAATCTATATACATTTATATAGATGTAGATATGCTTATCGATCTATCTACATAGACACTAATACAAATACAGACATTTTTAATACTTCTGTACTTTTCCAGCTGTGTTTTGATAACTTCCGTGTGTAACTGTGTTTCTTGGCTAAGATATCTGATAACCAATATTTATAAATATTATGCTCTTTTGTATAAGGTTGGAATATTCTCCACAAAGGCATTTTATTTTATTTTATTTTATTTTGGCGGGGGATGAGTTGGAGGGGGGGAGTGGACAGGCCACTTCTATTGGTCTTTCATTTATCTCTTTTCATCCATCTTTGTTTTTTGGGCTGTGTGGGCCTCCCATCACAGTGGCCTCTGTTGTCACAGAGCACCGGCTCTGGGTGCATGGGCTCCAGAGCTCCAGCTCGGTAATTGGACACATTGCTCCAGCCGCTCCGCGGCAGGTGGGATCTTCCCAGGCCAGGGATCGAACCGATGCCCTCTGCCCTGCAAGGCGGTGTCCTTACCCACTGGACCACCAGGGAAGCCCCACAAAGGCATTTTAAATGGCAATAGTGTTTTATAAATTAGGTTCTGAATTCAGGGTTTGTTGTATAATGAATAGTTTTTTAGAAATAAGTTTTCTAAAATTATTTTAGAAGGATTTTTGAAAGAAATTATGTTTGTAGATAAGCAAATCAGTCAAACTTTTACTTTGTTGTTTTTCTAAAAATAATTTCCGTTGGAATATAGTTGATTTGCAGTGTTGGGTTACTTTCAGGTGTACAGCAAAGTGAATTAGTTGTACACATGTCCCATCCTTTTTTAGATTCTTTTCCCATGTAACATGGAGAACTCTATTCAGTACCCTATAATGGCTTTTTGTATTTCTTAAGTTTTGCCCAGTTACTTTGTTTTCTATCTTTTGCCTAGATTAGACACAGTATTTCTCACTTTTATTTATACCCTTTATAATTTTTTTATGTTCCAGTTTATGGATAATCTATATACATTTATATAGATGTAGATATGCTTATCGATCTATCTACATAGACACTAATACAAATACAGACATTTTTAATACTTCTGTACTTTTCCAGCTGTGTTTTGATAACTTCCGTGTGTAACTGTGTTTCTTGGCTAAGATATCTGATAACCAATATTTATAAATATTATGCTCTTTTGTATAAGGTTGGAATATTCTCCACAAAGGCATTTTATTTTATTTTATTTTATTTTGGCGGGGGATGAGTTGGATGGAGTGGACAGGCCACTTCTATTGGTCTTTCATTTATCTCTTTTCATCCATCTTTGTTTTTTGGGCTGTGTGGGCCTCCCATCACAGTGGCCTCTGTTGTCACAGAGCACCGGCTCTGGGTGCATGGGCTCCAGAGCTCCAGCTCGGTAATTGGACACATTGCTCCAGCCGCTCCGCGGCAGGTGGGATCTTCCCAGGCCAGGGATCGAACCGATGCCCTCTGCCCTGCAAGGCGGTGTCCTTACCCACTGGACCACCAGGGAAGCCCCACAAAGGCATTTTAAATGGCAATAGTGTTTTATAAATTAGGTTCTGAATTCAGGGTTTGTTGTATAATGAATAGTTTTTTAGAAATAAGTTTTCTAAAATTATTTTAGAAGGATTTTTGAAAGAAATTATGTTTGTAGATAAGCAAATCAGTCAAACTTTTACTTTGTTGTTTTTTTTCTAAAAATAATTTCCGTTGGAATATAGTTGATTTGCAGTGTTGGGTTACTTTCAGGTGTACAGCAAAGTGAATTAGTTGTACACATGTCCCATCCTTTTTTAGATTCTTTTCCCATGTAACATGGAGAACTCTATTCAGTACCCTATAATGGCTTTTTTTGTTATTTTTATTAAAGTTTATGTCTAACAAGAAAATTTTTGCTCTGTTTTAGATTCTATTTATAAAGTCTTTGATGTTTCCCTTGGTGATATTTTCATTTAACAGTGATATTTTGAGCACCTACAATATACCAGGAAGCATGGTGTACTATTTTCCTAAGTGTCAAGTTTATTATGGATTGATTATAAATATCAAAAATTTAGGGATTCTCACATTTACATAATTAGAAAGACATTTCTTAATTGATAGTCTTATCTTTTTTCATGTTATATAAAATTCTAAGACCTAAAAGTTTCTTGCTCTTCATAATAACAGTTTGCCCATTTCATTTAGGACTAAACATTGTGGTAAATGAACCTATGGAAAAGCTTGTTTTATGAATTTCAAAAACAGTAAGACTCATAACCCTGCTATGTTATCATTTCCCCACTTCCTATTGCACAGTTAAAATACCTCGAGAGACTGAAATCTGAACTAGTCATATATGAATTAATGTGATGTACCATCATATAAATACTTATTTATTAAACTAAAATTTCTAGGTAAATATAGATTTAAAAACAAAGAAAGTTACATTTTTAAAATAGTTCTACTGACTGCCTGCTATTCGGCTTCACAAGTGTGTGTCTCCAGTGGTGGATGTAGTTAAGCATGACAAGGGTAAATATAACTGTGAAAAACCTAGGAATAAGTATGACTAATTTGAAAGTTTAAGTGATTAATAAGGAAATGGTCATCAGTATTTAGTTAGCCAAAATACCCCAAAAAAGTAAGGTGATGATGTGACTAGGAAAGAAAACAGTGAAAAATTAATTTGGAACTGTAAAGAAATCTGACTATGGAAGCATCAGAAAACCTGATACATATTTCATAGAGTGTTAAGATTAAGCTAGAAGAACAAAAAAGTGGAATCTTTCTACATTGATAATGTATTTACATTATTGAAAATCTTGGGTAATTTTCTTTCTGAATGTAATTTTTCTATGAAACTATATACTATGGTATTCATTAAGTAGTTATGCATGTGATATGGTGTTATACTATATTATTGTACTTAATGGGCAATTTAAGGAATATCACAGGTAGTTTTGTTTAACTGTGATTATTGCCTTAAGCACTGACTTTAATGTAAAATTTAACACCAGTTTCTCTACTAGTCCTTAGGAAAACCCATAATGTTTTTCCCATTTTATTTTTCTCCTCTGTGACCTTAACTACTTCTCTGTACTACAGTTACTGTTTTGGTAGTTGTTCAGTTGCTAAGACGTATCCAACTGTTTGTGACCACATGGATTGCAGCAACCTGGCTTCCCTGTTCTTCACTATTTCCCAGAATTTGCTGAAACTTATTTGCCAATCATCAAACTTTGTATTGATGATGCCAGCCTTGTCACCTCCTTCTCATTTTGCCTTGAGTCATTCCCAGCATCAGGGTCTTTCCCATTGAGTTGGTTCTTCACACCAGGTGGACAAAGTATTGTAGCTTCAGCGCAGTCTTTCCAATGAATATTCAGGATTGATTTCCTTTAGGATTGACTGCTTTGATCTCCTTGCTGTCCAAGGGACTCTCAAGAGCCTTCTCCAGTGCCACAGTTTGAAAGCATCAGTTCTTCATTGCTCAGCCTTCTTTATGGTCCAACTCTCACATCTGTACATGACTAATGGAAAAACCATAGCTTTGACTATATGGACCTTGTTTGGAAAGTGATGTCTCTGCTTTTTAACACACTATATAGTCATAAGGGATTTATTTGATTTAGGTCATACTTGAATGAGATACTGTTTTCCCCTACTTTCTTCAATTTAAGCCTGAATTTTACACTTAAGAAGCTCAGGATCTGAGCCACAGGTCAGCTCCAGGTCTTGTTCTTGCTAACTGTATAAAGCTTCTCCATCTTCAGCTGCAAAAAATAAAATCAGTCTGATTTTGGTATTGACCATATGGTGATGTCCCTGTGTGGAATTGCCTCTTGTGTTGTTGGAAGAAGGTGTTTGCTCTGGCCAGTGTTCTCTTGAAAGAACTCGCCTTTGCTTTTTCCAATTTGTCTTCTAGATTAAGCTAGAAGAACAAAAAGTTGAATCTTTCTACATTGATAATGTATTTACATTATTGAAAATCTTGGGTAATTTTCTTTCTGAATGTAATTTTTCTATGAAACTATATACTATGGTATTCATTAAGTAGTTATGCATGTGATATGGTGTTATACTATATTATTGTACTTAATGGGCAATTTAAGGAATATCACAGGTAGTTTTGTTTAACTGTGATTATTGCCTTAAGCACTGACTTTAATGTAAAATTTAACACCAGTTTCTCTACTAGTCCTTAGGAAAACCCATAATGTTTTTCCCATTTTATTTTTCTCCCTCTGTGACCTTAACTACTTCTCTGTACTACAGTTACTGTTTTGGTAGTTGTTCAGTTGCTAAGACGTATCCAACTGTTTGTGACCACATGGATTGCAGCAACCTGGCTTCCCTGTTCTTCACTATTTCCCAGAATTTGCTGAAACTTATTTGCCAATCATCAAACTTTGTATTGATGATGCCAGCCTTGTCACCTCCTTCTCATTTTGCCTTGAGTCATTCCCAGCATCAGGGTCTTTCCCATTGAGTTGGTTCTTCACACCAGGTGGACAAAGTATTGTAGCTTCAGCGCAGTCTTTCCAATGAATATTCAGGATTGATTTCCTTTAGGATTGACTGCTTTGATCTCCTTGCTGTCCAAGGGACTCTCAAGAGCCTTCTCCAGTGCCACAGTTTGAAAGCATCAGTTCTTCATTGCTCAGCCTTCTTTATGGTCCAACTCTCACATCTGTACATGACTAATGGAAAAACCATAGCTTTGACTATATGGACCTTGTTTGGAAAGTGATGTCTCTGCTTTTTAACACACTATATAGTCATAAGGGATTTATTTGATTTAGGTCATACTTGAATGAGATACTGTTTTCCCCTACTTTCTTCAATTTAAGCCTGAATTTTACACTTAAGAAGCTCAGGATCTGAGCCACAGGTCAGCTCCAGGTCTTGTTCTTGCTAACTGTATAAAGCTTCTCCATCTTCAGCTGCAAAAAATAAAATCAGTCTGATTTTGGTATTGACCATATGGTGATGTCCCTGTGTGGAATTGCCTCTTGTGTTGTTGGAAGAAGGTGTTTGCTCTGGCCAGTGTTCTCTTGAAAGAACTCTTGCCCTTTGCCCTGCTTCATTTTGTACATCAAGGCCAAACTTTGCTGTTACTCCAGCTATCTCTTAACTTTCTACGTTTGCATTCCAATCCCCTGTGATGAAAAGGACATCTTTTTTTGGTGTTAGTTTTAGAAAATCTTGTAGGTCTTCATAGAACCATTTGATGTCAGCTTTTTTGGGTCTAGTGTTTGGGGCATAGTCTTGGATTACTGTGATGTTGAACAGTTTGCCTTGGAAATAAACCAAGATCATTCTGTTGTTTTGAAATTGTATCTAAGCACTGCATTTTGGACACTTTGTTGACTGTGACGGATTCTTCTAAGGAATTCTTCCCCACAGTAATAGATATAATGGTCATTTGATTAAAGTCACCCATTCCTGTCCATTTTAGTTCACTGATTCCTAAAATATCAATGTTCTCTCTTACCATCTCTTGATTGACCACATCCAATTTACCTTGACCTGTGGACCTAACATTTCAGGTTCCTATGCAGTGTTTTTCTTCACAGCATCAGACTTCACTGTCACCACCAGACACATCCAACAACTGAGCATCATTTCTACTCTGGCCCAGCTATATTTTGGGAGCTAGTTCTCTGCTCTTCCCCAGAAGCACAGAGGAAGGATATCTAACCAATACTTCTAAGGCTTCCTGATAATAATATCTTACTCAAGTATCAAAGATGGGTGCCAGTTAGGTAGTTGGGTGGAAAGTAGTAGAAAAGTATTTCTGGAAGATCATTGTACAAAATTCAGGAATAGAGAGAGAGAGTGTGAGAATGGAATATCTAACAAAATTCAGTGATGCAGTAGAAGTAAGCTGACCTAGGAAAAGGAGACAGTAAAGTATGTTACGGTTTTATCTTCGCCTTTAAGGCAGGAGAAAGGAATATGACTTGATCACATTTGTATTTTTAGAAGAATTCTATGTTTCGTAGGGAATGAATTATAACTGCTTTGCCTACTTAAAAGCTATAGCAATAATCTAATAAGAGATTTGAAAGTACTGAGGATAAAAAGATTTATTAGATAAATTTAAGAACTGTTTAGGAGGTATAGATTGGATGTGTAAGATTAAGTTTTGGAGGACATAGAGAATGATTCCGTGGTTATTAGCAAGTTTAGGAATAATGGCATTATGAAGGCTTTGTCCTGAGACTGCACATTACTGAGAAGCATACTGAAAATGATTGCTAGACAAGCTTCAAAATACAAGATCTAATGTGAAGAGTATACAGATTTCCAAGGCAGTGATATTATTCCTTTTGTCAAATTATTGCTTAAATGTTTTTTGCTCTTGTTTGGTTTTGAATAGCTAAGATGAAAAAAATATCTGAATTATTTAAAAATAAATACTTCATAGGATTTTCATTGCAAAATTAATGCTCTGTAAGCAGTATGAAACTCTGTAAAATGTTTAGAAATGTATGGATGATTGGAAACAAAATTTCTCAAGAAAAACTTTCTTATTTGGGTAAAACATTTAACCTGAAACTAACTTAGAAGTGCTTCAGACCGTTCTGAAAGCACATTTCTTTTTCTAACCAAATTTAGATAATATCAAAATTAAGATAATCATTTTTAAAAAGCCCATAATAACTTAAATTTTAGAATCAGGGCATTTTTATGCCAGAAATAACTGTTTGGTATAGCTTCTCCACACCTTATTTTGTGAATTAAAAATAAAAAACCTTCACAGAATTGTTACATGATTCGCACTAAGTCATTAAGACAGTGATTGGGCTTCCCTGGTGGTCCAGTGGATAAAGAGTCTATCTTGCAGTGCAAAGGGCACCAGTTTGATCCCTAGCTTGGGAAGATCCCACATGCTGCGGAGCAGCTGGACCAGTGTGTCCAATTAAGAGCTGTGTTCTGGAGCACATGCTCCCAGAGCCGGTGCTCTGCAATGAGGGAGACCACTGCAGTGGGAGGAGGTCCACACAGGCCAAAGAATAAAAGATGGATGAAAAATAAACAAATGGAAAACCAATAAAAGAGGCCAAAATGGAAAGAAAAAAAAAAAGACAGTAATTAACAAAGTCAGGTTTAGGATCCTTGTGAAATATTTTATTAATTCAGTATAAGTATTATCTCTGTTATTTGACCATTTGGCACATATTTTTTCCTCAGTCCTTCTTAGTGAAAGTATTGCTTTAATCACATTTGGTTTGAAAGTTAGTTGGCACAACATGTCTAGGGCCATGCATCTGGGAATGATGCCTTGGAAATTTAACTTCATATTTGCCTCCTCATAGAACTATTCCATACTGGCTAAGTTCTACCATAGAGACATTTACCTTAATCATAAAGGATTTTAAGGGAATTCCCTGGTGGTCCAGTGGCTATGACTGTATACTCCAAATGCAGGGTTTACAGGTTCGATCCTTAGTCAGGGAACTAGAGCCCACATGCTGCAACTAAAAATCCCATGTAGTGCAACTAAGACCTGGGCTTCTTTGGTAGCTCAGTTGCTAAAGAATCTGCCTGCAATGCAGGAAACCTGTGTTGGGAAGATTCCCTGGAGAAGAAAATGGCAACCAACTCCAGCATTCCTACCTGGAGAATCCCACCAGAGCAGCCTTGTGGGCTACAGTCCAAGGGGTTGCAAAGAGTTGGACATGACTGAAGTGACTTAGCATGCATGAATAAAAAGGAATTTAAATAAGTGCAACTAAAGTACTTTTTGTTACTGTATCAAAGTTTTCCTAAATCTATCTAAGGTTAAGCAAACACTGGCAAAATGAGGTGGGAAAGTCGATCATAGCACATTGTCAGTCAAGTTCTCCTTACTCCTGTGAATATTCACAGAAAGGGTTTATGCTCTAAATTAATGACCCTTACCTACTGAGTTCACCAGCAGGTATGCAGCACTTTACTTTCACTTTCACACTGTTCTCATTTTGATGTGCTAGTTGCACTAGTGATCTTGTCTTATTTTTAACCAGTTCACCTAGAATCACTGCAGACAGTATACTGGTAATACATCATTAAAATAAAAATGAACTGAAAGATTTCAAGTATAATTTCATTAGAAGTTTTTATATTTCATTTGTCTTTGTCCATTTTTTCCCATTATACTAGTTCTGTAGAACCCTTTTGAAGTGTAAAGTGTCCAGGTTTTATTAAAAGTTGACCAACATAACAAAAAGAATGAACAATTTAAAAGCTTTAAATTTATTAAGAAAATGCTAAGAAAAAGATGTCTTAAGTTTACAGAAATCCACACCTGACTCATGTACAACAATGAAAGCTTTATTTTGAATCCAAACATTTCATGACGTAGGTCCTAGGCAGAGACCCCTTCATAAAGCCGGTGAACACTGAAAAATTGTAATTTTGTTTTCTGAAAACTTATTAACCATTGAAACTGCTTTCCACTGTTTATTATTTCAAATCATAAAATAATATAAATGAAGGCTAAGGTTGCTCTTTCATAAACTGCTTTTTCCCACTAGTACTTTTATTTTCTTAATGTTAACTAGTCTGGCAATAGAAAGCATAGATAATCAACAGTGTAATATTTTACATAGATTTAATTTTTTATTTAAAAATTTTGGCCTCTTTTATTTTTTATTTATTTATTTTCATCCATCTTTACTCTTTGGCCTGTGTGGGCCTCCCATTGCAGTGGCCTCTCTCATTGCAGAGCACTGGCTATGGGCACACGCACTCCAGAGAACTACCTCATAACTGGACACACCAGCCGAGCCACTCCGTGGTATGTCGGATCTTCCTGGGCCAGGGATCAAACCAGTGTCCTTTGCACTGCAAGGTGGACTCTTTACCCACTGAACCACCAGGGAAGCCTGATTTAAAATATTAAGAAGTCATTAACACTGTTAGTATTTTGCAGTGTATACCAGTCGACTCATATATACTGAGGAAGAACTAATGTATCAGAGAGTGTGGTCTTCTAATACTGTCACTGTCAGTAGTGAGTAAGGGACTCAATTTTCTCTCCACGGCACTTCATAAACACTAGATAAGTTATTAAAAGTGTGATGAAAACTGCTAAGGATATTGTGAGGCCTTTTGGAGGACTATCTTTGAAGGTGATTTTATAGTTTTAATTCAGATATGTTGTTCAGATTCACTCTGAAGCATTCTTAAAACTTAATTTAAAAAAAAAATTCTTTATTTTAAAGGTTTTACAGAGTTATGTTGTTCACTGACATGAATGTTCCCAGATCAGTCATATGCATATCTCTGGTCCCGCCCACAGTTCCTCCCATCCCACCCCTCCGGACCATCGTCCCAAACCATTGTGAGCACTCCTATTCCCTTAGCACAATGACAATAGCTATCTTTTCCACACATGATAGTATAGGTTTCCATGTTACTCCCTCCATGCCTCCCTCCCACTGTTCCTTCCACAATATCCATATGTCTACTTACCATGAGTCACTCTGTTATCAAGACTTTCGCGTAGGCAGAGACCCCTTCATAAAGCCGGTGAACACTGAAAAATTGTAATTTTGTTTTCTGAAAACTTATTAACCATTGAAACTGCTTTCCACTGTTTATTATTTCAAATCATAAAATAATATAAATGAAGGCTAAGGTTGCTCTTTCATAAACTGCTTTTTCCCACTAGTACTTTTATTTTCTTAATGTTAACTAGTCTGGCAATAGAAAGCATAGATAATCAACAGTGTAATATTTTACATAGATTTAATTTTTTATTTAAAAATTTTGGCCTCTTTTATTTTTTATTTATTTATTTTCATCCATCTTTACTCTTTGGCCTGTGTGGGCCTCCCATTGCAGTGGCCTCTCTCATTGCAGAGCACTGGCTATGGGCACACGCACTCCAGAGAACTACCTCATAACTGGACACACCAGCCGAGCCACTCCGTGGTATGTCGGATCTTCCTGGGCCAGGGATCAAACCAGTGTCCTTTGCACTGCAAGGTGGACTCTTTACCCACTGAACCACCAGGGAAGCCTGATTTAAAATATTAAGAAGTCATTAACACTGTTAGTATTTTGCAGTGTATACCAGTCGACTCATATATACTGAGGAAGAACTAATGTATCAGAGAGTGTGGTCTTCTAATACTGTCACTGTCAGTAGTGAGTAAGGGACTCAATCTCTCTCTCCACGGCACTTCATAAACACTAGATAAGTTATTAAAAGTGTGATGAAAACTGCTAAGGATATTGTGAGGCCTTTTGGAGGACTATCTTTGAAGGTGATTTTATAGTTTTAATTCAGATATGTTGTTCAGATTCACTCTGAAGCATTCTTAAAACTTAATTTAAAAAAAAAAAAAATTCTTTATTTTAAAGGTTTTACAGAGTTATGTTGTTCACTGACATGAATGTTCCCAGATCAGTCATATGCATATCTCTGGTCCCGCCCCGCCCCACAGTTCCTCCCATCCCACCCCTCCGGACCATCGTCCCAAACCATTGTGAGCACTCCTATTCCCTTAGCACAATGACAATAGCTATCTTTTCCACACATGATAGTATAGGTTTCCATGTTACTCCCTCCATGCCTCCCACCCACTGTTCCTTCCCCACAATATCCATATGTCTATTCTCTGTTTATCCATGAGTTCACTGCGTGTGTTATCAAGACCATCATACTAGATTCCATATATATGTGTTAGTATACTGTACTTGTCTTTCTCTTTTTGACTTACTTCACTTTTTATGATAGGTTCTAGCTTCAGCCACCTCATTAGGACTGAGTCTTCTGCATTTCTTTTAAGAGCTGAGTAGTATTCCATTATATATATGTACCAGAGCTTCTGTATCCATTCATTCGTCGATGGACATCTAGGTTGCTTCCACGTTCTAACTATTGTATAGAGAGCTGCGATGAACATTGGGGTATGGGTACTTCTTTCAGTTTTGATTTAATCAGGATATAAGCCTAAGAGTGGGATTGCTGGGTCATAGGGTGCTTCTATTTTTAGTTTTTTAAGGAATCTGCATACTGTCTTCCATAGAGGCTGTGTCAATTGACATTCCCACCAGCAATGCAAGAGGATTCCCTTTTCTCCGCACCCTCTCCAGATTTTATTGTCTGTCGATTTATGGATGACGGCCATTCTGACGGGTGTAAGGTGATATCTCATTGTAGTTTTAATTTGCATTTCTCTAATGATAAGTGACGTTGAGCATCGTTTCATGTGCTTTTGGGCCATCTGTATGTCCTCTTTTTTTTTTTTTTTTTTTTTTTTTTTTTATTTATCTTTTGGGGGGGGGGGTGGGGGGGGAGGGGGATAGGCGGGCCATTTCTGTTGGTCTTTCATTTCTCTATCTTCATCCGTCTTTGTTCTTTGACTCCTGTGGGCCTCCCATCGTGGTGGCCTCTGTTGTCGAAGAGCGCTGGCTCTGGGTGCATGCGCGCCAGAGCTCTGGCTCGGTAATTGGACACATCAGTCCAGCCACTCCGCGGCATGTGGGATCTTCCCAGGCCAGGGATCGAACCGGCGCCCCTTGCATTGCAAGGTGGTGTCCTTACCCACTGGACAACCAGGGAAAGCCCTGTATGTCCTCTTTGGAGAGGTGTCTCTTTAGATCTTTTTCCCATTTTTTGATTGGGTTGTTCGTTTTTCCTGTGCTGCGTTGTCTGAGTTGCTTGTAGATTTTGGAGATTAATTCTTTGTTATTTTATTTGGTATGATTTTCTCCCATTCTGTGGGGTGTCTGTTCAGCTTTATTGTAATTTCTTTTGCTGTACAAAAGCTTTTACGTTTCATTAGGTCCCACATGTTCATTGTTGTTTTTAGTTCCGCTATTCTAGTAGGTGGGTCAGAGAAGATCTTGCTTTGATTTATGTCCTTGAGCGTTTTGCCTATATTTTCCTCTAAGAGTTTGATGGTTTCTGGCCTTACATTTAAGTCTTTAATCCATTTTGAATTGATCTTTGTGCATGGTGTCAGGGTATGTTCCAACTTCATTTTGTTGCATGTAGCTGTCCAGTTTTCCCAGCACCATTTGTTGAAGAGGCTGTCTTTGTCCCATTTTAGATTTTCACCTCCTTTATCAAAAATAAGGTACCCATAGGTGTGTGGGTTTATCTCTGGGTTCTCTATCTTGTTCCATTGGTCGATATTTCTGTTTTTGTGCCAGTACCATACTGTCTTGAGGACTGTTGCTTTGTAGTAGAGTCTGAAGTTAGGAAGGCTGATTTCTCCAGCTCCGTTTTTCTTCCTCAGGATTGCTTTGGCTATTTGAGGTCTTTTGTGTTTCCGTATGAACTGTGTTATTCTTTGGTCTAGTTCTGTGAAAAATGTCATTGTTAGTTGGATAGGCATCACAATGAATCTGTAGATGGCATTTGGTTGTATGGTCATTTTCACAATATTGATTCTTCCAACCCAGGAACATGGAATACCTCTCCCATCTGTTTAAGTCTTCTTTAATTTCTTTCATGAGTGTCTTGTAATTTTCTGTGTACAGTTCTTTTGTTTCTTTGGGTAGGTTTATTCCTAGATATTTGATTCTTTTGGTTGCGATGGTGAAGGGAATTGCCTCTTTGATTTCGTTTTCTGATTTTTCATTGTTTGTGTATAGGAATGCCAGTGATTTCTGTGTGTTGACTTTGTAATCCCACGACTTTGCTGAATTTGTTGATTAGCTCTAGTAGCTTTGTAATAGTATCTTTGGGCTTTTCTATGTATAATATCATGTCGTCTGCAAAAAGAGAGAGCTTTACTTCTTCCTTTCCAATCTGGATTCCTTTTATTTGTTTTTCTTCTCTTATTGCTGTTGCTAGAACTTCCAGGACTATGTTGAATAGTAGTGGTGATCTTTGATTGTTCAAAGCTTTGTTAGGTCCCACATGTTCATTGTTGTTTTTAGTTCCGCTATTCTAGTAGGTGGGTCAGAGAAGATCTTGCTTTGATTTATGTCCTTGAGCGTTTTGCCTATATTTTCCTCTAAGAGTTTGATGGTTTCTGGCCTTACATTTAAGTCTTTAATCCATTTTGAATTGATCTTTGTGCATGGTGTCAGGGTATGTTCCAACTTCATTTTGTTGCATGTAGCTGTCCAGTTTTCCCAGCACCATTTGTTGAAGAGGCTGTCTTTGTCCCATTTTAGATTTTCACCTCCTTTATCAAAAATAAGGTACCCATAGGTGTGTGGGTTTATCTCTGGGTTCTCTATCTTGTTCCATTGGTCGATATTTCTGTTTTTGTGCCAGTACCATACTGTCTTGAGGACTGTTGCTTTGTAGTAGAGTCTGAAGTTAGGAAGGCTGATTTCTCCAGCTCCGTTTTTCTTCCTCAGGATTGCTTTGGCTATTTGAGGTCTTTTGTGTTTCCGTATGAACTGTGTTATTCTTTGGTCTAGTTCTGTGAAAAATGTCATTGTTAGTTGGATAGGCATCACAATGAATCTGTAGATGGCATTTGGTTGTATGGTCATTTTCACAATATTGATTCTTCCAACCCAGGAACATGGAATACCTCTCCCATCTGTTTAAGTCTTCTTTAATTTCTTTCATGAGTGTCTTGTAATTTTCTGTGTACAGTTCTTTTGTTTCTTTGGGTAGGTTTATTCCTAGATATTTGATTCTTTTGGTTGCGATGGTGAAGGGAATTGCCTCTTTGATTTCGTTTTCTGATTTTTCATTGTTTGTGTATAGGAATGCCAGTGATTTCTGTGTGTTGACTTTGTAATCCCACGACTTTGCTGAATTTGTTGATTAGCTCTAGTAGCTTTGTAATAGTATCTTTGGGCTTTTCTATGTATAATATCATGTCGTCTGCAAAAAGAGAGAGCTTTACTTCTTCCTTTCCAATCTGGATTCCTTTTATTTGTTTTTCTTCTCTTATTGCTGTTGCTAGAACTTCCAGGACTATGTTGAATAGTAGTGGTGAAAGTGGACACTCCTGTCTT
Organism: Tragulus kanchil; assembly: GCA_022376925.1. Lineage (NCBI taxonomy): Eukaryota > Metazoa > Chordata > Mammalia > Artiodactyla > Tragulidae > Tragulus > Tragulus kanchil. Next base: position 33,618,353 of record JAIOJX010000004.1, read on the forward strand.
GTTGCTGATCTTAGAGGGAATGCTTTCAGTTTTTCACTGTTGAGGATAATGTTCGCTGTGGGCTTCTCATATATGGCTTTTATTATGTTGAGGTAGGTTCCTTCTGTGTCTATTTTCTGAAGAGTTTTTAATCATAAATGGATGTTGTGCTTTGTGGAAGGCTTTTTCTATATCTATTGAGATGGTCATGTGGTTTTTTGTCTCTCAATTTGTTGATATGGTGTATCACATTGATTGATTTGCAGATATTGAAGAATCCTTGCATGCCTGGGATGAACCCGACTTGATCGTGATGTATGAGTTTTTTGGTATGTCGTTGAATTCTGTTTGCTAGGATTTTGTTGAGGATCTTGGCATCTAAGTTCATCAGTGAAATTGACCTATAGTTTTCCTTTTTTGTGTAGTCTTTGCCTGGTTTTGGTATCAGGCTGATGGCGGCCTTGTAGAATGTGTTTGGAAGCCTTCCTTCCTGTGCAATTTTTTGAAAGAGTTTTAGAAAGACAGGCATTATCTCTTCTTTAAATGTTTGGTAGAATTCGCCTGTGAAGCCATCTGGCCCTGGGCTTTTATTTTGGGGTAGATTTTTAATCACAAATTCGATTTCTGAGCTGTGATTGGATTGTTTAAAGTTTCTGTTTCTTCCTGGCTCAGTCTTGGGGAATTAATCTTCTCTAAGAAACTGTCCATTTCATCCAGGTTGTCCAGTTTGTTGCCATAGAGTTTGTTTTATTTCCTAGATATTTGATTCTTTTGGTTGCGATGGTGAAGGGAATTGCCTCTTTGATTTCGTTTTCTGATTTTTCATTGTTTGTGTATAGGAATGCCAGTGATTTCTGTGTGTTGACTTTGTAATCCCACGACTTTGCTGAATTTGTTGATTAGCTCTAGTAGCTTTGTAATAGTATCTTTGGGCTTTTCTATGTATAATATCATGTCGTCTGCAAAAAGAGAGAGCTTTACTTCTTCCTTTCCAATCTGGATTCCTTTTATTTGTTTTTCTTCTCTTATTGCTGTTGCTAGAACTTCCAGGACTATGTTGAATAGTAGTGGTGAAAGTGGACACTCCTGTCTTGTTGCTGATCTTAGAGGGAATGCTTTCAGTTTTTCACTGTTGAGGATAATGTTCGCTGTGGGCTTCTCATATATGGCTTTTATTATGTTGAGGTAGGTTCCTTCTGTGTCTATTTTCTGAAGAGTTTTTAATCATAAATGGATGTTGTGCTTTGTGGAAGGCTTTTTCTATATCTATTGAGATGGTCATGTGGTTTTTTGTCTCTCAATTTGTTGATATGGTGTATCACATTGATTGATTTGCAGATATTGAAGAATCCTTGCATGCCTGGGATGAACCCGACTTGATCGTGATGTATGAGTTTTTTGGTATGTCGTTGAATTCTGTTTGCTAGGATTTTGTTGAGGATCTTGGCATCTAAGTTCATCAGTGAAATTGACCTATAGTTTTCCTTTTTTGTGTAGTCTTTGCCTGGTTTTGGTATCAGGCTGATGGCGGCCTTGTAGAATGTGTTTGGAAGCCTTCCTTCCTGTGCAATTTTTTGAAAGAGTTTTAGAAAGACAGGCATTATCTCTTCTTTAAATGTTTGGTAGAATTCGCCTGTGAAGCCATCTGGCCCTGGGCTTTTATTTTGGGGTAGATTTTTAATCACAAATTCGATTTCTGAGCTGTGATTGGATTGTTTAAAGTTTCTGTTTCTTCCTGGCTCAGTCTTGGGGAATTAATCTTCTCTAAGAAACTGTCCATTTCATCCAGGTTGTCCAGTTTGTTGCCATAGAGTTGTTCATAATAGTCTCTTGGAATCCTTTGGATTTCTGCATTATCTGTTGTAATCTCTCCTTTTTCGTTTTTGATTTTGTGAATCAGGTTGTTCTTTCTTTTTTTCTTGATGAGTCTGGCCAGTTCTTGTCAATTTTGTTTACCTTTTCGAAGAAACAGCTTCTCATTTATCTTTACTATAGTTTCGTTCATTTCTTTCTCATTTATTTCTGCTCTGATCTTTACAATTTCTCTTCTTCTGCTGGCTTTGGGGTGTTTTTGTTCTTCTTTTTCCAATTGTTTTAAGCGTAGGTTTAGGCCATCTGCTTCATATTTTCCTAGTTTCTTTAGGTGGGATTGTATTGCTATAATTTTCCCTCTTAAAACTGCTTTTGTGATATCCCATAGGTTTTGCACGGTCGTGTGTTCATTGTCATTTTCTGCTAGGAATTTTTAAATTTCTCCTTTGATTTCCTCAGTAATCAGTTGGTTTTTTAGGTATGTGTTGTTTAATCTCCATGTGTTTGTGTTTTTAGCGGTTTTTTTCCTGTAGTTGATCTCTAGTCTCATTGCACTGTGGTCTGAGACGATGGTTGATATAATTTCAATTTTCTTGAATTGAGTTAGGTTTGATCTGTGGCCCAAGATGTGGTCTATCCTGGAGAATGTTCCATGAGCACTTGAGAAGAAAGTGTATTTTTCTATTTTTGGATGGAAAGTTCTAAAGATATCGATGAGGTCCATCTTTTCTAGTGTGGCATTTAAGGGTTGTGTTTCTTTATTAATTTTCTATTTGGATGATCTGTCCATTGGTGTGAGAGGAGTGTTAAAGTCTCCTACTATTACTGTGTTATTGTTGATTTCCTCTTTTATGTCTGAGAGTATCTGTCTTATGCATTGGGGTGCCTCCGTGTTGGGTGTGTAGATATTCATGACTGTTATGTCTTCCTCTTGGGTAGATCCCTTAATTATGATGTAGTGTCCTGCCTTGTCTCTTAGAATCTTCTCTAAGAAACTGTCCATTTCATCCAGGTTGTCCAGTTTGTTGCCATAGAGTTGTTCATAATAGTCTCTTGGAATCCTTTGGATTTCTGCATTATCTGTTGTAATCTCTCCTTTTTCGTTTTTGATTTTGTGAATCAGGTTGTTCTTTCTTTTTTTCTTGATGAGTCTGGCCAGTTCTTGTCAATTTTGTTTACCTTTTCGAAGAAACAGCTTCTCATTTATCTTTACTATAGTTTCGTTCATTTCTTTCTCATTTATTTCTGCTCTGATCTTTACAATTTCTCTTCTTCTGCTGGCTTTGGGGTGTTTTTGTTCTTCTTTTTCCAATTGTTTTAAGCGTAGGTTTAGGCCATCTGCTTCATATTTTCCTAGTTTCTTTAGGTGGGATTGTATTGCTATAATTTTCCCTCTTAAAACTGCTTTTGTGATATCCCATAGGTTTTGCACGGTCGTGTGTTCATTGTCATTTTCTGCTAGGAATTTTTAAATTTCTCCTTTGATTTCCTCAGTAATCAGTTGGTTTTTTAGGTATGTGTTGTTTAATCTCCATGTGTTTGTGTTTTTAGCGGTTTTTTTCCTGTAGTTGATCTCTAGTCTCATTGCACTGTGGTCTGAGACGATGGTTGATATAATTTCAATTTTCTTGAATTGAGTTAGGTTTGATCTGTGGCCCAAGATGTGGTCTATCCTGGAGAATGTTCCATGAGCACTTGAGAAGAAAGTGTATTTTTCTATTTTTGGATGGAAAGTTCTAAAGATATCGATGAGGTCCATCTTTTCTAGTGTGGCATTTAAGGGTTGTGTTTCTTTATTAATTTTCTATTTGGATGATCTGTCCATTGGTGTGAGAGGAGTGTTAAAGTCTCCTACTATTACTGTGTTATTGTTGATTTCCTCTTTTATGTCTGAGAGTATCTGTCTTATGCATTGGGGTGCCTCCGTGTTGGGTGTGTAGATATTCATGACTGTTATGTCTTCCTCTTGGGTAGATCCCTTAATTATGATGTAGTGTCCTGCCTTGTCTCTTAGAATCTTCTTTAAAATCTATTTTGTCTGACATGAGGATTGCTACTCCAGCTTTCTTTGATTTCCATTTGCATGGAATATCTTTTTCCAGGCTCTCACTTTCAGTCTGAGTGTCTCTAAGTCTGAAGGGGGTGTCTTAGAAACAGCATATATATGGGTCCTGCTTCAGGATCCATTCAGCCAGCCTGTGTGGTTTGCTTGGAGCATTTAGTCCGTTTACATTCAAAAAATTACTGATATTAATGTTCCTATTGTCATCTTAGAAATTTGGGGTTTGATTTGTCGGACTTCTACTCTTGTATTTATTGGCTATATCAGGCCCTTTAACACTTGTTGTAGGGCTGTTTTTGTGGTACAGAATTCTTTTAGTTTTTGTCTATCTGAGAAGCTTTTGACTTCTCCATCGATTCTGAATGAGATTCTTGCTGGGTAGAGAATTCTTGGTTGGAGGTTATTCTCTTTTAGCCATTTAAATGTGTCCTGCCATTCTCTTCTGGCCTGCAGGGTTTCTGTTGAAAGATCCGCAGTTAGACATACGGGGTTTCCTTTATATGTTATTTGTTTGCTTCTAGCTGCTTTTAGTAATCTGTCTTTATATTTAGTCTGCATTAGTTTGATTAGAATGTACCTTGGTGTGTTTCTTCTGGGGTTTATCTTATTTGGCACTCTTTGTGCTTCTTGGACTTGGTTGACTATTTCCTTTCCCATGCTGGGGAAGTTTTCAGTTATAACCTCTTTAAGAATTTTTTCGTAGCCTTTCTTCCCCTCTTCTTCTTCTGGAACTCCTATAATTCTAATGTTGGTGTTTTTGATAGTGTCCCATAGGTCCCTGAAGTTATCTTCAGTTCTTTTAATTCTTTCAGCTTTGTTCTGTTCTTTCAGCACTTATTTGCACAATTCTGTCTTCCAGCTCACTTATCTGTTCTTCTGCCTGCGATACTATACTGTTGAGACCTTCTATATATTTTTGAGTTCAGCAATTGAGTTGGTAGTCTCTATTTGCTTATTTTTCATTTCTTGCATGTCTCTTCTCATTGTACTAATTTCTTCTAATATTCTGTTTTTGGTGTTTTGCATCCTCATTAGTATAGTTTTTCAGAATTCTCTTTCAGATAATTTGTCTATCTCCTCCTCTGTCATTTGAAGCTGTGTTTCTCTAGCTTGGTCCTTCATTTGTGCAGTGTTTCTCTGTCGTTTCATTATTAAGTCAGTGTTTGTTTCTTTGTGGATGTCTGTGTGTGGAGTTCTTTTTACCACCAGGCTTCTTGGTTGAATTTTCTCTTCCTTTAGATTTCTGTCCTTGTAGAAGAGTTCAGTGGTTTGTGTCTTGGGTGATGTTAGGTCTTGTTTACAGATGAATAATCTCTAGTGTTGTATGTTCTTTGATAATGTGGGGTCTTGGAATCAGGGCTTCCACTCCAAGAATCCTTGGTTTGATGATTCTTCAGGCGGTGTAGGCTCTGTGTCTGGTTTGCTATGGTGTTCCATGATATTAGTTCAAATATTGGCATGTGAGGGACAAGAGGTGCATCCCTGATGGCTGACAGTCGTAAAAGCATGCAGATGTTTTCTAACATAGTTGTAATATATACATACCAACACAGCAATAACCACATCTGACCAGTCTTACAGAGATAAAGCATAGGAAATTTTTCTGGCAGATGATGCAATCAAAGATGATACTTGCCCGTTAAGCTCTGAATTAATTAAAATAGTGCCTGGAAAAATAGACCCAGGGCAAGGTCCTGTCTTGGACTATTACATGAAAGCAGTTTTTAAGTAAGATATGTGTTGGGGGTGAGGAGGTGGAGAGTGTATAGATAATGAGAAGTAATAGACTCGTCTTGGAAGGATTTTATAGGGTTAGGTAGCCAAGATTAGTGTGTTGTATTGTTTAGTGCAGCTGGAAGATAGTAATAGAGACAGGAAGATAGGAAACATTTCGAAGTTGTACATTTAGAGCATAGAGGGAGAAAGCAGTGGCAAAGAGGAAAGAAAATTTGAAGTTTCCAAGAATTAAAATTTTTAAAAAATGTAAAAGTTAAAAATCAAAAAAAAAAAAGAAATTAAAAATTAAAAAGGGGCGAAGCAATAAGGAGACAAAAAAACTAACAACCAACCAACCAAACCTGATCAATCAATCAAATCAACAAAACCGTCCACAACAAATAAACCAACAAAGAAAGCTAAATACTGTCCCTGATTTTTATCCTCTTATCTGTATGGTGGAAAGCAATCTGGTCTCAATGGTGTTGTCTTGATGATGTAGTCTTTCCCTTACAGCACCAGTTGCTATGGTTTCTCTTTTTGTTTTCAGCAAAACAAAGGCTTTTCTGCTATCTCAGGTCCTGGCTGGAGCGGCGGACTGATCCCAGTCCGTCGGGCAGGGGGCCGCTGCGCGTGTAGTCCCGTGTTGGAAGCGGGTGCCCCGGCTCTACCACGCACCCACCGGTAGCCTCCTATCCCTGCTCTTCTCCCAGCTTCCTCCATGGTGGGTGTAGCTATGGGGGTGCACCGGCTCCTCTGCTGCTGGCGCGTGCGCACTGCTGGTTACATTCAAGTTCCACAAGCTTTCCCGTCTGGCTCGAGCCTGGTCCCTGGTCAGCAATCTGTGTCTGGTTCATGATATTAGTTCAAATATTGGCATGTGAGGGACAAGAGGTGCATCCCTGATGGCTGACAGTCGTAAAAGCATGCAGATGTTTTCTAACATAGTTGTAATATATACATACCAACACAGCAATAACCACATCTGACCAGTCTTACAGAGATAAAGCATAGGAAATTTTTCTGGCAGATGATGCAATCAAAGATGATACTTGCCCGTTAAGCTCTGAATTAATTAAAATAGTGCCTGGAAAAATAGACCCAGGGCAAGGTCCTGTCTTGGACTATTACATGAAAGCAGTTTTTAAGTAAGATATGTGTTGGGGGTGAGGAGGTGGAGAGTGTATAGATAATGAGAAGTAATAGACTCGTCTTGGAAGGATTTTATAGGGTTAGGTAGCCAAGATTAGTGTGTTGTATTGTTTAGTGCAGCTGGAAGATAGTAATAGAGACAGGAAGATAGGAAACATTTCGAAGTTGTACATTTAGAGCATAGAGGGAGAAAGCAGTGGCAAAGAGGAAAGAAAATTTGAAGTTTCCAAGAATTAAAATTTTTAAAAAATGTAAAAGTTAAAAATCAAAAAAAAAAAAGAAATTAAAAATTAAAAAGGGGCGAAGCAATAAGGAGACAAAAAAACTAACAACCAACCAACCAAACCTGATCAATCAATCAAATCAACAAAACCGTCCACAACAAATAAACCAACAAAGAAAGCTAAATACTGTCCCTGATTTTTATCCTCTTATCTGTATGGTGGAAAGCAATCTGGTCTCAATGGTGTTGTCTTGATGATGTAGTCTTTCCCTTATAGCACCAGTTGCTATGGTTTCTCTTTTTGTTTTCAGCAAAACAAAGGCTTTTCTGCTATCTCAGGTCCTGGCTGGAGCGGCGGACTGATCCCAGTCCGTCGGGCAGGGGGCCGCTGCGCGTGTAGTCCCGTGTTGGAAGCGGGTGCCCCGGCTCTACCACGCACCCACCGGTAGCCTCCTATCCCTGCTCTTCTCCCAGCTTCCTCCATGGTGGGTGTAGCTATGGGGGTGCACCGGCTCCTCTGCTGCTGGCGCGTGCGCACTGCTGGTTACACATTCAAGTTCCAAAGGCGGGCACAAGCTTTCCCGTCTGGCTCGAGCCTGGTCCCTGGTCAGCAATCTGTGGGCAACTTCCCCTCTCTGTTCAGCAAGCCCCCCACTAGGAGTGTTTGCACTTACCCGGTGCCAGGCGGAAAGTCGCGATTTTCACGCTGGGCGTTCCATGTCCGGCTCTATCCATGTCTCTAGGCAGCACTCCGCGGGGAACTTCCTGTGTTCCGCACGCCTCTACTCTGGTATCTTATCTTCACAGTGTCTTAATTTCTGCCGGCTGGATCCAGCTGGATTTTTTTAAGTTTCAAGCTGAGCGCTGCCTTCTCTCCCCAATACGCTCTGCTCAGGCTCTCTTTTAAGGACGGCGTGGGAGTTAGGATAGAGCGTTCTCAGAACAGGAGCTCCGGGAAAGTTCTGGCTGTTCACTCTTCCACCCTCACAGACCTAAGGAGTTCTTCTGTCATCTATCGGCTGGTTTGTTGTTGGTGTTTCATTTCTTGATTCGTTCTGGTGATTCTGTTGGGGAGCTGGTGAAATCTTCCCCTCATTCCTCCGCCATGTTGTCCCCCATCAAAATTTAATTTTGAAACCCAGTCATTTCTTATCAGTTTGCTCAGAGCAAGTTAAGTCATTTAGTTTTCTTTTTGGGGAAATTTATTTCAGAACCACCTGATACTAACAGTTAAACTTTCAAAAGTAATACTTATCAAAGAAAAAAAAACAGAGTAAGACATCAAGTTATAATTAGTCTTTCATGATGACAAAGAGAAATTAAAACTTCAGAAATTAATTTCATAAATTTAGTTAAGTTTGGAAACCTGTGACTACCTTAGAAGTTTCAGATTTGTTCCTCTGTATTTGTTTGTGTAACTTATGGCGTTTTTTTTTTTTTTTTTAACTTTTATTTTACTTTTAACTTTTACAGAGTTTTGTTATTTACAGATATGTATGTTCCCAACTTAGTCATATGTATATCCCCCCCATCCCATCCCTCCCGACCATCACACAGCACCACTGCAGGATCCCCTTTTCTGACAGAGCAATGATTATAGCTATTCTCTTCACTTATGATAGTACAGATTTTCATGCTACTCCCTTTACACCTCCCACCCTCTGTTCATTCCCCACAATGTCCATATGTCCACTGTCCATGTCTGTCTTTCCGTCACTTCACTGAGTGCGCCATCATCACTATACTACTAGATTCCATATATATGTGTTAATATATTGTATTTGTCCTTCTCTTTCTGACTGACTTCACTTTTTATGATATGTTCTAGATCCCGCCATCTCATTAGGGCTGAGTCTTCTGCACTTCTCTTCTGTGTAGTATTCCATTGTATATATGTACCAGTGCTTTTGGATCCATTCGTTCGTCGATGGGCATCTAGGTAGCTTCCATGTTCTAGCTATTGTATAGAGGGGTGGAAGGAACATTGGGGTACAGGTGCTTCTTTCAGATTTGATTTCATCAGGGTATAAGCCTAAGAGGGGGACTGCTGGGTCTTAGGGTGCTTCTATTTTTAGTTTTTTAAGGAATCTCCAGACTGTCTTCCATAGAGGCTGTATCAATTTACATTCCCACCAGCAATGCAGGAGTGTTCCTTTTCCTCCGCAGCCTCTCCAGCATTTATTCCTCCGCCATGTTGTCCCCATCAAAATTTAATTTTGAAACCCAGTCATTTCTTATCAGTTTGCTCAGAGCAAGTTAAGTCATTTAGTTTTCTTTTGGGAAATTTATTTCAGAACCACCTGATACTAACAGTTAAACTTTCAAAAGTAATACTTATCAAAGAAAAAAAAACAGAGTAAGACATCAAGTTATAATTAGTCTTTCATGATGACAAAGAGAAATTAAAACTTCAGAAATTAATTTCATAAATTTAGTTAAGTTTGGAAACCTGTGACTACCTTAGAAGTTTCAGATTTGTTCCTCTGTATTTGTTTGTGTAACTTATGGCGTTTTTTTTTTTTTTTTTAACTTTTATTTTACTTTTAACTTTTACAGAGTTTTGTTATTTACAGATATGTATGTTCCCAACTTAGTCATATGTATATCCCCCCCATCCCATCCCTCCCGACCATCACACAGCACCACTGCAGGATCCCCTTTTCTGACAGAGCAATGATTATAGCTATTCTCTTCACTTATGATAGTACAGATTTTCATGCTACTCCTTTACACCTCCCACCCTCTGTTCATTCCCCACAATGTCCATATGTCCACTGTCCATGTCTGTCTTTCCGTCACTTCACTGAGTGCGCCATCATCACTATACTACTAGATTCCATATATATGTGTTAATATATTGTATTTGTCCTTCTCTTTCTGACTGACTTCACTTTTTATGATATGTTCTAGATCCCGCCATCTCATTAGGGCTGAGTCTTCTGCACTTCTCTTCTGTGTAGTATTCCATTGTATATATGTACCAGTGCTTTTGGATCCATTCGTTCGTCGATGGGCATCTAGGTAGCTTCCATGTTCTAGCTATTGTATATAGAGCGCAATGAACATTGGGGTACAGGTGCTTCTTTCAGATTTGATTTCATCAGGGTATAAGCCTAAGAGGGGGACTGCTGGGTCTTAGGGTGCTTCTATTTTTAGTTTTTTAAGGAATCTCCAGACTGTCTTCCATAGAGGCTGTATCAATTTACATTCCCACCAGCAATGCAGGAGTGTTCCCTTTTCTCCGCACCCTCTCCAGCATTTATTGTCTGTTGATTTGTGTATGATGGCCATTCTGACGGGTGTGAGGTGATATCTCATTGTAGTTTTGATTTGCATTTCTCTAATTATTAGTGAAGTTGAGCATCATTTCATGTGTTTTGGGGCCATCTGTATGTCCTCTTTGGAGAGGAGTCTGTTTAGGTCCTTTTCCCATTTTTTGATTGGGTTGTTCGATTTTCCAGTGCTGAGTTGTCTGAGTTCCTTGTAGATTTTGGAGATTAATTCTTTGTCTGTTGTTTCATTTGCTATGATTTTCTCCCACTCTGTGGGCTGTCTGTTCAGCTTTATTGTAATTTCTTTTGCTGTACAAAAGCTTTTACGTTTCATTAGGTCCTACATGTTCATTGTTGTTTTTAGTTCCGCTATTCTAGTAGGTGGGTCAGAGAAGATCTTGCTTTGATTTATGTCCTTGAGCGTTTTGCCTATATTCTCCTCTAAGAGTTTGATGGTTTCTGGTCTTAACATTTATGTCTTTAATCCATTGTGAGTTGGACTTTGTGTATGGTGTCAGGGAATGTTCCAACGTCATTTTTTTTTACATGTAGCAGTCCAGTTTTCCCAGCACGAATTGTTGAAGAGGCTGTCTTTGTCCCATTTTATAGTTTCGCCTCCTTTGTCTAACTTATGCCTTTTTTGCAAAGATAGTTGTGTCTTTCTGCCCTAGTCATTTATAAACTTTTTAATGCAAGGTGGTGATATCTTTGGAATCATGCCTGACTCATAGAAAATATTTAATAAATATTTGTGGATAAGTGAAATAATAAAATATTTTTAAGTAGACTGTTTTGTAGATATGAAACAATACTTAGGTATGTTCAACTTATGTTTTTTTTAATACCGTCAACACTCCTGGAGTCTTTATTTTACATTTAGTCTCACACCCTGCTTCTGCCATTGAAAATGTTGCATTTCCAAAGATGAACTTTTTGTTTACCCCAATATAGTAAAGTGTTTGTCTTTAAGTCTGACTCTCAGCTGTGCTGGCTAAGAGAAGAGCAAGAGGTTTGGAAAAGGCTATTATGCACATGAATGCACACTGGCACACACACACACACAGACACACATTGTTGAGTTTAGTGCAACTTTAATTATCTGTTTATCTAATGACTGCAGATAATAGGTGAGATCTTTGACTTTCCTTGTAAGATGTTAGTTATTCAGGTTAGATTATGAAAACTGGGTATAAACTGATTACAGATTTGGAAAAGGGCTATTTGATGAATGGTGAGAGAAAATAATATTTGCTTGCAAGTTTGGTAACGTTAGAAATTTACTACCTCTAGATAGGTCACTTTAAGATACTGCTTATTGAATTATGGTGTGATTGACCTCATCTGAGCCTTTTTTTTTTTTTTTTTGCTTATCTTTATACCTGTCAGTAAGACAAATTACAGAGTCACATTTGTTGGTTATTTTCCTCGTTGACAGGAGGACTGTGTATTTTGAAGTTTCACATTTACTTAAGGTAGTATTTTTAGGTATAGACTTTGTTTTTTCCCCTCAATATTGTATATCTTTTTTTTTTAAAGATTTGTTTATTTATTTATTTATTTATTTATTTTGGGCGGGGGTCGGGTTGAGGAGGGAGGGGAGTGGGCAGGCCACTTCTATTGGTCTTTCATTTCTCTATTTTCATCCGTCTTAGTTCTTTGGCTCCTGTGGGCCTCCCATCGCGGTGGCGTCTGTCGTTGCAGAGCGCCGGCTCTGGGCGCATGTGCTCCAGAGCTCCGGCTCGGTAACTGGACACATGGGTCCAGCTGCCGGAGCGGCACGTGGGATATTCCCAGGCCAGGGATCGAACTGGCGCCCCTTGCACTGCAAGGCGGTGTCCTTACCCACTGGACCACCAGGGGAAGCCCCAATATTGTATATCTTTTGAAATAAAACAATGACTTACTGGTTGTAAACACTTAAAAAACATTTATGAAATGAATAACTGATACAATAGTAGAAAACAGCCAGAGCGGGCTGGCTATTCTGCTCATGACAAGTGATAGTGTCATGACTGTTGGGTTGTTTTGAATTTTAAAAGCGATGAATTTATCACCTTTTATCTATTTGTTTATTTGGACACTTCTATTGGTCTTTCATTTATTCATTTTCATCCATGTTTGTTCTTTGACCTGTGTGGGCCTGCCATCACAGTGGCCTCTTTCACTGCAGAGCACTGTCTCTGGGTGTATGCACTCCAGAGCTCCAGTGCAACTTTAATTATCTGTTTATCTAATGACTGCAGATAATAGGTGAGATCTTTGACTTTCCTTGTAAGATGTTAGTTATTCAGGTTAGATTATGAAAACTGGGTATAAACTGATTACAGATTTGGAAAAGGGCTATTTGATGAATGGTGAGAGAAAATAATATTTGCTTGCAAGTTTGGTAACGTTAGAAATTTACTACCTCTAGATAGGTCACTTTAAGATACTGCTTATTGAATTATGGTGTGATTGACCTCATCTGAGCCTTTTTTTTTTTTTTTTTGCTTATCTTTATACCTGTCAGTAAGACAAATTACAGAGTCACATTTGTTGGTTATTTTCCTCGTTGACAGGAGGACTGTGTATTTTGAAGTTTCACATTTACTTAAGGTAGTATTTTTAGGTATAGACTTTGTTTTTTCCCCTCAATATTGTATATCTTTTTTTTTTAAAGATTTGTTTATTTATTTATTTATTTATTTATTTTGGGCGGGGGTCGGGTTGAGGAGGGAGGGGAGTGGGCAGGCCACTTCTATTGGTCTTTCATTTCTCTATTTTCATCCGTCTTAGTTCTTTGGCTCCTGTGGGCCTCCCATCGCGGTGGCGTCTGTCGTTGCAGAGCGCCGGCTCTGGGCGCATGTGCTCCAGAGCTCCGGCTCGGTAACTGGACACATGGGTCCAGCTGCCGGAGCGGCACGTGGGATATTCCCAGGCCAGGGATCGAACTGGCGCCCCTTGCACTGCAAGGCGGTGTCCTTACCCACTGGACCACCAGGGGAAGCCCCAATATTGTATATCTTTTGAAATAAAACAATGACTTACTGGTTGTAAACACTTAAAAAACATTTATGAAATGAATAACTGATACAATAGTAGAAAACAGCCAGAGCGGGCTGGCTATTCTGCTCATGACAAGTGATAGTGTCATGACTGTTGGGTTGTTTTGAATTTTAAAAGCGATGAATTTATCACCTTTTATCTATTTGTTTATTTGGACACTTCTATTGGTCTTTCATTTATTCATTTTCATCCATGTTTGTTCTTTGACCTGTGTGGGCCTGCCATCACAGTGGCCTCTTTCACTGCAGAGCACTGTCTCTGGGTGTATGCACTCCAGAGCTCCAGCTTGGTAGTTGGACACATCGGTCCAGCCACTCCACAGCATGTGGGATCTTCCCAGGCCAAGGATAAAACTGGCATCCCTTGCACTGCAAGGCAGTGTCCTTACCACTGACCTACCAGGGAAGCCTACCTTTTATTTTTTTAATTTAGTTTTTATATCTCTAAGAAGCTATAGCAGTTTGCCTGAATATTCATCAAATTCACTGCAGGCCCGCAGAGGAGAATCGGTGGCGGGATTGCCCGTAGCCAGGGCACGGGAAGATCGGAGAGGAGTGAGCCTGCTGTCCGCCAACCCAGCCCCCTTGCGAGCGAGAGACAATCATATGCGACGGGGGTTCTGTCAAAGCAGTTCCATTTTATTAGTGCAGACTTACAGCTTATATAGGCAAGTGAAGGGGATTTCCTAAGGAATTTCCCATAGTTAAACCAATCAAGCTAAAGGTCAAGCAATCATGCATAGATCACGCCCTCATCTCTTCCTTCCTTATGCTTGCAACAATTTAGATCATGCCCTTGTCTCTTCCTTCCTTATGCTTGCAACAACTTAGGTCATGCCCTCGTCTCTTCCTTCCTTATGCTTGCAACAACTTAGATCACGCCTTTGTCTCTTCCTTCCTTATGCTTGCACAGCCCCTCTTTCATTTAGGGCCCCACAATTCACCTAAATGAAAGTCAGTTTACAGATGTTGAACTATAAGGCTGTATACCTGAAACTTATACAATAGAAAATAATAGTAATAAACTTTTTATAAAGCTTCATTTATTTATTTATTTATTTTTGGCTATTTTGGGTTTTCACTGCTGCTGCAGACTCTTTCCAGTTACAGGGAGTGGGGGCTACTCTCTAGTTGATGTGAGCAGGCTTCTTGTTGCAGTGACTTCTCCTGTTGTGACACTTGGGCTCTAGGGCACACAGGTTTCAGTAGTTGTGGCATATGTGCTCAATAGTTGCAGCTCCAAGGCTCTAGAGCACTGCTCATCTGGGTGTTTTTATTTGCAAAACCTTTCCACTTCTATTGGTCTTTCATTTATTCATTTTCATCCATGTTTGTTCTTTGACCTGTGTGGGCCTGCCATCACAGTGGCCTCTTTCACTGCAGAGCACTGTCTCTGGGTGTATGCACTCCAGAGCTCCAGCTTGGTAGTTGGACACATCGGTCCAGCCACTCCACAGCATGTGGGATCTTCCCAGGCCAAGGATAAAACTGGCATCCCTTGCACTGCAAGGCAGTGTCCTTACCACTGACCTACCAGGGAAGCCTACCTTTTATTTTTTTAATTTAGTTTTTATATCTCTAAGAAGCTATAGCAGTTTGCCTGAATATTCATCAAATTCACTGCAGGCCCGCAGAGGAGAATCGGTGGCGGGATTGCCCGTAGCCAGGGCACGGGAAGATCGGAGAGGAGTGAGCCTGCTGTCCGCCAACCCAGCCCCCTTGCGAGCGAGAGACAATCATATGCGACGGGGGTTCTGTCAAAGCAGTTCCATTTTATTAGTGCAGACTTACAGCTTATATAGGCAAGTGAAGGGGATTTCTAAGTAGTTTCCCATAGTTAAACCAATCAAGCTAAAGGTCAAGCAATCATGCATAGATCACGCCCTCATCTCTTCCTTCCTTATGCTTGCAACAATTTAGATCATGCCCTTGTCTCTTCCTTCCTTATGCTTGCAACAACTTAGGTCATGCCTCGTCTCTTCCTTCCTTATGCTTGCAACAACTTAGATCACGCCTTTGTCTCTTCCTTCCTTATGCTTGCACAGCCCCTCTTTCATTTAGGGCCCCACAATTCACCTAAATGAAAGTCAGTTTACAGATGTTGAACTATAAGGCTGTATACCTGAAACTTATACAATAGAAAATAATAGTAATAAACTTTTTATAAAGCTTCATTTATTTATTTATTTATTTTTGGCTATTTTGGGTTTTCACTGCTGCTGCAGACTCTTTCCAGTTACAGGGAGTGGGGGCTACTCTCTAGTTGATGTGAGCAGGCTTCTTGTTGCAGTGACTTCTCCTGTTGTGACACTTGGGCTCTAGGGCACACAGGTTTCAGTAGTTGTGGCATATGTGCTCAATAGTTGCAGCTCCAAGGCTCTAGAGCACAGGCTCAATAGTTGTGGCTCATGGGCTTAGTTGTTCCACAGCATGTGGGATCTTCCCAGCTCAGGGTTTGAACCCATGTCTCCTGCATTGGCACGTGAACTCTTTACCGCTGATGTACCAGGGAAGCCCAATAATAACAAACTTTTAAATTAAAAAAAATAAATGAATCTGAGATCTTCTGTAAGGAGACACACACATTTGTCATTTATACTTATTGCTGATATCAAATATTTCTTACACTATGATTTATCAAAACAGTTTTTGTTATCACATTTAATCATGTTTAATATATATTTTCTCACAGAGTAACTTAAGTATTCTGTAATATGTTCAAGGTAAACGGCAGAAATAGAGATCCAGACCCAGACCCAGGTTTTCTGACTGCATTTTTCCCTGTACTTCTTCTGAGGTCCATATGTAAATAAGTTTTGATTAAAAAATAAGATACACATTTTAGAATAAGAATTCAAGTTATTTTATTCCTCATTTATAACCCAACTGGCTAACACATTCAGTTCAGTCACTCAGTTTTGTCTGATTCTTTGCGACCCCATTGATTGCAGCACATCAGGGTAATACATTAGGGATATAGAAAACTGTGAGGGATGGTTTCTAGCGGTTGGGTATTCATAATCTATTTTAGGGAAATAACAGTACACGATACCGTGTGTAAAATGAATGCTTCAAACTACAAGACCTGTAGAGAAAGAGGAAATTGCTGTGGATTTAAGTAATTAAACTAGGTTATAGTTCATGGAGTTCCAAACAGTTAGACACCACAGCACAGTGAGCGTGAATAATATAGACATTTTGGAAGTTCCATATTTAGTCTTATGTAGCTGTAGTTCTGGTTCAGAAAAAAGAATAGGGTGGTTCAAAATTTGAAAAGGAGTGCAACAAAGCTGTATATTTTCACCCTGCTTGTTTAACTTACATGCAGAGTACATCATGTGAATGTCAGGCTGAATGAAACACAAGCTGGAATCAGAATTGCCAGGAGAAATAATAACAACCTTATATATGCAGATGTTACACCCTAGTGGCAAACAGTGATGAGAAACTCAAGAGCCTGTTGATGAAAATGAAAGAAGAGAGTGAAAACCCTGATTTAAAGTTCAGTATTCAAAGAACTCAGATCATGGCATCAGGCTCCATCACTTCATGGCAAATGGATAGGGAAACTACAGTCCATGAGGACACAAATGTTTATATATGGGGCTTCCCTAATGGCTCAGTTTTGAGGAACCTGCCTGCAGTGCAAGAGACCTGGGTTCCATCCCTGGGTTGGGAAGATCCCTCTGAAGGAGGGCACGGCACCCACTCCAGTATTCTTGCCTGGAGAATTCCATGAATCAAGGCACCTGGTGGGCTGCAGTCGATGAGGTTACACAGAGACAGACACAACTGAAGTGACTAAGCAGCAGCAGCATTCACTGGAAAGACTGATTCTGAAGCTAAAGCTCCAGTACTTTGGCCACCTGATGCTAAGAGCTGAGTCACTGGAAAAGACTTTCATGCTAGGAAAGATTCAGGTTAGGAAGAGAAGAGGGTGAAAGACGGTGAGATGGTTGTCTGGTATCCATTCAATAGGTAAGAGTTTGAGCAAACTCTGGGGAGACTGACTGGACTGCAAAGAACGAGAACTCAAAATGCAGACTTTTCTTCTAGAATGTGAAAATGTGCCTGAACAACTACTTATTCTGCAGACTGGCACACTAATAGAGCTTTTGTAAATGTGTATGTGTGTAAAATGAATGCTTCAAACTACAAGACCTGTAGAGAAAGAGGAAATTGCTGTGGATTTAAGTAATTAAACTAGGTTATAGTTCATGGAGTTCCAAACAGTTAGACACCACAGCACAGTGAGCGTGAATAATATAGACATTTTGGAAGTTCCATATTTAGTCTTATGTAGCTGTAGTTCTGGTTCAGAAAAAAGAATAGGGTGGTTCAAAATTTGAAAAGGAGTGCAACAAAGCTGTATATTTTCACCCTGCTTGTTTAACTTACATGCAGAGTACATCATGTGAATGTCAGGCTGAATGAAACACAAGCTGGAATCAGAATTGCCAGGAGAAATAATAACAACCTTATATATGCAGATGTTACACCCTAGTGGCAAACAGTGATGAGAAACTCAAGAGCCTGTTGATGAAAATGAAAGAAGAGAGTGAAAACCCTGATTTAAAGTTCAGTATTCAAAGAACTCAGATCATGGCATCAGGCTCCATCACTTCATGGCAAATGGATAGGGAAACTACAGTCCATGAGGACACAAATGTTTATATATGGGGCTTCCCTAATGGCTCAGTTTTGAGGAACCTGCCTGCAGTGCAAGAGACCTGGGTTCCATCCCTGGGTTGGGAAGATCCCTCTGAAGGAGGGCACGGCACCCACTCCAGTATTCTTGCCTGGAGAATTCCATGAATCAAGGCACCTGGTGGGCTGCAGTCGATGAGGTTACACAGAGACAGACACAACTGAAGTGACTAAGCAGCAGCAGCATTCACTGGAAAGACTGATTCTGAAGCTAAAGCTCCAGTACTTTGGCCACCTGATGCTAAGAGCTGAGTCACTGGAAAAGACTTTCATGCTAGGAAAGATTCAGGTTAGGAAGAGAAGAGGGTGAAAGACGGTGAGATGGTTGTCTGGTATCCATTCAATAGGTAAGAGTTTGAGCAAACTCTGGGAGAGACTGACTGGACTGCAAAGAACGAGAACTCAAAATGCAGACTTTTCTTCTAGAATGTGATATATGTGTGCCTGAACAACTACTTATTCTGCAGACTGGCACACTAAAGTTAATAGAGCTTTTTGGGGAAAAGTTAAGGTTTGTGGAGAGCACTTAAAGTCTATGCAGTTTTGCATTATTATTAGTTCTCTAGTTATAATCCTATTAAAAATATTAATTCTCTTAAATCTCTAACATTTGCACCAAACATCACAGTCAACTAATCCTTTGCATCATCAGACTTCCTCTTAAATGCAGGTGATGGGAATTTTTGAACGCATTTGATTACACAAATTTCATCAAAGTTAACAGTCTGATTAGAAATACAGGGAGAAATGTCTTCATGGCTTCTTCAGCTATAATTGTAGCTTTATGGTGAGCTTAACTTTTGAAAAGTATAGGTTTCTTGACTTCACTAAACCAGCCCTTTTCTTAATGCTAAAGCAGTGGACTTGTATAGGATATTTAGCTACTTCTACTTTTTAAGGCATACATTCTTTCCTTTTTTTTTTTGAAGATTTATTTATTTATTTATTTTGGGTGGGGGTCGAGTTGGGGAGGGAGGGGAGAGAGCGGGCCACTTCTTTTGGTCTTTCATTTCTCCATTTTCATCTGTCTTTGTCCTTTGCCTCCTGTGGGCCTCCCATCGCGGTGGCGTCTGTCGTTGCAGAGTTCCGGCTCTGGGCGCATGCGCTCCAGAGCTCCGGCTCGGTGATTGGACACATCGGTCCAGCTGCTCCGCGGCACGTGTGATCTTCCCAGGCCAGGGATCGAACCGGCGCCCCTTGCACTGCAAGGCGGTGTCCTTACCCACTGGACCACCAGGGGAAGCCCGCCTTTATACATTCTTAAGGCTTTCTTTTTCTTTGGGATGAAAGCTTGGTCCTAATCAGTTTAAAACATTAACAAGCTGAATCCAAATTATATTGATATTTTTCATTATTTATCAATAATAAAGAAACTGTTTTCTTTTACAGAAATGTGTATGATGGCAGAATATACTGTGTATTGAATGAAGAATGAATATTCTGAATTCCCTTTAGCTCTTTCCAATTAAGTTGTTCATTGAGAAAAAAATGATTTTTTTTTGGGCTTCTGTTTCATGAATATCAAACATTTTTGAGAGTAATTTAATGGCTTAGCTAGATTGGTGATAACTGTTTGTACTTGATTACATTTTTCTACACTTACTCCCTACATTTGGCCAAAAACTTTATGAAAATTATTTCTGGGTCATTAGCGGAAGTGCTCATTCCTACTGATAATTGCTATTTTGCTATTGGCTTGATTCATTATTTGTATAGCAGTATCTCGCCCATGAAACATCTTTAGATGTTCTCTCATTCACTTTTTTTTTTTTTTTTAAGCTTTTATTTTACTTTTAACTTTTACAGAGTTTTGTTGTTTACAGATAGGGAGAAATGTCTTCATGGCTTTTCTTAATTGTAGCTTTATGGTGAGCTTAACTTTTGAAAAGTATAGGTTTCTTGACTTCACTAAACCAGCCCTTTTCTTAATGCTAAAGCAGTGGACTTGTATAGGATATTTAGCTACTTCTACTTTTTAAGGCATACATTCTTTCCTTTTTTTTTTTGAAGATTTATTTATTTATTTATTTTGGGTGGGGGTCGAGTTGGGGAGGGAGGGGAGAGAGCGGGCCACTTCTTTTGGTCTTTCATTTCTCCATTTTCATCTGTCTTTGTCCTTTGCCTCCTGTGGGCCTCCCATCGCGGTGGCGTCTGTCGTTGCAGAGTTCCGGCTCTGGGCGCATGCGCTCCAGAGCTCCGGCTCGGTGATTGGACACATCGGTCCAGCTGCTCCGCGGCACGTGTGATCTTCCCAGGCCAGGGATCGAACCGGCGCCCCTTGCACTGCAAGGCGGTGTCCTTACCCACTGGACCACCAGGGGAAGCCCGCCTTTATACATTCTTAAGGCTTTCTTTTTCTTTGGGATGAAAGCTTGGTCCTAATCAGTTTAAAACATTAACAAGCTGAATCCAAATTATATTGATATTTTTCATTATTTATCAATAATAAAGAAACTGTTTTCTTTTACAGAAATGTGTATGATGGCAGAATATACTGTGTATTGAATGAAGAATGAATATTCTGAATTCCCTTTAGCTCTTTCCAATTAAGTTGTTCATTGAGAAAAAAATGATTTTTTTTTGGGCTTCTGTTTCATGAATATCAAACATTTTTGAGAGTAATTTAATGGCTTAGCTAGATTGGTGATAACTGTTTGTACTTGATTACATTTTTCTACACTTACTCCCTACATTTGGCCAAAAACTTTATGAAAATTATTTCTGGGTCATTAGCGGAAGTGCTCATTCCTACTGATAATTGCTATTTTGCTATTGGCTTGATTCATTATTTGTATAGCAGTATCTCGCCCCATGAAACATCTTTAGAGGTGCTCTCATTCACTTTTTTTTTTTTTTTAAGCTTTTATTTTACTTTTAACTTTTACAGAGTTTTGTTGTTTACAGATAGGGATGTTCTCAGATTAGTCATATGTATATCCCCCCCATCCCATCCCTCCCGACCATCACACAGCACCACTGCAGGATCCCCTTACAGAGCAATGACTAGAGCTATTTTCTTCATGTATGATAGTACAGATTTTCATGCTACTTCCTTTACGTCTCCTACCCACTGTTCATTCCCCACAATGTCCATATGTCCACTGTCCATGTCTGTCTTTCTGTCACTTCACTGTGTGTGTTATCATTACCATCCTACTAGATTCCATATATATGTGTTAATATATTGTATTTGTCCTTCTCTTTCTGACTGACTTCAGTTTTTATATGTTCTAGATCCCGCCACCTCATTAGGGCTGAGTCTTCTGCACTTCTCTTCTGTGTAGTATTCCATTGTATATATGTACCAATGCTTTTGGATCCATTCGTTCGTCGATGGGCATCTAGGTAGCTTCCATGTTCTAGCTATTGTATACAGAGCGCAATGAACATTGGGGTACAGGTGCTTCTTTCAGATTTGATTTCATCAGGGTATAAGCCTAAGAGGGGGACTGCTGGGTCTTAGGGTGCTTCTATTTTTAATTTATAAAGGAATCTCCAGACTGTCTTCCATAGAGGCTGTATCAATTTACATTCCCACCAGCAATGCAGGAGTGTTCCCTTTCCTCCGCACCCTCTCCAGCATTTATTGTCTGTTGATTTGTGTATGATGGCCATTCTGATGGGTGTGAGGTGATATCTCATTGTAGTTTTGATTTGCATTTCTCTAATTATTAGTGAAGTTGAGCATCATTTCATATGTTTTGGGGCCATCTGTATGTCCTCTTTGGAGAGGAGTCTGTTTAGGTCCTTTTCCCATTTTTTGATTGGGTTGTTCGATTTTCCAGTGCTGAGTTGTCTGAGTTCCTTGTAGATTTTGGAGATTAATTCTTTGTCTGTTGTTTCATTTGCTATGATTTTCTCCCACTCTGTGGGCTGTCTGTTCAGCTTTATTGTAATTTCTTTTGCTGTACAAAAGCTTTTACGTTTCATTAGGTCCTACATGTTCATTGTTGTTTTTAGTTCCGCTATTCTAGTAGGTGGGTCAGAGAAGATCTTACTTTGATTTATGTCCTTGAGCGTTTTGCCTATATTCTCCTCTAAGAGTTTGATGGTTTCTGGTCTTAACATTTATGTCTTTAATCCATTGTGAGTTGGACTTTGTGTATGGTGTCAGGCAATGACTAGAGCTATTTTCTTCATGTATGATAGTACAGATTTTCATGCTACTTCCTTTACGTCTCCTACCCACTGTTCATTCCCCACAATGTCCATATGTCCACTGTCCATGTCTGTCTTTCTGTCACTTCACTGTGTGTGTTATCATTACCATCCTACTAGATTCCATATATATGTGTTAATATATTGTATTTGTCCTTCTCTTTCTGACTGACTTCAGTTTTTATATGTTCTAGATCCCGCCACCTCATTAGGGCTGAGTCTTCTGCACTTCTCTTCTGTGTAGTATTCCATTGTATATATGTACCAATGCTTTTGGATCCATTCGTTCGTCGATGGGCATCTAGGTAGCTTCCATGTTCTAGCTATTGTATACAGAGCGCAATGAACATTGGGGTACAGGTGCTTCTTTCAGATTTGATTTCATCAGGGTATAAGCCTAAGAGGGGGACTGCTGGGTCTTAGGGTGCTTCTATTTTTAATTTATAAAGGAATCTCCAGACTGTCTTCCATAGAGGCTGTATCAATTTACATTCCCACCAGCAATGCAGGAGTGTTCCCTTTCCTCCGCACCCTCTCCAGCATTTATTGTCTGTTGATTTGTGTATGATGGCCATTCTGATGGGTGTGAGGTGATATCTCATTGTAGTTTTGATTTGCATTTCTCTAATTATTAGTGAAGTTGAGCATCATTTCATATGTTTTGGGGCCATCTGTATGTCCTCTTTGGAGAGGAGTCTGTTTAGGTCCTTTTCCCATTTTTTGATTGGGTTGTTCGATTTTCCAGTGCTGAGTTGTCTGAGTTCCTTGTAGATTTTGGAGATTAATTCTTTGTCTGTTGTTTCATTTGCTATGATTTTCTCCCACTCTGTGGGCTGTCTGTTCAGCTTTATTGTAATTTCTTTTGCTGTACAAAAGCTTTTACGTTTCATTAGGTCCTACATGTTCATTGTTGTTTTTAGTTCCGCTATTCTAGTAGGTGGGTCAGAGAAGATCTTACTTTGATTTATGTCCTTGAGCGTTTTGCCTATATTCTCCTCTAAGAGTTTGATGGTTTCTGGTCTTAACATTTATGTCTTTAATCCATTGTGAGTTGGACTTTGTGTATGGTGTCAGGGAATGTTCCAACGTCATTTTTTTTTGCATGTAGCAGTCCAGTTTTCCCAGCATGAATTGTTGAAGAGGCTGTCTTTGTCCCATTTTATAGTTTCGCCTCCTTTGTCAAAAATAAGGCACCCATAGGTGCGTGGGTTTATCTCTGGGTTCTCTATCTTGTTCCATTGGTCGATATTTCTGTTTTTGTGCCAGTACCATACTGTCTTGAGGACTGTTGCTTTGTAGTAGAGTC
Organism: Tragulus kanchil; assembly: GCA_022376925.1. Classification (NCBI taxonomy): domain Eukaryota; kingdom Metazoa; phylum Chordata; class Mammalia; order Artiodactyla; family Tragulidae; genus Tragulus; species Tragulus kanchil. Next base: position 33,641,784 of record JAIOJX010000004.1, read on the forward strand.
TGAAGTTAGGAAGGCTGATTTCTCCAGCTCTGTTTTTCTTCCTCAGGATTGCTTTGGCTATTTGAGGTCTTTTGTGTTTCCGTATGAACTGTGTTATTCTTTGGTCTAGTTCTGTGAAAAATGTCATTGTTAGTTGGATAGGCATCACAATGAATCTGTAGATGGCATTTGGTTGTATGGTCATTTTCACAATATTGATTCTTCCAACCCAGGAACATGGAATACCTCTCCCATCTGTTTAAGTCTTCTTTAATTTCTTTCATGAGTGTCTTGTAATTTTCTGTGTACAGTTCTTTTGTTTCTTTGGGTAGGTTTATTCCTAGATATTTGATTCTTTTGGTTGCGATGGTGAAGGGAATTGCCTCTTTGATTTCGTTTTCTGATTTTTCATTGTTTGTGTATAGGAATGCCAGTGATTTCTGTGTGTTGACTTTGTATCCCACGACTTTGCTGAATTTGTTGATTAGCTCTAGTAGCTTTGTAATAGTATCTTTGGGCTTTTCTATGTATAATATCATGTCGTCTGCAAAAAGAGAGAGTTTTGCTTCTTTTCCAATCTGAATTCCTTATATTTGTTTTTCTTCTCTATTGCTGTTGCTAGAACTTCCAGGAGTACATTGAATAATAGTGGTGAAAGTGGACACTCCTGTCTTGTTGCGACTAGGAAAGCTTGTTCATTAGTTGTTTTTTAGTTCCGCTATTCTAGTAGGTGGGTCAGAGAAGATCTTACTTTGATTTATGTCCTTGAGCGTTTTGCCTATATTCTCCTCTAAGAGTTTGATGGTTTCTGGTCTTAACATTTATGTCTTTAATCCATTGTGAGTTGGACTTTGTGTATGGTGTCAGGGAATGTTCCAACGTCATTTTTTTTTGCATGTAGCAGTCCAGTTTTCCCAGCATGAATTGTTGAAGAGGCTGTCTTTGTCCCATTTTATAGTTTCGCCTCCTTTGTCAAAAATAAGGCACCCATAGGTGCGTGGGTTTATCTCTGGGTTCTCTATCTTGTTCCATTGGTCGATATTTCTGTTTTTGTGCCAGTACCATACTGTCTTGAGGACTGTTGCTTTGTAGTAGAGTCTGAAGTTAGGAAGGCTGATTTCTCCAGCTCTGTTTTTCTTCCTCAGGATTGCTTTGGCTATTTGAGGTCTTTTGTGTTTCCGTATGAACTGTGTTATTCTTTGGTCTAGTTCTGTGAAAAATGTCATTGTTAGTTGGATAGGCATCACAATGAATCTGTAGATGGCATTTGGTTGTATGGTCATTTTCACAATATTGATTCTTCCAACCCAGGAACATGGAATACCTCTCCCATCTGTTTAAGTCTTCTTTAATTTCTTTCATGAGTGTCTTGTAATTTTCTGTGTACAGTTCTTTTGTTTCTTTGGGTAGGTTTATTCCTAGATATTTGATTCTTTTGGTTGCGATGGTGAAGGGAATTGCCTCTTTGATTTCGTTTTCTGATTTTTCATTGTTTGTGTATAGGAATGCCAGTGATTTCTGTGTGTTGACTTTGTATCCCACGACTTTGCTGAATTTGTTGATTAGCTCTAGTAGCTTTGTAATAGTATCTTTGGGCTTTTCTATGTATAATATCATGTCGTCTGCAAAAAGAGAGAGCTTTACTTCTTCCTTTCCAATCTGGATTCCTTTTATTTGTTTTTCTTCTCTTATTGCTGTTGCTAGAACTTCCAGGACTATGTTGAATAGTAGTGGTGAAAGTGGACACTCCTGTCTTGTTGCTGATCTTAGAGGGAATGCTTTCAGTTTTTCACTGTTGAGGATAATGTTCGCTGTGGGCTTCTCATATATGGCTTTTATTATGTTGAGGTAGTTTCCTTCTGTGTCCATTTTCTGAAGAGTTTTTGTCATAAATGGATGTTGTACTTTGTGGAAGACTTTTTCTGCATCTATGGAGATTATCATGTGTTTTTTTGTCTCTCAATTTGTTGATATGGTGTATCACATTGATTGATTTGCAGATATTGAAGAATCCTTGCATGCCTGGGATGAACCCGACTTGATCGTGATGTATGAGTTTTTTGGTATGTCGTTGAATTCTGTTTGCTAGGATTTTGTTGAGGATCTTGGCATCTAAGTTCATCAGTGAAATTGACCTATAGTTTTCCTTTTTTGTGTAGTCTTTGCCTGGTTTTGGTATCAGGCTGATGGCGGCCTTGTAGAATGTGTTTGGAAGCCTTCCTTCCTGTGCAATTTTTTGAAAGAGTTTTAGAAAGACAGGCATTATCTCTTCTTTAAGTGTTTGGTAGAATTCGCCTGTGAAACCATCTGGCCCTGGGCTTTTATTTTGGGGTAGATTTTTAATCACAAATTCGATTTCTGAGCTGTGATTGGATTGTTTAAAGTTTCTGTTTCTTCCTGGCTCAGTCTTGGGGAATTAATCTTCTCTAAGAAACTGTCCATTTCATCCAGGTTGTCCAGTTTGTTGCCATAGAGTTGTTCATAATAGTCTCTTGGAATCCTTTGGATTTCTGCATTATCTGTTGTAATCTCTCCTTTTTCGTTTTTGATTTTGTGAATCAGGTTGTTCTTTCTTTTTTTCTTGATGAGTCTGGCCAGTTCTTGTCAATTTTGTTTACCTTTTCGAAGAAACAGCTTCTCATTTATCTTTACTATAGTTTCGTTCATTTCTTTCTCATTTATTTCTGCTCTGATCTTTACAATTTCTCTTCTTCTGCTGGCTTTGGGGTGTTTTTGTTCTTCTTTTTCCAATTGTTTTAAGCGTAGGTTTAGGTCATCTGCTTCATATTTTCCTAGTTTCTTGAGGTGGGATTGTATTGCTATAAATTTCCCTCTTAGAACTGCTTTTGCGGCATTCCATAGGTTCATTGTCATTTTCTTCTAGGAATTTTTAAATTTGTACTTTGTGGAAGACTTTTTCTGCATCTATGGAGATTATCATGTGTTTTTTTGTCTCTCAATTTGTTGATATGGTGTATCACATTGATTGATTTGCAGATATTGAAGAATCCTTGCATGCCTGGGATGAACCCGACTTGATCGTGATGTATGAGTTTTTTGGTATGTCGTTGAATTCTGTTTGCTAGGATTTTGTTGAGGATCTTGGCATCTAAGTTCATCAGTGAAATTGACCTATAGTTTTCCTTTTTTGTGTAGTCTTTGCCTGGTTTTGGTATCAGGCTGATGGCGGCCTTGTAGAATGTGTTTGGAAGCCTTCCTTCCTGTGCAATTTTTTGAAAGAGTTTTAGAAAGACAGGCATTATCTCTTCTTTAAGTGTTTGGTAGAATTCGCCTGTGAAACCATCTGGCCCTGGGCTTTTATTTTGGGGTAGATTTTTAATCACAAATTCGATTTCTGAGCTGTGATTGGATTGTTTAAAGTTTCTGTTTCTTCCTGGCTCAGTCTTGGGGAATTAATCTTCTCTAAGAAACTGTCCATTTCATCCAGGTTGTCCAGTTTGTTGCCATAGAGTTGTTCATAATAGTCTCTTGGAATCCTTTGGATTTCTGCATTATCTGTTGTAATCTCTCCTTTTTCGTTTTTGATTTTGTGAATCAGGTTGTTCTTTCTTTTTTTCTTGATGAGTCTGGCCAGTTCTTGTCAATTTTGTTTACCTTTTCGAAGAAACAGCTTCTCATTTATCTTTACTATAGTTTCGTTCATTTCTTTCTCATTTATTTCTGCTCTGATCTTTACAATTTCTCTTCTTCTGCTGGCTTTGGGGTGTTTTTGTTCTTCTTTTTCCAATTGTTTTAAGCGTAGGTTTAGGTCATCTGCTTCATATTTTCCTAGTTTCTTGAGGTGGGATTGTATTGCTATAAATTTCCCTCTTAGAACTGCTTTTGCGGCATTCCATAGGTTCATTGTCATTTTCTTCTAGGAATTTTTAAATTTCTCCTTTGATTTCCTCAGTAATCAGTTGGTTTTTTAGGTATGTGTTGTTTAATCTCCATGTGTTTGTGTTTTTAGCTGTTTTATCCCTGTGGTTGATCTGTAGTCTCATTACACTGTGGTCCGAGACGATGGTTGATATAATTTCAGTTTTCTTGAATTGACTTAGGTTTGATTTGTGGCTTAAGATGTGGTCTATCCTGGAGAATGCTCCATGAGCACTTGAGAAGAGAGTGTATTTTTCTGCTTTTGGATGGAAGGTCCTAAAGATATCGATGAGGTCCATCTTTTCTAGTGTGGCATTTAAGGGTTGTGTTTCTTTATTATTTTTCTGTTTGGATGATCTGTCCATTGGTGTGAGAGGAGTGTTAAAGTCTCCTACTATTATTGTGTTAGTGTCAATTTCTTCTTTTATGTCTGAAAGTGTTTGTCTTATGTATTGAGTTGCTTCTGTGTTGGGTGCATAGATATTTATGATTATTATGTATTCCTCTTGGATGGATCCCTTGATAATTATGTAGTGTCCTGCCTTGTCTCTTCTAATTTTATTTTGAGGTCTGTTTTATCTGATATGAGGATTGCTACTCCAGCTTTCTTTTGATTTCCATTTGCATGGGATATCTTTTTCCAGGCTCTCACTTTCAGTCTATGAGTGTCTTTAGGTCTGAAGTGAGTTTCCTTTAGGCAGCATATGTATGGGTCTTGTTTTTGAATCCATTCAGCGAGTCTGAGAAGTCTTTTGGTTGGGGCATTTAGTCCATTTACATTCAAAGTAATTATTGATACAAATGATCCTATTTGTCATCTTCTTAGACGTTATGATGGGTTTGTTTTGTGGATCTTCTTCTTCTCTTATACTTGTTGTCTATATAAATCCCTTTAACACTTGTTGTAGGGCTAGTTTTGTGTTACTAAATTCTTTTAATTTTTGCTTATCTGTGAAGTTTTTGATTTCTCCATCAATTTTGAATGAGATCCTTAAAAGGTAAGAGTATTCCTGCTTTCAAATTATTCCGTTTCAGCACTTTAAATGTATCTTGCGATTCCCTTCTGGCCTGCAGAGGTTTTGTTTAAAGATCAGCTGTCAAACGTGTGGGGTTTCCCTTATATGTCACTAGTTGCTTTTCCCTTGCTACTTTTAGAATTCTTTGTGTTTAATTTGTGTTAGCTTAATATGTGTCTTGGTGTGTTTCTTCTCGAGTTGATTCTGTTTGGTACTCTTTGCACTTCTTGGACTTGATTGACCGTTTCTTTTCCCATGTTGGGGAAATTTTTGACTATAATCTCTTCAACAATTTTCTCATATCCTTTCTATTTTTCTTCTTCTTCTGGAACCCCTAGAATTCAAATATTGGTGCATTTGATATTATCCCAGAGGTGTCTGAGGCTATCCTCTGCTCTTTTCATTGTTTGAGCTTGATTCTGTTTTTCAGCAGTTACTTCCACCATTCTACCTTCCAGCTCACTTATCTGGTCTTCTGTCTCAGATACTCTGTTCTTGATTCCTTCTACAGTGTTTTTAAGGTCAGCAATTGAGTTGTTTGTCTCTGTGTGTTGTTTTTTAAGTTCTTGTATTTGTTTATTCTGTGGGTTAGTTGTTTCTTGCACTTTCTCTAAAATTCTGTTTTCAGTGTTTTGGATCATCTTTACTATCATCTTTCTGAATTTGCTGTCAGAAAATTTGTCTAATTCCAGTTTGTTTATTTGGACTTGTGTCTTTGTAGATTTTTCCTTCACTTGTGTGGTATTTCTCTGCCATTTCATTGTTATTATTAATCTCTTAACTATGTTTGGGTTTCCTTTTACCAGACTTTGATTTACGTCTGTCGGTATTTGTTGTTTGGATAGGGCTTCTTATTCTGGGTAATGCTGGTGGTTGGGTGATGTCAGGACTTGCATAGAAGAGCTTAACTTTGTTGGAGTTCTCACTGTTTACTGCTGTCTAGTGTTAGGCGTTCTCTAGTATTGTAGAGTTTTGGAGTCAGTGCTCCATCCTTAAAGCCCCAAGGCTTGTTGCCTGACCAGGGAATGAAGATTTCATGGCTGGTTTGTTATAGCATTAAGTGATATTAAAACATATATATGCGAATGAGAAATAGAAAGTATACCTTTGACAAATGGCAATTTAAATATTATGCAAATACTATCTAGCATATTAAATTATACACACAAACTTATACAGCTGTAACATAACCCAAACATTCCAACCAAAAATACAGTACAATACGTTAGCACGGCGAATAGAGAAAACAAATAATGATATCCACCAGTTAATAACCAAACTGACTAGAGCACAAATTGGAGAATAATGGTAGAGCAGGGTCCCAGTTGTGGATAAGGCAATGAGAATAGAACAGACTAAGAAATATGGTGGGAAAAGGAAAAGAAACCTTTCTATTTCCTTCTTCTGGAGATTCAATTTTTTTTTTTTTTTTGGAACCCCTAGAATTCAAATATTGGTGCATTTGATATTATCCCAGAGGTGTCTGAGGCTATCCTCTGCTCTTTTCATTGTTTGAGCTTGATTCTGTTTTTCAGCAGTTACTTCCACCATTCTACCTTCCAGCTCACTTATCTGGTCTTCTGTCTCAGATACTCTGTTCTTGATTCCTTCTACAGTGTTTTTAAGGTCAGCAATTGAGTTGTTTGTCTCTGTGTGTTGTTTTTTAAGTTCTTGTATTTGTTTATTCTGTGGGTTAGTTGTTTCTTGCACTTTCTCTAAAATTCTGTTTTCAGTGTTTTGGATCATCTTTACTATCATCTTTCTGAATTTGCTGTCAGAAAATTTGTCTAATTCCAGTTTGTTTATTTGGACTTGTGTCTTTGTAGATTTTTCCTTCACTTGTGTGGTATTTCTCTGCCATTTCATTGTTATTATTAATCTCTTAACTATGTTTGGGTTTCCTTTTACCAGACTTTGATTTACGTCTGTCGGTATTTGTTGTTTGGATAGGGCTTCTTATTCTGGGTAATGCTGGTGGTTGGGTGATGTCAGGACTTGCATAGAAGAGCTTAACTTTGTTGGAGTTCTCACTGTTTACTGCTGTCTAGTGTTAGGCGTTCTCTAGTATTGTAGAGTTTTGGAGTCAGTGCTCCATCCTTAAAGCCCCAAGGCTTGTTGCCTGACCAGGGAATGAAGATTTCATGGCTGGTTTGTTATAGCATTAAGTGATATTAAAACATATATATGCGAATGAGAAATAGAAAGTATACCTTTGACAAATGGCAATTTAAATATTATGCAAATACTATCTAGCATATTAAATTATACACACAAACTTATACAGCTGTAACATAACCCAAACATTCCAACCAAAAATACAGTACAATACGTTAGCACGGCGAATAGAGAAAACAAATAATGATATCCACCAGTTAATAACCAAACTGACTAGAGCACAAATTGGAGAATAATGGTAGAGCAGGGTCCCAGTTGTGGATAAGGCAATGAGAATAGAACAGACTAAGAAATATGGTGGGAAAAGGGAAAAAAGAGAAAGGGAGATTGAAGAGAAATATAGGACAATACTGCAAAGTTAAATATAGGTAGATAAAGATTTGTATGTAGTAGAGTTTAGTGCTGTAGAAAAAGAGGATCAATGAAAGTAAAGAAAGAGTTATAGAGGAAGTAGTCATACATATAAAAAAATTCAAAATTAAAACAGATAAGTATATAGAAAAATATAGAAAACCAAAGAAAAAGCCATAAAAACAAACTACCCCCACAGAACTATAAAAGGCTAAAAGTGGAACCAGAAGTTTATACCAAAATCAGATGTGTGGTTTAAAAGGAAAAATGAAAAAAAAAAAATGTAAACTTGAATAGATTCAATATTACTGATAAGATTAGTAGCTTCAATAGAATTCAGTGGAGGAAACACACACACACACACACACACACACACACACATACACACAAACGGAGGGGGCTGAAGGGGTTTGGAAAAAAGGGAAAAAAAACAAGTGGAAAAAACAAAACGAAAGAAAAAGCAGTAAAAAGAACAAAAAATAAAGTGAAATTTAAAAATCCAGCAGTAACTCCAGCTTCAGACAAAATGTGAAAATAGTGTTTATGTTCTACTGTCTCTTGCTGCTTACTCAGGAATGATCAGTCTTTTTCTTGCCTTTAGCAGTGATTGGATCTGAAGACCTCTTTTACTGCTTGTTTATTTTGGCCTATTCCAGAACTAAAAGGCCCGCCCAGGCTGGTCCTGGTAGTTTCTTAATCCTTAAAGCCCCAAGGCTTGTTGCCTGACCAGGGAATGAAGATTTCATGGCTGGTTTGTTATAGCATTAAGTGATATTAAAACATATATATGCGAATGAGAAATAGAAAGTATACCTTTGACAAATGGCAATTTAAATATTATGCAAATACTATCTAGCATATTAAATTATACACACAAACTTATACAGCTGTAACATAACCCAAACATTCCAACCAAAATACAGTACAATACGTTAGCACGGCGAATAGAGAAAACAAATAATGATATCCACCAGTTAATAACCAAACTGACTAGAGCACAAATTGGAGAATAATGGTAGAGCAGGGTCCCAGTTGTGGATAAGGCAATGAGAATAGAACAGACTAAGAAATATGGTGGGAAAAGGGAAAAAAGAGAAAGGGAGATTGAAGAGAAATATAGGACAATACTGCAAAGTTAAATATAGGTAGATAAAGATTTGTATGTAGTAGAGTTTAGTGCTGTAGAAAAAGAGGATCAATGAAAGTAAAGAAAGAGTTATAGAGGAAGTAGTCATACATATAAAAAAATTCAAAATTAAAACAGATAAGTATATAGAAAAATATAGAAAACCAAAGAAAAAGCCATAAAAACAAACTACCCCCACAGAACTATAAAAGGCTAAAAGTGGAACCAGAAGTTTATACCAAAATCAGATGTGTGGTTTAAAAGGAAAAATGAAAAAAAAAAAATGTAAACTTGAATAGATTCAATATTACTGATAAGATTAGTAGCTTCAATAGAATTCAGTGGAGGAAACACACACACACACACACACACACACACACACACATACACACAAACGGAGGGGGCTGAAGGGGTTTGGAAAAAAGGGAAAAAAAACAAGTGGAAAAAACAAAACGAAAGAAAAAGCAGTAAAAAGAACAAAAAATAAAGTGAAATTTAAAAATCCAGCAGTAACTCCAGCTTCAGACAAAATGTGAAAATAGTGTTTATGTTCTACTGTCTCTTGCTGCTTACTCAGGAATGATCAGTCTTTTTCTTGCCTTTAGCAGTGATTGGATCTGAAGACCTCTTTTACTGCTTGTTTATTTTGGCCTATTCCAGAACTAAAAGGCCCGCCCAGGCTGGTCCTGGTAGTTTCTTAATCCTTAATGTAAGAATGCAGTGCAAGGAGAAACAGGCAGGCAGCCAGTTATCACATGCAAAAGGAAAATTTTAATGAGAGAGCGGCACGGACAAACTGAAGGTTTTTTATAGGGGAAAGTAAACAAGGGTAGGGGGCAAGTCAAGGAGAACATGGTCATGATGACTCAGAATTTTTAGAGTTATTTGTGCTCAGTTCCTGTTTGTCCCAAATGTGGTGGAAAATTTTTTGCCATGGGGCTGGTTCCTTATCACTGGGTCCAGGCTGCTGAGTGGCGCCTGATTGTACATGCCGGATCAATGGTTTTATGGCCCCGATGTTTGTCCTAGACGGTCTGGGCCTTCAGCATAGGTGGCGACCTAGCCATGGCGACCTAACATTCCAGCCTTTTTGGTGATATAGGGCACCAAGTGATGTCTGGCTACTTCCTGCTGAGTCTTCGTTTGGACAGGGGATGTTTAAGGCTGGGATGGAGGCGCCAGGTCAGTGGGTAGACAGGAGTAAGGGTGAAGGAGCATCTGGTGGATGGCCACCCGGGACATGTATTTCATCTGGTTTTGCAGAAATCTGAGGAAACAAGGGGCAAACATAAGTAAGAGTGAAATAATTATGAGGGGTTCCAACAGAGGAGGTATCCATGCCATTAAAGGGGAGCGCCACCATTTTTCAAAGGGTGACGGAGATTGTCTACCAGAATGGAGCTCTTCTCCTAGCCAAGTCAGGACATTTATGTTTTCCTCTACCAGAACTGACTCGTTAATGTAGTAACAACACTCTTCACGCAGAAAGAGGCAAGTTCTTCCTTTGTCTGCGGTGAGGAGATCTAGAGCCTACTGGTTTTATAAAGCGACTTTAGCAAGGGAGTTTGTCTTTGGAGTGACATCATAGAGGTTGCAGAGGCTTCTTCTGCCATCCAAAGTTTTTCTTCAAGCTTCTGTTGAGTGGAGATACGTGTCCTAGGGCCCCAGCACTGACTCTAGCCGCAGCCAGGGATGCGGTGAGATTCTGGCCAGGATTGGAAGAAAAATAGCCCTTTTTTGAAAAACTGGAGGTCTATAAAGAGAAGCAAACTCAGCTTTTCCATATAACATTAGTTGAGGAACTGGCATCATAGGAAGACATGGGAAGGGAGACAGAGGATCTAAATGTCTATATAGGGTTTTATTGCACAAAAAGAAAATACCAGGAGGGGCATGTAAGGTTTTTACCACTTGTAGAGTGTTATTGCAGGGGAATTCTGTGGCACCCTCTTGATTACCGTAACACCTGTGGTATTTTGATTGGGATTGAAAAAGAGGGACATCTAAGGCTAAAGGGACCATGGGTTGTTGTATGGTGGCGTCAGAAGCATTTATGGGATAAGTAAAGGGGACAGCTGCAAACAAAGGTCAGGTTTAAGACGCACAAAGAAAACAGTCAGAGATTTGGCTGACTCCTGTGAGATTAAGAATATCTATTCCCTGTTTGATAACTTTTATCCAGGTAAAGTCTTTTGGGACTTGTGATTGTTGAATATCTGCATTTAAATTGGATTCATCCTGATTTGTCTTTTGTGTTAACTTAGCAAGTGGGTCCATTTTTTTCTAATATTTTCTATAGATTTTTAAGGTAGCTTCTGGGGTGGACCTTACTCCCCAGTAAAGTTTTCCTTGTTGTCCAGTTTCCCACTGGGAATTCTGGGGATCCTGGATATGAATATTCCAGTATCCTGAGGAATTGGAAAAGAATGAGAAGATGGAGAAGGGCTAAGGTCCTGCCGAGACTGCATTATGAGTATGTCGTTTGCAGTAGCCTAGTCCTAACTCTCCTTCAGGACATCCTCCATACGTATCTGGTTCATGAAAGCAGGAGCCTCTAACTTGATCATATATGAAACAAATGGATACATCTTTATTGGTAAATTGACTGAAAGAGTGAACTGAATTAGGGGATATAGAAATAGAGATAGCTGTTTGGCATCCTGCCACATCACAGTCTCCAGTGGTCAGGAGTTGAGACTGTCCCTTATATACCTCCTCAACATAAAATCGCCATATGTTAGGGTTAATTATTTCTGAGGTGTGTACAAGGATGAGCAGGTAAAGGATGAGAGTTCAGAGTATCATGGGGCTAAAGTATAAAGTAAAGTACAAGGGAAAAAAATCAATCTGTTCAGGTGTAAAATCAATAAATGACCCCTGAAGCCACAGTTGATCTGTAATCTCATATTGTCAAAAGAGGAGAGGGGTTCAGAAATAAGCCAACTATCTTCAAGAACTGCTTGGAGAAACAGCTGGAGATTAGTAAGATCTAAAGACATCTGTGGAAAAAAACATAAGAATTTGAGGAGTTATGAAGTATGATGGGTAAAGCGCACCTTTGTGGGTCCCACAAGTTCAGCAGAGAAGCATTCAGACTGGTTGGGGGCTCGGTTAAGGCATAAGATGTGATACTATGATGGATCACCTAGCAACTTTACAGCTGTGGGAGCGGTTAGAATCACCAGGTGAGGTCCACTCCACTGTGGTTCCAAAGTTTGAGGATGGAGGGTCTTGAGAAGTACACTGTCTCCTGATTGTAAAGGGGTGAGAGTAGTAATGAGAGTTTTATCTTCAGGTTTAGCAACGAGGCAGTCTGCTTGCTCCCGTAATAAGTTTCTCAGTAAGGATAGGTAAGGAAGATATGAAGCAAGAAGAGGGGGATTGGTGGGTAAGTTGTTATTGATGAGAAAGAGTCTTCCATAAAGCAGTTCGAAAGGGCTAAGGAAGGTGGGTGCTCTGGGGGTGGCCCAGATCCTAGCCAGGGCAAAGGGAAGAAGTTCAGGCCAAGAGAGATGCACTTCGAGGGCCAGTTTTGTCAGATGAGTTTTTATCAGCCCATTGGCCCTTTCTACCTTTCCAGATGACTGAGGTCAGTAGGGAATGTGAAGCTTCTAGGAGATATTAAGAGCTGAGGAGACTTGCTGAACTATTTGAGAAATAAATGCCAGTCCGTTATCTGATTGAATGGAATTAGGAAGGCCGAATCGAGGGATAATCTGTTCTATTAGAACGGAGGCTACAGTATTAGCAGTCTCATGAGTGGTAGGAAAGACCTCAATCCACCCAGAAAATATATCTACCAAAGTAAGCAAAAAGAGCAGACGCTTACATGGAGGCATACGGGTAAAATCAATTTGCCATTCTTCGCCAGGTAAGTGACCTCTCATCTGGTGACTGGGTGGCTTCAGAGTATCATGGGGCTAAAGTATAAAGTAAAGTACAAGGGAAAAAAATCAATCTGTTCAGGTGTAAAATCAATAAATGACCCCTGAAGCCACAGTTGATCTGTAATCTCATATTGTCAAAAGAGGAGAGGGGTTCAGAAATAAGCCAACTATCTTCAAGAACTGCTTGGAGAAACAGCTGGAGATTAGTAAGATCTAAAGACATCTGTGGAAAAAAACATAAGAATTTGAGGAGTTATGAAGTATGATGGGTAAAGCGCACCTTTGTGGGTCCCACAAGTTCAGCAGAGAAGCATTCAGACTGGTTGGGGGCTCGGTTAAGGCATAAGATGTGATACTATGATGGATCACCTAGCAACTTTACAGCTGTGGGAGCGGTTAGAATCACCAGGTGAGGTCCACTCCACTGTGGTTCCAAAGTTTGAGGATGGAGGGTCTTGAGAAGTACACTGTCTCCTGATTGTAAAGGGGTGAGAGTAGTAATGAGAGTTTTATCTTCAGGTTTAGCAACGAGGCAGTCTGCTTGCTCCCGTAATAAGTTTCTCAGTAAGGATAGGTAAGGAAGATATGAAGCAAGAAGAGGGGGATTGGTGGGTAAGTTGTTATTGATGAGAAAGAGTCTTCCATAAAGCAGTTCGAAAGGGCTAAGGAAGGTGGGTGCTCTGGGGGTGGCCCAGATCCTAGCCAGGGCAAAGGGAAGAAGTTCAGGCCAAGAGAGATGCACTTCGAGGGCCAGTTTTGTCAGATGAGTTTTTATCAGCCCATTGGCCCTTTCTACCTTTCCAGATGACTGAGGTCAGTAGGGAATGTGAAGCTTCTAGGAGATATTAAGAGCTGAGGAGACTTGCTGAACTATTTGAGAAATAAATGCCAGTCCGTTATCTGATTGAATGGAATTAGGAAGGCCGAATCGAGGGATAATCTGTTCTATTAGAACGGAGGCTACAGTATTAGCAGTCTCATGAGTGGTAGGAAAGACCTCAATCCACCCAGAAAATATATCTACCAAAGTAAGCAAAAAGAGCAGACGCTTACATGGAGGCATACGGGTAAAATCAATTTGCCATTCTTCGCCAGGTAAGTGACCTCTCATCTGGTGACTGGGTGGCTTAGGATGTAGCCCACCTTGAGGTGAGGTAATAGAACAGATTGAGCAAGCAGAGTAGACTTGTTTGATAAGGTTTTTCAGGTTGGGGTGGGTAAAAAGAGGTTCAAGAAAGTGAAACAGTGCCTCTGGGCCAATGTGTAAGGTTTGATGTATTTGTGTAGGAATGTCTAAAGCTTGAGTAGTTGGAAGGGCAATAAGGTCTTGAATAAGAACCCATCCTTCCTTGGAGACTTTCCCTCCTTTGGCTATTAAGGTATTTTGTTCATCTTCCACATACATAGGGGGCTCTGAAGGAGTAAGAAACAGAGCAGTAGGCACTGTGGTGGGGCCTAGGGTTTGGCTTCGAGCAACAGTGTCTGCTTAAGCTTTGCCTTGGGCCACAGAGTCTTTTAAAGATTGGTGGCCCTTACAGTGAATGATGGCCACTTTAGAAGAAAGCTGAAGGGCTTTTAATAATTTTAGTATGAGAGGAGCATTTATGATTTGTGAGCCTTTGGTAGTGAGGAGTCCTCGCTCTTTCCAAATGGCTGCATGGCAATGAGTGATGAGGAAGGCATATTTGGAGTCAGTATAAATGTTAACAGACTTATCTTTGGCCAGGTATAGTGCTCTTGTAAGAGCAATAAGTTTGGCCTTCTTAGACGTGGTGCCCTCAGGAAGCGGTTAGCCTCCAGTGTGTCGGAATGTGAGACCACTGTGTAGGCAGCTGCGGTATGCTTGAACTATCTAACACTGAGCTGCCATTCACAAATAAGATGAGGTCAGTAGGGAATGTGAAGCTTCTAGGAGATATTAAGAGCTGAGGAGACTTGCTGAACTATTTGAGAAATAAATGCCAGTCCGTTATCTGATTGAATGGAATTAGGAAGGCCGAATCGAGGGATAATCTGTTCTATTAGAACGGAGGCTACAGTATTAGCAGTCTCATGAGTGGTAGGAAAGACCTCAATCCACCCAGAAAATATATCTACCAAAGTAAGCAAAAAGAGCAGACGCTTACATGGAGGCATACGGGTAAAATCAATTTGCCATTCTTCGCCAGGTAAGTGACCTCTCATCTGGTGACTGGGTGGCTTAGGATGTAGCCCACCTTGAGGTGAGGTAATAGAACAGATTGAGCAAGCAGAGTAGACTTGTTTGATAAGGTTTTCAGGTTGGGGTGGGTAAAAAGAGGTTCAAGAAAGTGAAACAGTGCCTCTGGGCCAATGTGTAAGGTTTGATGTATTTGTGTAGGAATGTCTAAAGCTTGAGTAGTTGGAAGGGCAATAAGGTCTTGAATAAGAACCCATCCTTCCTTGGAGACTTTCCCTCCTTTGGCTATTAAGGTATTTTGTTCATCTTCCACATACATAGGGGGCTCTGAAGGAGTAAGAAACAGAGCAGTAGGCACTGTGGTGGGGCCTAGGGTTTGGCTTCGAGCAACAGTGTCTGCTTAAGCTTTGCCTTGGGCCACAGAGTCTTTTAAAGATTGGTGGCCCTTACAGTGAATGATGGCCACTTTAGAAGAAAGCTGAAGGGCTTTTAATAATTTTAGTATGAGAGGAGCATTTATGATTTGTGAGCCTTTGGTAGTGAGGAGTCCTCGCTCTTTCCAAATGGCTGCATGGCAATGAGTGATGAGGAAGGCATATTTGGAGTCAGTATAAATGTTAACAGACTTATCTTTGGCCAGGTATAGTGCTCTTGTAAGAGCAATAAGTTTGGCCTTCTTAGACGTGGTGCCCTCAGGGAAGCGGTTAGCCTCCAGTGTGTCGGAATGTGAGACCACTGTGTAGGCAGCTTGCGGTATGCTTGAACTATCTAACACTGAGCTGCCATTCACAAATAAGATGAGGTCAGGGTTTGGAAGAGGGTGATCTAACAGATCTTTCCTAGGAGTGGAAAGTTCTTCTACCAGTTCTGGACAGGACTGGAGGGGAGAGGGAATCTCACTATGGGTAGGGAGAAGTGAAGCCAGGTTGAGAGGAGGGGAGGGATATAGGGCAACAAGAGGATTTTCGATAAAGAGGAGATGAAATTTCTGAATGCGAGAAGGTCCCAATAAGGAAAGAGAGCAGTGCATTAACAGATCTTGTAATTGATGGGTGGAGAAGACTGACGGGTTGAGAGAGAATCAGTTTGAGGGATTCTTTGGTTAGTTCAGAAGCTGTGGCTAGGGCTCGAAGACAGGACTGCCACCCCCTAATGGTGGCGTCTAATTGTTTGGATAAGTAGGCCACTGGTTGGTGTGTGGGCCCTAGAGGTTGAGCCAGAACTCTTGTAGCTATCCTTTGTTTTTCGTCAGTAAAGAGATGGAACAGTTTGTCTGGGTTAGGAAAGGAAAGAGGTGGGGAGGAGATTAGGGTGTTGCAGAGGGTTTCAAAGGCCTTACAGACACTGGAAGGGGAAGTTAGGGGCCCAGTTGGAGTATCTTTGGCAGATTTTAGCAAGGACAGCCAAGTTAGGAATTCAATGACAGAAGAAGCCCACCAGACCCAGAAAGGAGAGGATCTGATCTGCTGTCTCAGGGAAAGTGAGGTTGCAAAGGGCATTACACTAAGCGTTTTAGAGGTAGGAGTGAGACAGATGCCAAGATAAGTGACAGTAGGGCTAGAGAGTTGTGCCTTGGAAGCTGAGACTCTATATCCACAACTGCTAAGGAAATTAAGGAAAGTAGCAGTATGTTGTTGTGAAAGGTCTAGTGAGGGACTGGAAAGGAGGAGGTCATCAACACACTGTAGCAGTAGACTAGGGGTTAAAGGGCACCTGGCCAGGTCTCGAGCCAAGACTTGGCCGAAGAGTTGAGGGTGGTCTCAGAACCCTTGAGGGAATACGGTCCATGTTAGCTGTTGTGAATTGTGAATGTCAGGGTCAGTCCGGGTAAAGTCAAATAGGAAGTAAGAATCTGGATGTAAAGGGATGGTGAAGAAAGCATCCTTTTAATCTAAAACTGTAAAGTGGGAGGTGTTAGCTGGGATTTGTGAGAGGAGAGTGTATGGGTTGGGAACTACTGGATGTATGGGAACATCAGCTTCATTTATTAGATGGAGGACTTGAACTAGCCTGTAATCTCCAGAGCGTTTCCGTACAGGGAGTATAGGGGTGTTGCAAGGAGAGTTGAGGGGAATTAGAAGCCTCTGATCAAGGAGACGGGTGATAATGGGTTTAAGTCCTCGCCTGTGTGTCTCTGATATGGGAAACTGTGGCCGAGATGGAAAACAAGTAGTGTCTTTAAGCCGTATCAGCACAGGAGGGTGGTGTTTTGCAATTATGGGGGTGAAGGTGTCCCAAACAGTAGGGTCAACCTGGTCTGGTGCGAGTGGATAAGTTAATGAGGGAGTGGCCTCTTGCGATGTCAGAAGTAAAAGAAGAGGGGCGGAGGGTCCAGGGTAGAGTTGAATTACAGCCTTGAGGTGTGTGAGAATATCTCGTCCTAATAGAGAGACAGGACAAGAGAGGATAACTAGAAATGAGTGGGTAAATGGGGTAGAATCAAGAATGCATAATAGTGGTTCAGTTTGGAGGGGAGTGTTAGGGTGACCATCTGTACCCATAACCGAGACCTGGGAAGGGACTAGGGGTCCCGAATGAGTCAGCAAAACAGAGTAGGTAGCCCCATGTCTGTTAAAAAGGAAATAAACTTAGCCGCTACCTGGAGTGTTACCCTGGGCTCGGTGAGGGTGATAGCAGTCCTCAAGTCCAGGCAACATCAGTTGTCAGCCAGGTCAAGTAATTCCAGGGACGGGGGAGCAGGGTTGGTGGGACCTCCGTGTGGAGGCGCCAAGGATGCACCAGACCAGTCTGGGCATTCGCTCTTCCAATGGCCCATCTGCTGGCATGTGGGGCAGGGTTTGGTGGTCACCCACAGGTTGGGGCACTGTCTGGCCCAATGGCCCTTTTTGCTGCATTTAAAATGGGCTCCTGGCGGGGCCTGCCAGTGTGAGGACCTCCTGGTCTTCTGGCTCTTGGGATCCGCCATCCGCAGGGCAGCTACCAAGGCTTGGGTTTGGAGGGTAACCCTTTGCTGTAGCCTAGCCTTGTGGACTGCCTCAGTCTGTTTAGCTTTGGCATTAAAGACTTTAAAGGCCATATTTACCAGATCTCGGATAGGGATTTGTGGACCGTCTTTTGTCCGTTTAAGTTTTTTATGGATATCTGGAGTTGACTGGGTTGATGAAATGGGGAGCCAAAATTGATGGGAGTATAGGGGTGTTGCAAGGAGAGTTGAGGGGAATTAGAAGCCTCTGATCAAGGAGACGGGTGATAATGGGTTTAAGTCCTCGCCTGTGTGTCTCTGATATGGGAAACTGTGGCCGAGATGGAAAACAAGTAGTGTCTTTAAGCCGTATCAGCACAGGAGGGTGGTGTTTTGCAATTATGGGGGTGAAGGTGTCCCAAACAGTAGGGTCAACCTGGTCTGGTGCGAGTGGATAAGTTAATGAGGGAGTGGCCTCTTGCGATGTCAGAAGTAAAAGAAGAGGGGCGGAGGGTCCAGGGTAGAGTTGAATTACAGCCTTGAGGTGTGTGAGAATATCTCGTCCTAATAGAGAGACAGGACAAGAGAGGATAACTAGAAATGAGTGGGTAAATGGGGTAGAATCAAGAATGCATAATAGTGGTTCAGTTTGGAGGGGAGTGTTAGGGTGACCATCTGTACCCATAACCGAGACCTGGGAAGGGACTAGGGGTCCCGAATGAGTCAGCAAAACAGAGTAGGTAGCCCCCATGTCTGTTAAAAAGGAAATAAACTTAGCCGCTACCTGGAGTGTTACCCTGGGCTCGGTGAGGGTGATAGCAGTCCTCAAGTCCAGGCAACATCAGTTGTCAGCCAGGTCAAGTAATTCCAGGGACGGGGGAGCAGGGTTGGTGGGACCTCCGTGTGGAGGCGCCAAGGATGCACCAGACCAGTCTGGGCATTCGCTCTTCCAATGGCCCATCTGCTGGCATGTGGGGCAGGGTTTGGTGGTCACCCACAGGTTGGGGCACTGTCTGGCCCAATGGCCCTTTTTGCTGCATTTAAAATGGGCTCCTGGCGGGGCCTGCCAGTGTGAGGACCTCCTGGTCTTCTGGCTCTTGGGATCCGCCATCCGCAGGGCAGCTACCAAGGCTTGGGTTTGGAGGGTAACCCTTTGCTGTAGCCTAGCCTTGTGGACTGCCTCAGTCTGTTTAGCTTTGGCATTAAAGACTTTAAAGGCCATATTTACCAGATCTCGGATAGGGATTTGTGGACCGTCTTTTGTCCGTTTAAGTTTTTTATGGATATCTGGAGTTGACTGGGTTGATGAAATGGGTAGCCAGGATTGTAGTTTCTGTGGGGAAGGTCGGTTCTAGGTGGGGGCATAGGAGAGAAGGGTGATTGGCTTGAGTTGGGATTGGATCTCAAGAGTGTGTGGGAGCCAACGAGTCTTGGACTGGAGGGCTGGAGGAACTCCCGTTCCTCCAGTGACTTCCAAGGAGTGAAAGGGAGAGCAGGAGGGAGGAAAAGGCTTGTAGGTGGGTCAGTGACTGGGGAAGAGGAGGCCTTCAGAGCGAGACCCCAAGCGACAGAGTCCACCTGATCACCGCCAGGAGTGATGGGGTCGGTAGAAGACCAGTGACCCCCGCAGTGGACAACAGCCACTGCGGAGGGCAGCCAGAAGAAGCAGAGGGTGGGTCCCGAGAGGGAGCGATAGAGCCCATGGAGGATCCTGGAGGTGAAGGGGCTGACTGGGCAAAGGACAGGGCAGAAGGGGTGGAGGGCCATACAGAGGGAGAGATGGACCTGGCCCAGGGCAGGGAGGAGGCCGAAAAGGGGGAAGGGAGAGATCCCCTGGGTTGCCCGGTCAGTGGAGAGCAACCAGCATCAGGTAGAGTCGGAGGAGAGATGAACATGAGTCGCTCACAGCTGCTGGATCGGGTAATGGATCGGAGATGTCCGGTCACACTGGCAAGGAGAGGAGAGGTCCTCACAAGGATCTGTGGGGCACAGTCTCCTCCTGGGTTTTCGGCACCAGATGTAAGAACACCGCGCAAGGAGAAACAAGCAGGCAGCCAATTATCACATGCAAAAGGAAAATTTTAATGGGAGAGCGCTCCTGGGTGAGGTTCATGGGTCCGTGAGCAGGGCCAGAGAAGTCGCGCCCAGGGGACAAATTGAAGGTTTTTTATAGGGGAAAGTAAACAAGGGTAGGGGGCAAGTCAAGGAGAACATAGTCATGATGACTCAGGATTTTCAGAGTTGTTTGTGCTCAGTTCCTGTTTGTCCCAGTCGTGGTGGAAAATTTTTTGCCATGGGGCTGGTTGCTCATTGCTGGGTCTGGGCGGCTGAGT
Organism: Tragulus kanchil; assembly: GCA_022376925.1. Taxonomy (NCBI): domain Eukaryota; kingdom Metazoa; phylum Chordata; class Mammalia; order Artiodactyla; family Tragulidae; genus Tragulus; species Tragulus kanchil. Next base: position 33,661,611 of record JAIOJX010000004.1, read on the forward strand.
GGCACCTGATTGTATATGCCGGATCAATGGTTTTATGGCCCCAATGTTTGTCCTGGACGGTCTGGCCCTTCAGCATAGGTGGAGACCTAACCATGGCGATCTAACACTTACTCCAAATCCCTTTTTTTGCTGGGTGGAGCTAAATTCCCTCCCTGTAGTTTGACCAGCAGCCAAACTACAGTAAGGAAAATGGCGTCTCTCTCACAAAGGATTTATTCCCACGTGCTCTATGAGAAGCATTTTGGCAGTGACCTCGACCCTGCTGCAGGCCACTGTAGACCCCAGCCACCGTCGACCCCCGCCACTGCAGGAGAGATTGGATTACTCAGGGATGAGTCTGGCTCAGGCTCATGCAGGATCGCTATTCGCCTCTCCCGGATCATGGTGCACAGTTTCTAGTCCTACTCAGCGGCTCTATGATGGGGTTAATGGTAGCCTCCTTCAAAGGGAATTGAGTGCCATCCTTCTGAGGACTGCTCAAGGGCACTTCTAGCGTAAGGGGGCACTTGGACCCTCCAAAGCAGGTCTGGCTCAGTCCTTTGTGGGTGTCACTGCTCCTTTCCCGAGTCTTGATTTGCAACAAGCTTTGCGTATTTGGCCCACTCAGCCTCTCTGGTGGGTATGAGGTTTGACTTTTAAAAGTGCGTTGCACCCCTCCTACCATCTTGTTGCGGCTTCTCCTTTGCTCTTCGATGTGGGGTATCTTTTTTGTGGTTGGATCCAACTTCTTCCTGTCAATGGAGTTTCAGGAATTCATTGCAATTCAGGCGATTTTGCAGGAGAGATGAGTGCACGTCCTTCTATGCCGCCATCTTAGCTCCACCCACTCTCATAGCATTTCAGAAGGCTGTTACACAAGATAGGCAAAGACCATTTTGGTTAAGTTGTTGCATGTATACAATATACTTTAGGTTTTATATTGGTATTAAAGTATTACATACTATCTACTCATTTTATTACATCTGAATAATTTCTTTTAAATTTATTTTTAATCGAAGGATAATTGCTTTATAATATCATGTTGGTTTCTGCTATATATCAACCTGAACCAGCCATAGGTATCCATATATCGTCTCCCACTTGAACCTCCCTCCCACTTCTCACCCCATCCCACCCCTCTAGGTTGTTGTCGAGCCCTGATTTGAGTTTCTTGAGTCACAGAGCAAATTTCCATGAGTTATCTATTTTACATATGGTAGTGTATGTCTCTGTTACTCTCTCCATTCATCCCACCTTCTCCTTCCTTTCGCTGTCTATGTGTCCATAAGTCTGTTCTCTGTGTCTGCATCTCCACTGCTGCCCTACAGATAGATTCATCACTATGATCTTTCTAGACTTCATATGAATGCATTAATATACAATACTTGTTTTTCTCTTTCTGATTTACTTCACTCTGTGTAATAGGCTCCAGCTTCATCTACCTCATTAGAACTGACTCAAATGTATTTCTTTTTATAGCTGAGTAATATTCCACTGTGTTTATGTACCACAGCTTCTTTATCCATTCATCTGCTGATGGACATCTAGGTTGCTTCCATGTCCTAGGTATTGTGAAAAATGCTGCTGTGAACTTTGGGATACATTTGTCCTTTTTAGTTTTGATTTCCATTGACTATATGCCCGGTAATGGAATTGCTAGGAGTTTTATTCCTATTTTTTTAAGGAATCTCCATACTGTCTTCCATCATGGCTGTATCAATTTACATTCCCACCAACGATGCAGGAGGGTTCCTGTTTCTCTACACCCTCTCAAGCATTTCTTGTTTGTAGATTTCCTGACAATGGCCGTTCTGACTGGTGTGAAGTGATATCTCATTGTAGTTTTGACTTGCATTTCTCTAGTAATGAGTGAAATTGAGCATCTTTTCAGCATCTTTTTGTGTGTTTATTAGCCATCTATATGTCTTCTTTGGAGAAATGTGTGTTTAGGTCATCTGCCCACTTTTTCAATGAGGTGTTTGTTTTTCTAGTATTGAGTTGCATGAGCTGCTTATATATTTTGGAAACTAATCCTTTGTTGGTTGTTTCATATGCTATTATTTTCTACCATTCTGAGGGTTGTCTTTTCACCTTGTTTATAGTTTCCTTTGCTGTGCAAAAGCTTTTAACTTTAATTAGGTCCCACTTGTTTATTTTTGTTTTTTTTTGTCTCAATTGCTCTAGGAGGAGGGTCATAGAGGATCTTACTATGATTTATGTCAGAGAGTGTTTTGCCTGTGTTTTTCTCTAGGAATTTTATAGTTTCTGGTCTTACATTTAGGTCTTCAATCTGTTTTGAGTTTATGTATGGCATTAGGAAGTGTTCTAATTTCATTCTTTTACGTGTAGCTGTCCAGTTCTCCCAGCATCACTTCTTGAAGAGACTAACTTTTCCCCATTGTATGTTCTTGCCTCCTTTGTCAAAAATAAGATATCTGAATAAGTTAAAAATAGTTTTGCTATATTTTAGTTGTGTCACTTTATATCCATGCTAAAGGAGCAAGTTGATACTATACTCAAAAAAATCATATGCATGATTTTATTGGGTGACATTTTTGTGTGATTTTATTTTAGCTGCTGTAAAAAGAGAAGATCCCATTATGTCCAGTCCTGACATCCCTGACATTGCACCAAGCAGAAAGAGGAGGCAGAGGATGCAAAAAAATCTTGGGACAGCACCTAAAATGGCCTCTCAGGAGCAACAGTGTCAAGAAAAGGAAAAGTAAGTCATTTTATTCTTTGCTGAGTAGTGAGATAATGTTAAGACACTCTAGTATGTAGTCTTAAACTTACATTTTTTTATTTTTGAATTTACTTCAGACTATTTTTTAGAGCAAAATGTATGATTTTGAAAATGGTCAGGTGTTTAGATCAATACTTTTTCTTTGATACTTAGTTAATTCCTATTAGTATTTAGAACAGAAATGCTAAAAATATGAGGAAACTTTTTTCTTGTGGTTTTTATGGATTAATTAGAATTGGTATGTAGAATACTAAAAATATTACAGTCCAACTTGTGTTCAGTATTTTTATCTAATTCACTACTTTAAAGAGACTCATAGAGCATTTAACTTAGCCACTTGATTTGATTATGCTTGCTATTTTTTCAGGGTAAAATGTTTGTTTCTAATCATCTTCTTATTTCTGTTAGATTTTGGAATTATACACTGAATTTGTGCTATTTTTCACTTTTTGGTTCAGACTACCCTCTTTCAGTAAACATCCCAAATTGGTTGTCATGAGTTGAGATTTGGGGATAACAAACATTTCATTGCAGCAAAAAAGTCCACATGAAACAGATTTGCAAAGCATTGTTCTCACAAGATTTTTGCTTGGAAAATGCAATGATTTTTATGAATATGTTATTCATGTTGTCATATTCTGGGGCTATTATTTTTACATTATTTAGTACATATTTTAAATTTGTTTCCTTTTTTATTTTGAATATGGCAGATTTAGTCCACCATAAACAAAAATTTTTGAAGTCCTCCAGATCTTTTGAAAGTATAAAGGGATCCTGAGAGCAAGAAGTTTTAGGATTCTGTTGCAATGAGGATGCCAAGAAAGGCATAATCCATTCTCTCAGGAAGCTGAGTCTGACAGGAGAGAGGTTTCAAATTTCTTGCATAAAAATATCCATTGTACAGTTAATAGTGGTATTGCTTTGTTTATTTATCATTGGGCTTTGTGTTTATAGTCACATTACCATGACCTATTAACTGTTTTAGCCCATTAGACTTAGCTGGGAACCCTGACTTCATTACTTGTTTTCAACTCTAAGCATATGCTGGATTTCAAACATTTTATCAGTCTTCCACAATGGTATTTCCTCTGTATCTCCTGTAGTAGCCTCTCAGTAGATTACATTATTTTATCTTGTCTAATGCTGTGCATAGTGGATACTGTTGCTTTGCTTGGATTCAAACATTTTATCATCTTTCAAACTACGGTCAGGTGTTTAGATCAATACTTTTTCTTTGATACTTAGTTAATTCCTATTAGTATTTAGAACAGAAATGCTAAAAATATGAGGAAACTTTTTTCTTGTGGTTTTTATGGATTAATTAGAATTGGTATGTAGAATACTAAAAATATTACAGTCCAACTTGTGTTCAGTATTTTTATCTAATTCACTACTTTAAAGAGACTCATAGAGCATTTAACTTAGCCACTTGATTTGATTATGCTTGCTATTTTTTCAGGGTAAAATGTTTGTTTCTAATCATCTTCTTATTTCTGTTAGATTTTGGAATTATACACTGAATTTGTGCTATTTTTCACTTTTTGGTTCAGACTACCCTCTTTCAGTAAACATCCCAAATTGGTTGTCATGAGTTGAGATTTGGGGATAACAAACATTTCATTGCAGCAAAAAAGTCCACATGAAACAGATTTGCAAAGCATTGTTCTCACAAGATTTTTGCTTGGAAAATGCAATGATTTTTATGAATATGTTATTCATGTTGTCATATTCTGGGGCTATTATTTTTACATTATTTAGTACATATTTTAAATTTGTTTCCTTTTTTATTTTGAATATGGCAGATTTAGTCCACCATAAACAAAAATTTTTGAAGTCCTCCAGATCTTTTGAAAGTATAAAGGGATCCTGAGAGCAAGAAGTTTTAGGATTCTGTTGCAATGAGGATGCCAAGAAAGGCATAATCCATTCTCTCAGGAAGCTGAGTCTGACAGGAGAGAGGTTTCAAATTTCTTGCATAAAAATATCCATTGTACAGTTAATAGTGGTATTGCTTTGTTTATTTATCATTGGGCTTTGTGTTTATAGTCACATTACCATGACCTATTAACTGTTTTAGCCCATTAGACTTAGCTGGGAACCCTGACTTCATTACTTGTTTTCAACTCTAAGCATATGCTGGATTTCAAACATTTTTATCAGTCTTTCACAATGGTATTTCCTCTGTATCTCCTGTAGTAGCCTCTCAGTAGATTACATTATTTTATCTTGTCTAATGCTGTGCATAGTGGATACTGTTGCTTGTTGAAAACAAAGTAATTGTGACTTGTCCTCACTCATTCATTGATTCATTTATTCACATATCCTTCTTTTATGGATGACATATATTTACATGCTAAGCAAACTAGATACAGTCTCTGATGTCATAAAAGCTTAGTCTACATGAAGGAAGACAAACATCGCTCATGTGGATACATAGATGAGGAGTACAGTACTGGAGTAGAGAACAGAGATTTAAGCAGAGAAAGCTGTCCATGAACGTTCACTCAGAGGGACTGCATAAGGGGTGAGAAGGTGGAGGTGGCAAGGGAGGGAGGGAGTGCAGTGAGGCTGGGGCTGCTCTGAGGCCAGTCCAAGCTGGGCTATGTGGCTCTTCCTAAAAATTCAGCCTTTTCTCCTATGTATGGTAGCATTTCTGTTTCTCACATCAAAGAGGACTTTTCTTGTTTTCCCTTGATTTTTTGCCTTTTGAGTTATCAAAATATTGGATTCACTAGATATCTCTTGATATTATAGTCATTATTGTGTCTTCTTAGATATTCATCATTTAAAATTATCTAAAGCTATTGTACTACATTTCTTTCTTACTCTTTAACTCTGCTTTCAAACTACTAAATGTTGTGCAGTTTTGGATTTCCTTTAATAAAGCTTTCATTCTTTTGAAGCACAGGAAACTAGAAAATTGAAAACATGACTGAAACTTATATAGAGTGCTCACAGGGATAATAGCTTAAATTGGTATGTGTTAGCAGTCCTGAGGTGCAAAATTGTACTGACATTTTGCCTTTTTTTTTCCCTTTGGTACATATAAATTTTTTTTCTCAGTATTTTTAGATCTGATTCCTTGCTTTTAGTAAGACTCTGAAATCCTTGAATCTGGTATATATTGATAAATATTCATTAAAAATATTAGTGTGACTAATCCACACAGTATGATTATACTCGGGGAGTCCTCATCCTGTTCTGTCAACTAGTATCAACACTGAGTAATTATTCAGTATAGCCATGTGCTGTACATCCCTTGCTGTTTACTGTCTGACATCACTTGAATTTATGATTTGTAGAGTTTTTTGGTATGCCCTTTTAATTCCTCATATTAGACAAAATGAACCAGCTGACAAAGAATACAGAGAAATTATTTTCATCCTTATATACTTTATTAATATCAAGTTAAATTCTGAGTGTAAATAAGAGCATGATAAAATTACTTTCTGTAAGTATATAGTGGCACAGTATATGCCATCTAAATAACACTATATTCATGCTTTATTAGACACTTAGCTTAAATTATTAATGCTTTATCATATAATAAATAAGGAATAATTTTCATTTGAGTTTTTTAAATTTAGGAACTCTTATTTTTTTCAACATCCTAAATATCTAATATAATAAAAGTGTATAAATACCATTTTGTTGGTATAACATGAAATCACTGTGACTAGGTGGACTAGTTGGCTTATTTTAACAAAATGATAACCCAGTCATTTTTCTTTTTTTTTTTAATTTGTCTAATTGACTCAATGTCACAGTCTTATTGAACTTTGTAATTAGTTAACAGAGCCAGCCAAGTAACAAAATGCTCATTTTAAATGATGTAAGCAACTCCTTAATGTCTGTCACTTCTTCCAACTATTTCAGCCCATTTCTTCCCACCTAGAAATCCTGCTTTGCCTTCTAATAGGTGTTGTGTTTCTCATTTCTGTAGATCCTTTTTATCAAAGTGGTACTGAAATTGGTATCGGAACAAGGGACCTATAAAAGAAAACTTTGTCTTAGAATCAGGGCTCTAGACTGGTTAAGAAGAGAACCAAACCCAAGTTACAGCCAAATTAAGTTCGTGCTAGAGGTCAAGACTCACACCAGGCTACACCATACAGACCGAGTATGAGAAGCAGGATATGAAGTTCTTAATACACCAGAAACAAGGATTATTTCAAATCTCCAACAGCTCTAACTTAAATCTTGAACTCTTCCTTAAATGACCCTTGACTAGAAAAAGCATTAGCTTCTGTGGTCAGAAGAGCTGCTAAATATATAGGCAGGAGCAAAATGCCTCTAGCTCTAGATTTGGGTAAGTGGAAGAGGAAAGCTCAGACATTTATTGAAGTTAAATGACATTGAGTACAGAGTTTTTGGTATGCCCTTTTAATTCCTCATATTAGACAAAATGAACCAGCTGACAAAGAATACAGAGAAATTATTTTCATCCTTATATACTTTATTAATATCAAGTTAAATTCTGAGTGTAAATAAGAGCATGATAAAATTACTTTCTGTAAGTATATAGTGGCACAGTATATGCCATCTAAATAACACTATATTCATGCTTTATTAGACACTTAGCTTAAATTATTAATGCTTTATCATATAATAAATAAGGAATAATTTTCATTTGAGTTTTTTAAATTTAGGAACTCTTATTTTTTTCAACATCCTAAATATCTAATATAATAAAAGTGTATAAATACCATTTTGTTGGTATAACATGAAATCACTGTGACTAGGTGGACTAGTTGGCTTATTTTAACAAAATGATAACCCAGTCATTTTTCTTTTTTTTAATTTGTCTAATTGACTCAATGTCACAGTCTTATTGAACTTTGTAATTAGTTAACAGAGCCAGCCAAGTAACAAAATGCTCATTTTAAATGATGTAAGCAACTCCTTAATGTCTGTCACTTCTTCCAACTATTTCAGCCCATTTCTTCCCACCTAGAAATCCTGCTTTGCCTTCTAATAGGTGTTGTGTTTCTCATTTCTGTAGATCCTTTTTATCAAAGTGGTACTGAAATTGGTATCGGAACAAGGGACCTATAAAAGAAAACTTTGTCTTAGAATCAGGGCTCTAGACTGGTTAAGAAGAGAACCAAACCCAAGTTACAGCCAAATTAAGTTCGTGCTAGAGGTCAAGACTCACACCAGGCTACACCATACAGACCGAGTATGAGAAGCAGGATATGAAGTTCTTAATACACCAGAAACAAGGATTATTTCAAATCTCCAACAGCTCTAACTTAAATCTTGAACTCTTCCTTAAATGACCCTTGACTAGAAAAAGCATTAGCTTCTGTGGTCAGAAGAGCTGCTAAATATATAGGCAGGAGCAAAATGCCTCTAGCTCTAGATTTGGGTAAGTGGAAGAGGAAAGCTCAGACATTTATTGAAGTTAAATGACATTGAGTACAGAGTTTATTCTTTATGATATCATTCACAGGCTTCATTCTATAGAATTATATAAAGGAGATCTTAATAGCTACCCTAAAGAGGTTTCATACTCAAATAAGTTTAGAAATTGCTATGTACTGTATAGCTCATGTGCTCCCTTATGTTCCAACTGCTAAAAGTTGAAGGTTTATATATTAAAAGATCTAAGAAAAAACACAGTAAATTATTCATTTGACTTGTTTCATCATTTTTCAGAAGTACTTGAAGCATAGCACCCTCATGCAGTCCACCTCCCTCTCTCCAAAAAAGGGCTTAGTGACAGTCCAAGGGATAACATTCTTTAGAGCCATAGTTTGGGAAATGAACTCTCAAAATTCTCAAACATCGATGATTTTAAATACATAAGCATCTTCCAAACAAAATTAGAGAGTTTTAGGCATTAAATTTACCTAAAGAATGAAATTCAGTTTGTACATTGGACCTTCCTCCTCACCTCCTCATCTTCCCATAAATCTACTACTTGTCCAACTGAGGGCTCCTCTGGGAGCAGCAGAATCATTTTCAAAGAAAATTTTAGTGATTGGAACACATTTATACACCCTAACAACATAATCTCAGCTGAAAGATAAAACCATTAAAATACTCTGGGCCAAAAGTATAAAAGAATACTTGTGTAGTCTTTAGATAATTTTATATAATCTTTGTTCCTGTGGGCTAGCAAGTAAAAATATATTTTATAGTAAAACTATAAAAGTTCCCATATCTCATGTGAAACTCACAGGCATAATTTAGTCTTCTTTGTGATGGATGTCATCCAAAAACACAGAGTCTAACACATTCTTCCAAACAACCTTAAAAATATTAATTTATAAGTTTTCACTAATGTTGGTTCTTGAAGTGTAAGCAAGAAGCTTTAAATATGTGTTCTGAATCAGCATTTAAGTGGTCCCGTTAATGGTTGTGTAGCTGCAATATTTTAGGGGAGTGGTGGTTTATAATTCACATGTGTGTTTTCGCACTCATGCAGAAACACACAAACGCTCCTAGGTTAAGTTCATGATTATCCATGTTTGCAGGATTTTATCATAGTCCATGTGGGTATACAGAGCAGGAAAAGATGCAGCACATCTTAGCACATATTTCCTCACCTCCTTGGAGTGGGGTGAGGTATGGCACAGTTAGCACTGATACGATTAGTATAAGCTATATTCTTCCTCAACTCAGAAAAGCTCAGTTGTTTCCTTTTTATACTAGTAACTTATAACAGCATCCTGGATGAAATTGCACAATCCATGCACGTTTGTTTAGAGGAATAGTTGTGCACATCAGGCTTTCCTGGTTCTGAACCAAAGTTCTCATGTCTGTCAGAGTTTTCCAGGGTCCTAGAAAGTTCACTTCCCCATTGTAGTGCAAATGTAGTCAAATGGAGTTTAAATAAAATAGTTACCATCACCAGGATTCTTTGTAAGATGAAGTGTTGAAGAAATTTAGTTGCCTTCTGATTTATATCTTCCTGTCTTTCTGTTACCAATGTTACAGATTATAGAAAGCTAAATAAAACCTAACAAAAGTGAAAGAGCCCAGTATTAATTAATTGCCTTGCTTGATTTACTTTTTAGAGTTGTTTTAGGTTCACAGGACAATTGAGTGGAAAGCACAGAGTACCTATGTACTTTTGTCTTCACGCGAAGGTCCATGTTGTCTGTGCTCCATCAATTTATCCCTTTCCCCTGAACCTCTAGAAGCTACCTATCTTTGAAATATCTCCATTGTTTTGCCTTTACCAGAATGTCTTATAGTTGTAATCATACAATACATAGCCTTTTCAGATTGTGTTCTTTCACATAATAATGTACACTTGAATTCCAACATATCATTTGATGATTTGATAGCTCATTTCTTTCAAGTACTGAATAGTAATCCATTGCCTGGATGTGCCACAGTTTATCTACTTGTCTAAAGGAATCCCATTTCTTTCTGAATAAAATGAAGTTCATTTTATTTGTTTTCCAGTTTTTAAGGCATCATACGCTTCTCTCCTTCTAAAAGCAGAAAGTACACAGGAACAAAATGGTAGCTAGGAAATGCACAATTCTACCTACACGAAGACAGGCACTATTAACCCCATGGTATTCTGTATATTTAAAAATCTCTTCTTTCAGACTTTAGATATAAAACAAATCTCATACTTTCTATGACATATCATGCTATTTAAAATTTAAATATATTTGTTCCTCACCTCCTTGGAGTGGGGTGAGGTATGGCACAGTTAGCACTGATACGATTAGTATAAGCTATATTCTTCCTCAACTCAGAAAAGCTCAGTTGTTTCCTTTTTATACTAGTAACTTATAACAGCATCCTGGATGAAATTGCACAATCCATGCACGTTTGTTTAGAGGAATAGTTGTGCACATCAGGCTTTCCTGGTTCTGAACCAAAGTTCTCATGTCTGTCAGAGTTTTCCAGGGTCCTAGAAAGTTCACTTCCCCATTGTAGTGCAAATGTAGTCAAATGGAGTTTAAATAAAATAGTTACCATCACCAGGATTCTTTGTAAGATGAAGTGTTGAAGAAATTTAGTTGCCTTCTGATTTATATCTTCCTGTCTTTCTGTTACCAATGTTACAGATTATAGAAAGCTAAATAAAACCTAACAAAAGTGAAAGAGCCCAGTATTAATTAATTGCCTTGCTTGATTTACTTTTTAGAGTTGTTTTAGGTTCACAGGACAATTGAGTGGAAAGCACAGAGTACCTATGTACTTTTGTCTTCACGCGAAGGTCCATGTTGTCTGTGCTCCATCAATTTATCCCTTTCCCCTGAACCTCTAGAAGCTACCTATCTTTGAAATATCTCCATTGTTTTGCCTTTACCAGAATGTCTTATAGTTGTAATCATACAATACATAGCCTTTTCAGATTGTGTTCTTTCACATAATAATGTACACTTGAATTCCAACATATCATTTGATGATTTGATAGCTCATTTCTTTCAAGTACTGAATAGTAATCCATTGCCTGGATGTGCCACAGTTTATCTACTTGTCTAAAGGAATCCCATTTCTTTCTGAATAAAATGAAGTTCATTTTATTTGTTTTCCAGTTTTTAAGGCATCATACGCTTCTCTCCTTCTAAAAGCAGAAAGTACACAGGAACAAAATGGTAGCTAGGAAATGCACAATTCTACCTACACGAAGACAGGCACTATTAACCCCATGGTATTCTGTATATTTAAAAATCTCTTCTTTCAGACTTTAGATATAAAACAAATCTCATACTTTCTATGACATATCATGCTATTTAAAATTTAAATATATTTTCTACTTTGATGCATTGCTTCAACATACTATATTTATAGTATTCCATCATGTAAATGTATCAGTTTCTTTTTTTAATGTATCAATTTCTTTAATCATTTTCTATATTAAACATTTAGGCCTTATCCACATTTATACCATACCAGTTGCAAAAATGTTGCATGTACTTACACATAAATTTGTACATATGGCTTTGTACATTTCCTAATATTAATTCCAAAATGTGAAATTACTAGATTAGAGGGTGTTAGTCCCTTTTTATGTTTTGCCAGAATTCCTACAGATTGCTATCACAGTTTGAACTCACTCAAGGAGTGTTTTCCATTTGTTCTTTTGTTTTCCGAATAATTCTGTCCATTGCCAGGTCATCTTAATAATTTCATCAGGAATTCGAGCACCATGACAAGCTTCCTTCTCCTTCACTCTTTCCCGGAGTTCATTCTGTCTCATATTCATTGAACTGATGATGCCATCCAACCATCTCATCCTCTTTCACCCCATTTTCCTCCTGCTGGCAGTTTTTCCGAGCATCAGAGTCTTTTCCAATAAGTAGTCACATCAGGAGGCTAAAATACTGGAGCTTCAGCATCAGTCCTTCCAGTGAATATTCAAGGTTGGTTTCCTTTAGGATTGACTGATTTGATCTCCTTGCAGCCCAAGAGACTCTCCAGAGTCTTCTCCAACACTATAAATTAAAAGCATCAATTCTTTGGCATCAGCCTGCTTTATGGTCCAAGTCTCATATGAGTACATGACTACTGGGAAAACCATAGCTTTCACTATAGGGACCTTGTTGCCATAGTGATGTTTCTGCTTTTTAATACACTGTAGATTTGTCAATAGCTTTTCTTCCAAGGAGCAAGTGTCTTTTAAATTTCATGGCATCCTCAGTGATTTTGGAGCCCTAAAATGAAGTTCATTTTATTTGTTTTCCTTTTAGCACGAAAGCAGAAAGTACACAGGAACAAAATGGTAGCTAGGAAATGCACAATTCTACCTACACGAAGACAGGCACTATTAACCCCATGGTATTCTGTATATTTAAAAATCTCTTCTTTCAGACTTTAGATATAAAACAAATCTCATACTTTCTATGACATATCATGCTATTTAAAATTTAAATATATTTTCTACTTTGATGCATTGCTTCAACATACTATATTTATAGTATTCCATCATGTAAATGTATCAGTTTCTTTTTTTAATGTATCAATTTCTTTAATCATTTTCTATATTAAACATTTAGGCCTTATCCACATTTATACCATACCAGTTGCAAAAATGTTGCATGTACTTACACATAAATTTGTACATATGGCTTTGTACATTTCCTAATATTAATTCCAAAATGTGAAATTACTAGATTAGAGGGTGTTAGTCCCTTTTTATGTTTTGCCAGAATTCCTACAGATTGCTATCACAGTTTGAACTCACTCAAGGAGTGTTTTCCATTTGTTCTTTTGTTTTCCGAATAATTCTGTCCATTGCCAGGTCATCTTAATAATTTCATCAGGAATTCGAGCACCATGACAAGCTTCCTTCTCCTTCACTCTTTCCCGGAGTTCATTCTGTCTCATATTCATTGAACTGATGATGCCATCCAACCATCTCATCCTCTTTCACCCCATTTTCCTCCTGCTGGCAGTTTTTCCGAGCATCAGAGTCTTTTCCAATAAGTAGTCACATCAGGAGGCTAAAATACTGGAGCTTCAGCATCAGTCCTTCCAGTGAATATTCAAGGTTGGTTTCCTTTAGGATTGACTGATTTGATCTCCTTGCAGCCCAAGAGACTCTCCAGAGTCTTCTCCAACACTATAAATTAAAAGCATCAATTCTTTGGCATCAGCCTGCTTTATGGTCCAAGTCTCATATGAGTACATGACTACTGGGAAAACCATAGCTTTCACTATAGGGACCTTGTTGCCATAGTGATGTTTCTGCTTTTTAATACACTGTAGATTTGTCAATAGCTTTTCTTCCAAGGAGCAAGTGTCTTTTAAATTTCATGGCATCCTCAGTGATTTTGGAGCCCAAGAAAATAATACCTGCTGCTATTTCCACTTTTTCCTCTTCTATTTGCCATGAAGTGATGGGACCAGACACTGTGATCTTAGTTTTCTGAATGTTGAGTTTTAGCCCTCTTTTCTTGGATCCTCATCAAGAGGTCTTTAGTTTTTCTTCCCTTTTTGCCATTATAGTGGTATCATCTGCCTATCTGAGGTTGTTGATATTTCTCCCAGTAAACTTGATTCCAGTTGGTGAGTCATTCAGCCCAGCATTTCGCATGATGTACTCTGCATGTAAATTAAATAAGCAGACAGTATACAGCCTCAATGTACTCCTTTCCCAATTTTGAACCATTCCATTGTTCCATGTCTGGTTCTAACTGTTGGTTCTTGACCTCCATATAGGTTTCTCAGGAGGCAGGTAAGGTGTTTTGGTATTGGACACCTGCCAACCTGGGGATCTCATCTTCTGTCATATTTTTTTGCCTTTTCTTACTGTTAATGCTTTCATACTTTTCATACTGTTTCATGGGGTTCTTAAGGAAAGACAACTGGAGTGGTTTGCCATTCCTTAACCTTTAGAGATGTCTTTTTTTCTGTGATATTTACTGATTTTAAGCATTTCGTCTTTTATTACCTATCTGTGATCTCAGCTGATTTTCACTGGAAGTCTTTGTCTGCTACTGCTTCATATCTAAAAATGTTAATCTTACTTTCCCCAGAGTACTTTGCCATTTAAGTATTATTAATGTTATTTTGTGTTTCTGTAAGTAAGTAGACAAATCCATTTCTCAATAATAATGATAATATTTAACATTCATTGAATACTTATACTATAGACATTGTGGTGATCCCTTTATATTCCCCTTATATGTCTCACTGCACTATGATCATTTTATGGATTAGGAAGCTCACACCTAGAGGTATTAGATAACTTGTCTAAAGACAAAGCAACATCTTTGATTTTGAATGTAGGATCAAAACCATAGCTTTCACTATAGGGACCTTGTTGCCATAGTGATGTTTCTGCTTTTTAATACACTGTAGATTTGTCAATAGCTTTTCTTCCAAGGAGCAAGTGTCTTTTAAATTTCATGGCATCCTCAGTGATTTTGGAGCCCAAGAAAATAATACCTGCTGCTATTTCCACTTTTTCCTCTTCTATTTGCCATGAAGTGATGGGACCAGACACTGTGATCTTAGTTTTCTGAATGTTGAGTTTTAGCCCTCTTTTCTTGGATCCTCATCAAGAGGTCTTTAGTTTTTCTTCCCTTTTTGCCATTATAGTGGTATCATCTGCCTATCTGAGGTTGTTGATATTTCTCCCAGTAAACTTGATTCCAGTTGGTGAGTCATTCAGCCCAGCATTTCGCATGATGTACTCTGCATGTAAATTAAATAAGCAGACAGTATACAGCCTCAATGTACTCCTTTCCCAATTTTGAACCATTCCATTGTTCCATGTCTGGTTCTAACTGTTGGTTCTTGACCTCCATATAGGTTTCTCAGGAGGCAGGTAAGGTGTTTTGGTATTGGACACCTGCCAACCTGGGGATCTCATCTTCTGTCATATTTTTTTGCCTTTTCTTACTGTTAATGCTTTCATACTTTTCATACTGTTTCATGGGGTTCTTAAGGAAAGACAACTGGAGTGGTTTGCCATTCCTTAACCTTTAGAGATGTCTTTTTTTCTGTGATATTTACTGATTTTAAGCATTTCGTCTTTTATTACCTATCTGTGATCTCAGCTGATTTTCACTGGAAGTCTTTGTCTGCTACTGCTTCATATCTAAAAATGTTAATCTTACTTTCCCCAGAGTACTTTGCCATTTAAGTATTATTAATGTTATTTTGTGTTTCTGTAAGTAAGTAGACAAATCCATTTCTCAATAATAATGATAATATTTAACATTCATTGAATACTTATACTATAGACATTGTGGTGATCCCTTTATATTCCCCTTATATGTCTCACTGCACTATGATCATTTTATGGATTAGGAAGCTCACACCTAGAGGTATTAGATAACTTGTCTAAAGACAAAGCAACATCTTTGATTTTGAATGTAGGATCATCTTATTCCAAAGACCATACTTTTTAGCTACTTTATTACACTGCATTAATGATAACTAATATCTAGTATGAATACTGTGTGCTAAGAATCATGTTAAGCACTTAAATGCCTTTAATTTTCTTTAATTCTTACAACAACTCAATATATTAGAGCTCTATTTATATACATATTTAATAAGAGGTGAGTAAATGTGAGATTTAGTGACTTTTGACTGCTTGTTCAAAATTTCTGTAATGCCACAGCAGAGATAAGACTGCGCTCTGTGAGTACAAAGAAAGGTTTGATGATACCTCCTGCCTGCCTTGAACATGGACATGAGGATTAGATGAGATCACATGTATGTAAGCACTTTCTGTAGTAGGAAGCTCTAGGAACATGATGCATTCTTATTTTTAAAGCTCTGTTTTTCTCCGGCTTTTGGCCAAATCTTGGAATTCTGTTCCAGAATAGTAAACTGTATTTGTGGAGTTTGTAAACCTATAGCATTTCCTTTCCTAATAATTCTTATGGAAATGAGGATTTCCCATACCTTTCTGTATGTTAACTCATCAGATCTTTCTGCCTGCTTAATAGTCAATGAGGTAATATTAAAGGAAAACGGCAAAATTAGAAGACCAGGTTTTAAAAGCAAATGGGAAGGGAAAAGAGAGTAGCGGGGGCAAATGGCAGAGAGGAAGTAAAAACGAAAGAAATGGGGAAGCAGGAGGAAGAGGGGAAGGGTAGAAAAAAGAAGAATTTATATATACTTACATTTATATATATGCATATGTATCACTATATATCACTTAAATTTAATTTCTAATTCATTCAAACATTTACTCATTTTAACAATTTATTTATTTGCATCTGCCAATGTAGAATATGGTAGTTGACTGTATTGTTCTTTCCAAAATAACCTGTTTTCATGTTTTTACCTTGATTCTTAAGAAAATACCTAACAATTTATTATGTACATTTTCTTTTCTAATTTAAACATCAGCATATTTGATGCACATGTGCATGTGTGTATTTAACTTTCATGGATAATGTAATGCATCAGATTCAAATATCTAATTCTTGAAGATCTTCAGTAACTGAACTTTAAACTTGTTTAGTGTCAAAATAATGATATAAAATGTATATGCAATTGCTATATGTTTACTTTGGTCATCATTAGGAACCCTCATTTTTTATATAACTTTAATTTTATCATAATGTTTACCTTAGTTGCAAAAGTAAACACAGTGGTGGTTTTAAAATGAGATGTGTTTTTATTAGCTTCACTGAGTGTTTACCTAACTGTCAGGCTGTGGCTTTCACTTTCCTCACTGCATGTTTGATTAATGGTCCCCTGGACTTGTTCCAGAATATACTGATTATGGTCAGTACATTTCAAAGATGATTTATTAATTGTGTTTGCAACTCAAAATAATTAAGTAAAAATTGACCATATGCATTATTACAGGTTTGCCAATAAAATCAGCAGTTACACTTTAAGATAAAGGTCGCCTGAATGGACTTTTTTAGCTATACAGAAAGGACAATATTAATATGTAAAAAAAATTCAATATCAACCAGTGTTGTGGCCTTTTACAGTGTGATTATTAAATCTGTGTTAGAAGCTTAGTCTTATAAGTACATGTATCTTAAGTTTTTTTTTTAGCATAATTTCAAAATAATATATTTCAATGGGAGATTACATAGATGTTTAAATGAAGTATTTCCATGTTTATAATTCACTCTGGGAACAACCCTTACTGCAGTTCCCTCAGGCTATTACATGCATTTAGATTTCAAATTACTGACAGACTTGGATTCCTCTTTTTAAAAACATTTTAATAGGAAGCATTAATAATCTTTTTATGTTTTAGGAAAAGGGACTTTATCATTTATTTTGTATATATTATGTTTCTATCACCTGAAACTCTTTCTCAGATAAGTTTTTTCTAAATTTAGCTTGATAGTAGTTGTTGTTTCAGGCATTTTAAATACTCTACCAACACAGAGTAATGTGTGAATGTTCATTATACCTGGTCAGAGGAGTTATTAATCAAAGGAAATGACTGCTTGTTCATAATTTATAGTTTAATATTGAAAGAAATAGAGATACATTTATTTTTTATTATATGGCATACTACATTCAAAATTTAAATTTTAATTGAAATTCTATAACTTAAATCATCTGTGCTATGTATCTAAATGTTAAATAGATATTTTTTTGTATTAAAACATTAAGAAATTAATTAAAATGTTTTATCCAAATAGAATTAAAGGCTGCTTTATATTGTAAGCTTGTGTGAAAGTATAAATGACTTTCGTCAAAAGAAGAAGATATAAACCCACAAGTAATTGAGATCTTATTAAACAGAGTAAAGAAGTCAGACATGAGAAGAAACAAAAAATGAACGAACAAAAAACCTAAATAAATTAAAAGAATATATAACTTTATATTCATAAGTATTATTCAAAAGATTTTGTTCAGTTTTGGTAAATCATTATAAAAAGGCAGACATACTTTGTTTCAGCATTGTTATTAAAAGTATTCTCAGTAAAATTTTAGTGCATATACTTGGTTTACTTGAAAATCTTTTCCAGTAAATTTATTTCTAAATCATTCCTTAAATTATAATTTATCAGTGAATTGAGTAAAGGAATGTGATCATTACCAGTACTATTGAGTGCTGTCTCCTGCATGTACCAATTCTAGAAATACAGAGTAAAGATTGTGTCTGCAACAGTCTTTGTATATGAGATAAAACAATGAAGGAGGATTAATCAATAGTATACATTTATATTTTCCTTTTTGACCACCTTATATTTCCTGACAAATGATCTTTAGTATGTTTATGGCTAAAATGTGCCAATCCCATAATAATTTTTACATTTTTTTAATACCAAAAACATTTTTATTGGGGTATAGCCAAATAACAATGTTGTGATAGTTTCAAGTGAACAGTGAAGGATTTCAGCCATGCATATGCATGTATCCATTCTCCCCAACCCCTCCCATCCAGGCTAGTCCATAACATTCAGCAGAGTTCCACGTGCTATATAATAGATTTTTGTTTGGTTATTCATTTTAAATATAGCACTGTGTATATGATTTTCTCAAAGTCCTTAACTATCCTGTCCCCACCCCTGCAACTATGAGTTCATTTTCTAAGTCTGTTAGTCTCTGTTTTGTAAATAAGTTCATTTGTATCATTTCTTTTTAGAATCCACATAATGGGATGCCATATATTTATCTTTCTGTGTCTGACATACTTCACTCAGTATGACTCTCTTTAGGTCCATCCATGTTCCTGCAAATGGCCTTATTTCATTCTTTGTAATGGCTGAATAATATTACATTGTATATGTATATACCACATCTTATTTATCCATTCATCTTTCGATGGACATTTAGGTTGTTTCCATGTCTTGGTCATTTTAAGCAGTACTGCAATGAACATTGGGCTGCATGTATCTCTTTGGACCACACTTTTCACTGGATATATGCCTAGAAGTGGGATCACAGGGTAGTATGGTAGCTCTATGTTTAGTTTCTTAAGAAACCTCCATACAGTTCTGTATAATGGCTGTACGAGTTGACATTCCCAACAACAGTGCAGAAGAATTCCTTTCTCTCACACCCTCTCCAGCATTTGTTTTTTCTTAATAGCCATTCTGACTGGTGTGAGGTAATATCTCATTGTAGTTTTAATCTGCATTTCTCTAATAACCATGTTTGAGCATCCTACTGAATTAATTTCCATAATAATTTTAAAAACATTTGAGTAAAGGAATGTGATCATTACCAGTACTATTGAGTGCTGTCTCCTGCATGTACCAATTCTAGAAATACAGAGTAAAGATTGTGTCTGCAACAGTCTTTGTATATGAGATAAAACAATGAAGGAGGATTAATCAATAGTATACATTTATATTTTCCTTTTTGACCACCTTATATTTCCTGACAAATGATCTTTAGTATGTTTATGGCTAAAATGTGCCAATCCCATAATAATTTTTACATTTTTTTAATACCAAAAACATTTTTATTGGGGTATAGCCAAATAACAATGTTGTGATAGTTTCAAGTGAACAGTGAAGGATTTCAGCCATGCATATGCATGTATCCATTCTCCCCAACCCCTCCCATCCAGGCTAGTCCATAACATTCAGCAGAGTTCCACGTGCTATATAATAGATTTTTGTTTGGTTATTCATTTTAAATATAGCACTGTGTATATGATTTTCTCAAAGTCCTTAACTATCCTGTCCCCACCCCTGCAACTATGAGTTCATTTTCTAAGTCTGTTAGTCTCTGTTTTGTAAATAAGTTCATTTGTATCATTTCTTTTTAGAATCCACATAATGGGATGCCATATATTTATCTTTCTGTGTCTGACATACTTCACTCAGTATGACTCTCTTTAGGTCCATCCATGTTCCTGCAAATGGCCTTATTTCATTCTTTGTAATGGCTGAATAATATTACATTGTATATGTATATACCACATCTTATTTATCCATTCATCTTTCGATGGACATTTAGGTTGTTTCCATGTCTTGGTCATTTTAAGCAGTACTGCAATGAACATTGGGCTGCATGTATCTCTTTGGACCACACTTTTCACTGGATATATGCCTAGAAGTGGGATCACAGGGTAGTATGGTAGCTCTATGTTTAGTTTCTTAAGAAACCTCCATACAGTTCTGTATAATGGCTGTACGAGTTGACATTCCCAACAACAGTGCAGAAGAATTCCTTTCTCTCCACACCCTCTCCAGCATTTGTTTTTTCTTAATAGCCATTCTGACTGGTGTGAGGTAATATCTCATTGTAGTTTTAATCTGCATTTCTCTAATAACCAGTGATTTTGAGCATCCTTTCACGTGCCTGTTGGCCATCTGTATGTCCTCTTTAGAGAAATGTCTATTCAGATCTTCTGCCCACTTTTTGAGTGGGTCGTTTGTTTTGATACCATTCAGTGTCATAACCTGTAAATTTTGGAGACTAATCCCTTATCAGTCACATCATTTGCAAATAATTCTCCCTATCTGTTTTTTTTTTTTTTTTTTATCTTTTGGGGGGGGGGGGGGGGGGGGGGGGGGGGATGGGAGGGCCACTTCTATTGCTCTTTCATTTCTCTATTTTCATCCGTCTTTGTTCTTTGGCTCCTGTGGGCCTCCCATCACAGTTGCCTCAGTTGTCACAGAGCACCAGCTCTGGGCGCATGCGCCCCAGAGCTCTGGCTCAGTAATTGGACACATCAGTCCAGCCGCTCCATGGCACGTGGGATCTTCCCAGGCCAGGGCTCAAACCGGCGCCCCTTGCACTGCAAGGCGGTGTCCTTACCCACTGGATCACCAGGGGAAGCCCTGGGGTTGTATTTTTGTTTTAAACACAAGAACTTTGAAATTTCAAAGAAGGGAGAATTGATATTCCATTTGGAGGACTATGAAATAAGTAGATGTAATAAGATCAGAGAAGACTCGTTAAGAAGATGGTGATATTTGAATTTAGATTTGTCAAGGAAATGGCAGTTTCTAGAGACAAAATCTGAAGAAAGATAGTGCAGAGACCAATAACTGAGTCCAGACTCTTGATTCCCCTTCTTTCTTTTAGTAATAGAACCCCTTACACCATCCTGTGCTTTTACAAGTGTTAACAGGACACATGGCTACCAGCCTAGAGGCTGTATTTCCCAGCCTCCCTGGCAGTGAGTTATGGGCATGTGACACAGTCCTTGCCAGTAGCATTGTGAATGGGAATGATATGTACCATTTGGGGATCTTCCCCGTAAAATGATTGGCATACATTTCCCTCTCTCTTTCTTCCTTCTCAATCCATCTTCTACCAGTCATTTAAGGGAAATATCCTAGGAGGTAGAGTGAAAACAGAGGGAGAATCATAGCGTGCGGCATGCCCACCATTGACAACCCAGCTACTTCTTAGACTCTTGTGTGAAAGAGAAATAAATGTAAAGCTTGACTGTGCATTGGGGGTCTCTGTTACAGAAATGAAATGTCTCCTAACTAAGAAAGGCCTTCAGTGTATCAGAGGAACAGAGTGTTTAAATAATTATGTGGAGTTAGTGTTTGGAAGATTGGAAACCAGTGCCCATATCATGAGATGTATAGAAATGTAAATAAACCCAAGGTAGATAGAATTTGGGATTCTAATGCTAAGCTGATTCATTTAAACTTCTTTTATGAATGCAACAATGACTTGTGAAACATTTTGAGCCAAAGAGTAGCAAAGTGCTATTCTAAATAGCACTTTAGGCAAATTTCTCTGGAAACCAGAGAAGGGGGAATTTCTCTGGAAGGGGGGAATTTTTACAGATCAGCAGTGAAGCTAGGATATCACAGTTGGCCAAGAAGAATTATATGAAGAAAAATAATTATAGGTGTGAGTATGATATTAAAAAAAAAGGGGGTGGATGGAGAAACACTTGAGGTTTGTGTCCTCATACTGCGAAAAAACTGGGAAGCCTCATGAGCTATTGAAAACTATTTGTTAAACATTGTCTTTATAAAGGTCATCTGTCTTACTTTAGAAATCAGCCTACCACAAAGGCTGGATAAACAAAACTTGGTGGTCATGGGCATTGACTTCCCAAAAGACTGGAAAAGTTTTTTTTGTCAGGCTGGCATATTTGTACTCAAGTATATAGACATACACTACATTAATTTTATATTGTTTTACTTTTTTAATTCAATTTTAACTTATTTTTAGCATATAGAATAGCATATAGGAAAGTATTTTAATCAATAAACTATGTCCAAATCACACTTTGAAAAATGCTGTCATTCTGGAGTATGTACTATAGCCTCTGAAAGCCTTCCTTGATGTAGGTGGAGTTCTTGTTAGCCTCAGTCCCAAGGGAATGCTCCTGGACATGTTCTTTCATTCTGAAATTATGGGATTTTTCTTCCTTGGAGAGATATATTTGACTT
The DNA here is from genome assembly GCA_022376925.1 of Tragulus kanchil. NCBI lineage: Eukaryota > Metazoa > Chordata > Mammalia > Artiodactyla > Tragulidae > Tragulus > Tragulus kanchil. The sequence goes on from JAIOJX010000004.1 coordinate 33,684,060, forward strand.
ACAGACTACAGAGAAAAATCAGCTTTTTCACTGTCGCAATCTGTTATGGATATAGTCTTGATTTTAGAAAATGTTTTGCCTAGGGCCAAAATATATAACTTTTGTAGGAACTTCCAGACTACAGGGGATAAAATAGGAATTGTATTCACAAATGAATTTGGCAAACTAATGAAGTTATGAGATTATGATATAAAGCCAAACAGACCTATATGTCCAGAAACCATGAAATACTTCTTTATTTATTGAGGTTTCTTTTTGGTTAAGCGATAAATGGTATGTATAAAGCACAGAAACTGTTAACAAAGTATTTCATCTGTTTTCAACTACTGTGTGTGCAAGTAAGACAAATGAAAATCTCCATATTCTTACTGAATAATAAGATGGTGCTTCAATGTGAAGTATGCTTTTAGAGTCTTCCATATAGACTTAGGGACATACACGAGTAACTAATAAAGGAGGAAAATAACCCAGCATAGCAAGGAAAAGTGACCATTAGAGATTATCATTAGTTATGCCTATAGGCCTTTGTATCTTATCTGCCCCCTTAGTATAGTAATAGAGGACCTACTACGTGCTGAGCACTGTGCCTGGTGCTGGGGCTATAGCACCAAACAAGGCAGACTAGGTACTTTCTGAGAGAAAGGCTATGATATAGTTGAAGAAATAGATCAATAAATAACTATAATCCAGTGTGATAATGAAGCTTGTGATATGAGGTCCAGATACATTTAGAATGCTTAATAAACTGAATACTTATAATGCAAAGTAAAAATTATTACCTTTTTCCCATTAACCCAGGATGGACATGCAGATAATGACTGGAAATGAGAAAATGTATTACAAAATTAATAGAATTCAAAACTGATCTCTAATATTTGGGATTTAATGCAAACAAATCATCTGTTAACAAAAAATCCTACAACTAGCATACCTGGATGTAGTAGGTACTCTCTAATCATCAGGTAAATTAATATACAGATCTCTAATGAGATGAAGGAGATAGCAACGTGATTTTCCTGTGGCCTCATCTTCCTCTTCTTGGTAAATGTTTCTACCATGTATACAGTAATGAAAGCCTGAAATTAAGGGTCATCCTGAGCTCCTTGCTCTCCCTCACCTCATAAGCAGTCCAACTGCTCATCTTCTACATTCTACCTTTAAAATATCTCTTGGTGCTTGCTTCTATTGCCACTAAGCTAAGGTAAACCACCATCATAGTTCACATAAATACTGCAGTCTGCTTTTTCTTGGTCTCCCCATTTCACTTCTCCATACTCTAATCCAATTTGGCAAACTAATGAAGTTATGAGATTATGATATAAAGCCAAACAGACCTATATGTCCAGAAACCATGAAATACTTCTTTATTTATTGAGGTTTCTTTTTGGTTAAGCGATAAATGGTATGTATAAAGCACAGAAACTGTTAACAAAGTATTTCATCTGTTTTCAACTACTGTGTGTGCAAGTAAGACAAATGAAAATCTCCATATTCTTACTGAATAATAAGATGGTGCTTCAATGTGAAGTATGCTTTTAGAGTCTTCCATATAGACTTAGGGACATACACGAGTAACTAATAAAGGAGGAAAATAACCCAGCATAGCAAGGAAAAGTGACCATTAGAGATTATCATTAGTTATGCCTATAGGCCTTTGTATCTTATCTGCCCCCTTAGTATAGTAATAGAGGACCTACTACGTGCTGAGCACTGTGCCTGGTGCTGGGGCTATAGCACCAAACAAGGCAGACTAGGTACTTTCTGAGAGAAAGGCTATGATATAGTTGAAGAAATAGATCAATAAATAACTATAATCCAGTGTGATAATGAAGCTTGTGATATGAGGTCCAGATACATTTAGAATGCTTAATAAACTGAATACTTATAATGCAAAGTAAAAATTATTACCTTTTTCCCATTAACCCAGGATGGACATGCAGATAATGACTGGAAATGAGAAAATGTATTACAAAATTAATAGAATTCAAAAACTGATCTCTAATATTTGGGATTTAATGCAAACAAATCATCTGTTAACAAAAAATCCTACAACTAGCATACCTGGATGTAGTAGGTACTCTCTAATCATCAGGTAAATTAATATACAGATCTCTAATGAGATGAAGGAGATAGCAACGTGATTTTCCTGTGGCCTCATCTTCCTCTTCTTGGTAAATGTTTCTACCATGTATACAGTAATGAAAGCCTGAAATTAAGGGTCATCCTGAGCTCCTTGCTCTCCCTCACCTCATAAGCAGTCCAACTGCTCATCTTCTACATTCTACCTTTAAAATATCTCTTGGTGCTTGCTTCTATTGCCACTAAGCTAAGGTAAACCACCATCATAGTTCACATAAATACTGCAGTCTGCTTTTTCTTGGTCTCCCCATTTCACTTCTCCATACTCTAATCCATTTTCCACATAGTGAATTTCAGATATGTTTATCTTACCTTTATATTTGTCCCCATATCTCCCCACTTCTTATATTTTGCCTAAAATATTCCAGTGACTTCCCATTGGAAAATCAAAACTCATTACTATGCCTTGAATAACCTTGTCCTGCCTCTTGAACTAATTGTGCGATTCACAGAGATTTGGGGAACAGAGGTATATGCAGTCCATTCTTATTCACAGTAATTATGTTCTGTGAAGTTTCTGGGGACACTGAATTAACACATACTGAATCATTGGCCCTAGGGAAAGCATGAGGTTGGGTTCCTGTAGCCTCTGGTCACATTTTTATCAGCCAATCCATATTTAATCTGGTTTTATGTATGTTTCTGTTTAAAGACACCATATTTATTGTTATATATATATTGTTAATTCATTAGCATTCAACTCCTGACCAACAGGATTATAACTCATGCTTGAACAAAGCTTATATAATACATATTTTTTGTTTTTATTTTTTCCTGTAAGGAGCATCATAGCCTTCTTGTGATTGGGAACATTAAGTAGCACTCCATTTCTAAAGGAGCAAAATCACCAGTGAAAAGGGAAAAAGGTGGGGCACTAAATACACTGCAAAAAGGACAGTTGTTTACAATATGAGAGACAAAACTGGAAGATGCTAACCTTGTTGCACATGCACGTCAGGGACTCAAATTTTTCACTGCTCTGTGCATGTGCACATTTGCAAGTGACTGAGAAAACACTTTAAGTATTGATTTGAAGGTTGGAAATAATTTAGCAAGTAGGTGAATTTAGAAACACGGAAGTCATGTGTAATAAGAATTGATTGTAGTTAGTATTTAAAACTATGGAAACAGAGAAAATTCTGAATAAAAGATATGTGCAACTGAGCCCTATAATGATTCAGGGTTTCAAGATTTGAGGATTAGGTTCTATACACCTCAGCAATGAGAGGCCAAGGTCTGAGGAAGAAAGACTATTATATAGGAGGGAAATGAGATGATTATGATTTAATAGCAGCTAAAAAATATTTTAAAAAGAAGGGTCAACTCTCAAATGCTGCTGAGAAATCAATAAGGACAGAGAAACTATGAGGGCCTCAGGCTAGTTTTGAGTAGTTTAGGTGACTGACTAGAGTAGCATGAGGTAATAATTAGATACACAGACCACGGGGAAAGCTTTGAAGAAGGTTTGCCCTGAAAGTGAACAGATAAGTAGAGAAATAGCCAGAGAGGACTGTAGGCTTGCTTGCTTGTTTATTTAATATAGGAAGTAGGAGAGCATATTGTTATGCTTTTGTTAATGATCAGCTCAAGTAGAATATATGATATTGGTGAAGTTATTCAACATTTCTTGGTCTTACTTTTACTCTAAGAAGTACAGGACTTAACCAGACAAAATTATCTTGATTACTATGTATGTAGTAAAATACCATATTATAGTGATTTAGAGTGAGGATTCTGGTAACTGTGTGGGTCTGTGTTACAGCTTCACCACCTACTACCTGTCAGACTGTGGATATCCCACTCTTACCAGTAAAAAAGGGTAGTAAGAATGGTACCTACCTAGATTTGTGAGAATTTTGAAATATTGTATGTAGAACTCTTAACACCATGCTTGGCACAAATATTAGCACTCAGTACATATTAACTGTTTTCTACTATATATAGTCATTTTTATCATCTCTCTAATATTCTCTGTGAATTCCATATTTATATCAACTCTACACTCTATAGCATATACAGAGGACAGAATGTCTTTCACCATTTCCTATAATATTTTTATAAACAATGATAATTTCTAGTAATGAACAAGTAGGAAGTCCATATCTAAAATGGCATAGTTTGGAGGAGACAGTTTTTCTACCCAAAAAAATTATTCAGCAAGTATTTGAAGGTCTAATATTTGCCAGGCACTGTCCTAAGGATGTTAAGCAAAATCCCTGCTTTCGTGGTGCTGAAGTCTTAGTCAAAGAAGAGAAACTTTGAACTCATCACAAATTTCCATTCCTTTTCAAAATCTTATAGCTTATATCCTTGAAGGCTTAGAAAAGTACATTTTAAAAAACAAAAGGAAAGATTTTTGTAAAAAGACAAATGTAAGAGAAAGAAGGAGAGAGAGTAAAAAGAGAATTAAAAAAAAATGGGAGGGAAAGAGTCACAATCAGGAAGATCCCCTGGAGAAGGAAATGGCAACCCACTCCAATATTCTTGCCTGGAGAATCCTATGGATGGAGGAGCCTGGTGGGCTACAGTCCATGGTGTTGCAAAGAGTTGGACATGACTGAGCAAGTGAACAGATAAGTAGAGAAATAGCCAGAGGACTGTAGGCTTGCTTGTTTATTTAATATAGGAAGTAGGAGAGCATATTGTTATGCTTTTGTTAATGATCAGCTCAAGTAGAATATATGATATTGGTGAAGTTATTCAACATTTCTTGGTCTTACTTTTACTCTAAGAAGTACAGGACTTAACCAGACAAAATTATCTTGATTACTATGTATGTAGTAAAATACCATATTATAGTGATTTAGAGTGAGGATTCTGGTAACTGTGTGGGTCTGTGTTACAGCTTCACCACCTACTACCTGTCAGACTGTGGATATCCCACTCTTACCAGTAAAAAAGGGTAGTAAGAATGGTACCTACCTAGATTTGTGAGAATTTTGAAATATTGTATGTAGAACTCTTAACACCATGCTTGGCACAAATATTAGCACTCAGTACATATTAACTGTTTTCTACTATATATAGTCATTTTTATCATCTCTCTAATATTCTCTGTGAATTCCATATTTATATCAACTCTACACTCTATAGCATATACAGAGGACAGAATGTCTTTCACCATTTCCTATAATATTTTTATAAACAATGATAATTTCTAGTAATGAACAAGTAGGAAGTCCATATCTAAAATGGCATAGTTTGGAGGAGACAGTTTTTCTACCCAAAAAAATTATTCAGCAAGTATTTGAAGGTCTAATATTTGCCAGGCACTGTCCTAAGGATGTTAAGCAAAATCCCTGCTTTCGTGGTGCTGAAGTCTTAGTCAAAGAAGAGAAACTTTGAACTCATCACAAATTTCCATTCCTTTTCAAAATCTTATAGCTTATATCCTTGAAGGCTTAGAAAAGTACATTTTAAAAAACAAAAGGAAAGATTTTTGTAAAAAGACAAATGTAAGAGAAAGAAGGAGAGAGAGTAAAAAGAGAATTAAAAAAAAATGGGAGGGAAAGAGTCACAATCAGGAAGATCCCCTGGAGAAGGAAATGGCAACCCACTCCAATATTCTTGCCTGGAGAATCCTATGGATGGAGGAGCCTGGTGGGCTACAGTCCATGGTGTTGCAAAGAGTTGGACATGACTGAGCAACTGACACGTGATAATATGCAAAGCTTTAAAGCTTACTTTTCTGATTGTCTAGAGTCTTGTGAATATATGCTAAATGTTCCTTGGCAGATAGTTATTTATAATCATTTTTCGTGATTTACATTTGCTGTCATTTTAAAAATTCATCCTCTAATTTGAATCTTATGGTTATCCAGTCAAGTGGTGTTCACTAATATATCACAGGTATCTCATCTCAGAATTCAGGCCCACATTTATTGAGAACCAGGCACCATACCATTCCTTTTTCTCAAAGAGCTGGCACCTAAGCCATTTGGTTAAAAAGATAATGTCTATACAATATATAACGATTTTAAAATATAGATATACTCACCCTACAAATAGGAAAATAAAAGGGATTTTATGCAGCCTTTTATAATCAACAGCGGACTGAAATGTTCCAGGATTATGTTTCAGTGGTGCCTTGTCTTTTCCGTGAATCCAACTGAAATTTTCTTTTTGTTAAAATCACCTGAAACTTGGAAAAAATCTTGTTGATTTTTTTCCCCTAATTTTCACTTAAAAAAAAAAAAAATGTTTCTTTTGACATTTGTATTATTTTATTTTCTATTGCCTTTTGTACTTTAAACTTTGTAAGTATCATAATTCTGTTATTCAAATAATTTATAATGATAAGAAACCCAATCCAGTGACTCATTCAGTCTGAGTTTTAGAGATATTTTAGATCACCGATTTATTCTAAGATTTTTCTGTTTATTATTTATCACACTGATTGGATTTCAAGCAATGAAGGGAACACTAATGGGGATGAAGTAGCAAACAGTAATTCTTTTCTTCTTACTAATTTTCTTTTTATTTTGCCCACTTGTTTCAGACACGCATTACTGTGATAGTATTGGATTTATTGTCTAACCCAAAATACATGATCATGTGACCTTTACATAAATATCAGTAATTTTTGTGACAGAAATCTTACTGCTTTAAACGAATGCCTATTTGACATGCTGATTTAGCCCTCCTTCTATTTTCTGTATCATATCACATAAATATTCTACATTAAATTCACTCATATAAAGTGGAATAGTCTTCTAAGTGCAAACAGCTTATGCACATTCAGCATATACTCTTCACCCCATCTCCCACTGTAACAAGTAGAGGAGGAGAGAGAGAAAGAAGAACTATTTCAGTAGTTCTGGGTGTTCTACTCAGACATACTCCAAAATGGATATCAAGTGGGAACCATATCTTCTTATCCCTTCATTTCTCATTATCCTTCCATAATATGAACAGCACCCCTAAAGATAAACCTTTTCATACCACTAGACAGAAGGTAGCTACTTCACAAAAAGCATTAATCAAACAAGAGGAAACCCCCGTGGTGCTGGATCAGTTGAAATTGTTATATCATGCCAATTTATGGAATATATTATATATATTATTTTCTGAAGGATTTTCCAGGATAATTTGATTTTCACATTAAGACCTACCATTAAAGCCTAACCCCTAATGAAGATATTACTCCATTTAATTTGGACACCATTGCATCCTCTGAGTTTTCTCATCTACACACAGGAAGAGCCAGAGTTTATAGTTTGCCAGTGTTCCATTAATGTCATGTTTCTAGAGTCCCCTTATATCTCAAATGTGGTGCCATCCATATAAAGAATGGAACACCCCACTTCTGTTAACGTGGGGTATTCCAGTGCCATCACACCTTTCATCCCTGCAGTACCAAAGATGAGTAGGATGATCCTAAGTTTTCTGAACTTCAGTTGTCCATGGGCCACTCTTTGGATTTGCATCATATCTGAGTTTCACTGGCCACTTCCATGACTTTCGCCACTTCTTGGTAACACTTTCACTATCAGCTAATTATCTTTCAAATCACTTAACTTTTTAAATTAAGCTTATTTAAAGGAGAAGCTATATTTCTCAAGTGGAGAACCAGTATCACTTGAGCATAAATGTAAAATTGAACACAATATAAAGTTAATGAGAATAATAAAATATGATGTTACCTGAAGACTCTGCACATGACTATTATTCTCTGTCTGTTAAAAGGCCTGCCAATCATCAGCTCTTTGAGAGAGAAAGCAGTACTTTTATGACAGTAGCAGCTGCTGCTGCTGCTGCTTCTCAGTCAGGACTCATCCCATAACTGCCTTCAAAGACCATACCATAGATTAAAGATTTAGAGGTAGATTGATGTCCTAGTTCTGTTAGTTACTGAGTGATTGGGCACAAGATACTTTATCACTCTGAGTCTCAATATTCTGATTTCTAAGATGGGAGTAGTAATACCCACCTCATTAAAATTAATTAAGTGACTAATGTAAATGTGCCAGGCATGTGGTAAACACTCAATATTAGCAACTACCGCTGCTCTGTTCTTACTCATTTTATTTGTTCCTTCTAGTGTCGGTCTAGGCTTGAGTGCAGATGGTCTTCCAAGTTAATTACTTGTGATGAAATAATACTATGAAAGCATTTAGTGTATGTATTATTACATTTACTAATTTAATAATTTCTGTCATTGGAATTCCAGAGTAATTATAAAGTGCCCAAAAATGAATTTAGAAGTGTTATGTTATATAATGTTTGTATCTTTCTTGCTGATACCATATACATGCTCAAGTCATGTATATCTTTTCAGCACCTATTCGCTCACTACCTAGTATGAGCCAGGTGCTGATCTAGTCATAGAGGATACAAGGCATAGCACAAAACAACTAACATTACTTCCTAGTATGTGAAATAGGCAAAAAATAAATAAGGACACATCAGATAGTAATTAAGAGGTAAACAGACATCCCTGCAAAAACTGGGAGAAAATAAGTGATACAAAGGCCCGAAGGTGAGGCAAACCTGACGTGTTGAAGGAACAGAAAGAGAGCCTGGGTAGTGGGAAAGCAAGGGAGTGGTGTGTAATCCAACCATGTGGTCAGTGAAATGAATTCAGTGTGATCTTTCAGGGCTTTTAGGGCCAGTATTCTTTCATTTTTATTCAGAGTGGAACAGTAGATTTTAAGGAGAAAAAAGCCATGGTTTGATGTATGTTTTAAAGATTACTATAACCACTATATGGAAGTTGAATGTTAGAGGGGTGGTTAGTGAAAACAGAAGATCAGTTAGGAGGTTTTACAGCAGCAGTCCAGGTGAAAGTCAATCATGGGTCAGGCTCTCTGGGGACCAGAGTGAGGTGTTCTCAGACCTGGGGCTATGTTTTAGCAGTAAAATTGCCAGAACTTGCTTCTAGGTTTGACTTAGAAGAATAAGGAACAGAGGGGGAATCAGGAAGATTCGTCTGGTTTTAGCTTGAGAAACTGGATGAGTGGTGCTCATTTTCAGACACAACATAGACTAAGAAAGCGGCAGATTTGTGGAGCAGAGAAATGAAAAATTCTGTTTTGGCTAGTTTATGTTTAAAATACTTAGCAGACATCAAAGTAAAGATATCAAGATATATGATTCTGGAGTTCCTGGAAGAAGTGAGGTCTGGAGATAAAGATTTGAGAGTCCTAAGCATTTGGAATTTATGGCTATGATCTTGAAGTGAGAACACTCAGCATGGGTAAGTGTTTCACTTCAACAATGCTTATGATTATACCTGGATTTAATAGCCTGGTGATTACTTTCTGGGATTTCAGCTCATCTGAACAATTTTGTTATCTGTTTCTGGCAACTTTAATATCATTTCAGGACTAAACTTTACAGTATAGTATTAAGAGGAAAAGTTCCAAAAGGACATAATCACTTTACTGAAATCACACTTTAATCACGCTTGTCCTCTTCGTGTACTGGATCAAAGAATTTCTTGGGAGCTTTTTACGCTGTAGGTTCTAACTTCGCAGTTCAGTCAGGTAGAGAAACAAAGATACATGAAACCATAAAAAGGGCAATTACTAGAGTGACTGTGATAGTCATTAGTTCTGTTCACTAAATATTTCCAGCTCTCCATCATCTGGGCACATGGTGAAGTTGAACTTCATGGCTATAACTGAGTGGGGCTATGATTCTAATTCTCACTTAGCAAGATTTGATTAAAAGTGTCCTGTGTAATTTCTGAGCCAGAGAGCTTTCTTTTCTTCTATCGTCCAAGGTCCTAGAATGAGGACAGTATAGAGTGGAGCCTCAAGCTACCCCTGATGAATGTATGGCACTAGTGATGTATGTTTTAAAGATTACTATAACCACTATATGGTTGTGTTAGTGAAACAGAAGATCAGTTAGGAGGTTTTACAGCAGCAGTCCAGGTGAAAGTCAATCATGGGTCAGGCTCTCTGGGGACCAGAGTGAGGTGTTCTCAGACCTGGGGCTATGTTTTAGCAGTAAAATTGCCAGAACTTGCTTCTAGGTTTGACTTAGAAGAATAAGGAACAGAGGGGGAATCAGGAAGATTCGTCTGGTTTTAGCTTGAGAAACTGGATGAGTGGTGCTCATTTTCAGACACAACATAGACTAAGAAAGCGGCAGATTTGTGGAGCAGAGAAATGAAAAATTCTGTTTTGGCTAGTTTATGTTTAAAATACTTAGCAGACATCAAAGTAAAGATATCAAGATATATGATTCTGGAGTTCCTGGAAGAAGTGAGGTCTGGAGATAAAGATTTGAGAGTCCTAAGCATTTGGAATTTATGGCTATGATCTTGAAGTGAGAACACTCAGCATGGGTAAGTGTTTCACTTCAACAATGCTTATGATTATACCTGGATTTAATAGCCTGGTGATTACTTTCTGGGATTTCAGCTCATCTGAACAATTTTGTTATCTGTTTCTGGCAACTTTAATATCATTTCAGGACTAAACTTTACAGTATAGTATTAAGAGGAAAAGTTCCAAAAGGACATAATCACTTTACTGAAATCACACTTTAATCACGCTTGTCCTCTTCGTGTACTGGATCAAAGAATTTCTTGGGAGCTTTTTACGCTGTAGGTTCTAACTTCGCAGTTCAGTCAGGTAGAGAAAACAAAGATACATGAAACCATAAAAGGTCAATTACTAGAGTGACTGTGATAGTCATTAGTTCTGTTCACTAAATATTTCCAGCTCTCCATCATCTGGGCACATGGTGAAGTTGAACTTCATGGCTATAACTGAGTGGGGCTATGATTCTAATTCTCACTTAGCAAGATTTGATTAAAAGTGTCCTGTGTAATTTCTGAGCCAGAGAGCTTTCTTTTCTTCTATCGTCCAAGGTCCTAGAATGAGGACAGTATAGAGTGGAGCCTCCCAAACTACCCCTGATGAATGTATGGCACTAGTGAGAAATTAAAGCTTTGTTTTTTTGTTTTGGCCACATCTAATGATCTTTCATTCATTTATCTTTGTTCTTTGGTCTATGTGGGCCTCCCATCGCAGTGGCCTCTCTCACTGCAGACCACCGACTCTGGGCGCATGTGCTCCAGAGCTCCGGCTCGGTAGTTGGACACATCAGTCCAGCTGCTCTGCGGCACGTGTGATCCTCCCAGGCCAGGGATCAAACAGGTGCCCCTTGCACTGCAAGGCAGTGTCCTTACCCACTGGACCACCAAGGAGGCCCTAAAGCTTTGAGTTTTTTAAGCCACTGATTTATTCGGATATTTGCTCCTACTTTATAGCCTAACCTGTACCAACTGATAGCAGAGACTTGTCCACATATGGCATATTCTTAGTATCATCGTACTGTTTTAAAAATAGTCATAAGGCAACATTGATTGAAAGTTCAATCCCATTTCCCTGAAGGGAACATTAACACCCTTGCCATAAACAGAGTAGAGGACCAGAAGAAACCACTGTTTACCTCTACTATTACAGACTTACCAACACCACTCTAGACGTTGCAATTTGGAAGTTTTATTTTCTCTCAATACCAGTGTTAATTGCATAATATAGAAACTTTAAGAAATACAAAATTCTTCAGTAATTTTGCAAGCAAATATCTTGTTTAATAAAGAAAAGCATAGCATTTACAGATTTTTCTCAGGCAGGGAATAGGGTAGATTTTATTATTTACAGAGCTATTTAACAAATGCTCTTTTACTGAAATCACACTTTAATCACGCTTGTCCTCTTCGTGTACTGGATCAAAGAATTTCTTGGGAGCTTTTACGCTGTAGGTTCTAACTTCGCAGTTCAGTCAGGTAGAGAAAACAAAGATACATGAAACCATAAAAGGTCAATTACTAGAGTGACTGTGATAGTCATTAGTTCTGTTCACTAAATATTTCCAGCTCTCCATCATCTGGGCACATGGTGAAGTTGAACTTCATGGCTATAACTGAGTGGGGCTATGATTCTAATTCTCACTTAGCAAGATTTGATTAAAAGTGTCCTGTGTAATTTCTGAGCCAGAGAGCTTTCTTTTCTTCTATCGTCCAAGGTCCTAGAATGAGGACAGTATAGAGTGGAGCCTCCAAGCTACCCCTGATGAATGTATGGCACTAGTGAGAAATTAAAGCTTTGTTTTTTTGTTTTGGCCACATCTAATGATCTTTCATTCATTTATCTTTGTTCTTTGGTCTATGTGGGCCTCCCATCGCAGTGGCCTCTCTCACTGCAGACCACCGACTCTGGGCGCATGTGCTCCAGAGCTCCGGCTCGGTAGTTGGACACATCAGTCCAGCTGCTCTGCGGCACGTGTGATCCTCCCAGGCCAGGGATCAAACAGGTGCCCCTTGCACTGCAAGGCAGTGTCCTTACCCACTGGACCACCAAGGAGGCCCTAAAGCTTTGAGTTTTTTAAGCCACTGATTTATTCGGATATTTGCTCCTACTTTATAGCCTAACCTGTACCAACTGATAGCAGAGACTTGTCCACATATGGCATATTCTTAGTATCATCGTACTGTTTTAAAAATAGTCATAAGGCAACATTGATTGAAAGTTCAATCCCATTTCCCTGAAGGGAACATTAACACCCTTGCCATAAACAGAGTAGAGGACCAGAAGAAACCACTGTTTACCTCTACTATTACAGACTTACCAACACCACTCTAGACGTTGCAATTTGGAAGTTTTATTTTCTCTCAATACCAGTGTTAATTGCATAATATAGAAACTTTAAGAAATACAAAATTCTTCAGTAATTTTGCAAGCAAATATCTTGTTTAATAAAGAAAAGCATAGCATTTACAGATTTTTCTCAGGCAGGGAATAGGGTAGATTTTATTATTTACAGAGCTATTTAACAAATGCTCTTTTACAAGTTCATCTTATGCCAGTCACGCAAACGGAATCCAGCTCCCATCCAGGAGCTTAAGAGAGAAAACACTCAGAGATTTGACATCACTTCACCCCACCTAATGACTTCACTTTCCATTTGACTAGCTTGTTGTCCAGCTCAGTTATTCATTGAACTAAAAAATGTACCAACCAAATTAAAGCTGTAGTCTTCACTTGCACTAAGTATGTGGGGATTAACCACAATGCCGATGAGCCAGAAACTCCTAAATTGAGTAATTTTTAGTCAGAGAGTTTTGAGTGCAGAAATAGAATAAATTAATCCTTTACTAAATAATTCATAATACCTTCATCCATTGTTAAATTGTGAACTGGTCTAGAATGTAAACCAGTGAAGATGGCAGGTGAACTTTATCCATGTGTCTGTGCACACTGTCTATCCCCTTGTGATTTCTCTTATGTATCCTCTTTCCTGCAGTTTATTTTTAGTGTCTCAGTGTTTGCTTATACTATACCATTTACAGGAAAAAGTTTTTGGTGTTTTGAAGCTATGCTTGCAAAGAATCTCCCCTGTACCTTATTAATATCCACTTATAAAGATATTCTACAGTGTTAGTATAATTACATCAAGCAAAAGGCAGAAGACCCAGGTTCAAGTTTCATCTGTAATTTAGTAAACCATTCGCCTTGTTTAATATCTTTCAACTCTGTCTCCTTCTTTCCATGTCCCTATCCCTGCCTTGGTTTAAGCCCTGGTGGCATAGCAACCTTCCAGACTTAACACAGCTGCCAGAGTGACCCTTCTAGGATGTTAATCACTTCAAGTCTTTTAATGAGTCCCTGCAGTTTTCAGGAGAAAGTCCAAACCGCTTAGCTCAGTACACAAAGCTTTTCATGAGGTGCCCTTGGCCTAGCTCTCAAGCCCTAACATTGTAAACTGGCAGGCTATTAGCAAAATTCACCTTACGTATGTGTTTGGTATCATTTATACCATGTTTTTGTTTGTTTGTTTGTTAATTTGGTACCAACACTGATTTAAAAATTAAAGAGATTTCTGGCTTCTCTTCAAATTATAAGATTACCCCCTCACATGGTGACAATGGGCTATACTAACATTTTCCTGACAGAGATGAAATTCACTCCTTAATTTATCACAGATCTCACCCATGAAATTTCACCCATTTGTGTAACTTGTATGCATTCAGTTTTTAACTTCCTAGTGACCTTCTCTCCAGCCACTTTTCAAGGTTTATCCTTTAGAGTGCTGAATTATGCCCGGTTCTTCCAATGGTTTATCCTTTCCTAGAGGGCCCTACTGCCTTTCCATTTCTTTAGCTCACTGCCCATTCTCTTCTTCAAAGTACAGTAAAACTGTTGCCTTCTTCGGAAAAGTCGTCCGACCTGACCTGAGGTACCTGTGCTGCCTTATTCTCCATAGCATCTGTCACACAGTACAGTGTTGCACTTGGTTGGTATTCTGGCTAGGTTGTCAACTCCTTGGGGATGGCAACATTGTATAATTTGTCACTGTGTCATAATTTGGGCACAAAGAAGTCACTGTGGGCCTTCGTTTCATCATCTATAAAATGAAGACTACAGATTAGACTACAGGTTCTCTTCTTATTTGAAAATCTGCTCAATACTGAGGTCAGAGGGTGCTTTGAATAGATTGTAACCAAAGCTCAGATATAAAAACTAAGACTTAAAGTATGGTACATTGTGTCCTTAGGCACCAAGTGATAGAGAGAGACTCCTCTCCAATGGAATGCTTTGGCTGGTCATTCCTATATAGAAGCTGATTGCTTGACAGATCATTGTCCAAAGAAAATAAAAGACTAATCCAGTAGATACTGGTGACATTTACCAAGAACCAATTATTGGTACTTCAAAGAGGGCAACTGTAATATTTAACCTTAATAGCAACTTCCTTGGCATCATGAGAAAGAGAGAGGAAAAATGATGAAATATGTCATAGAGAAATAGAATCTGATTCAGATGTTACAGATGGGTTAGTTACTGTTAAAAGCAGAATAGGAAATGGGTACCTTCTGCTGATGTCGGCTTGTGTCAGACCAGGGGATCATTAGAATAGGTTGATATGGCAATGAATGTTGTAAAACCATTTGATCCAAAAGTTGAGCCTTCAGGAATTACCCTAAGGAAATAACCAAGACTGTGCACAAAGATCTGAATGTTATTTATAACAGCAAAAACAAAACACACCAAAAAAACAGCATAAATGTCCAACATCAAGAAATTAAGTCAGTCTTTTTAAAATTGTACTTGTATGTGTACAAGGCTCCATAGGAGTGTATTGATAATCACCTCAGAAAAACCCTGACCCGTCATTACCATTTCAGAGTACTTTAACTTTTATTTCTTGTACGAAATAAGGTTACCGGTGAGATTTTTTTTTATACAAGTAAGAGTTTTCTCATAAAAAGTTTGAAAACCACTAGATTCAATAAATTAAAGTAATTCATATAAGGATATGGAAACATACATATTTACCACTGGTGGTTCAGATGATAAAGAATCTGCTTGCAATGCAGGAAACCCAGGTTTGATCCCTAGGTTGGGAAGATCCTCTAGAGAAGGGAATGGCTACCCACTCTAGTATTCTTCTTTTTTTTTTTTTTTTTTTAAGATTTATTTATTTATTTACTTTGGGCAGGGGTCGGGTTGGGGAGGGAGGGGAGTGGGCGGGCCACTTCTATTGGTCTTTCATTTCTCTATTTTCATTCGTCTTCGTTCTTTGGCTCCTGTGGGCCTCCCATCGCAGTGGCGTCTGTTGTTGCAGAGCACGGCTCTGGGCGCATGTGCTCCAGAGCTCCAGCTCAGTGATTGGAGACATCAGTCCAGCCGCTCCGCGGCACTTGGGATCTTCCCAGGCCAGGGATTGAACCGGCGCCCCTTGCACTGCAAGGCGGTGTCCTTACCCACTGGACCACCAATGGAAGCCCCACTCTAGTATTCTTGCATAAAGAATTATGTGGACACAGGAGTCTGGTGGGATCCATGGACAGAAGAGTCCATGGGATCGTAAAGAGTCAGACATCACTGAGCACAGCACTATCTATGTTAACAGCTCAGATTATCTTTGGGGAGTGATTATAGCTCATTCTTTTTCTTGCTGGGGTTTATCTCTATTCTACATTATCTGCAGATAATGTGTAATTATTTCTGTAGCAAGATCAAAAGAAACAGTGGTTTTTGAAAAACAGAATTAGTTGACAGTAATAAATAACCCAGAATCCATTGAAAAATTTCCCAGGTTACCATTTTTTGGCATTCAAATTATATGTTTTGTGAGCCATCCAGTTTTGAAAAATTTCTCATGAAATATGTAAGCTGTAAAGAACTTTGAAGATCTAGTCCAACCCCCTTATTTTATATTTAAAGAAACTATAGTCCAGAATGTTCCTGAAGCTCAAACTGGGAGCCTGTGGTCTTCTGATTCCATGTGCATTTTCTGCGGTTCACCTAACTTGTAGAGTAGATAGTTATAATTTTCATCTCTTTCATTTTTGTCTGCCTAGTCTGGGGAGTATCTATCATTGTGTTATTGCTTGCTTTCTCCTATGAGTGAAAAGTTGTTTTGTTTTAAGTGCCAGTGGTCAGAATTTCTCTATTTAGAAAAATTGGCTCAATCTATAAAATATTAAACAGATCCTAAAACTGTCATATGACTCATTGTTCTGATTTATATATACAATTAGAGTTTTATAACCTATTTTATTCCACTAATTCATTAAGTGTGTATGTTCACTCAGATTTATAATTTGGAATAAAATTACAATGACCTTGAATAACTCTTACAGTTCGCCTTCACTCTTGGCATCTGAAAGGTAGACATTAGATACATGTTCCATGTACCCCACCTTCCTTCTCAGACATGAGTGTAATTGGGAAGCTCTCTGACTTAGTTGGGTTTCAGAATCTTAACTCATCTCTGAGTTAGCTTGTTATGATCACTTTGACACCCCCTAAACTGTTATTGCTTTGTGTAATATTTTTTACGTATGTGTATATATGTCAGTACTTTCCCATGGTTCTTATTCATTTTAATGTTGAGAAGTGAAAATTAGGTAGCCATTTGAACTTGGAGATGCTGAAGAAGTAGTGTGAGATAAGTCCATGGGATCGTAAAGAGTCAGACATCACTGAGCACAGCACTATCTATGTTAACAGCTCAGATTATCTTTGGGGAGTGATTATAGCTCATTCTTTTTCTTGCTGGGGTTTATCTCTATTCTACATTATCTGCAGATAATGTGTAATTATTTCTGTAGCAAGATCAAAAGAAACAGTGGTTTTTGAAAAACAGAATTAGTTGACAGTAATAAATAACCCAGAATCCATTGAAAAATTTCCCAGGTTACCATTTTTTGGCATTCAAATTATATGTTTTGTGAGCCATCCAGTTTTGAAAAATTTCTCATGAAATATGTAAGCTGTAAAGAACTTTGAAGATCTAGTCCAACCCCCTTATTTTATATTTAAAGAAACTATAGTCCAGAATGTTCCTGAAGCTCAAACTGGGAGCCTGTGGTCTTCTGATTCCATGTGCATTTTCTGCGGTTCACCTAACTTGTAGAGTAGATAGTTATAATTTTCATCTCTTTATTTTTTGTCTGCCTAGTCTGGGGAGTATCTATCATTGTGTTATTGCTTGCTTTCTCCTATGAGTGAAAAGTTGTTTTGTTTTAAGTGCCAGTGGTCAGAATTTCTCTATTTAGAAAAATTGGCTCAATCTATAAAATATTAAACAGATCCTAAAACTGTCATATGACTCATTGTTCTGATTTATATATACAATTAGAGTTTTATAACCTATTTTATTCCACTAATTCATTAAGTGTGTATGTTCACTCAGATTTATAATTTGGAATAAAATTACAATGACCTTGAATAACTCTTACAGTTCGCCTTCACTCTTGGCATCTGAAAGGTAGACATTAGATACATGTTCCATGTACCCCACCTTCCTTCTCAGACATGAGTGTAATTGGGAAGCTCTCTGACTTAGTTGGGTTTCAGAATCTTAACTCATCTCTGAGTTAGCTTGTTATGATCACTTTGACACCCCCTAAACTGTTATTGCTTTGTGTAATATTTTTTACGTATGTGTATATATGTCAGTACTTTCCCATGGTTCTTATTCATTTTAATGTTGAGAAGTGAAAATTAGGTAGCCATTTGAACTTGGAGATGCTGAAGAAGTAGTGTGAGATAATGTGTTTCAAATAAAGGAAATTGAGAAGGTTGAGAAACATCAGTCACTCCCTCAAGACCCTTCCCCAACCCCCAGCTATCTCCCCACCCCCAACAGAAAGTGGGTAATTCATAATGAAAAACAATCAGAAGAAATACATGGTGGCTTTCAATTTAAATGAGGATGATATTATTTATTATTGGAAAAGAACTAGAAATGAGAGGGACTTTGTAGAGCAATCTTTTTTGACTATTTTCCCCCCAAGAATCTTAATGTCTAAATTTCCTTATGGGCTTCTCCTGGTGGTCCAATGAGTAAGGACACCGCCTTGCAGTGCAAGGGGCGCCGGTTCAAGCCCTGGCCTGGGAAGACCCCTCGTGCCGCGGAGCGGCTGGACTGATGTGTCCAATCACTGAGCCGGAGCTCTGCAGCGCATGCGCCCAGAGCCATGCTCTGCAACAACAGACGCCACCGCGATGGGAGGCCCACAGGAGCCAAAGAACGAAGACGGATGAAAATAGAGAAATGAAAGACCAATAGAAGTGGCCCGCACGCCCCCCTCCCTCCCCAACCCGACCCCGCCCAAAGTAAATAAATAAATAAATAAAATAAATTTCCTTAAAACACAGACCTGTCAGGCTTCTATCTTATAAAGAACATTTGGCTAAGAAGAGTTGTAACTTAGAATGAAATAATTTATACCTTTGTTTTTGGTATTATAAAGATTTCCCTTGAACACCACATGCAGTAGATTTGGGATAAATTTTAAAATACTTTTAAATGTCATAGTTTTGCAATCTCTTTTCTGATTTAGTTATTCTAATTGTTTTAATCCATTAGGGCTGCTAGTCATTTTTTCCAGGAATCAAGCACAGAAGCTCACAGAATTAAAAACTAAATCAGATTTACAGATAACTTAATAACTTAAACTTACATACAAATATTATTATGTCATGATTGAACCTTTAACACAGTGTTTCCAATGAAGCATCACTTTTAATGTTAGACAGTTGATTTGTAATATTTTTACGTATGTGTATATATGTCAGTACTTTCCCATGGTTCTTATTCATTTTAATGTTGAGAAGTGAAAATTAGGTAGCCATTTGAACTTGGAGATGCTGAAGAAGTAGTGTGAGATAATGTGTTTCAAATAAAGGAAATTGAGAAGGTTGAGAAACATCAGTCACTCCCTCAAGACCCTTCCCCAACCCCCAGCTATCTCCCCACCCCCAACAGAAAGTGGGTAATTCATAATGAAAAACAATCAGAAGAAATACATGGTGGCTTTCAATTTAAATGAGGATGATATTATTTATTATTGGAAAAGAACTAGAAATGAGAGGGACTTTGTAGAGCAATCTTTTTTGACTATTTTCCCCCCAAGAATCTTAATGTCTAAATTTCCTTATGGGCTTCTCCTGGTGGTCCAATGAGTAAGGACACCGCCTTGCAGTGCAAGGGGCGCCGGTTCAAGCCCTGGCCTGGGAAGACCCCTCGTGCCGCGGAGCGGCTGGACTGATGTGTCCAATCACTGAGCCGGAGCTCTGCAGCGCATGCGCCCAGAGCCATGCTCTGCAACAACAGACGCCACCGCGATGGGAGGCCCACAGGAGCCAAAGAACGAAGACGGATGAAAATAGAGAAATGAAAGACCAATAGAAGTGGCCCGCACGCCCCCCTCCCTCCCCAACCCGACCCCGCCCAAAGTAAATAAATAAATAAATAAAATAAATTTCCTTAAAACACAGACCTGTCAGGCTTCTATCTTATAAAGAACATTTGGCTAAGAAGAGTTGTAACTTAGAATGAAATAATTTATACCTTTGTTTTTGGTATTATAAAGATTTCCCTTGAACACCACATGCAGTAGATTTGGGATAAATTTTAAAATACTTTTAAATGTCATAGTTTTGCAATCTCTTTTCTGATTTAGTTATTCTAATTGTTTTAATCCATTAGGGCTGCTAGTCATTTTTTCCAGGAATCAAGCACAGAAGCTCACAGAATTAAAAACTAAATCAGATTTACAGATAACTTAATAACTTAAACTTACATACAAATATTATTATGTCATGATTGAACCTTTAACACAGTGTTTCCAATGAAGCATTCAAAACTAGGAACACTGTGCCACTAGCCAAAAGTTTCAATATTGTGACACTTCTTGCTTAAAATACCTATAGTATATAGTTTTAGAATAGTAGTTACTACATGATTTTATTTCTCACATAAAAAGTCGTATCTTATTTATATAAATAAAGCAGCTTTTAGAGCATATACACAAATACTTCATTTAGTTTTTACAGAAAATCTGTAAGAGAGGGAGATGAAAGAGTATTCAAAAGTGAGGATAGTGAGGTTAGTGACATACCTAGAATTTCATGGCTGTGCACAGGTTCCTAGAACCCATGGTGTGTCTGCCATTATTTCCACTACTCTTTTGACCTCTATAAATGGATAGGAATATCCTAGAATTTCTTACGTCTTAATAAAAGTGTGTTGCTATATTGTACATATAATGGCAGTTAGCAAACAAACAAATACAAAATATTTTCTATTGGTACGTAATGCTTTTGAAAGGTTACATATACAGTATTATTATTGCCTACCTCTGATGCAGGTGTGGGTTGGATTTCTGGACAGAGGTGAGTATCTCAAAGGAGATTTTAGCTTTATGTAAAGTACAGTCTAAGCATATCCATGTATAGCTTGTCAAATTAAAAGTAAAATACTTTTTAAAAACTGAAAAGAATGTACAGTTGCATTCTGGGAGTTATTGGACTATAACAGGAAGGAGAAGAGATAGGTTAGTCGCAGAGTTGCTATGATTTTAGTAAATAAAAACAAACCATTACACTGTCTTCAGAATCAGTATAATATTTTTCATAGCTTATTTTTACATACTGGTTGACAGAAATAAAGGAATTGAAAGTAACTATCTTTTCAGAATCATTCTAATTTGTTCGTAGTTTTGGGAAATACTTTGCCATCAAAGAGAAATTGGCTATGATGCTGTGTTGTGCAACAAATTAATATCAATCAAAGTGCAGGGGATGTTTGTTTCATCACAATAGCTTTGGTAAATTAAAAGCAATAAATTCAGTTGAAATTCGTGAGTATGTTCCTGTAATTCTGCATCGTATAATTTTTTCTGGTCCTGTTGGTAATTCCTTTGGGCTTTGTTCAGAGGGGCGGAGGCATGGACCATGATTACCTCTACTTTCACTCCACCCTCCTGGAATGTAGTATCTGATTTACAAAAATGAAAAACATGACTCTTCACAGGAGCTTGCTATTCATTTTTTTCAAAGTTTGTTTAAATCAGAGTGGGATTAGTGTACAATATCCCCTGCCCTTGGCATGAATCCTTTAGAAAAGTCAGAAGATCCAGCCGTTAATTCTTGGTTAGTAAGATAATATCCATAGCTGGGTGAGGTTCTAGAATAATTTGGCATAGCACATCTCTGACTGAAATCTAAATGTGACTCTTGGGACCAAAGAACTATGAATTGGTCTGTCTGCGTGAATTTCAGTGTTCTTTCTCCACTATCAACTTCATGTCTTAAATCTCTGAAAGAGCTCCTTATTACAATTCTTCTCTGATCTTTCTGACTCATACACTTACTTTTCTGTCTGACAGCGTGTCACCTTTATTCTAGGCCCAAAGCAGCCATCTGTGATCCTCATCCTCACTTAGTGGTTCTCCGAGATCTGCTCTTTATAATACAGGCAACCTTCTCCATTTGTGATAGCAGTAATACTGATAGCAATAGTAACAGCAGCATAATTTAGTTAGCACCTACTGTGTTTTCACCATTAACAGCAAGCATATATTTAGTTAGCACAAGCTACTGTGTTTTACCGAAAAGAATGTACAGTTGCATTCTGGGAGTTATTGGACTATAACAGGAAGGAGAAGAGATAGGTTAGTCGCAGAGTTGCTATGATTTTAGTAAATAAAAACAAACCATTACACTGTCTTCAGAATCAGTATAATATTTTTCATAGCTTATTTTTACATACTGGTTGACAGAAATAAAGGAATTGAAAGTAACTATCTTTTCAGAATCATTCTAATTTGTTCGTAGTTTTGGGAAATACTTTGCCATCAAAGAGAAATTGGCTATGATGCTGTGTTGTGCAACAAATTAATATCAATCAAAGTGCAGGGGATGTTTGTTTCATCACAATAGCTTTGGTAAATTAAAAGCAATAAATTCAGTTGAAATTGTGAGTATGTTCCTGTAATTCTGCATCGTATAATTTTTTCTGGTCCTGTTGGTAATTCCTTTGGGCTTTGTTCAGAGGGGCGGAGGCATGGACCATGATTACCTCTACTTTCACTCCACCCTCCTGGAATGTAGTATCTGATTTACAAAAATGAAAAACATGACTCTTCACAGGAGCTTGCTATTCATTTTTTTCAAAGTTTGTTTAAATCAGAGTGGGATTAGTGTACAATATCCCCTGCCCTTGGCATGAATCCTTTAGAAAAGTCAGAAGATCCAGCCGTTAATTCTTGGTTAGTAAGATAATATCCATAGCTGGGTGAGGTTCTAGAATAATTTGGCATAGCACATCTCTGACTGAAATCTAAATGTGACTCTTGGGACCAAAGAACTATGAATTGGTCTGTCTGCGTGAATTTCAGTGTTCTTTCTCCACTATCAACTTCATGTCTTAAATCTCTGAAAGAGCTCCTTATTACAATTCTTCTCTGATCTTTCTGACTCATACACTTACTTTTCTGTCTGACAGCGTGTCACCTTTATTCTAGGCCCAAAGCAGCCATCTGTGATCCTCATCCTCACTTAGTGGTTCTCCGAGATCTGCTCTTTATAATACAGGCAACCTTCTCCATTTGTGATAGCAGTAATACTGATAGCAATAGTAACAGCAGCATAATTTAGTTAGCACCTACTGTGTTTTCACCATTCACTACATAGATTTTTACAAAGTCTTGCAAGGTAGGTCTTGTTATCCTCATTCAGCTCATGAAGAAATTGAGACCAGGGGAGCTTAACCAAGCTAACTTTCCCAAGGATATTACAAGATAAGGATATAGATCCATGTCTAAATAGTATACTCCAAAGTAAGCCTGCCAAAGAGCAGGTCTCATGCTACAGTGCTAGTAGTGAGGTTCCAGTGAACACATATTGCTATTAAAATCGGTTTTGACAAGTAGCGCAGTTTCTTGCTGATTTTGGTATTTGCTATAAATTAAATAGATATGAGTTAAATTATTGAAATATTGTTGCTGTTATTTCTCCTGGAATTTTTCTACTTCTAGGATTATTCTAAATGCTATTTTCAGGTATTTATTCCAGTCTTATTATCTGCTGGTTGCATTTCTATCCTAGAAAAATTTCAGAAAAATATTGTGCCACTGGTCTCTGTTCTTCACTAACCATACTGTCAGGACATAGTCACTGGTTTAGAAAAGTGGAAAGAGCTCTGTTCATTCAAAATCATTTCTTTGTTAAAATAGCAATTAAGAACATGAAGTTTAGATTCATGAACTCTACTACCTATCAGCTTTTTTGACCTCAGGTAAATTACTTAATATCCCTAAACTTCATTTTTCTCTCTGTTAAAGGACATGTTAAGAGGTCACGTTTCCTCTTGTTTTGTTGAATGATATAATCCATGTAAAATATATAGCATAGTGCATACCTTATGGTAATGAATGTCTTTCATTATTTTGATGCAATTTTTGTTGGAAATAACTGTTTAAAATTTCTAGCTATGCAGTGTGGCAACTTAACACTGGACATACTGTAAAAATTTGTTGATGTAGATCAACATATATAAGAAATGGTATAAGATTCTAGGGAAAGCTTTCTTTAGTTATGAGATAGATTGCAAATAAACACAAATGTGTTGTGTTTATTTTGACACCTTATAAAAAGTGTTGACAAAAGATGCATAATTTAGTTAGCACCTACTGTGTTTTCACCATTCACTACATAGATTTTTACAAAGTCTTGCAAGGTAGGTCTTGTTATCCTCATTCAGCTCATGAAGAAATTGAGACCAGGGGAGCTTAACCAAGCTAACTTTCCCAAGGATATTACAAGATAAGGATATAGATCCATGTCTAAATAGTATACTCCAAAGTAAGCCTGCCAAAGAGCAGGTCTCATGCTACAGTGCTAGTAGTGAGGTTCCAGTGAACACATATTGCTATTAAAATCGGTTTTGACAAGTAGCGCAGTTTCTTGCTGATTTTGGTATTTGCTATAAATTAAATAGATATGAGTTAAATTATTGAAATATTGTTGCTGTTATTTCTCCTGGAATTTTTCTACTTCTAGGATTATTCTAAATGCTATTTTCAGGTATTTATTCCAGTCTTATTATCTGCTGGTTGCATTTCTATCCTAGAAAAATTTCAGAAAAATATTGTGCCACTGGTCTCTGTTCTTCACTAACCATACTGTCAGGACATAGTCACTGGTTTAGAAAAGTGGAAAGAGCTCTGTTCATTCAAAATCATTTCTTTGTTAAAATAGCAATTAAGAACATGAAGTTTAGATTCATGAACTCTACTACCTATCAGCTTTTTTGACCTCAGGTAAATTACTTAATATCCCTAAACTTCATTTTTCTCTCTGTTAAAGGACATGTTAAGAGGTCACGTTTCCTCTTGTTTTGTTGAATGATATAATCCATGTAAAATATATAGCATAGTGCATACCTTATGGTAATGAATGTCTTTCATTATTTTGATGCAATTTTTGTTGGAAATAACTGTTTAAAATTTCTAGCTATGCAGTGTGGCAACTTAACACTGGACATACTGTAAAAATTTGTTGATGTAGATCAACATATATAAGAAATGGTATAAGATTCTAGTGAAAGCTTTCTTTTGTTCTTAGCTAGATTGCAAATAAACACAAATGTGTTGTGTTTATTTTGACACCTTATAAAAAAGTGTTGACAAAAAAAGATGCACAACTTGAGAGTTGCATGTTAAGTTTTACTTGGGGCAAAATGAGAACTTCAGCCTGGGCGACAGCACCTCAGAGAGCTCTGAGAGACTGCTCCAAAGAGACAATCAAGGAGGGCCAGTGTATAAGATTTTGGTGAAGGGAAAGCTTAGTGTACTCAAATACTTACTTTTCAAGAGATTTTCTCCTAGTCACAAAGATATGATGTCATCATGAAGGTATTTAGTTCTGTTCTAGATATGAAGAGATGTAAGAATTGGGACCATAAAATCTATTCCTGAAAATACCCAACTGTCTATCTGGGAACATATATATCTGTAAACAACAAAACTCAGTCAAAGTTAAAAGTAAAATAAAAGTGTTAAAAAAAAATGCCTAATAAACAATCGCTAACACACTTGAACCAAAAAAAAAAAAAATATATATATATATATATATATATATATATATATGTACCCAACTATCTAAAGACCTGGGCCACCCAATACCCTGGAGCACAGAATGCCTCATTCTACCCTGAGCTTAGTTTATTGATTTTTGATCTTCTTTTCAAATACATGAATTCAAGGTAAGTACTGCTTTTCTTGTCAACTATTCTTGTGGTTGTCTGCTTTTTCCATTAGCACCCATAACATACTCATCGTAATTATTTTCAGTTTTCTGTGTGATGGTTCCAACATCTTTTCAAGAACACCTCAATCATGTTCTGAGGCTTGCTTTTATTCTTAACACTGTTTTTTTTTCTTGCTGTCAATCATGTCATAATTTTTTGTGAAAGCTGGACATGAGGACTTTAATGTGAGACCTTCTGTTTCTGTGCTAGGAGTTGTGCTGCACCTAGAATTTATTGTCAGGAGCTTTACATTCTCCCAGTGCCCTTTGTTTTTGCCTCTTCTCTTATCTTTGAACTCTTCTGGGTAGTTCTGTTCAAAGAAAATCTGTGTCTTCCAGCTCTTTCAACTCTAATCTGCTGGTATTTTACTGAAACCCTATTGATGTGATGATATGGTGTAGGAGAAAAGCATCCTATGTTTTTCTAATTAAATAGCAGTCTTTTAGCAGACTTGTGTCTTAGGACTGTTTGTTTCACAAGTATTCCTCTGGTGGTGTAGCTTTTTCTCCCCTCTTTTTTAAGTACTATAGGAAAGGGAGAGGTGTCTGGAACGTTAGAAATATTCTTACTGCATGTGGGAAGAGGTCTTCTCAGGTGGCTTAGTGGTAGAGAATCTGCCTGCCAGTGCAGGAGACATGGGTTCTGTTCTGGGGTTGGGAAGATCCTCTGGAGAAGGAAGTGGCAACCCACTTCAGTATTCTTACCTGGGAAATCTCATGGAGAGAGGAGCTTGGCAGGCTACAGCTCATGGGGGTAAAGAATGGGACAGGACTTGACTTCCTGACTAAGCAGGCTTGAAAGAAGAAGCTCAGATCAAGTATTATCCTCTGCAGGGTAGGCCTTTGTTATGGAGAGTCTCTCAGCATATTTCACAAAGATAACTCATTCCCTACCCCCACTAGAATCAGGAGGGGAGCTTTCTTGGATCTTCACCAGGAGAAGCTGTTGTGATTCCTGGAGGCAAAATCCAGGAAAGGATGGGGATCTCTCCCAAACCATGCCCCACTTCACCCCGCCTCCAGAATTTCTTACTTTCTAGCTAGTCTACATTCAGCCTCCAACAATTCATTAAAATTCCTATTTAACCAATTTATGGCTCCAGGATCCTCAATGACCTCCAGGGTAGGCACCACATTTCCAGCTATCCTGACCACCTAACCAGATCAGCCAGTTCTGCAGATCTCAGCTATGAGACTCTGGATTAACCTATCTCCAGATTTTGTAATAGTGGTTGGCTCTGCAAATTCAATTATCTGGTTGATCTAAGAAAAGTTACTGATTTTCAGTTCTACTTTATTTGTAAGGATAGTAGTGATGACTTCCAACCTCTTTACATATCATAAATGAAACCAGACATCTCCCTCACATAATATATTAAATTTACTTAATCAAAAATGTCGACCAGAAAAGATGAACAACTTGAGAGTTGTGGGTTCAGTTTTATTTGGTGCACAATTAGGACTGCAGCCCAGAAAGCAGCACCTCAGATAGCTCTGAGAGACTGCTCCAAAGAGGCAGCAGGAAGAGGATCAATATATAAGATTTTGAGGAAGGAGGAGCTTAAACCCATAACAAAAGGTTTTGGTTAGTCAAAAGGATCTGACATCACCATGAAGGGATTTAGTGCTTTTCTAAATATGAGGAGATTTAAAGTTTAAGATAATAAATCTGTTCCTAAAAACATCCACCTGTCTAAGACCTGTCCCACTGATTGCCTGGAGCACAGAGTGCCTACTCCACCCTTAACAACCTCAGGGGGTGTTGAAGGTCAGCAGCTGTCAGCATGGGGTCAGTCTCCAGAGGCAGATTGCAGATGCCCTTGTGCAGTCATTGGCAATGTAATTGGTAAATGCCAGTTTGTAGTTTACAAGCACAAACAGAGAAGTGAAATATTCTTGACTGCATTTGGTTTTAACAACCAAAAAGAAATTATAAAATGAATTATAAGGCAGCTTCCTGATTTAAGCAGGCTTGAAAGAAGAAGCTCAGATCAAGTATTATCCTCTGCAGGGTAGGCCTTTGTTATGGAGAGTCTCTCAGCATATTTCACAAAGATAACTCATTCCCTACCCCCACTAGAATCAGGAGGGGAGCTTTCTTGGATCTTCACCAGGAGAAGCTGTTGTGATTCCTGGAGGCAAAATCCAGGAAAGGATGGGGATCTCTCCCAAACCATGCCCCACTTCACCCCGCCTCCAGAATTTCTTACTTTCTAGCTAGTCTACATTCAGCCTCCAACAATTCATTAAAATTCCTATTTAACCAATTTATGGCTCCAGGATCCTCAATGACCTCCAGGGTAGGCACCACATTTCCAGCTATCCTGACCACCTAACCAGATCAGCCAGTTCTGCAGATCTCAGCTATGAGACTCTGGATTAACCTATCTCTCCAGATTTTGTAATAGTGGTTGGCTCTGCAAATTCAATTATCTGGTTGATCTAAGAAAAGTTACTGATTTTCAGTTCTACTTTATTTGTAAGGATAGTAGTGATGACTTCCAACCTCTTTACATATCATAAATGAAACCAGACATCTCCCTCACATAATATATTAAATTTACTTAATCAAAAATGTCGACCAGAAAAGATGAACAACTTGAGAGTTGTGGGTTCAGTTTTATTTGGTGCACAATTAGGACTGCAGCCCAGAAAGCAGCACCTCAGATAGCTCTGAGAGACTGCTCCAAAGAGGCAGCAGGAAGAGGATCAATATATAAGATTTTGAGGAAGGAGGAGCTTAAACCCATAACAAAAGGTTTTGGTTAGTCAAAAGGATCTGACATCACCATGAAGGGATTTAGTGCTTTTCTAAATAGGAGGAGATAGAAGGATTAAGATAATAAATCTGTTCCTAAAAACATCCACCTGTCTAAGACCTGTCCCACTGATTGCCTGGAGCACAGAGTGCCTACTCCACCCTTAACAACCTCAGGGGGTGTTGAAGGTCAGCAGCTGTCAGCATGGGGTCAGTCTCCAGAGGCAGATTGCAGATGCCCTTGTGCAGTCATTGGCAATGTAATTGGTAAATGCCAGTTTGTAGTTTACAAGCACAAACAGAGAAGTGAAATATTCTTGACTGCATTTGGTTTTAACAACCAAGAAATTATAAAAATGAAATTATATATACACTGTGTAGAATGGTATATAAAGTAGATACTTTTATTGATTCTATTTAAGTAAATGAAAACTTAAATGTCTATCTCATTCATTTTGTAAATAGTTACCACACAATTACTACATTCCAAGTACTCTGATGGTATTCCGTGCCACGTGGTTTATAAGGATTCTCTGCTTAAAACAAATCTTCATTACTTGGACATTTAAAGAACACATTATTAAGGCTCAGGATGTACTTTTTTGACCAAAAAATAATTGGAAAGAATCTGTTTCACCTTATTATTTGAACAAAATGAAAATTTTCATTATTTGTACGTTTATTTCAGAGCTCATGTAATAATTTAGAGAGCTCAGGGATTTTCTAAATTAGTACAAGGAGGTCTATGTTCTCCCCAGTTTTCTGTCCTCTAATCTAAATTGAATTTTTATCCTTTTGCCAATATTCACTATTCAGAGATTTGTAAAATGCTGCAAAATTACCATCCCTCTGAATACTGGCACGTAAAGATGATCTTTTCCTCAGACATGATAATAACAGTGTCACTTTTGAGGGGGAAATGTACACTCACAGAATCATTACTCCGTTGGTTCTTTGTTCATTCAGCTTTGGTAGGTTATTCAAGTGTTGTCAAGACTTTAAAATTAGCAGATAAATATGAATAAATTCAGATAGAAAATAAAATAAGCATTGCTGATGGTAAGAAAACTGTGAAAAAAGAGAAGAAACAGGGATTCCAGACAGGATCAGGATTCATATTGGACTTAGATAGGAGCCACCACAAGGGATCTGGCTGTATAGACATAGCCAGGAGAGAGAGACAAACAGAGGGAGGGCAAAGAGGGTGACGGAGCATCCCACGTGGTGGCTTCTATCTAAGGCCAATATGAATAAACCTGATCCTGCCTGTAATCCCTGCTTCTGTTTCTTTTTTCAGTTTTCTTACACTGTTAAATTAATATTTAAACCTTAAGCATGTAGAATACAATCACAAGATATATTGTGATATCTTGTCTTTCTGCAGTATGCAAAGATTTTCAAAACAAAATAAAATATAGGAGGCACTGTGGTAAAATGATAAGCCTAAAGCACAACAAATTGAAAGATCTGGGTTTTAAGCTCTGGTTAGACCACAGGTTTTGTGTGACTCTGAGTTCATTTATCACCTCTCCCTCTTTTTAAAATTTCACACTTAAATGAGAGTGTTGGGCCAGGTCATTAGTAAGAATAGTTTCAACTCATCACTTATATAATTCTGTGTTACAATTCACACTAAGATTATGCAATTATACAATTTATAAAATATGTATTTAAAAAATATTTGTCACTTTCCTATAAAATTTGCCTGAATTTTTTTTTTTTTTCTCTCTTTCTAATTTCTATTTCCTAATATATATTTTTGTTTTGTGTTGGGAATGGTAGAACAATAACAATGAAAAATTTAAATATTTTTCTCCAAGTATAATACCAGTGCTTTCCATGGATCAAGATTTATTGCTGGGCTTCCCCTGGTGGTCCAGTGGGTAAGGACACCGCCTTGCAGTGCAAGGGGCGCCGGTTCGAGCCCTGGCCTGGGAAGATCCCACGTGCTGCGGAGCTGCTGGACCGATGTGTCCAATTACCGAACCGGAGCTCTGGAGCGCATGCGCCCAGAGCCGGCGCTCTGCGACAACAGAGGCCACCGCGATGGGAGGCCCACAGGAGCCAAAGAACAAAGACGGATGAAAATAGACAAATGAAAGACCAATAGAAGTGGGCCGCCTGTCCCCCTCCCACCGCCCACCACCCCCTCTCCCCCAAAAAAAGATAGTGGGAGTAACATAAAGTCAGTGTTGTTGGATTTTAAGGTTTAAATTATTAGGTTTTTGAACCAAAATAGTTCACATGTAGAGTAACAATAAAATTTAAAAAAGAGAAAGTAAGTAGCTTTACCAATGGAAATTTATCTTGACTGTGTTGTGCTGTGGACTTCCTAGGTATCTCAGTGGTAAAGAATCTGCCTGCCAATGCAGGAGATGTGGGTTTGATCCTTGGGTTGGGAAGATCCCCTGGAGAAGAAAATAGCCGCCCCTCCAGTATTCTTGCCTGGGAACACCCATTGACAGAGGAGCCTGGTGAACTGTAGCACTTGGGGTTGCAAAAGAGTCAGACACAACTTAGTGACTAAACAGCAACATCCTGTGCTATAAAAAGTCATGTATTCCAAGTATTTATGACTATCAGTGAAACTTCTGATAAACTGGCTAAGCAAAAATGTTTTAGGATCAGTGGACATCCAAGTAATACATTACTCCAAAGAGTATTTGTGACCTATAAAAGCCATACGCAGATATTACTGTTAGCAGCAAATTCTATCTGAACAGCTTTTAGGAATTTATTCAGAAGACTTGTGGTTGCCTTATTAGATCACAAGTAAAAAAAATAAGCAAAGAAAAAATGATAATGATAAAAGCAACAGTAAAACTACCATAGTTAAACACCTATATTTCAAAAATAAAACACAAAAAATAGAAAATCTTGATCTAAGCCTGAATTTTTAGTATGCATAAATTTTTGGTGACTTAGTACCAGTTCACAACTTTAGTGATAATGCTTTTCTTCCACCTCTTGACAGTTTTTTAAGAACTTTTAAAGGCATTTTTAAAACATCATAAGACATTTTGGGGGACATTTTAAAAGACATTATTATAGAATAGGAGGGTTTTAGGCAGAAATGTTTGGTGCTATGATGAAATCCTTGAATTCGTTTAGCTAAGTAAATAGAAAAGACAGTGGAGAAATTGTTATTCCCTGGAACTCTGTAGTATCGTTTCTCAAAGTTTCTTATGTTGAACACTAATATCTCAAGAGGTTAGTAAATACTACTAAGTAAGGAGATGAAGGAATTTGCAGAATCTACAAATACAGTAAAAGGATTCATATACTTCTCAAAGCTTTCATTATCCAAATGTGCATCGGGAACCCTCAAGAACGTATAGTTAGTAGCACCTGCAGAAAATTGTTTAACCTAGGATCACTTTTTCATCAAATTCCATGCATTAATATCAAACACACTTTTTAGAACACTGTGCTATCATTTCAAAGTAAAAATAAACAAACAAAAAACACCCAATTATGTGCATATGGAACAACCTACCTTACATTTTTGTAGTAAGAAATTATACATAAAAAAGATGCCATTAGAAAAGACATGCACCATTCTATCACCACAGAGCTTGCATGTTAGGTAAGTTTAGAAAAAGTTGACAAATATAAAAAATAATAGTACACTATGATGTATGCTAAAAAGACAAAACAGAGAGATAGGTGGTTAGGAAAGACTTGAGGTAGGTAAGATTTAAGCTTCTTTAAGCATAAAGAGTAGGATTTTTAAAGTGAGGTAGTCCACAAAAAAATAATGGTATATGCAGAGGTAGTTCTGAGGTGGGAAGAAACTTGGCATGGTTTCATAGCAACATATACAGGAAGTAACACAACATTCTTGGAGAGGTAGACAGGCCAGATCATCCAGAGCTTAGAGCCCAAAGTAAGGGAGTATGGATTTTATTCTGTGTGCTTTGGGAAACTTGTAGGGTTTTAAATAGTGGATTTTATTTGATTTACTTTGTAAGGTCACTTTTTCTGCCCTATGGTAGATTGAAAGTGGACCAGACTGGAACTCTGGAAAACCAGTTAAGAGGCAGCTCTAATTCAGATGAAAGATGAAAGGGATAATGTGTTATCAGATTTGAGATACAGTGTGATGCATTCCAGTGGACGATAAGAGAGAAGTTGCAAATAAGCATGACCTTGATCTTCTTTTCTCTTCTCTTCTGCTTTTTCTTTCCAGATAGCAGCACCAGTAATATTTAGCATTGCCTTATGCCAAAGTATAAATTATATAAACTACAGATGTCACTCTTGAATTGACTTTATTTGGTGTACTGTTTGGAAGAGTTCCAAAATGATTGGCGGAGATGATGTGTAAGAGCCCTTCGAGTCACATCTACCTCTTTGCCTCTTCCATTAATTTCATTTTGACATTTTATTTCAGCACATCCTTTCACTTTGAATGAACTTCATTTCCTTTAACTTTAATTATGACGCATTTGTATATGACATGCAAATGAAAATTAATTTGGTATTATGAAAAATGAGAACTCTTTTGGCAAAGATATAGCCATCCTATTAACAGTATCATTGATACTGTGTATACGTGTATGTGTGTGTGCTTAGCCTTGTCTGACTCTTTGCAACCCCATGGACTGTAGCCTGCCAGCCTCTTGCATCCATGGAATTTTCCAAGCAAGAATACAGAGTGGGTTGCTGTTCCTTGCTCTGGGGCATCTTCTCAACTCAGGGATCAAACCCACTTCTCTTGCATTCTGCATTACCAGGCAGATTCTTTACCACTGCACCATCTGTAAATGCTAGTGCATTACACTAGCCAAGTATTATTCCTCCTAAATTTAAACTGTGCTTCCTACCACATAAAGCCTTTGAGTCCATGATAAGAAAACAAAAGCAAAACAAAGTTAAGGGAGGGACCTTGTTCATATATAATGTTTATGCTACACAGATGTATTATTCAGATTAATTTTAATTTCATTTTTTAAATTTAAATTATATGTACTTTCATATGTTAGCCAAATTCCATGTAAATGAAAATTATAAAGGAAATAGGATTTACTACTTGCTTCATTTGTACTTATGAATTGAATTCCCTCAAAAGTCTATACATAGAAATATTTTACTTTGAGTTTTCTAAGATTATTTACTGAAAACAGGAATACAGGAGTATTTTAAGTATCTGTTAATAGCATATAAACCAGTTAAGAGGCAGCTCTAATTCAGATGAAAGATGAAAGGGATAATGTGTTATCAGATTTGAGATACAGTGTGATGCATTCCAGTGGACGATAAGAGAGAAGTTGCAAATAAGCATGACCTTGATCTTCTTTTCTCTTCTCTTCTGCTTTTTCTTTCCAGATAGCAGCACCAGTAATATTTAGCATTGCCTTATGCCAAAGTATAAATTATATAAACTACAGATGTCACTCTTGAATTGACTTTATTTGGTGTACTGTTTGGAAGAGTTCCAAAATGATTGGCGGAGATGATGTGTAAGAGCCCTTCGAGTCACATCTACCTCTTTGCCTCTTCCATTAATTTCATTTTGACATTTTATTTCAGCACATCCTTTCACTTTGAATGAACTTCATTTCCTTTAACTTTAATTATGACGCATTTGTATATGACATGCAAATGAAAATTAATTTGGTATTATGAAAAATGAGAACTCTTTTGGCAAAGATATAGCCATCCTATTAACAGTATCATTGATACTGTGTATACGTGTATGTGTGTGTGCTTAGCCTTGTCTGACTCTTTGCAACCCCATGGACTGTAGCCTGCCAGCCTCTTGCATCCATGGAATTTTCCAAGCAAGAATACAGAGTGGGTTGCTGTTCCTTGCTCTGGGGCATCTTCTCAACTCAGGGATCAAACCCACTTCTCTTGCATTCTGCATTACCAGGCAGATTCTTTACCACTGCACCATCTGTAAATGCTAGTGCATTACACTAGCCAAGTATTATTCCTCCTAAATTTAAACTGTGCTTCCTACCACATAAAGCCTTTGAGTCCATGATAAGAAAACAAAAGCAAAACAAAGTTAAGGGAGGGACCTTGTTCATATATAATGTTTATGCTACACAGATGTATTATTCAGATTAATTTTAATTTCATTTTTTAAATTTAAATTATATGTACTTTCATATGTTAGCCAAATTCCATGTAAATGAAAATTATAAAGGAAATAGGATTTACTACTTGCTTCATTTGTACTTATGAATTGAATTCCCTCAAAAGTCTATACATAGAAATATTTTACTTTGAGTTTTCTAAGATTATTTAATGAAAACAGGAATACAGGAGTATTTTAAGTATCTGTTAATAGCAAGTAGCAGAAATATGCAGTGTTTTTGTTTTAGGGGAGTTGGCTGTGAACAAATACCTAATGGTGAGTATTATTAAATTCTAGACAAAATTAAAGGTTAAAATCAGAGAGTACTTTAAAAATAGACTTACTTAAAAAAATCTATATATGTATGTATATAATATATGGATATCATAACTCAGTTGCTTTTTCTTACAAGTCAAAAAGACATTTTGCTTTAAAGATTGCCTCTTTAATTCTCTCTTTTTGATGAATGAAAAATTTTGTGCTTTAACATTCTGTTATTCACCAAAGAATTTTAAAATAATAGCTTTACATTTAATAGACCTAATTTCTGTTAGTTCTCCTTGGGACTCAAATTGTAAATAGGAAGATAAATATCTGGGAAGGTATGTCCTTGGACACGCTCTTCAAGCCATCATTATTTCTCATCTGATGTATCATCATTTCTTCCTAACACATCTCCCTGCTTCTAATTTCCCCTTTCTCTAAGCCATTCTCTTACCTTGCTGTCAAAATGATCTTTATAAAACATATCAGATCATGCCTTTCCTTGTTGAAATTCTTTTAAAATCCAAACTCTCTCTCATTGTGTGAAGGACTCTCGTTATGTGTGCACCATTGTTGCCCTATTGTGAAGTGAAGAGACTGAAGCTCAGAAAGGTAAAGAACTTCAGCAATGTCATAAAGCTAGTAAGTGGCAAAGTTTAGATTACATATCATATGAATTCAGTCCTTTGAAATTTATTGAAAATTTTCTTATGGTCCCATAACTGTTCTGTATACACTAGAAAACAGTGTGTCTGCATTTTCATTTGTTTGCTGAAGTGTTCTGTATATATCCAGTTGATCAGATTTGTTAATCTTCATATTAAAATCTATATCCACATTCATTTTTCCTGAAAAAAGATGCATTAAAATCTTCCACTATTGTAATAAGCTTGTCTTTATCTCATTGTAGTTGACAACTTGAGGCTTTATTATTAGATAAAATAATCTTCCTAAAAAATGGAATCTTTTATTATAAAATCACTCACTATTTCTACTAATGCTCTTTGTCTCAATAAGAAATATTAATATAACCACAGGAAATTTCTTTTTGTTTTTTAGAATTTCCTTAACGACAGGAGATTTCTTTTTGTTTTTTAGAATTTCCTTGGCATATATATATTTCCATCTTTGTTACTTTCCTTTATGTATCCTTTGGAGTAGAGTGAAAGTCAGTAGTGTCTGACTTCTTGTGACCCATAAACTGTTGCCTGCCAGACTCCTCTATCCGTAGAATTCTCCAGGCAAGAATGCTGGAGTGGGTAGCCATTCCCTTCTACAGAGGATGCCCCAAGAGCCTTTTCCTAGCTGAACTATGAATGAAAATTTTGTGCTTTAACATTCTGTTATTCACCAAAGAATTTTAAAATAATAGCTTTACATTTAATAGACCTAATTTCTGTTAGTTCTCCTTGGGACTCAAATTGTAAATAGGAAGATAAATATCTGGGAAGGTATGTCCTTGGACACGCTCTTCAAGCCATCATTATTTCTCATCTGATGTATCATCATTTCTTCCTAACACATCTCCCTGCTTCTAATTTCCCCTTTCTCTAAGCCATTCTCTTACCTTGCTGTCAAAATGATCTTTATAAAACATATCAGATCATGCCTTTCCTTGTTGAAATTCTTTTAAAATCCAAACTCTCTCTCATTGTGTGAAGGACTCTCGTTATGTGTGCACCATTGTTGCCCTATTGTGAAGTGAAGAGACTGAAGCTCAGAAAGGTAAAGAACTTCAGCAATGTCATAAAGCTAGTAAGTGGCAAAGTTTAGATTACATATCATATGAATTCAGTCCTTTGAAATTTATTGAAAATTTTCTTATGGTCCCATAACTGTTCTGTATACACTAGAAAACAGTGTGTCTGCATTTTCATTTGTTTGCTGAAGTGTTCTGTATATATCCAGTTGATCAGATTTGTTAATCTTCATATTAAAATCTATATCCACATTCATTTTTCCTGAAAAAAGATGCATTAAAATCTTCCACTATTGTAATAAGCTTGTCTTTATCTCATTGTAGTTGACAACTTGAGGCTTTATTATTAGATAAAATAATCTTCCTAAAAAATGGAATCTTTTATTATAAAATCACTCACTATTTCTACTAATGCTCTTTGTCTCAATAAGAAATATTAATATAACCACAGGAAATTTCTTTTTGTTTTTTAGAATTTCCTTAACGACAGGAGATTTCTTTTTGTTTTTTAGAATTTCCTTGGCATATATATATTTCCATCTTTGTTACTTTCCTTTATGTATCCTTTGGAGTAGAGTGAAAGTCAGTAGTGTCTGACTTCTTGTGACCCATAAACTGTTGCCTGCCAGACTCCTCTATCCGTAGAATTCTCCAGGCAAGAATGCTGGAGTGGGTAGCCATTCCCTTCTACAGAGGATGCTCCCAACCTAGGAACTGACCTTGTGTCTCCTGTGTTGCAGGAGGATAGGATTCTTTACCAGCTGAACTGCCAGGGAAGCCCTTCCTTTTGGAAATTTCTCTGATTTACTGCATTTAACTGCATTTTTTGTTTTAGTTTTAATCTCATCTGATAGTTTTGACTTTTTACTGTGTGGGGGAAATATACTGTTTCTCTTCTTTTAGTGGGTACTCTGCAATTCCAGCATGTTTTCTTAATTTATGAAACTGTAGAAGTCAATCAAGTACACTTTTACTCCCATTAGATAACACAATATTTGGAACACTTTAATTCCTTTAGTCCCCCAATACCACAAAATTATGTGTTATTTTTGTGTATTTGGGGACAGTTTAATTCTTGTTTTAAAAAGATTAATTTTCATTATTATTTTGTGTATATAGCCAGTGCTCATTTAAATATACCCAGAAATTTATAACTTTCACTGTTCTTTTTTTTTCCTTCTTGGATTTTGGAACTAGTATCTGGAATTATTTTCTATTTATCTGAAATATGTTTTTCAGGATTTCCTTTAATGAATCTCTACTCGAGTGCTCAATTTTTAGTGGGTTGGAAAAATGTTCTTATTTTAACCTTTGCTCTAGAGAAAATTGTGCTGGATCTAAAACATTGTATTAGCAGTTGTTTTCTTTCACCACACTAAAGATTTAATTTCATGGGAAACTGAGCATTTCCTGACAATCTCGCAATCACTCCTTGGGAGGAAATCTGCCTTTTCTCACTGGCTCCTTGTAAGATTACCTCTTTGTCTTTGGTGTTCTAAAGTTTCCCTCGCATGCATCTAAGCTTGAATTTCTTTTTGGTCATTTTGCTTGTGATTTGTGATTTTTAAGGAGAATGACTGGTCACTTTCATTAATTCTAAAACTTAGTCATCATTTCTTTTTTTTTATTATTTTGGGCGGGGGTCGGGTTGGGGAGGGAGGGGAGCAGGTGGGCCACTTCTATCGGGCTTTCATTTCTCTGGTGTCATCCGTCTTTGTTCTTTGGCTCCTGTGGGCCTCCCATCGCGGTGGCCTCTGTTGTCGCAGAGAACTGGCTCTGGGTGCATGCGCTTCAGAGCTCCGGCTCAGTAATTGGACACATCGGTCCAGCCGCTCCGCGGCACTTGGGATCTTCCCAGGCCAGGGATTGAATCGGCACCCCTTGCACTGCAAGGCAGTGTCCTTACCCACTGGACCGCCAGGGAAGCCCCTCAGTCATCATTTCTTTGGATAGCTCTTCTGTCCTGTCTTATTCCCTCTGTCTCTTTCTTTTGGAGCTTGAATTATGCTTAGGTTAGAGCTTCTTACTCTGTTTGCTCTGTCTCTTAACCTTTCTTTGAGTCCGTGCTGAACTCCATATAATTCCTTCTAGTCATGTTTTAGGTTACTAATTTTCTCTCTTCGTATATGAAAGTTTAATCTCTATTAAGCCTTTTCACTGAACTTTGAATTTCAGGTATAATTGTATGTGGTTCTCTTCAGATGTACTTTATCATTGTTCATAGTTTCCTGTTAACTATTCTTGAATATCTTTTATTTCTTGAAATATAGTAAACATTGCTATTTTATTGCTCTCTGTTAGTTGTAATATTTGAAATCTCCACAACCAAGATTCTCATTCATCAGCTTTATTTCCTTATGAGTGAAGTAATTTTTTTTTCCTGTGTTTTACTCATTTTTTCTTAGAAAATTAGTTGAGGAATTTTTAGTATAAGGGTGTTTTAAAAATTTGTCATTACTTCTGCCACATAGGGGCACTAATGTTTTTGTTTTCTTTCACCACACTAAAGATTTAATTTCATGGGAAACTGAGCATTTCCTGACAATCTCAATCACTCCTTGGGAGGAAATCTGCCTTTTCTCACTGGCTCCTTGTAAGATTACCTCTTTGTCTTTGGTGTTCTAAAGTTTCCCTCGCATGCATCTAAGCTTGAATTTCTTTTTGGTCATTTTGCTTGTGATTTGTGATTTTTAAGGAGAATGACTGGTCACTTTCATTAATTCTAAAACTTAGTCATCATTTCTTTTTTTTGGGCGGGGGAAGGGTTGGGGAGCGAGGGGGGCGGGTGGGCCACTTCTATTGGTCTTTCATTTATCTATTTTCATCCGTCTTTGTTCTTTCGCCCGTGTGGCCCTCCCATCGCGGTGGCCTCTGTTGTCGCAGAGAACTGGCTCTGGGTGCATGCGCTTCAGAGCTCCGGCTCAGTAATTGGACACATCGGTCCAGCCGCTCCGCGGCACTTGGGATCTTCCCAGGCCAGGGATTGAATCGGCACCCCTTGCACTGCAAGGCAGTGTCCTTACCCACTGGACCGCCAGGGAAGCCCCTCAGTCATCATTTCTTTGGATAGCTCTTCTGTCCTGTCTTATTCCCTCTGTCTCTTTCTTTTGGAGCTTGAATTATGCTTAGGTTAGAGCTTCTTACTCTGTTTGCTCTGTCTCTTAACCTTTCTTTGAGTCCGTGCTGAACTCCATATAATTCCTTCTAGTCATGTTTTAGGTTACTAATTTTCTCTCTTCGTATATGAAAGTTTAATCTCTATTAAGCCTTTTCACTGAACTTTGAATTTCAGGTATAATTGTATGTGGTTCTCTTCAGATGTACTTTATCATTGTTCATAGTTTCCTGTTAACTATTCTTGAATATCTTTTATTTCTTGAAATATAGTAAACATTGCTATTTTATTGCTCTCTGTTAGTTGTAATATTTGAAATCTCCACAACCAAGATTCTCATTCATCAGCTTTATTTCCTTATGAGTGAAGTAATTTTTTTTTTTTTCCTGTGTTTTACTCATTTTTTTCTTAGAAAATTAGTTGAGGAATTTTTAGTATAAGGGTGTCTTCTCTTCAAAACATTTGTCATTACTTCTGCCACATAGGGGCACTAATGGTCTTCAACTATTTAAAACTACCTGGTTTGAAATTTTCTTATTTATTTCTCAGTTTTATTGAGGTATAATTGACAAGTGAAAGTTCATTGTATTTAGAGTGTACAGCATGATGATATTGTGAAAAGATTAC
This sequence comes from Tragulus kanchil, assembly GCA_022376925.1. NCBI lineage: Eukaryota > Metazoa > Chordata > Mammalia > Artiodactyla > Tragulidae > Tragulus > Tragulus kanchil. The sequence continues at coordinate 33,724,311 of JAIOJX010000004.1, forward strand.
CACAGTCCAGGCAGTGCATTTGCCACTGAGGACTTTTTTTTTTTTAACCACCCAGGTCATATTAATTTGAGCTGCAAATAAACCCAAGGGCAGGTTTGTGGTTGCTAAATTAATCTTAGGTGACCTTTATGAGGGAGGGTCTCATATTTGGGCTAGTGCTATTTGTTTTTGCTTTCCCAGTACCCCATAATTGTGTGAAAACTGTAGTTTAAGATAATTAAAATTAAATTCCAGTAAATGTCCTCAGGCAGAAGAAAAAAAAAAAAAAAACCCTTTAGTACATTGTATCATTCTAAGGTTCTGCCTTCCTTTACCTTTTATTCCAGTGGTTTCCTTAGTACTTTATCAGCCCTCCAATGCTATTAAGAAAAAAACTGTGTGTAAATATGTACACACAGTCCATATGTCTATTCTCTGTTTTTCCATGAGTTCACTGCGTGTGTTATCAAGACCATTCTACTAGATTCCATATGTACGTGTTAGTATACTGTACTTGTCTTTCTCTTTTTGACTTGCTTCACTTTTTATGATAGGTTCTAGCTCCAGCCACCTCATTAGGACTGAGTCTTCTGCATTTCTTTTAACAGCTGAGTAGAATTCCATTGTTTATGGACAGTGTGGGGAAGAAACAGGGAGGGGGAGGCATGGAGGGAGTAACATGGAAACCTATACTGTCATGTGTGTAAAAGATAGCTATTGTCATTGTTCTGGTGATATATGATCAGTGATCTTAGATGTTACTGTAGTAGTTATTTTGTTATACCAGGAAACATGCCCACATGAGACAGCAGGCCTAATAAAAGTTGTGTGTGTTCCTATGGCTCCACCAACCAGTCATTCCCTTATCTTTCTCCATATGTCTCCCTGTTCCCTGAGATACAGATATATAGTTATCTCATATACGAGAAGACTGAGACAGAGAATCACAGACAATAAGTGGGGTAACAGGGACTCAAACCTGGGTGTAACAGTCTGGAGACCATGCTTTATCTATACTGTAACAGGAAAGGAAAATCAAAGACTTTTTAAAATTTGTGTGTGGGGAAAGGTCTCACCTACATAGTGTAGGAACCATCATATCCATGCTGGTTTGTTGGTTATGATATTGTGAAAAGATTACCACAGTCCAGGCAGTGCATTTGCCACTGAGGACTTTTTTTTAACCACCCAGGTCATATTAATTTGAGCTGCAAATAAACCCAAGGGCAGGTTTGTGGTTGCTAAATTAATCTTAGGTGACCTTTATGAGGGAGGGTCTCATATTTGGGCTAGTGCTATTTGTTTTTGCTTTCCCAGTACCCCATAATTGTGTGAAAACTGTAGTTTAAGATAATTAAAATTAAATTCCAGTAAATGTCCTCAGGCAGAAGAAAAAAAAAAAAAAAACCCTTTAGTACATTGTATCATTCTAAGGTTCTGCCTTCCTTTACCTTTTATTCCAGTGGTTTCCTTAGTACTTTATCAGCCCTCCAATGCTATTAAGAAAAAAACTGTGTGTAAATATGTACACACAGTCCATATGTCTATTCTCTGTTTTTCCATGAGTTCACTGCGTGTGTTATCAAGACCATTCTACTAGATTCCATATGTACGTGTTAGTATACTGTACTTGTCTTTCTCTTTTTGACTTACGTCAGTTTTTATGATAGGTTCTAGCTCCAGCCACCTCATTAGGACTGAGTCTTCTGCATTTCTTTTAACAGCTGAGTAGAATTCCATTGTTTATGGACAGTGTGGGGAAGAAACAGGGAGGGGGAGGCATGGAGGGAGTAACATGGAAACCTATACTGTCATGTGTGTAAAAGATAGCTATTGTCATTGTTCTGGTGATATATGATCAGTGATCTTAGATGTTACTGTAGTAGTTATTTTGTTATACCAGGAAACATGCCCACATGAGACAGCAGGCCTAATAAAAGTTGTGTGTGTTCCTATGGCTCCACCAACCAGTCATTCCCTTATCTTTCTCCATATGTCTCCCTGTTCCCTGAGATACAGATATATAGTTATCTCATATACGAGAAGACTGAGACAGAGAATCACAGACAATAAGTGGGGTAACAGGGACTCAAACCTGGGTGTAACAGTCTGGAGACCATGCTTTATCTATACTGTAACAGGAAAGGAAAATCAAAGACTTTTTAAAATTTGTGTGTGGGGAAAGGTCTCAACTACATAGTGTAGGAAACATCATATACATGTTGGTTTGTTGGTTGATGACTAAATAGTCTTATAAGAAAACTTTGATTATAATTGTGGTAGTATTGTACCAAGGTATAAGGAAAATAAGTATAATAGCAATAATTTACTGTACTTTTAACTTGTAAAGAAAGAGATTGCTTTCATGGCAAATCTTAAAAAATAGTTCAGTTAAAATAACTTTAATTATATACTCTAATAATTTGGGAAATCAAGTATAATGTAGCAAAAGACCTACAAATAACACAAAAGAAAATTCAATTAGAGAGACAAAGAACACCGTGTAGGCTACTTATATTTAGCTAATATTATGTGGAGTAAACTACTTAAGAATGAAGGATTTGTGGTAATGAATACAATTTCATTTCAAAAAATGGTTTCAAATATAATTAGGGAAAACCTTGATAGTATTTGCAGATGATACATGGCAAATCAGAGAACAATTTGAGAATATAGTAAAACTAATTACTTTGAACTCAACTTACAGTCAACTCTTGATTAACTGGCACAAGTGGGTTGATGAATAGATAGAAAGGAAACCACAGATTACTCAGAATTATGGATTAAACAAAACCATAAAACCAGTAACAATATGACACAAAATAAATTTACTAATAATCTAGTAGTTTGACATTCCACAGATATTACCCCAAAGTGTAAAAGTAATACAAGTGCTTTGATTTAAGACCATCTGCCTAAAATTACTGGGCTGTTAAACAGCTTCATAGTAAAGAGCCTTATATTTATGAGTCTTTGTCTTTCATTACTACCCTTAATTAGAAGTTCACTCAAAATCCTTGCTCTTCAGTATTAGAGTATAGTGTTCACCCCAAATCCTTGTTTTATTGAGCTTCACTTTATTGCACTTCTCAGGTACTGGATTTTTCTGTTTTGTTGTTGTTGTTTTTAACAAATTGAAGGACTATATGGCAACTCTGTGGCAAACAAGTCATTTTCCAATAGCATTTTCTCACTTCATGACTCCATGTCACTTTTTAGTAGTTCTTGGAATATTTCAAATTTTTAAATTATTATATTTGTTCTGGTGATATATGATCAGTGATCTTAGATGTTACTGTAGTAGTTGTTTTGTTATACCAGGAAACATGCCCACATGAGACAGCAGGCCTAATAAAATTGTGTGTGTTCCTATGGCTCCACCAACCAGTCATTCCCTTATCTTTCTCCATATGTCTCCCTGTTCCCTGAGATACAATACAGTATTGGAGTTAGACCAGTTAATAACCCTAGAGTGACCTCTAAGTGTTCAAGTGAAAGTAAAGTCTTACATCTCTCACTCTAAATCAGGAGCTAGAAATGATTAAGCTTAGTGAGGAAGGCATGTCAGAAACAGAGACAGGCTGCTAAGGAAGCTTCCTATACCAAACGATTAGCCACTTTGTGAACGTATAGAGGAAAAGTTCCTGAAGGAAATTAAAATCACTACTCCAGTAAATATATGAAAGATAAGAAGGCAAAACAGCCTTATTGCTGATACAGACTGGGTTTTCGTGGTCCGGATAGATCAAACCAGTCAAATATAATTAGGGAAAACCTTGAGTATTTGCATGGCAAATCAGAGAACAATTTGAGAATATAGTAAAACTAATTACTTTGAACTCAACTTACAGTCAACTCTTGATTAACTGGCACAAGTGGGTTGATGAATAGATAGAAAGGAAACCACAGATTACTCAGAATTATGGATTAAACAAAACCATAAAACCAGTAACAATATGACACAAAATAAATTTACTAATAATCTAGTAGTTTGACATTCCACAGATATTACCCCAAAGTGTAAAAGTAATACAAGTGCTTTGATTTAAGACCATCTGCCTAAAATTACTGGGCTGTTAAACAGCTTCATAGTAAAGAGCCTTATATTTATGAGTCTTTGTCTTTCATTACTACCCTTAATTAGAAGTTCACTCAAAATCCTTGCTCTTCAGTATTAGAGTATAGTGTTCACCCCAAATCCTTGTTTTATTGAGCTTCACTTTATTGCACTTCTCAGGTACTGGATTTTTCTGTTTTGTTGTTGTTGTTTTTAACAAATTGAAGGACTATATGGCAACTCTGTGGCAAACAAGTCATTTTCCAATAGCATTTTCTCACTTCATGACTCCATGTCACTTTTTAGTAGTTCTTGGAATATTTCAAATTTTTAAATTATTATATTTGTTCTGGTGATATATGATCAGTGATCTTAGATGTTACTGTAGTAGTTGTTTTGTTATACCAGGAAACATGCCCACATGAGACAGCAGGCCTAATAAAATTGTGTGTGTTCCTATGGCTCCACCAACCAGTCATTCCCTTATCTTTCTCCATATGTCTCCCTGTTCCCTGAGATACAATACAGTATTGGAGTTAGACCAGTTAATAACCCTAGAGTGACCTCTAAGTGTTCAAGTGAAAGTAAAGTCTTACATCTCTCACTCTAAATCAGGAGCTAGAAATGATTAAGCTTAGTGAGGAAGGCATGTCAGAAACAGAGACAGGCTGCTAAGGAAGCTTCCTATACCAAACGATTAGCCACTTTGTGAACGTATAGAGGAAAAGTTCCTGAAGGAAATTAAAATCACTACTCCAGTAAATATATGAAAGATAAGAAGGCAAAACAGCCTTATTGCTGATACAGACTGGGTTTTCGTGGTCCGGATAGATCAAACCAGTCACAATATTCCCTTAAAACAAGAACCTAACTCTCTTCAGTTTTGTGAAGGCTGAAAGAGTTAAGGCATCTGCGGAAGAGAAGTTTGAAGCTAGCAGAAGCTGCTTTATGGGGTTGAAGGAAAGAAGCCATCTAAGTAACATCAACATGCAAGGGGAAGCACAGGTGCTGATGTAGAAGTTGCAGCAAGTTATGTGGTAGATTTTACTAAGATCATTATTGAAGATAGACACACTAAACAGCAGATTTTCAATTGTATACAGAACAGCCATATACTGGAAGAATATGCTATTTTGACTTTCATAGCTAGAGAGGAGAAGTCAACACTTGGCCTCAAAACTTCAGAGGTTTGACTGATTCTTGTTAGGTAGATGCTGATACAGCTGGTAACTTTAATGTGAAACAAATGCTCATTTATCATTCCCTAAATCCTAGGGCCTTAAAAATTATGCTAAATCTACTCTGTGCTCTCTAAATGGGACAAAAAAGCTTGGATAGTGGCACATCTGTTGACAGCATGGTTTACTGAATATTTTGAGCCCACTTTTAAGACCTGCTGCTCAGAAAAAGATTTGTTTAAAAATATTACTGGTCATTGATAATGCTCCTGTTCATTCAAGAAATCTGATAGAAATGTACAGTGAGATTAATGTTATTTTCATGCCTGTTAACACAACAGCCTCTGCAGCCTTAATCAAGGAGTCATTTTGACTTTCAAGTGTATTATTTAAGAAACACATTTCATAAGTCTATATAGCTGCCATAAAGAGTGATTCCTCTGTTGTATCTAGCCAAAGTTTAAGTTGCAAACCTTCTAGAAAGGATTCACCATTCTAGATATCTTTAAGTACATTTGAGTTTCATGGAAAGATGTCAGAGTGTCAACAATCATAGGAATTGGAACAGGTTAATTCCAACCCTTATGAATGACTTTGTGGAGTATAAGACTTCAGTGGAGGAGGCAACTGCAGACGTGGTAGAAATAGCAAGGGAACTAGAATTAGACTTGGAAGTTATGACTGAACTGTTGCAATCTTATGATAAAACTTGAATGGATGAGGACTTGCTTATTATGGAAGAGCAAAGAAAGTATTTTCTTGACACGAAATCTAGACTTGTGATGAGGATGTAAAGATTGCTAAAATGACAACAAAGGATTTAGAATAAATAGTACATAAACTTATTTTTAGAAAGCAGTGGCAGGACTTGAAAGGATTGACTCCAATTTTGAAAGCAGTTCTATGCTAGGTAAAATGCTATCAAACAGCATGGCATACTACAGAAAAATTATTCATGGAGGAGTCAGTAGATGTGGCACACTGCATTATTGTCTTATTTTAAGAAATAGCCACAACCATCCCAGCCTTCAGCAGCCACCACCCTGACTGGTCAGCAGTCATCAACACAGACAAGACCCTCCACCAGCCAAAAGGCTTGGATTATGTTTAGTTGTTGTTTTTTTTTTTTTTTTTAAATAAAGCATTTTAAAATTTAGGTATATGCGTTTTCTAGACATAATGCTATTGCAAACTTAATAGACTATGAGAGTATAAAGATGCACTGGGAAACCAAACAATTTGTGTGATTGCAATTTATCTATTGCAGACTTTATTGCAATAGTCTGGATCCCAATCCATAGTATCTTTGAGATCTGCCTGTACCCCATAAGTATTAGCTTATGACCTGAGGGACAGGGCCTGGTCTATCAGGCTATCTTAGACAGCTCCATATCATCTGTTCATTACTAAACAAATATGTTTTATTATATAGATGTTCTATTCATAGTAATTTTCATTTCTATACAAATATATTCTTTATGATTATTTCTTTAGTCTATCTTCTACCAGATAGTCAAGAATTATAGTCATTTAGATAATCTCTAGAGAAAATTTGCCTTTGCTTCGTTGCTGTAACAATTTCACATAAACTGTGTTTTTATATGAAATGATATATAGAAATTGGGTTTCTTAGCTCTCTCATCTTAGTGTTATTTCATGTCCCATTTGCAGGTCCCAAATTAACTTTTCTTATAATGGACTTTAATTTTCAGAAGAGTTTTAATTTAGAGTTACAGAAAAATTGAGACAACAATACAGAGTATTCCCATGTACAACATATTCAGCTTCCCCTATTATTCACATGTACTTTAGTGTGATACATTTCCTACAGGGACTACACCAATATTGATACCTTATTATCAACTGAGTCTACTGTTTACTCAGCTTTCTTCAGTTTTACCTAATATAAACTAATTTAACAGGATGCTTATTAGTGTTCTTGAAGGGAGAGGAGGTAAAGCATGTTCTGTTATAAAATAAACTTGGAAAGTGCTAAGTTAAACAAAGTAAGACATATATCTTGCCTAAAAACTCAGAGTCCTTTCGATACATAATATAAATTTCAAAATGAAATTAAGTATATGTGTGTTACCTGAAATGGGGTCTGGTGGGTGTGGTTTCGGGCGAGCAACATGGCGCCTAGCGTGCTGGTACTGCTGGTTCCGCCGTGGCCCGCAGCCCGAGGACTCCTCCGGAAATGATGGGAGCAGCTGCAGCAGAAACTTCTGCAGAACCGACCAGGCTTTCCCAGTCCTCCATGGGGACCAGCATTAGCGGTCCAAGGTCCAGCTGTATTTACAGAACCAGCACATGATATGAGTGGAGATACAGAAATTTCTAGCCTTTGGGGAAGTATCTTTTGGATGGCAGCTCCCAAAAACAGACGCAGCATTGAAGTGAACCGCTGTAGAAGAAACTCCCATAAGCTTATTAAAGTTAAGAACAATATAGACGTTTGTCCTGAATGTGGTCACCTGAAACAGAAACATGTCCTCTGTGGCTGTTGTTATGAAAAGGTGCGCAAGGAGACAGCAGAAAGTAGAAGACAGATAGGGAAACAAGAGGGGGGCCCATTCAAGGCTCCTACTGTGGAGACCGTGGTGCTGTACTCAGGCGAGACTCCCTGTGAGCAAGATCAAGGCAAGAGGATCATTGAGCGAGAGAGGAAGCGGCCATCCTGGTTCACCCAGAATTGACAGCAAGCTGTTTCAAGAGGATAAAAGGTTTCTCCTGAAAAAGAGGAAGAGTCTTTGTTATTACGTTGGTTGTGTGCTTGTTTTTAAATCATCAGTGTAGCTTAAAACATTATAAGCAGTTCATTTTTTGCAGGTAATTTGTATCAGGAGTAAGAGTCTGAACATTTATTCAGAGGCTCAATGAATTTTGTCTTTTTCTATTATACTATGAAGTTTTAGAACAAAGAAATAAAACATAATTTAAAATTCAGAGCCAAAAAAAAAAAGAATATGTGTGTTACGTGAAATCATTAGGTAACGGAGCTCTTTGAGACAGAACATTTTGGAGGACTTATATTCTGAATATCACCCTTTGGAAAATTGTCCTATACCATACCATGGCATGTCACATTGACTTCGACTAGGTTAATATATAAATCTGAAGACATTTAAAACTCAGTTTCGTTAGAATTATCTCTGGAGGTAGAGCTAAGAAATTGCTGATAGTGGTTAGTTCCTAGAGATAATTATTGGCTGAAGGCATAAGGTAAGGATGAAAGGAAGATCCTTTTTGTGTACTGTTGTGTACCTTTAAGTTTTGTAGCTAGTATATATTATGTATTCAAAAATTAACAAAATGCTATAAAGTGGATTATTCTGTAATTCAGTCTATCCTGAGACAATTAGGCTTTGGTTACCATAACTGTTATATGTCCACAACAATAAAACATTGTTGCTAACTAAAATCACACACATATCGGTCCAAGGTCCAGCTGTATTTACAGAACCAGCACATGATATGAGTGGAGATACAGAAATTTCTAGCCTTTGGGGAAGTATCTTTTGGATGGCAGCTCCCAAAAACAGACGCAGCATTGAAGTGAACCGCTGTAGAAGAAACTCCCATAAGCTTATTAAAGTTAAGAACAATATAGACGTTTGTCCTGAATGTGGTCACCTGAAACAGAAACATGTCCTCTGTGGCTGTTGTTATGAAAAGGTGCGCAAGGAGACAGCAGAAAGTAGAAGACAGATAGGGAAACAAGAGGGGGGCCCATTCAAGGCTCCTACTGTGGAGACCGTGGTGCTGTACTCAGGCGAGACTCCCTGTGAGCAAGATCAAGGCAAGAGGATCATTGAGCGAGAGAGGAAGCGGCCATCCTGGTTCACCCAGAATTGACAGCAAGCTGTTTCAAGAGGATAAAAGGTTTCTCCTGAAAAAGAGGAAGAGTCTTTGTTATTACGTTGGTTGTGTGCTTGTTTTTAAATCATCAGTGTAGCTTAAAACATTATAAGCAGTTCATTTTTTGCAGGTAATTTGTATCAGGAGTAAGAGTCTGAACATTTATTCAGAGGCTCAATGAATTTTGTCTTTTTCTATTATACTATGAAGTTTTAGAACAAAGAAATAAAACATAATTTAAAATTCAGAGCCAAAAAAAAAAAGAATATGTGTGTTACGTGAAATCATTAGGTAACGGAGCTCTTTGAGACAGAACATTTTGGAGGACTTATATTCTGAATATCACCCTTTGGAAAATTGTCCTATACCATACCATGGCATGTCACATTGACTTCGACTAGGTTAATATATAAATCTGAAGACATTTAAAACTCAGTTTCGTTAGAATTATCTCTGGAGGTAGAGCTAAGAAATTGCTGATAGTGGTTAGTTCCTAGAGATAATTATTGGCTGAAGGCATAAGGTAAGGATGAAAGGAAGATCCTTTTTTTGTGTACTGTTGTGTACCTTTAAGTTTTGTAGCTAGTATATATTATGTATTCAAAAATTAACAAAATGCTATAAAGTGGATTATTCTGTAATTCAGTCTATCCTGAGACAATTAGGCTTTGGTTACCATAACTGTTATATGTCCACAACAATAAAACATTGTTGCTAACTAAAATCACACACATATAACCTATTTTCAAATATAGGATGGTGAATTATGTAACATAAAGCATCCATATAGGAATCTCTTAGAAAATAACCATACTTGATGTTCTAAGATAAGTAAGAAATCATAAAATTACACTCATAATACATGCATGTCTGTAATTTAATAGAATGAGTAGGGTAATACACCTTATAAATGATAAGCTTTAGCATAAGTATATTTTTAAAAATTGGTTATTCTTGGGAAAGTTACCCAAATTTGCCAAAGAACATCAAAGTTCATTAAGCAACATGTTCTGAAAGGAGGGATTCAGCATAAGTTAGCCTCTGTACAGTGACTTTCTCAGCCATGTCATTGGAAATGCCTATCCAAATATTGTAAAATCCTTAGCTGGGGATAGGGTCTGTACTATTAACTTATCATTCTGATTTATGTAAATTTATAGCCTGCTTTTATTTATTTCCCATGTATTTATATTGTTATTATCTTTTTTAAATTATTTTACCCATACAGTAGTCCAGGGAAGTGTACTGTTGATGCCACTTTACAGACCTTGGGACAGGCAAATCAATCAAAACTCTTCTATCTAGGATGATCAAAGATAACAGAGCATACTCAACCCCACTTTCCTGACACAGGTTAAGGTACTGCCTCTTTATTGTGTACTTCCTGACAGTAACTACAGCTTAATTATACAAAGCCATAATAATTAGAAATTCAAGCAGAATTAATTAAACGATAGAAAGAGGATTTAAGTATTAACATTTTAAAATGAAATGTCCAAGGAATTTCAGAATCATCTCTCAGGATAGCAGTGAGAACTGATTCTCAGGATGATCACATGAAGAAGTTAAACTTTGATCGGTGACTCTATTAATTAAGTCAGAATAGTAGGATGCATTTCACAAGTTCCTAGAGATAATTATTGGCTGAAGGCATAAGGTGATGAAAGGAAGATCCTTTTTGTGTACTGTTGTGTACCTTTAAGTTTTGTAGCTAGTATATATTATGTATTCAAAAATTAACAAAATGCTATAAAGTGGATTATTCTGTAATTCAGTCTATCCTGAGACAATTAGGCTTTGGTTACCATAACTGTTATATGTCCACAACAATAAAACATTGTTGCTAACTAAAATCACACACATATAACCTATTTTCAAATATAGGATGGTGAATTATGTAACATAAAGCATCCATATAGGAATCTCTTAGAAAATAACCATACTTGATGTTCTAAGATAAGTAAGAAATCATAAAATTACACTCATAATACATGCATGTCTGTAATTTAATAGAATGAGTAGGGTAATACACCTTATAAATGATAAGCTTTAGCATAAGTATATTTTTAAAAATTGGTTATTCTTGGGAAAGTTACCCAAATTTGCCAAAGAACATCAAAGTTCATTAAGCAACATGTTCTGAAAGGAGGGATTCAGCATAAGTTAGCCTCTGTACAGTGACTTTCTCAGCCATGTCATTGGAAATGCCTATCCAAATATTGTAAAATCCTTAGCTGGGGATAGGGTCTGTACTATTAACTTATCATTCTGATTTATGTAAATTTATAGCCTGCTTTTATTTATTTCCCATGTATTTATATTGTTATTATCTTTTTTAAATTATTTTACCCATACAGTAGTCCAGGGAAGTGTACTGTTGATGCCACTTTACAGACCTTGGGAGGGGCACATCAATCAAAAGTCTTCTATCTAGGTTGCCCAAAGATCTCAGAGCATCCTCTATTCCACTTTCCTGACACAGGTTAAGGTACTGCCTCTTTATTGTGTACTTCCTGACAGTAACTACAGCTTAATTATACAAAGCCATAATAATTAGAAATTCAAGCAGAATTAATTAAACGATAGAAAGAGGATTTAAGTATTAACATTTTAAAATGAAATGTCCAAGGAATTTCAGAATCATCTCTCAGGATAGCAGTGAGAACTGATTCTCAGGATGATCACATGAAGAAGTTAAACTTTGATCGGTGACTCTATTAATTAAGTCAGAATAGTAGGATGCATTTCACAAGTTTTCAGCTAAGATCTTTTTCATTAATGCTCAGTTATCCAGAAAAAAACTCAAAACTATTAACCACACCAATTTCATCCCAGTACAGCCCAGTGAATTTTCTACTGAAGATTGCAAATTCTTAGTGAACAGAAGCCATGTGGTTCTCATCAAGAGTTATTATAATACACTAATGTGTAATCAGTGCTTATCTCTATATATCAATAAATATTCACCAGGAGCAAGAAGTAGGAAAATGAGTAGTTATTAAAAACTATGAAATTTGTCATCACTTTAAATTTTTTTCAAGATTAATTTGCCATTCTATGTTCATCTCATTTTATTTTATTTTATTTTATTTTTATTTTGGGCGGGGGTCGGGTTGGGGAGGGAGGGGAGTGGGAGGGCCACTTCTCTTGGTCTTTCATTTCTCTATTTTGATCCGTCTTTGTTCTTTGGCTCCTGCGGGCCTCCTATCGCCGTGGCGTCTGTCGTTGCAGAGCACCGGCTCTGGGCGCATGCGCTCCAGAGCTCCGGCTCGGTAGTTGGACACATCGGTCCAGCCGCTCCGCGTCACGTGGGATCTTCCCAGGCCAGGGATCGAACTGTGCCCCTTGCACTGCAAGGCGGTGTCCTTACCCACCGGACCACCAGGGGAAGCCCTGTTCATCTCATTTTAAACATGAAAAGAAAAACATTTTAGTAGATGAAATCACAGATTACTGAATTCTCACATTAGGTTTCATAGTCACAATTTAAAGCAGGGCCAAACTGAATGAAAACATTGAAATCATCAGGTAAATGTCTTAAGCCTGTGAATTCTTCTCTTGATTGACTTTAAGTGCCAAACGTTTAAGATATTCTGTTAACAAAAATAATTTTATACTCAACAGAGGTAGTGTCTGTGTCATAGAAATGGAGTGATACAGTTCCCAGCCATTGTTATTTTAGTCTTTGCATGATTTAGGAATTTCAGATTAAGCCAGCACTACATGGGGTGAGCAAAGCCGCAGGGGCAGTATCCTCCAGCTCCACTGAATCAGCTGATCAGGCAACAGGAATGCTTTAAGTGCTTCATGGGGTGAAGCTTTACGGACAATTTAGGGGCATTTCACAAGTTTTCAGCTAAGATCATTTTCATTAATGCTCAGTTATCCAGAAAAAAACTCAAAACTATTAACCACACCAATTTCATCCCAGTACAGCCCAGTGAATTTTCTACTGAAGATTGCAAATTCTTAGTGAACAGAAGCCATGTGGTTCTCATCAAGAGTTATTATAATACACTAATGTGTAATCAGTGCTTATCTCTATATATCAATAAATATTCACCAGGAGCAAGAAGTAGGAAAATGAGTAGTTATTAAAAACTATGAAATTTGTCATCACTTTAAATTTTTTTCAAGATTAATTTGCCATTCTATGTTCATCTCATTTTATTTTATTTTATTTTATTTTTATTTTGGGCGGGGGTCGGGTTGGGGAGGGAGGGGAGTGGGAGGGCCACTTCTCTTGGTCTTTCATTTCTCTATTTTGATCCGTCTTTGTTCTTTGGCTCCTGCGGGCCTCCTATCGCCGTGGCGTCTGTCGTTGCAGAGCACCGGCTCTGGGCGCATGCGCTCCAGAGCTCCGGCTCGGTAGTTGGACACATCGGTCCAGCCGCTCCGCGTCACGTGGGATCTTCCCAGGCCAGGGATCGAACTGTGCCCCTTGCACTGCAAGGCGGTGTCCTTACCCACCGGACCACCAGGGGAAGCCCTGTTCATCTCATTTTAAACATGAAAAGAAAAACATTTTAGTAGATGAAATCACAGATTACTGAATTCTCACATTAGGTTTCATAGTCACAATTTAAAGCAGGGCCAAACTGAATGAAAACATTGAAATCATCAGGTAAATGTCTTAAGCCTGTGAATTCTTCTCTTGATTGACTTTAAGTGCCAAACGTTTAAGATATTCTGTTAACAAAAATAATTTTATACTCAACAGAGGTAGTGTCTGTGTCATAGAAATGGAGTGATACAGTTCCCAGCCATTGTTATTTTAGTCTTTGCATGATTTAGGAATTTCAGATTAAGCCAGCACTACATGGCATCGGTGGAGGGTGGATGGGGTGAGCAAAGCCGCAGGGGCAGTATCCCTCCCCAGCTCCACTGAATCAGCTGATCAGGCAACAGGAATCTGCATCATTGAAGTGCTTCAGCTTGGCCAGTTTCTCCATCAGAGGCTGGAAACCCTGACTCATCTTTGTGGCTTCTTTTCTTCCCATGTGAGGCACAAAATAGAGAACAGAAGACAACAAAAAAGCAGGGGAAAGGAGAAAGGGAAATTTTGTAACTCTGAAGTATTTCATTGTTCAAACGTTTTGGTCAGACCTTATTTCTGTGGGAGTAAATAGTTATAGTTGCTCATGTTGGGGAATTCAAGGCTTTTACAACACCAGAGGGAGAGCATAGTTTCCTCCATTCCCTCGCCATCCCCGTTAGGTATTCTAGTCTCACCATGGCCGAATATTGAACATAGATACAAGACTTTTTTCCGAAGTATTTCAGTTCAGCACACTTTCTTAGTAATGGAAGAATTTGTAAAGTGCTCAAGGAATTCTGAGGTTTTGAATGTAATGCATTCAAACTAGAACTGTGTTATGTGTTGTTTCTGCCAGTCATTTGGGATCTGGAAATAGTGGAGGAATTTCAGAGGACAGATACTTTTTCTATCGTTGGCCCTTCCATAAGCAGTCCTGAGAGATCTTACAGTATATTCAGCACTGAGGGGCTGCCAGCTTTCCTTAATGTACTCCCTGAATATACCTATACTTTAACTCAGGGGTGAACAAATACATATTTTAGATGAACACAGAATCTATATTTTGAGGCAAATAGGCTGTATATCTTGGGAAAACAGTAGGAGAATATTTTTATTTATTAAAATGATCATAAGCAGGATGTCATAGGCCAGGGTGGAGGGCATACTATCAGGTAGTCATAACTATCAAGAAGCATTATTATCGAAGTGGTAATGAGCTGGATTTGTGAATGATGGAAGAAAGGCAGAATCCCAACAGAGGATGACTGATTCAGCACAGAAATAGAAAAAACAGAAAATATGTGTGAGAGGAAGAAAGCAGTTCTTTTTCAGTTGAAGCATGGGAGATAGCAGAAACAGAGAGAGAGAACTGCATAAGTAAGGTGAAAACCAGAAGGCCTTCTGTAATTATGTATTCAGGTCTTTACTGCATGTATGCGTTACGACGGGTTTGCTGTCTAGAGCCAGGTGGAATTCTAGATAGAAAATTCTAGCTCAAATATCTATAATCAATTGAACCTTATTTTTTTCTTTTACTTGTTGCTTTTACAGAGTTTTATTGTTTACAGATATGTATAATTCCAGATTAATCGTATGTATATCCCATTCCCCTCCATCCCACCCCTCTAGGCCTTCACATAGCCCCCATGTCCCACAGCGCATTGACAATAGTTCTCTCTTTTACATAAGATAGTATAGGGTTCCGTGTTGCTCTTTCCATATCTCTCACTCACTTTTCCCTCTCCCCAATGTCCATAAGTCTGTTCTCTATGACTGCTTTTCCGTCGATGCTCTGCGTGTGTATTTATCAGTACAAACTTACTAGATTCCATATATATGTGTTAGTATACTGTATCTGTCCTTCTCTTTTTGAGTTACTTCACTGTGTATAATAGGTTCTAAATTCATCCATCTCATTAGGACTGAGTCTTCTGCATTTCTTTTCGTGGCTGAGAAATATTTCACTGTTTATATGTATCGGAGCTTCTTTATCCATTCATTTGTCGATGGACATCTAGGTTGCTTCCATGTTTTAACGTTTGTGAAGAAAGCCCTTATGAAGCATGCAGTATACTCTGTGTCCACTGAAGCATATTATGTATTTCTCCCTTTTCTAACTATGTTTCATGAAGCTCTAAAATTTTTCGAATATATCTTGGAGGGCCACAGAAACTGGTGGCAAAAGGTCTTCCTCCTTCACGTCCTTTTCATTTCTTGCACAGCGGGAATTAACTCTTTGCCATTTTGAGATGACTATTCATGGTGATCACATTAAACTAACAAACACTGAAATATCAAAACCAAAAGTTTCTTTGGACTCTGTTAAGATACTTTTGTTAATATTTAGAGGAGTATAATCTGTGCTTTTTGAACAGAAAAATTGTTTTGGGTCTCCTTACAAATAGATTAATAATTTAGGAAAAAATGAATTTTTATATTCCATATACTGTCATTTCTTTGCAAGTGGTGATTGGTCTGAGTACAAAGAGAAAGCACAGGAAATTAATAATAATTTTGAAACTGATGTTTATGTAATAGGAAGTTTACAGAAAATACGTATACACACACACATATATACATAGATCTATGCTAATAAATAGGAATATCAAACTTCTACTTGTACATCTCAAATTTATACAAAGGGATATGTCAGTTATGACTCAGTCTTTTAAAAGGTCACTCTTTAGAAAGGTAAACATGTTCTTTAAGATTAGTAGTATGAATTTTCTTTTGCCATATTCAGAAATGACAACTAGTTAACTACCTGTGAATGCAAACTGATGTATTCCATCTGATGAGCTCCTGATTTGATGTCCAGGAGATTACATTCCTTCTGGGGATAAAGATGTGGTCATAAGTGAAGATAACTGCACACAGTCATAAATCTTACAGTGGTAAAGGTACAGGGTCTCACTACTCCCTCTAAGCTGAGTTGTTGGAGGAAGATTTGAGAGAGTGGGAAGGATTTCCGTTGGTCCCTGCCATAATGAAGGAGAACTGATATTCAGGGAGAGGAAGGAGGGTTCTGTTCCACCTGGACAAGCAAGATGAGCAGAGATGAGGAAGATATTTGACCACTTGTGGAGGCTCGATTGACTCTAACAGATTTACCTAGGAGAGCAGCAGGAAGCAGAGCTAAATAGGAAGGATGGGTCAGATTGGGGAGGTTGATAGAAGAAAAACATCCTCCTGGCAGCACTAAAAGTTTCATTATTTTGTATCATGTTTTTACATGTATACTCTACCTTTCTGTGGCAAGTAGGATAATGCTTCTTCCCACCCTGTCCCCAAAATGTCAGCTTCCTCATGTCTAAACCTGTGGCTATGTTACCCCATGTGCTGACATGTGAAAGAGGAAGGCACAGTGTGGTAGACTGAATAATAATCCCAAAGGCATCCAAGTCCTAATCCCCGAAACCCAGTGATCCTGTCTTACATGGCAAGTGAACTTTGCAGCTGTCATAAACACTGAAATATCAAAACCAAAAGTTTCTTTGGACTCTGTTAAGATACTTTTGTTAATATTTAGAGGAGTATAATCTGTGCTTTTTGAACAGAAAAATTGTTTTGGGTCTCCTTACAAATAGATTAATAATTTAGGAAAAAATGAATTTTTATATTCCATATACTGTCATTTCTTTGCAAGTGGTGATTGGTCTGAGTACAAAGAGAAAGCACAGGAAATTAATAATAATTTTGAAACTGATGTTTATGTAATAGGAAGTTTACAGAAAATACGTATACACACACACATATATACATAGATCTATGCTAATAAATAGGAATATCAAACTTCTACTTGTACATCTCAAATTTATACAAAGGGATATGTCAGTTATGACTCAGTCTTTTAAAAGGTCACTCTTTAGAAAGGTAAACATGTTCTTTAAGATTAGTAGTATGAATTTTCTTTTGCCATATTCAGAAATGACAACTAGTTAACTACCTGTGAATGCAAACTGATGTATTCCATCTGATGAGCTCCTGATTTGATGTCCAGGAGATTACATTCCTTCTGGGGATAAAGATGTGGTCATAAGTGAAGATAACTGCACACAGTCATAAATCTTACAGTGGTAAAGGTACAGGGTCTCACTACTCCCTCTAAGCTGAGTTGTTGGAGGAAGATTTGAGAGAGTGGGAAGGATTTCCGTTGGTCCCTGCCATAATGAAGGAGAACTGATATTCAGGGAGAGGAAGGAGGGTTCTGTTCCACCTGGACAAGCAAGATGAGCAGAGATGAGGAAGATATTTGACCACTTGTGGAGGCTCGATTGACTCTAACAGATTTACCTAGGAGAGCAGCAGGAAGCAGAGCTAAATAGGAAGGATGGGTCAGATTGGGGAGGTTGATAGAAGAAAAACATCCTCCTGGCAGCACTAAAAGTTTCATTATTTTGTATCATGTTTTTACATGTATACTCTACCTTTCTGTGGCAAGTAGGATAATGCTTCTTCCCACCCTGTCCCCAAAATGTCAGCTTCCTCATGTCTAAACCTGTGGCTATGTTACCCCATGTGCTGACATGTGAAAGAGGAAGGCACAGTGTGGTAGACTGAATAATAATCCCAAAGGCATCCAAGTCCTAATCCCCGAAACCCAGTGATCCTGTCTTACATGGCAAGTGAACTTTGCAGCTGTCATTAAATTAAGTATAATTAAATGCAGAATTATTCCAGATTGTCCAGATGAGCCCTGATGTAATTACAAGTGTTCTTATTTAGGAGAAGGAAGAGGGAGATTGCAGACAGAAGGGAAAGAGGCTATGTGATGGAAGCAGTCAAAGAAGATGCTGAGGTGCTGCCTTTGAACATACAGGAAGAAGCATGAGCTAGGGAATACAAGAAATGTATTTCTAAACACTGGGCAAGGCAAGGCAATGGATTATTCTGCAGCTTCTGGAAGGAGCTTATCCTGCCAGCACCTTAATTTGAGCCCTGTAACACTCATTCCAGACCTGTGGCCTCCAAAACCGTCAGAGCATACATTTCTGTTGTGTGGGACACCAAGTTTGTCACAATCTAGCCACAGAAAATTAATACACATATGACATTAAGCACTCATAAAGTCATTGGAAAACCTGGAGTGGGCTCTAGAGGACTTGTAAGGATGATCTACCTCAGGCCACCTTCAGAACACAAGAAGTCACTACCATAAATCTAGCCCAGTTGTCAGGAAGCTCCTCAAAATTGGTGACTAGCCACTGGAACTTGTATTCTGGCCATCACCTCAGCCACAACTGCCTCTTGATATACAGAAAGCTGAAACATGGGCACAAGAGTCTGCTACAGGAAAAAAAAAAAAAAACAACTCTTAATTTTCTGTGAAGATTTTGCTTTGAGGTGGTTGGAGGGAGACAATAAATAAGTCAGGAAGGTGTTCTCTGCCTCCTTTTCACCTTCCAGATAGCTCAGTAGTTTTACAAAGGAGACACAAATACAGGTTTTAGCTTTCCAGTTCCTGCAAAGATATCCCAAAAAAAGAGAGAAAGAGAGAAAATGAAATAAAAGATGAGCAGAAAAATTCACAGAATTCACCACGAAGGCCCTGTGGTATATATGACCTCTCTAGCCTTCATCATCCCCTATGTTTTTAATGAATTTCAGCTGACCTTTGAACAGCATGAATTTTAACTGTGTGGGTCCATGTCAAAGTGAAACTTTTTAAAAGAAATCTTTTTTTTTTTTAAATTTTGGCCTCTTCTATTGGTCTTTCATTTTATTTATTTTTATCCATCTTTATTCTTTGGCCTGTGTGGGCCTCCCATCACAGTGGCCTCTCTCACTGCAGAACACTGGCCCTGGGCACATGCGCTCCGGAGCACTGGCTTGTAATTGGACACACTGGTCCAGCCACTCTGTGGCATGTGGGATTTTCCCATGCCTGGGATCAAACCGGTGCCCCTTGCACTGCAAGGCAGACTCTTTACCCACTGGACCACCAAGAAAGCCCAACATGAATCTTTTTTTTTTTTTTCCAGTAGTAAACACTGCGCAATCTGCAGCAGATTGAATAGGCAGAAACAGAGGAACTGTTTTGGGGAGTGAATTTTGAGTCTGCAGAGGATATGTGCTCCTCACCCCCCATTGTTCCAGGGTCAACTGTACTTTCTAAGCAATATGAATTAATAAAATTTCCAGTTAATGCATCAGAATGAATGGAACATCTACTCTTTGAGGAATATCATATGAGATCAAGATGGGACGATACTAAAGAAAGGAAAGACTTGGTCCCTGTTGTTTCAGAGTGCATGCTTACCACGAAAACAGAACATGTAAAACAGAACTGATGTATACCTGTAGTTAATACAGTATAAATTATGTTTGGAAGTTCTGAATGAATTAAGAAAGTCATCATTTTGTAAGAGCATTTTGAAAGAAGAAACTTCCTCTGAGAAGAGTAGGAAATGCATTTCTGGATGATGGAAAACAGCTTATCTGTAAGGTGGAAGCAGGAGGGAATGCAGTCATATGTGTCATTCTGGTTGGTTGGTACGTAAGTCAATATGGAAAAGATATGGAAATGAAACTGCTAAGGTTGATATAGTTGCTAAGTAGCCAAGAGGGAATTGAGGAACTGATTTTTTTCTTAGTAAAATTTTTATGACCTGGTAAAGTAATTGGAATAACCTCTGTGAAAGGAAATTAGGAAATGGAACACTTGCACAATTCATTTAAGGATGCTGAGATGGCATCCAAGGGGCAAAAAGCGAAACACTTACATCAACAACTGATGAGAACAGACTGAAGAGAGACCATGCCTCAGTTAGACACACATTGCTCTTTTTATTTTTGTAGGGTACTAATAACACAGAGAGATGGGCTGTTTTAAATACTTTATAAAATGAGAAGTAAAAACCCCTCTGATACTCCACTCCACCTCTAGATCTTCTGTCTAAAGTTTCTTGCTATTAACCATTTCCTATGTATCCTTTCAGAAAGCATTTTTCTGACATAAAGACCACATATTTCACTGATAGGATCATGGTATTACACTGAACTCTTTTAAGACTAACACATTTTGATCTAAGCTATTCCTGGTATGACTCCAAAAGCATCTCATTGTACAGAATTCTGATGACACATGTAATCAGTCTACTGCTGCGGACATTTACCTTGGTTATTTTCCTCCCCAGTTTTTACCTATCTGCCCCATTTACCTGTCTAAGCTCATCCATTCTTCTCCCTCAGTCTCACTCCTCCAGCCTCCTCCGTGCTCCTCACCCCCGATTGTTCCAGGGTCAACTGTACTTTCTAAGCAATATGAATTAATAAAATTTCCAGTTAATGCATCAGAATGAATGGAACATCTACTCTTTGAGGAATATCATATGAGATCAAGATGGGACGATACTAAAGAAAGGAAAGACTTGGTCCCTGTTGTTTCAGAGTGCATGCTTACCACGAAAACAGAACATGTAAAACAGAACTGATGTATACCTGTAGTTAATACAGTATAAATTATGTTTGGAAGTTCTGAATGAATTAAGAAAGTCATCATTTTGTAAGAGCATTTTGAAAGAAGAAACTTCCTCTGAGAAGAGTAGGAAATGCATTTCTGGATGATGGAAAACAGCTTATCTGTAAGGTGGAAGCAGGAGGGAATGCAGTCATATGTGTCATTCTGGTTGGTTGGTACGTAAGTCAATATGGAAAAGATATGGAAATGAAACTGCTAAGGTTGATATAGTTGCTAAGTAGCCAAGAGGGAATTGAGGAACTGATTTGTTTCTTAGAAAAATTTTTTATGACCTGGTAAAGTAATTGGAATAACCTCTGTGAAAGGAAATTAGGAAATGGAACACTTGCACAATTCATTTAAGGATGCTGAGATGGCATCCAAGGGGCAAAAAGCGAAACACTTACATCAACAACTGATGAGAACAGACTGAAGAGAGACCATGCCTCAGTTAGACACACATTGCTCTTTTTATTTTTGTAGGGTACTAATAACACAGAGAGATGGGCTGTTTTAAATACTTTATAAAATGAGAAGTAAAAACCCCTCTGATACTCCACTCCACCTCTAGATCTTCTGTCTAAAGTTTCTTGCTATTAACCATTTCCTATGTATCCTTTCAGAAAGCATTTTTCTGACATAAAGACCACATATTTCACTGATAGGATCATGGTATTACACTGAACTCTTTTAAGACTAACACATTTTGATCTAAGCTATTCCTGGTATGACTCCAAAAGCATCTCATTGTACAGAATTCTGATGACACATGTAATCAGTCTACTGCTGCGGGACATTTACCTTGGTTATTTTCCTCCCCAGTTTTTACCTATCTGCCCCATTTACCTGTCTAAGCTCATCCATTCTTCTCCCTCAGTCTCACTCCACTCCAGCCTCCTCCGTGTTCTCTGGACACATCAGTTGTAAACCCTGCTTTTGTGCAAGCAGTCCTCAGCCTGAATGTGCTTCCTTTACATATCTGCTTTTTCCTCCTTCACACCTTAGCTCACACTTCAACTTCATCTGTGATTGCACTATATATGATATTGTGATTTCATTCCACTTCCAATTTACTTCCTTTTAAAAATTTTCTCCATAGAACATTTCACTCTCACTCTCTAAAATATCATATACTAGTTTCTTTCTCTTTATTCACTAAAATTTAAGTTTTATAAGCAGACTAATTTTTATATGTTATTTAATTGTTACTAATTCCTTAAGAAGTTAAGAACTGCTAGATATCCTATGTCTAGACAAGAATATAATCTTACATAAAATCTTGTGTTCAGTTGCTCAGTCGTGTCTGATATTTTGCGACACTGTGGACTATGGCCTGCTAGGTTCCTCTGTTCGTGAGATTTTCCTGCAAGAATATTGGATCAAGTTGGCATTTTCTTGTCTAGGGGATCTTCTGGACCCAGGAATCAAACCCAAGTCTTCTGTATCTCCTGCATTGCAGGCGACTTCTTTACATGGAGTCACTGGGGAAGCCCCCAAATAAAGTCTTATTCTTGATCAAATTATTTAATTAAATTTAATCAAATCTTTGATCTAGGTATCTCTCTTTTGATTTTCAAATAACTCCTAACACTGTGCACTATTATTTTTGGTAAATGTTACTTTAATATATATTCCTTTAAAGAGCATAATCTTAGCACATGGTAGATATCAGTTTAAAAAAAAAAACTATGTTGGATAAATAAATCATACCCTTTGTTCAAAAAAGGTATAAAATTCATATAGTCATATGCTCTAATAATTGTCCCTTAACACCATTTTAAGTATAGCCTGACCTGTGAAACAAAATCATTTGATTGCACAAAAATATTTTAATTGTAAATAAAATTACTATATATAATAGTCTGCATTCTCAGTACCCTATATCAAAAGAGGCAGTAACTTAAGTGATATAGATAACAGCTTTCAATAGGCATTATTGTTCTAATATTGAATAAACAATACTTTTGAACATTATGACCGCTATAAATTCATATTAGTTTCACTTCTTTTATTTGGGTTGCCAAATTTGCCACAGATTTCCTCAGGTAATTTGAAGTTACATAGCAGGGTACATCAAGAAAATACCCAAATCTGTTAATAATAAGTGCTGTTAGAGATTTTAGATCCTTCTCCTTCATGGAAACATTTATATTATTAACATAGAAAAATTTCAGTTATTTTCTTGGTAACCTGTCATGTAAGAGCCTTTTGATAAAGGTGAAAGAGAAGAGTGAAAAAGCTGGCCTGAAACTCAATATTAAAAAAACTGAGATCAGGGCATCCAGTCCTATCACTCCATGGAAATAGTGGGGAAGAAGTGGAAACGGTGACAGACTTTATTTTCTTAGGCACCAAAATCACTTTGGATGGTGACTGCAGCGATGAAATTAAAAGATGCTTTCTTCTTGGAAGGAAACAAACCTAGTGTATAACTGATGTGTTTGAAGGACACAAACCTCTGTCTGAAGCAGAGTGAGACGTATTAAAAAGCAGAGATATCACTTTGATGACAAAGGTCTGTACAGTCAACGGTATGATTTTTCTACTAGTCACGTACAGATGTGAGAGTCAGACCGTAAAGAAGGCTAGGTTACCATTTCCTCCTGCTGATGATAAGCTATTTCTTCTTATATGTTCTGTGCTTTCACACTTAATAGTTACAGAATTATTTGTAAATTTTCTGGCCAAAGAATTTTTTCCTTATTTGATGTCAGTATAATTTGGGGTATTGTTAGATGTTGGATGAACTTCCCAGGTGATATTAGTGGTAAACAAACTGCCTGCCAGTGCAGGAGACCTAAGAGATGCAGGTTCAGTCCCTAGATCAGGAAGATCTCCTGGAGAAGAAAATGGCAACCCACTCCAGTATTCTTGCCTGGAAAATCCCATGGAGAGAGTAGCTTCATAGGCTACAGCATCTAAGCATAGAGGGATCACAGTCAGATGTGTTTAATTGTAAATAAAATTACTATATATAATAGTCTGCATTCTCAGTACCCTATATCAAAAGAGGCAGTAACTTAAGTGATATAGATAACAGCTTTCAATAGGCATTATTGTTCTAATATTGAATAAACAATACTTTTGAACATTATGACCGCTATAAATTCATATTAGTTTCACTTCTTTTATTTGGGTTGCCAAATTTGCCACAGATTTCCTCAGGTAATTTGAAGTTACATAGCAGGGTACATCAAGAAAATACCCAAATCTGTTAATAATAAGTGCTGTTAGAGATTTTAGATCCTTCTCCTTCATGGAAACATTTATATTATTAACATAGAAAAATTTCAGTTATTTTCTTGGTAACCTGTCATGTAAGAGCCTTTTGATAAAGGTGAAAGAGAAGAGTGAAAAAGCTGGCCTGAAACTCAATATTAAAAAAACTGAGATCAGGGCATCCAGTCCTATCACTCCATGGAAATAGTGGGGAAGAAGTGGAAACGGTGACAGACTTTATTTTCTTAGGCACCAAAATCACTTTGGATGGTGACTGCAGCGATGAAATTAAAAGATGCTTTCTTCTTGGAAGGAAACAAACCTAGTGTATAACTGATGTGTTTGAAGGACACAAACCTCTGTCTGAAGCAGAGTGAGACGTATTAAAAAGCAGAGATATCACTTTGATGACAAAGGTCTGTACAGTCAACGGTATGATTTTTCTACTAGTCACGTACAGATGTGAGAGTCAGACCGTAAAGAAGGCTAGGTTACCATTTCCTCCTGCTGATGATAAGCTATTTCTTCTTATATGTTCTGTGCTTTCACACTTAATAGTTACAGAATTATTTGTAAATTTTCTGGCCAAAGAATTTTTTCCTTATTTGATGTCAGTATAATTTGGGGGTATTGTTAGATGTTGGATGAACTTCCCAGGTGATATTAGTGGTAAACAAACTGCCTGCCAGTGCAGGAGACCTAAGAGATGCAGGTTCAGTCCCTAGATCAGGAAGATCTCCTGGAGAAGAAAATGGCAACCCACTCCAGTATTCTTGCCTGGAAAATCCCATGGAGAGAGTAGCTTCATAGGCTACAGTCCATGGGATCACAGTCAGATGTGATGAGCATCTAAGCATAGAGGATGAATGCAAACCTAATCTTGAGACATTCAGCTATTCAATATGTGTAACACTAGTAACATTATTATTAGCCTATTAAAGCCTCTAGTCAGTTTCTCTCAATACGGAATTCTACTGAATACTGTAAACTCATAATTTGGCTTGATTCAATATATGGATAAAACCTCAGTAAAATTATGTATGTATTTGTTTATTCAACAATTATATTGCGTTTACTCCGCACCAGGTGATATATTTAATACTAAGGACCAAAGGTATCAACATAAATAAGACATCTCTGCCTCACTGAGTGTGACAGACTGGATAATGGCCCCCTAAGATGCCCATATCCTAACCCTTGGGACATGTGAATGTTACCATGTACAGCATGACACACGATGTGTAGATGGAATCCATTTAAAAGTCTTGGATTATCCTATGATTATCCTAGAATACTGAGAATACTGAGATATGGCCTGAGATATCCTAGAATACTGAGGTGGACCCAAATGCAATTACGCATATTCTTTTAGGATAGAAGTACAGGAAGAGATGACTCAGAAAGAAGAGAAAGCAGTGTGACAATGGAGGCAGAGATTGGGGTGAAGTAACTGCAAGCGAGGGAATACTACATCCCTATAAACTGGAAGAAGCACGGAACAGATTCTTCCCCAGTCAGCCCTGCTGACCTCTTCATTTTGACCCAGTAATATTAACTTTAGACTTCTGGACTCAAAACTGTGAGAGAGTGAATATGTATTGTTTTTATTTATTTATTTATTTATTTTTCCTTTCTTTTTAGTTTTTCTCTTTTTTTTTCAGTTTTTTTTTCTTTTTTTATTTTATTTTTGTGTGTTGTTTTTAATTACCAAGTTTGTGCTAATTTGTTGCAGCAGTCACTGGAAATGAATTTACTGAGGCACTTAACATTTAGTGAAGGAGACAGGCAGGAAAACTAGTAATTACTGGACAGTTGGACAGTGAGAGCTCTCTGGGAAACCAGTGGGAGGACAGGTGTAGAACACTCAGTCTGGCAGATCAAGTTCTATAAAGGTGCTTAGAAACTGAGACTGAAAGTAAAAGTAAGAGTTTTCCAAGCATGGAAGTAAAGTGAAAGTCACTCTGTCATGTCCGACTCTGCAACCCATGGATAAGCCATGGAATTCTCCAGGCAAGCATACTAGAGTGGGTAGCCTTTCCCTTCTCTAGGGAATCTGATTTTTCACCAGCTGAGCTACAAGGGAAGCCCCATATATACTGGGAACATCATCCATTTACAAAAACAGATACCTTTCCATTGAATTTCAAGGATTTTTCATAAGTGGTGTCCATCAGCTCCTCTATTAATACCCTCTCTGGTTTCTATTCACATCAGCCTAAGTCTGGAAACTGCTTTCTCTAAAATTATTTGGTCTGCTAGTCTCTCCACAACAAATTATTTGGGTTTATCACCATTTGATAATAATAGGAAAACTAAGCTGAAAAGTAACTACCAGTGTAAATTATCCAGTATAACAAGGTGAATTTTGTAAGTCTCAATTGTTTCTGGATACTGTGGAATTTATTCAGAATGTTAACAAATCTTATCCTGCCCCAGCCTAGGAGATGTAAAAGAGAAACAGTAAAATGCCTGCATTAATACTTCCTTTTTTTCCAACACGACGGGGTAGGCTTTTGCTATCCCAACAGCTTTTTGTGCAGCTGGAAAAAGGAAAATGCAGTTTTCACTTTTCTAGGAAGAATACAATATGCTCTGGTAATTAGCCATAAGACTATGTAAGGTTGGGACTTATTTGAAAGTAGGTGGTTACCTTAGATGGATAAAGATTTTGATTAGCTCAAGGTAATAATATACCTATGGTCACCATTTAAATTCAAAAACAAATTTCACTCTATAAAACAGACTAAAAGTTACTTGAAAATAGAATTATTGGGAGCTAACAAGATTGAATTGGATCCTGAGTAATCAACTATAGCGAGCTCTGTCCCCCACTTTTTGCTACTTTCACAGATAAAATAAAGACCCTTCAAGTGAAATTATGAAATTGCTTCCTAGAACAATATTCTTGCTTGGCATGTATATATTTCCTATTCTACTCCCTACTACGGCCTAATTCCAAAGTCAATATTCCCTTTTTGCAGTTAGAAATGTTTCTGCCTAATAATGAAAGCTGTCAGATAATTGAGCTTATTGTCCCTTTAGAAACTGTGACTGTACTTGCTCTCAGTCAGTTTTACATATTACTAATAGGCAGTTTTGCTCCAAATTCCATTTTATTTATTCATGGTAGAATCTGTGTCTTAATTTTTTAAGTATAGTTGAAATAAATTAAGTAATCCTTCTGACTAGGCTTGAGCCATTTCATATTTAATATTCTTTATGGGAAAATCTACTTCGGATCTATATATTCTACTAATATCACATTTTCTGCTCTTCCATTTTGAACTACAATAGGGTTTATTTCTTGAAGTTTTGCTTTGACAAGTGTAATTTTGTCATTGTGTAACATGAGTTTTTAGTACTGTACATTTTGTTTCGTCCTGAAGCAAGTAATTCTTGCCGGAAAGTATTTCATAATCTATTTCTTAAAGTGTAGAAAGAAATACAAAATCTTAAGAAGAAGTGTATTACACATCCCTTGACAGTTTGAAACTAACAAACCCTTTCCTTAACTGCTTTCCTCCATTTCCAGAAGATTGGTAAAGAACAGTTATTGCTTTTCCATAGATATATAATTCACAATTAACAATACACTGTATGTTTAATCAGTAGATTTTTAAAATAATGACAGCTCTGTATGTTAATGCTTATCATGAATATAGCTTGAAAATTCTCTTTCAGAGGAAAGACTGTAGCCTGTTTTTAATTTGTTTTGCTTATTGAGATAAAATTGCCATAAAGTAAAATTCATGATTCTTAGTTGTAAAGTGCTAAGAATTTTAACCAAACATATTTACTCCCAAAAAGAGGGCCCCCCCCCGGTAATTTTCCATTTTCATGCCGTATAAAATCATGTAGCATGTAGCCACTTTTGAGTCTGTTTTTAGTTTTCTTCACGCCTAACAAGATTGAATTGGATCCTGAGTAATCAACTATAGCGAGCTCTGTCCCCCACTTTTTGCTACTTTCACAGATAAAATAAAGACCCTTCAAGTGAAATTATGAAATTGCTTCCTAGAACAATATTCTTGCTTGGCATGTATATATTTCCTATTCTACTCCCTACTACGGCCTAATTCCAAAGTCAATATTCCCTTTTTGCAGTTAGAAATGTTTCTGCCTAATAATGAAAGCTGTCAGATAATTGAGCTTATTGTCCCTTTAGAAACTGTGACTGTACTTGCTCTCAGTCAGTTTTACATATTACTAATAGGCAGTTTTGCTCCAAATTCCATTTTATTTATTCATGGTAGAATCTGTGTCTTAATTTTTTAAGTATAGTTGAAATAAATTAAGTAATCCTTCTGACTAGGCTTGAGCCATTTCATATTTAATATTCTTTATGGGAAAATCTACTTCGGATCTATATATTCTACTAATATCACATTTTCTGCTCTTCCATTTTGAACTACAATAGGGTTTATTTCTTGAAGTTTTGCTTTGACAAGTGTAATTTTGTCATTGTGTAACATGAGTTTTTAGTACTGTACATTTTGTTTCGTCCTGAAGCAAGTAATTCTTGCCGGAAAGTATTTCATAATCTATTTCTTAAAGTGTAGAAAGAAATACAAAATCTTAAGAAGAAGTGTATTACACATCCCTTGACAGTTTGAAACTAACAAACCCTTTCCTTAACTGCTTTCCTCCATTTCCAGAAGATTGGTAAAGAACAGTTATTGCTTTTCCATAGATATATAATTCACAATTAACAATACACTGTATGTTTAATCAGTAGATTTTTAAAATAATGACAGCTCTGTATGTTAATGCTTATCATGAATATAGCTTGAAAATTCTCTTTCAGAGGAAAGACTGTAGCCTGTTTTTAATTTGTTTTGCTTATTGAGATAAAATTGCCATAAAGTAAAATTCATGATTCTTAGTTGTAAAGTGCTAAGAATTTTAACAAACATATACTCAAACGAGGCAGTATTTCCATCATCCCAAACAGTTTCTTCACGCCTGTTTGTAGTCAATACTATCTTCCCATACCCAGCCCTGGCAACACTAATTCTTGATAGCTTTGCATTTTCTGGAATGCCGTATAAAATCATGTAGCATGTAGCCACTTTTGAGTCTGTCTTCTTTTATGTAATATTCTTCCTTGTAGGATTGTTTCAGTATTTCATTGGTTTTAATGAGTAGTACTCTGTGTGTGAATATATCATATTTATCTATTCACCTTATCAGTTTTTCCACTATGAATTATTATTATTATAAATAGTTGGCTATTATTTTAAAGTACTTATGTGCTAGGTACTATGGCAGACTTTTTACATAATTTGAATTGATTTAATGTCAAAATCCCTGACAACAGAGTCAGACTGTAGGTTTGAATCCTATTTCCTCCCCTTACAGGTTTTATGGTCTTGGGCAAGTTACGTGCTTTAGTTTTACACAGCTATGCAAAGAAGATGATAATAATACCACTGCGTAGGGCTACTGTAAAGATTAAATAAGTTAATACCCATAAGTAGCTATAAATGTGTCTGGCTCTTAGTATTCAGTAAATATCAGTTTGATTTTATTATGTAGTCTTGAACAGTCATATGAAATAGCGGTTATTATACCCTATTTGAAGAGAAACAAACTTGGAAGAGTTCAGTCTTCCTCAGAATCACATGATAACTACAGTGACAGATCCAAGATTTTAATCCAGCTTTATCTGACTCCAAACTAGGTACCTTTTCCATGACATTACTTATTCTTAAATTAAAACCACAGAAATCTTTGACAATGTGGCAAACTAGACATTCTGAGACCCTTCCACTAAAAGTAAAATGCATGAATTAAAAACATAGCTATTTTTTCCTATTGCTCACAAAAATGAGATTAAAGTTGTAAGAATCTTCAAGTCTGAAATAACAAACTGAAACCAAAGCACGTACCTTGCTGTGAGCAGTAAACAAACTGAAAAGTAGGGCTGCCATGAGATAAAAAAGCGGATTGAATACAGCCACTGAAAAGAGGACACTAGACCTTGAACACCCTGGGGTAGTGTCCCTCCGAGGCAGTATTTCCATCATCCCAAACAGTTTCTTCACGCCTGTTTGTAGTCAATACTATCTTCCCATACCCAGCCCTGGCAACACTAATTCTTGATAGCTTTGCATTTTCTGGAATGCCGTATAAAATCATGTAGCATGTAGCCACTTTTGAGTCTGTCTTCTTTTATGTAATATTCTTCCTTGTAGGATTGTTTCAGTATTTCATTGGTTTTAATGAGTAGTACTCTGTGTGTGAATATATCATATTTATCTATTCACCTTATCAGTTTTTCCACTATGAATTATTATTATTATAAATAGTTGGCTATTATTTTAAAGTACTTATGTGCTAGGTACTATGGCAGACTTTTTACATAATTTGAATTGATTTAATGTCAAAATCCCTGACAACAGAGTCAGACTGTAGGTTTGAATCCTATTTCCTCCCCTTACAGGTTTTATGGTCTTGGGCAAGTTCGTGCTTTAGTTTTACACAGCTATGCAAAGAAGATGATAATAATACCACTGCGTAGGGCTACTGTAAAGATTAAATAAGTTAATACCCATAAGTAGCTATAAATGTGTCTGGCTCTTAGTATTCAGTAAATATCAGTTTGATTTTATTATGTAGTCTTGAACAGTCATATGAAATAGCGGTTATTATACCCTATTTGAAGAGAAACAAACTTGGAAGAGTTCAGTCTTCCTCAGAATCACATGATAACTACAGTGACAGATCCAAGATTTTAATCCAGCTTTATCTGACTCCAAACTAGGTACCTTTTCCATGACATTACTTATTCTTAAATTAAAACCACAGAAATCTTTGACAATGTGGCAAACTAGACATTCTGAGACCCTTCCACTAAAAGTAAAATGCATGAATTAAAAACATAGCTATTTTTTCCTATTGCTCACAAAAATGAGATTAAAGTTGTAAGAATCTTCAAGTCTGAAATAACAAACTGAAACCAAAGCACGTACCTTGCTGTGAGCAGTAAACAAACTGAAAAGTAGGGCTGCCATGAGATAAAAAAGCGGATTGAATACAGCCACTGAAAAGAGGACACTAGACCTTGAACACCCTGGGGTAGTGTCCCTTGCGCTCAGTAAAAATAAACACAAATCCTTTCTGGAGAAAAGTTTTCAGCTTTTTCAAGTAGTAAGTCATTTTAATATTATCAAACTTTTCTGGCAATGTGAATAGGAGAATACTCCCAACTCATTCTATAAGGCTAACATAATCTCAGTTACCCCCCCCAAAAAAAAAAGTGGGCTTCCCTGGTGGTCCACTGGGTAAGGACACCGCCTTGCAGTGCAAGGGGCGCCGGTTCGAGCCCTGGCCTGGGAAGATCCCACGTGCCTCAGAGCTGCTGGACCGATGTGTCCAATTACCGAGCCGGAGCTCTGGAGCGCATGCGCCCAGAGCTGGTGCTCTGTGACAACAGAGGCCACTGCGATGGGAGGCCCATACGGGCCAAAGAACAAAGATGGATGAAAAATACATAAATGAAAGACCAATAGAAGTGGCCCACCTGCCCCCCTCCCCAAGCCGCCCCTCCCCCCAAAAAAATAAAAGGAAAAAAAAAAAAGTAAAAATAACGGCTTGACAAATGAATGTACAGACCTATCTGATTCCTGAACATAGGTGGAAAAGAAAAATCCTGAGTGGTATTAGAAAAAGAAATCTAGCAATGTGTAGTTTAAGCATTAAAAAAAGTGTGATGAAAAAGTTGGATTTAGGGCTTCCCCTAGTGGTCCAGTGGGTAAGGACACCGCCTTGCAGTGCAAGGGGCGCCGGTTTGATCCCTGGCCTGGGAAGATCCCACGTGCCACGGAGCGGCTGGACCGATGTGCCCAATTACCGAACCGGAGCTCTGGACCGCATATGCCCAGAGCCGGCGCTCTGCAACGACAGACACCACCCCGATGGGAGGCCCACAGGAGCCAAAGAACAAAGACGGATGAAAATGGAGAAATCAAAGACCAATAGAAGTGGCCCACCCGCTCCCCTCCCTCCCCAACCCAACCCCCGCCCAAAATAAATAAATAAATAGATCTTAAAAAAAAAAAAAAATGTTGGGTTTATTTCAGGAAGGGATAATCATAATATACCATAGTAGTAGATAAAAGTAGAAAAAATGCAAGATAAAGTCAATTGGTACATAGAAATTTAATGAAATTCACCACTCAAACATAATATTTCTTTTAAAATTAGGATTTACAGCAGTTTTCTTATTTACATAGCAAAAACTCATGAGAAATAGAAACATTTTTTCAAATCAAGAATCCTACAGTCATTACTTCAATATTGTATTAAAGATGCTAGCCAATGCATGTAGAGCACAAAAAGAAAGAAAATATATAAATCATGGATAGTTTAAAGTATTCAAAATTCATATGATTGATTACATTTTCTGAAAAAAATCTACAAATAAATGCTTTGAATTAATAAGAAATTTGTAAAAGTGATTCAATATATGATAAAAATAACAAAAATCAATTGAATTTTATATACCAGCGTCAAATGATTAATGTAATTCAGAACATACAAGGGTTATGAAAAGATGGAACAAAATTTAAACTTTAAAGGCTAGAAAGATTCAGTATCATTAACATTTCAGTTCTCTCAAAATTTCCCATAGATTCACTCCATTTATAATCAACATCACAATAAAATTTTGGCAAGTTTTTTCTGAAATTTACACAGAAGAACGAGAGACTAAGAATAGCCAAAAACAGTCCTGAAGAGTAAAATGCAGGAACTTTCTCTATGAAATATCACAGCTTGTAATAGAGGAATAATAAGTAGTAAAGTATAATATTGATACTGACATAGATAGCTAGGTATACTAAATAAGAGTGTAATAGTACACGCATGTTCATATGTCGATTTTGTATATAACTAAGTGATAATACAGTACATTAGTAAAAAGTCAACTGTTTACTGGGACAAGTGGTTTTGTCTTTGAAAAATAATTGATTCCTTCATCACACTTCCATGAAAATAAATTCTCAGTGACTATAATGGGCAATACTTTAACATTCTGGAAGAATATTTTTAAGGTCTTGAGAAAGAGTTTCTTAAATAAGGCTGAGAGAATATAACCCATGGAAGAAAAACTGTATTAATTTGACCACATTAAAATAAAGGGCTTCTGTTCAAAAGATATCACAAGGAAAATGACAAACGACATACTGTAATTTAAAGAGAATTTATATGCTTTCCCTAAATCAATAGAGTAAAGTTCAGGCAACAATAGAAAAATGGGCCAAAGACTTAGGCAGACATTTCAGAGGAGATATTCACAAATGACTTTCAAATGTGAAAAGATGATCACCTTCATTATTTCTTCATCGACACATTAATGGCCAAGGGGGAACAAGAAACTTTACAGTAGAGAAGCATGGCAGACACCACCTTGTGATCAAAGTGCACAGCATCAGTAATGGTACAAACTGAAATCACACACCATGTGAGCAGATGCCATAAAAACACCACAGCAGCACTTCTGCCATTGTCCTGCCAGAGGTCCATGACTTTAATCAAACCATGAGAAAAAGTCATTCTTCAGTATAACTGACCCGTAATTGTCAAAAGTGCCTCAGGAAGTGACTAATATATGATAAAAATAACAAAAATCAATTGAATTTTATATACCAGCGTCAAATGATTAATGTAATTCAGAACATACAAGGGTTATGAAAAGATGGAACAAAATTTAAACTTTAAAGGCTAGAAAGATTCAGTATCATTAACATTTCAGTTCTCTCAAAATTTCCCATAGATTCACTCCATTTATAATCAACATCACAATAAAATTTTGGCAAGTTTTTTCTGAAATTTACACAGAAGAACGAGAGACTAAGAATAGCCAAAAATAGTCCTGAAGAGTAAAATGCAGGAACTTTCTCTATGAAATATCACAGCTTGTAATAGAGGAATAATAAGTAGTAAAGTATAATATTGATACTGACATAGATAGCTAGGTATACTAAATAAGAGTGTAATAGTACACGCATGTTCATATGTCGATTTTGTATATAACTAAGTGATAATACAGTACATTAGTAAAAAGTCAACTGTTTACTGGGACAAGTGGTTTTGTCTTTGAAAAATAATTGATTCCTTCATCACACTTCCATGAAAATAAATTCTCAGTGACTATAATGGGCAATACTTTAACATTCTGGAAGAATATTTTTAAGGTCTTGAGAAAGAGTTTCTTAAATAAGGCTGAGAGAATATAACCCATGGAAGAAAAACTGTATTAATTTGACCACATTAAAATAAAGGGCTTCTGTTCAAAAGATATCACAAGGAAAATGACAAACGACATACTGTAATTTAAAGAGAATTTATATGCTTTCCCTAAATCAATAGAGTAAAGTTCAGGCAACAATAGAAAAATGGGCCAAAGACTTAGGCAGACATTTCAGAGGAGATATTCACAAATGACTTTCAAATGTGAAAAGATGATCACCTTCATTATTTCTTCATCGACACATTAATGGCCAAGGGGGAACAAGAAACTTTACAGTAGAGAAGCATGGCAGACACCACCTTGTGATCAAAGTGCACAGCATCAGTAATGGTACAAACTGAAATCACACACCATGTGAGCAGATGCCATAAAAACACCACAGCAGCACTTCTGCCATTGTCCTGCCAGAGGTCCATGACTTTAATCAAACCATGAGAAAAAGTCATTCTTCAGTATAACTGACCCGTAATTGTCAAAAGTGCCTCAGGAAGTGACTGCAGAAGTGAGAAAGGAGACGGAAGAGATGTGGCTACTAAAGTAATGTGTGATTTCCAAACTGAGCCCTTTTTGTTAGGCACTCTTGGAACCAGAATAGAGGGTGAGGATTAGATGGTAGTTGTATGTCAGTGTTAATTTTCTGATTTTGATGGTTGTATTGTGGCTAAGGAGGAGAATGTTTATAAAGACATTTGTGCTCACCAAATACTCCCTAAAGTCATGAGATAATAGGGGCATCTCATTGGCAATTTATTTTCAAGTGATACCTCTCCTTCAGCTTTTTCTTTCTACCTAAAAAGTAAAATTCTTTTAACATATCTCTCTGTAGGTACTACTTAACATCATTTTAGCAGAAATTTCAAGTTCTGATGGTATCAAGTTTGCAGAAGAGTTGATTGGTGGCGGGGACGGAGGGATGCCACATGACTTGTAGGTCTTAGTTCCTCCTCCAAAGACTGAACCCAGATCCTGGCAGAGAAAGTGCTGGATCCTGTACACTGGAATGCTAGGGAATTCTTTGATAAACTGGAACTTCTAAAAAACAATAATGGTAATGAAAAGTAGGTCAAACATTTTGTCTGACATTGTTCCGGTATTATTATATAAAACAATTAAAACATTCACATCCATATGACCCAAAAATTTAGATGCTAGACATATTACCATAGAGAAATTCTACTCTTTGTCCTCTAAAGATTTCATAGAAGAATGTTTATAACAATATTGTTTATATTGGCTACATATATATATATATATATATGTATATATATACACACTCATGTATATAATATATAATGCAACTATAATATGTATACATATGTATATAAAGCTATAAATGTAATATTATAAAGCAGTTAAACATGAACGTGGTAGATGAATCAGTTACTGAATGTTGAGAGAAAGAAGCAAGTCATACAAGGCTAACCATAGTGCAATTCCATTTTTACAAAGCACGAAAATAAAACAGCTTTTATACATCATTTAGCAGTCTGTACATGTGTTATAAAACTCTCCTTTTAAGGCAGAGTAATGGTTAACACACAATAATAGAATAAGGTTATACTACTAGGGGGAGACAAAAGGAGAAGGTTATGAAGGAGCACGTTGGATGTACCCATATTGGTGATTTTATATTCATAAATTAAGTGGTAACAATGCATTAGTTTGATGTATTATGGTTTTATCTTATGTGTATTTGTATAGGATGTACCAAACATTGCATAAAACTTTTTTTTACATTATTGAAAGCACTGGGTAATTTAAAGTGACAGATTTGAGTTTTCCCTTTTAAGGAGAGAAAGGAGAAGACATAGCAAATCAATCTGCCAAGACATTTTTGAGTATGTAGTCAACGATAAACAGAAAACCAGGCTAGCACACTGAAATACTGCTCAATATTTTGTCCCAAGGGCTCAGGTTATTTGAGAATACTTAACAACTGTTTCTACCTCAGCTTTAGAATACAGCAGGGATGGTATACCTCCTGGTATATTGTTTCCTAACCAGAGTTTTCCATAGAAGTAGACTTTGGCATGCTGATTTTCTTTGTTTTAAAACCCCTCTGAAGATGAAAATTAAACTCTTAAAAGGTTTTGCTGCTAACTAGAGAGGACCATCTCTTGTTGTCAGACAGTGCCCCGACATACAAAGAACACAAGCAATCGATTATGTAAATAGGTAGACAGCATTATGAAACACAGGCTAATGACCCTTGGAGCTCAGAGAATCAGTGTTGCAAAACATAGATGATTCCTGACAGCTTTTACATGGGTTTTGTTTAACTGCAATGAATGCCTATGTATTGAATCAACATATAAACTATATGCAAAAGAAAATATTTGTAGTAGTTTAATACTGAGCTCACATTCTGAGGTACTGTAAATGAATACTTACCCTAACAGTCATTAATTAGATACGGAGGAGTTGTGTGGTCACTAAACATTTTATTTTCTGTTGAAGCAAAATCCTTTGAAATGGAGAGGATATAATGTAAACTTTATTGGCACAATCTTTACTAATAAAATGCGGCAATAGACATCTGTCCCAAAGACATTTGACTGCACACATGTAATCATCACTTACCTCGCCACAAGGATAATATAGCAAAGCAGCAAAAGGAGAGTTTATATTTTAACATCTCAAAGTACCCATTTTTGTATTTTCCACTACTTCAGGATGGATAGTACCATATGGCTCCCACATCAGTGGACCTGTTACCAATAAACCAGGACTGATGTGTAATTACGTTTTCAGTGATTCATCTGTGAAACACCCTGGGTTATTTTACATGGAAGCATCTGGTTCACATGTGGGCAGTGGTTATTCTGTGGTGATTGGCATCTGTATTCTTCTAATAAAGTCCTAGCTGCCCAGATATGAGCCATTGCCTTCTTTCTTATACAGACAGAATCTGCATTTGAAAAGTCCTTACCTAGACCCTGAATGTGAACATTTCAGTCTTGTACACGCACACACACATAAACACACATACGCACATCCCACTTGTGCTATGACTGGAACATAATATAAATATTTCATGTGTTGTATTTCAGTTGTTGAACAGATGTATGTAGGCACCTTTATCTCCTTCTACGTTTGTTTATACCATGACATCTGTTTTAGATTGTAAGCTCAAAGAGGGCAGTGACCATGTCAGTTTAATATTATGCAGATAATATCCAGTAAAACATAATTCACCTTCAAATGTTTGTTAAGTATATGTCCATTAAGATGGTGATGTTAATGTCTTTAGGGAAAAATAGAATTTATAATCTGACTGTAAACACCTTTTTGCACTTTAAGAAATATTTGATGTAAATGACCCTTCTTTCACTTTCACACATTATAATTAGCCAGGTAACACATGAAGCTATGTTGTTTTGAGCAGAACTAGTTTCCTTTATGTTAGAGTAATCCTATTGTGATGTGTGATAAGAGATTTTCAAAGAGACAGAGTTCAAAGCAAGTTTAATGGAGGTGTAGGATTTTAGCTGAGCCTTCAAGGGTAGGAGTGTAAGCATGTCATAATGAAAGGAAAAAAAGCATTTGAGGCAAAGAGAAAAAGGGAAAGAGGCACTGGTTAAGAGCATGGAGGAGACCCACAGGCGTGGGTCCAAGTCTTGCACTGGCCGTTTGTGAATAGTGAGAACTTGGGTGAGTAGCTCAAATAGCTAAAGTTTTGGTTTCTCATCTGGAAACTAGAAACCACATAGGACATAGGGTTGTTGTGACAGTTACATGAATAAGGATTTTAAGACAGTGCTTCACATAAGGAGAACATTGAACAACTGTTAACTGTTGTTCTCAGTAATAGATTAGCAACTTTGAACATACTTTCAGAATTTTCAATATTGAATTTGAAAAAAACAATGAACAAACAAGGGCATCTCCAGACTGTGTTGGAAGATCTAAAACTTATAGTTGGGATTCTTATTTCCACCAAAAAATAAGGTCAAGGTTCTTCACCTTTTTACCTCTTACGCTCTTCAATCACATGTATAGGAGAGTGACATCCTAGCATAATTATGTATCCTTGAATTAAAATATGCATATTTCAATAAATAAGAAACTTTTCAGTGAGTAAATCACCTTTATTTTCTTTTTGTCCTTTTGTTTGTCCTCTGCCCCCAAGGGTCAGAAGCATTGTCTGCTCTGAGTCTTCCTGAATTCTGTGAAGAAAAGGACCTTGACCTCATCTCCACATTAATAATAACCACTTATTTCATGTCTAAGAAAGACAATTTGCCCCATATGTCAACTATCAAACACAAAGCACTTATTTTCTGTAATAGGTCAGATAACTTAATCTGATTTCTCCAAGAGAAATAAATAAAAACAGCAGTCAATTAAAATATTTTGAAGTCCACCTCTGAAGACCAGTAGCAAAAGTTTTTATGACTTGGAAGCAAAGCGGCAGTGGTCTTCAAAGAAAAGCCTACAGAATTTCTAAATATTTTTTGTTAGTAGTGGAAAATATACAAGTATTGGTATATACAAATATTCTATTGAGTACTCTCTTCACTTCTCCAGATTTTAATCATTTTTTTCTAGGTTTATATGAATAGTGATAATTTTAGCTGAGCCTTCAAGGGTAGGAGTGTAAGCATGTCATAATGAAAGGAAAAAAAGCATTTGAGGCAAAGAGAAAAAGGGAAAGAGGCACTGGTTAAGAGCATGGAGGAGACCCACAGGCGTGGGTCCAAGTCTTGCACTGGCCGTTTGTGAATAGTGAGAACTTGGGTGAGTAGCTCAAATAGCTAAAGTTTTGGTTTCTCATCTGGAAACTAGAAACCACATAGGACATAGGGTTGTTGTGACAGTTACATGAATAAGGATTTTAAGACAGTGCTTCACATAAGGAGAACATTGAACAACTGTTAACTGTTGTTCTCAGTAATAGATTAGCAACTTTGAACATACTTTCAGAATTTTCAATATTGAATTTGAAAAAAACAATGAACAAACAAGGGCATCTCCAGACTGTGTTGGAAGATCTAAAACTTATAGTTGGGATTCTTATTTCCACCAAAAAATAAGGTCAAGGTTCTTCACCTTTTTACCTCTTACGCTCTTCAATCACATGTATAGGAGAGTGACATCCTAGCATAATTATGTATCCTTGAATTAAAATATGCATATTTCAATAAATAAGAAACTTTTCAGTGAGTAAATCACCTTTATTTTCTTTTTGTCCTTTTGTTTGTCCTCTGCCCCCAAGGGTCAGAAGCATTGTCTGCTCTGAGTCTTCCTGAATTCTGTGAAGAAAAGGACCTTGACCTCATCTCCACATTAATAATAACCACTTATTTCATGTCTAAGAAAGACAATTTGCCCCATATGTCAACTATCAAACACAAAGCACTTATTTTCTGTAATAGGTCAGATAACTTAATCTGATTTCTCCAAGAGAAATAAATAAAAACAGCAGTCAATTAAAATATTTTGAAGTCCACCTCTGAAGACCAGTAGCAAAAGTTTTTATGACTTGGAAGCAAAGCGGCAGTGGTCTTCAAAGAAAAGCCTACAGAATTTCTAAATATTTTTTGTTAGTAGTGGAAAATATACAAGTATTGGTATATACAAATATTCTATTGAGTACTCTCTTCACTTCTCCAGATTTTAATCATTTTTTTCTAGGTTTATATGAATAGTGATTAATATCACTATCACTCAGTTGTTTCTAACTTAACAACTTTCATGTAAAAATAATTTAATTTCCAGGTAGTTAAAATACATATATGCTATTGTCCTGTTGTGAGCTGTACTTCTTTCCTTAGTGTTCTTCAGAAATCTCAGGAACCATAGTCTTATAGTCAACCATTTTCAGTTAGAATTACATAGACCTGTTGTCTTAAGAACATTACTTAGAATATGTTCATTGGAGTTTAATTTGCAATAAGCATTTAAATTGTTTCCAGAATTTGATAATAAATCAAGATGAGTTCTATTGTTCAAGTAGCTCCAAGTGGTGGAATACTATGAGTCCATTAAAAATGATTATGTGGACCTGAATTTATTGACAAAAAATGATATTCTCCAAGGAATTACTAAGAAAAATATAATAAAAAGTACTTTTCTTAATATAATTATTTTTGAAATATTTTATATTTATGTATATCATGTTATATAAATTCAAAAAAGTTATACACTGAAATGACAGGTGAATAGGCAGGATAATCTTGATTTTACTCTATTTTAATGAAGGTTTTAAATTATTTGTAATACACCTATATGTTACTTTATTAAAAAAAAAAAAAAAAAAAAAAAAAAAACCTCAAATAGTTTTTTTGTTGTTTGCATCCACTAGGGTGTTTTGAAATTTTAAAATTTCTGCATTTGAAACTCGTCTTCTTAAGAAATGAATCTGAAAAACCTTGACCTCATCTCCACATTAATAATAACCACTTATTTCATGTCTAAGAAAGACAATTTGCCCCATATGTCAACTATCAAACACAAAGCACTTATTTTCTGTAATAGGTCAGATAACTTAATCTGATTTCTCCAAGAGAAATAAATAAAAACAGCAGTCAATTAAAATATTTTGAAGTCCACCTCTGAAGACCAGTAGCAAAAGTTTTTATGACTTGGAAGCAAAGCGGCAGTGGTCTTCAAAGAAAAGCCTACAGAATTTCTAAATATTTTTTGTTAGTAGTGGAAAATATACAAGTATTGGTATATACA
This sequence comes from Tragulus kanchil, assembly GCA_022376925.1. Lineage (NCBI taxonomy): Eukaryota > Metazoa > Chordata > Mammalia > Artiodactyla > Tragulidae > Tragulus > Tragulus kanchil. The sequence goes on from JAIOJX010000004.1 coordinate 33,765,531, forward strand.
AATATTCTATTGAGTACTCTCTTCACTTCTCCAGATTTTAATCATTTTTTTCTAGGTTTATATGAATAGTGATTAATATCACTATCACTCAGTTGTTTCTAACTTAACAACTTTCATGTAAAAATAATTTAATTTCCAGGTAGTTAAAATACATATATGCTATTGTCCTGTTGTGAGCTGTACTTCTTTCCTTAGTGTTCTTCAGAAATCTCAGGAACCATAGTCTTATAGTCAACCATTTTCAGTTAGAATTACATAGACCTGTTGTCTTAAGAACATTACTTAGAATATGTTCATTGGAGTTTAATTTGCAATAAGCATTTAAATTGTTTCCAGAATTTGATAATAAATCAAGATGAGTTCTATTGTTCAAGTAGCTCCAAGTGGTGGAATACTATGAGTCCATTAAAAATGATTATGTGGACCTGAATTTATTGACAAAAAATGATATTCTCCAAGGAATTACTAAGAAAAATATAATAAAAAGTACTTTTCTTAATATAATTATTTTTGAAATATTTTATATTTATGTATATCATGTTATATAAATTCAAAAAAGTTATACACTGAAATGACAGGTGAATAGGCAGGATAATCTTGATTTTACTCTATTTTAATGAAGGTTTTAAATTATTTGTAATACACCTATATGTTACTTTATTAAAAAAAAAAAAAAAAAAAAAAAAAAAAACCTCAAATAGTTTTTTTGTTGTTTGCATCCACTAGGGTGTTTTGAAATTTTAAAATTTCTGCATTTGAAACTCGTCTTCTTAAGAAATGATTAGGAAAATTCATTATTTAAGGTTTATTTTTAGAATTAACTATTTCACCCTAAGGAATATTTTTTATCATGATTCAACACTCAAAATAAGTTAAGGAGAGAAGATAATACAGAAAATTTAGATTGATGACTTTGTTTTAATGTTTATTTATTTATGTATTTATTTATTTGTCTGTGCCAAGTCTTCGTCACAGCGTGTGGGATCTTTAGTTTGGGTACATGGGATCTAGTTTCCTGACCAGGGATCAGACTCAGGCCCCCTGCAACGGAAGCATGGAGTCATAACCGCTGGACAACCAGGGAAGTCCCTAGACTTGTAACTTTGGATGAAACCTAAATATTCCTCTATGATCTACTGTCCTGAAAATACAGTACTAGAATTTTGAACCTAGCAGGGACATTCAGGTGTGGAAATAGCATTTTAATCCCATCCTACCTAACTGTTGGATATTTGGATTGAATTTGTCTGGATAGTGTCTTACTATTGTTTTAATAAAATTTTCATGAATGTAAACAAATGTTTCTCTTAAATCTTCAGTGTTCTGATACAGCAGTCAGTTGCATTTAGTTTATGAGAAAAGTTGCTTGAGGAAAGAAAACAGTTATTACTGTTATGACTAAAAATTATTTTTAATCTTACCAGTCAACTATCTCTTCAAGAGTTATAGGAAATCACCATGTACTAAACATCAAATAGCATTTTATGTGTAACATGCTAATTTTTATGCATACATCTGCAAGTACAAAGAAGCCTTTTATAAACACAGATGTTTTCCTGACATCTAGATTTGGAACTTAAAATGTTTTTTAACCTTGTAAATCAATACATTATACATACTTCACCACAGCATGTTATGAAATACATTTTTGCTCAGTTGGACTGTGAGATTTTCAAAGTCTGGGATATGTTTTATTTGTTCATCTCAGAAGCTAACACAGTGCCTTATTACTGAGAGTGTTAAGTGACGTAAGGAATGGATGAAAAAATAGGTTCTTACAATTATGTTGACCACTATATTTCATTAATTCTTTTTAATAGTTCTTTTGATATTGAAGGCTAAGTAGTCTTAGTGATCTGAGAAAAATCTGTTGTTTTTAACATTTCTAAAAAATATCCTGAGTTTGTTCAAACACAAACTCTGTTAAGAACAATTCTTTCCTAAATCGTAAATCTCCTGTACGTGGTTAAACTATACAAAATCAACCATGTTTCCTGCTTTCTGGAAACTGAAGATTCTTAAAAATGGAATTTTTAAGTGCTGCTTCTAGTCACTTCCAAATTTTGTAGTTATGTTAATAAAAAAGTGTTCAGTGATAGATTAGGAAATGTCAAATATTTTTCTTCTTTTGCAGTTTGATAAAGGGGTCTAATATTTATAGAAAGCAATAAAAGAAAGACAGCAATTTAAAAGAAGATTATGAAATTTTTTCTGTTTATCCATCCATAGAAGCTTAGTAACATTTTGCAGGGACTTTGAGGGTTGCATGTATATTTTAAGGGAAATTATGATTGGACTGTAGAATTTAGCTGAATATTTTCTATGAATGTTTATAGCCTGTTCGATTTTCATGGTTGTCTTTTGGGGCTGCATGTGAATTTATGGATGACAGCTTTCCTAATTCCAAACAAGTGTTAGAATGTCTTGGTTTAACATTTTAATTTCTGTTTATGGTTTCTGATTTTTGAAATTTAATTCTTCTCCATTGGTCAATTTTTTTGTGGCTGATTATTACTGTTATGACTAAAAATTATTTTTAATCTTACCAGTCAACTATCTCTTCAAGAGTTATAGGAAATCACCATGTACTAAACATCAAATAGCATTTTATGTGTAACATGCTAATTTTTATGCATACATCTGCAAGTACAAAGAAGCCTTTTATAAACACAGATGTTTTCCTGACATCTAGATTTGGAACTTAAAATGTTTTTTAACCTTGTAAATCAATACATTATACATACTTCACCACAGCATGTTATGAAATACATTTTTGCTCAGTTGGACTGTGAGATTTTCAAAGTCTGGGATATGTTTTATTTGTTCATCTCAGAAGCTAACACAGTGCCTTATTACTGAGAGTGTTAAGTGACGTAAGGAATGGATGAAAAAATAGGTTCTTACAATTATGTTGACCACTATATTTCATTAATTCTTTTTAATAGTTCTTTTGATATTGAAGGCTAAGTAGTCTTAGTGATCTGAGAAAAATCTGTTGTTTTTAACATTTCTAAAAAATATCCTGAGTTTGTTCAAACACAAACTCTGTTAAGAACAATTCTTTCCTAAATCGTAAATCTCCTGTACGTGGTTAAACTATACAAAATCAACCATGTTTCCTGCTTTCTGGAAACTGAAGATTCTTAAAAATGGAATTTTTAAGTGCTGCTTCTAGTCACTTCCAAATTTTGTAGTTATGTTAATAAAAAAGTGTTCAGTGATAGATTAGGAAATGTCAAATATTTTTCTTCTTTTGCAGTTTGATAAAGGGGTCTAATATTTATAGAAAGCAATAAAAGAAAGACAGCAATTTAAAAGAAGATTATGAAATTTTTTCTGTTTATCCATCCATAGAAGCTTAGTAACATTTTGCAGGGACTTTGAGGGTTGCATGTATATTTTAAGGGAAATTATGATTGGACTGTAGAATTTAGCTGAATATTTTCTATGAATGTTTATAGCCTGTTCGATTTTCATGGTTGTCTTTTGGGGCTGCATGTGAATTTATGGATGACAGCTTTCCTAATTCCAAACAAGTGTTAGAATGTCTTGGTTTAACATTTTAATTTCTGTTTATGGTTTCTGATTTTTGAAATTTAATTCTTCTTCATTGGTCATTGATGGTGAGATTGTTGGTGATAATTCCTTGTTGCTAACAGGAGTCACATTTCTTCTCAGTATAAAGGATGAATAAAGCTGAAGATTTCATTTCACTTCTCACTTTTACTGGCATTAGTAATTGCTTCTTATTTTTCTTTATTGTTTCTCAATAACCAGATATAAGTTTACATTAACCAACAGTCCTAAAGTCTCAATAGTAATGATAGCAAAAAATTTAATGAAACTTAAATCAATAAAAAATCCAACTAACTAGAGTCTTCTAGTGGCTGTATTCTGAGTGTGGTTTACTTAGAAATTGACCAACATTTGCTAGTGAGGCTTTTAGCCCTGAGGATTTAAACACCATTTGGTTAACCGTAGATCTCCCTTCCCAAATACCCCAGTGGAGTAACTTTACTTAACATGACGAAACTGATGATACTTGTGTGAACTTGTGAGCATATAAATTTATAAGCATCCAAAACGCCTTAAAAAAAAATTAAGTTACTTCATAACGGAAAGTGAGCTAACTAGGGGCTGGCAAAAGTTGTACAAAATTAAAATTTCCTTGCTAAAATTTAAATTTTATGTGATTGCATTTCTAAAACTTTAAACTTCTGTTCTGGAATGGTTTCTATTCTTTGTAAATTGTGTATGAAACTAACTATAGCTTTTTCCATGCTCAACTCTAAGACAAAAAAAGGCAAACACCCTCAACAAGATACTTCTTAACTCTGTTTCAACACACACAGTTTGTTATTTTAGGAATCATGCCAAATTCTGAAAGAAACAGTGATTCTAAATCATAACCCTTGTTCTCTGATTGCTTGGAGCATAAGTGACCAAAGATGTGTGGAATTAAAACCTGTGGTTGATTTTTGTTCCTTTGAGAAGTGGTTTCTATATCTCTTCTCTTTAAGTCTAGATGGGCTTTTGATGCATTTGTAAACAGTAGAATGCAGAAGTGATGCTGTGTGTTTTCTGAGAATTAAAACCAGAGACTTAATTGTGCTGACTAAAGTCCACATAGTCAAAGCTGTAGTTTTGCCAGTAGTCATGTACAGATGTGAGAGTTGGACCATAAAGGAGGCTAAGTACTGAAGAACTGATGCTTTCGAGCTGTGATGCTGAAGAAGACTCTTGAGAGTCCCTTGGACAGCAAGGCGATCAAACCAGTCAATCCTAAAGGAAACCAGCCCTGAATATTTATTGGAAAGGACTGATTCTGACCGTGAAGCTCCATTGCTTTGGCCACCTGATGCAAGGAGCCAACTCACAGGAAAAGAACCTGTTGCTGGGAAAGATTGAGAGCAGAAGGGGAAGAGAGTGACAGCGGACAAGATAGTTGGATGGCATTACCAACTCGGTGAACATGAATTTGAGCCAATTCACAGAAATAATGAAGAGCAGTGAAGCCTGACCTACTGCAGTCCATGGGGTTGCAAAGAGTCAGGTATGACTTAGGGACTGAGCAGAAAGTCAGGGAAGACATTTCATGGTTACAGCACTAAGCTTTCATGTAAGAAGTCTTACTATCCTAGGCTGCCAGCCTGAAAGAGTCTCTAGGAAGCGTCTTTCAGAGCTCCCAGCCAAGCACCAGATATGAGGGAATGAGCTTTCAGGGCACTCCCACTCCCAGCCATCCTGTCAGCCCATTTCCTGTATCCCCATTTAAGGCCCTGACACCATGGCATGACCACAAACTGTCCTCACTGTGCCCCGTCCATATTTCTGATTCACAGAAAGCATGAACACAGTAAAACTGTCATTATTTTATACCACCAAGTTTAGGGTGGTTTATTATACCAAAGTGGTTCTAGGAACGAAGACCTTGGTTTAAGATGTGCTGTGGTAAAATAGATAATTTCTGCCTAGGAAGGTTTTCCGGAAGCAATGGCATCGGAACTCAGCTCTTGGTGAAGAGTAGGAGTCTATTAAGTAAAGAAGGTAGGAGAAAGAGTCCTCAGGCTGAGGGATGGTATGGAAAAGTATGAAATGAAGACCAAATGATGCATTTGGTGGGTGACAAGAAGTTTTCTGTGGAAGTGCATTGGTTAGTTAAAGCCCAAAAGGCAGACATAAAGGTAGACATTTTGTAATATACATATATATATATATATATATTTTTTTTTTTTTTTCCTCTGTTAAGGGAGTTTCAACTACAGCTTTACCAGAGTACAACACAATAATCAGACCTGTATCATAGAAAGATAGTTTATTTGCATCTGTTGGAAAATGGGCTAAAGGAAAAAACAATAAAAGGTAAGGAGAAAAGTCAGTTATATACTTCAGATGACAGATGATCAAAGCTGAGATATATGATTTTCTTATAGTGGCAAAATAAGATCAGTTAAGTAACAATGGTTATTTATATTGTTAATCATTTATTTACTGAATATGTCTGTTCAAGCCTTAATAATTAAATGCTACAGCCAGCTCTACATTTTGGCAAATTGAACCAATGCCTTTACAAAGGATAGATCTCATCACATTTGTGAATGATACTTCTGAATGCCATGTAACAGCTTCCTTCACTATGAATTTTGGAAAATTATGATTAAATAATACTATTTTTTTCATTTTTTAAGACTGATTTCAGTTGGACATTTAAAGAAACAAGAACAAATTGTACCAGTTAACACATTACTGGAACCATATGTTGCACTTATGCTACTTCCTCAACATAAACATTAGTTAGTAAAAAACAATATGTTTAGAAAAATGAGCTTTCAGGGCACTCCACTCCCGCCATTCATTTCCTGTATCCCCATTTAAGGCCCTGACACCATGGCATGACCACAAACTGTCCTCACTGTGCCGTCCATATTTCTGATTCACAGAAAGCATGAACACAGTAAAACTGTCATTATTTTATACCACCAAGTTTAGGGTGGTTTATTATACCAAAGTGGTTCTAGGAACGAAGACCTTGGTTTAAGATGTGCTGTGGTAAAATAGATAATTTCTGCCTAGGAAGGTTTTCCGGAAGCAATGGCATCGGAACTCAGCTCTTGGTGAAGAGTAGGAGTCTATTAAGTAAAGAAGGTAGGAGAAAGAGTCCTCAGGCTGAGGGATGGTATGGAAAAGTATGAAATGAAGACCAAATGATGCATTTGGTGGGTGACAAGAAGTTTTCTGTGGAAGTGCATTGGTTAGTTAAAGCCCAAAAGGCAGACATAAAGGTAGACATTTTGTAATATACATATATATATATATATATATTTTTTTTTTTTTTTCCTCTGTTAAGGGAGTTTCAACTACAGCTTTACCAGAGTACAACACAATAATCAGACCTGTATCATAGAAAGATAGTTTATTTGCATCTGTTGGAAAATGGGCTAAAGGAAAAACAATAAAAGGTAAGGAGAAAAGTCAGTTATATACTTCAGATGACAGATGATCAAAGCTGAGATATATGATTTTCTTATAGTGGCAAAATAAGATCAGTTAAGTAACAATGGTTATTTATATTGTTAATCATTTATTTACTGAATATGTCTGTTCAAGCCTTAATAATTAAATGCTACAGCCAGCTCTACATTTTGGCAAATTGAACCAATGCCTTTACAAAGGATAGATCTCATCACATTTGTGAATGATACTTCTGAATGTCATGTAACAGCTTCCTTCACTATGAATTTTGGAAAATTATGATTAAATAATAATACTATTTTTTCATTTTTTAAGACTGATTTCAGTTGGACATTTAAAGAAACAAGAACAAATTGTACCAGTTAACACATTACTGGAACCATATGTTGCACTTATGCTACTTCCTCAACATAAACATTAGTTAAGTAAAAAAACAAATTTTGAAAAAAAATTTGTAAGTTATGTAATCATAAAGATATCACAATGAAAAAGTATATAATACTTTTTAAAAAGATTTATTTATTTATTTTGGTGGGGGTGGGGTGAGCAGGCGGGCCACTTCTATTGGTCTTTCATTTGTCCATTTTCATCCATCTTTTTTTTTCTTTGGCCCATGTGGGCCTCCCATTGCAGCAGCCTCTGTTGTCGCAGAGCATCGGCTCTGGGCACATGCGCTCCAGAGCTCCAGCTTGGTAATTGGACACATCAGTACAACCACTCCGCGGCACGTGGGATCTTCCCAGGCCAGGACTCGAACTGGTGCCCCTTGTACTGCAAGCAGTGTCCTTACCCACTGGACCACCAAGGAAGCCCTATATAATTCTTTTTTTTTTTTTTTTTTTGGTTCTTTTTCTTTTATTATGCTTTATTTTAAAGGTTTTACAGAGTTTTGTTGTTCACAGACATATATGTTCTCAGATCAGTCATATGCATATCCATGGACCCCACCCCCCTAGTTCCCCCCATCCCACCCATCCAGACCTTCACCCCAAGCCATTGTAAGCACTCCTATTCCCTTAACACTATGACACTAGCTATCTTTTCCACACATAACAGTATAGGTTTCCATGTTACTCCCTCCATGCTTCCCCCTCCCTGTTTCTTCCCCACAATGTCCCTCTGTCTATGCTCTGTCTGTTTTTCCATGAGTTCCCTGAGTGTGTTATCAAGACCGTCCTACCAGATTCCATATATATGTGTTAGTATACTCTATTTATCTTTCTCTTTTTGACTTACTTCACTTTTTATGATAGGTTCTAGAGCCAGCCACTTCATTAGGACTGAGTCTTCTGCATTTCTCTTAACAGCTGAGTAGTATTCCATTGTATATATGTACCAGAACTTCTGTATCCATTCATTCGTCGATGGACATCTAGGTTGCTTCCATGTTTTGGCTATTGTATAGAGAGCTGCAATGAACATTGGGGTACAGGTGCTTCTTTCAGTTTTGATTTCATCAGGATATAAGCCTAATAGTGGGATTGCTGGGTCGTAGGGTGCTTCTATTTTGAGTTTTTGAAGAAATCTCCATACTGTCTTCCATAGAGGCTGTATCAATTGACATTCCCACCAGCAAGGCAAGAGGGTTCCCTTTTCTCCGCACCCTCTCCAGCACTTACTGTCTGCAGATTTTTTGATGATGGCCATTCTGACGGGTGTGAGGTGGTATCTCATTGTAGTTTTAATTTGCATTTCTCTAATAATAAGCGAGGTTGAGCATCGTTTCATGTGCTTTTGGGCCATCTGTATGTCCTCTTTGGAGAGACGTCTCTTTAGATCTTCTTCCCATTTTTTGATTGGGTTGTTCGTTTTCCCTGTGCTGAGTTGTCTGAGTTGCTTGTAGATTTTGGAGAGTAATTCTTTGTCTGTTGTTTCATTTGCTATGATTTTCTCCCACTCTGTGGGGTGTCTGTCCAGCTTTTTTGTAATTTCTTTTGCTGTACAAAAGCTTTTAAGTTTCATGAGGCCCCATATGTTCATTTTTCTTTTCAGTTCCGCTATTTTAGTAGGTGGGTCAGAGAAGATCTTGCTTTGATTGATGTCCTTGAGGATTTTGCCTATATTCTCCTCTAAGAGTTTGATGGTTCCTGGTCTTACATTTAGATCTTTAATCCATTTTGAGTTGATCTTAGTGTATCGTGTCAGGGAATGTTCCAACTTCATTTTTTTGCATGTAACTGTCCAATTTTCCCAGCACCACTTGTTGAAGAGGCTGTCTTTGTCCCATTTTATAGTTTCTTCTCCTTTGTCAAAAATAAGGTACCCACAGGTGCGTGGGTTTATCTCTGGGTTCTCGATCTTATTCCATTGGTCTATAGTTCTGTTTTTGTGCCAGTACCATACTGTCTTGAGGACTGTTGCTTTGTAGTAGAGTCTGAAGTTAGGGAGGCTGATTCCTCCAGCTCCGTTTTTCTTTCTCAGGATTGCTTTGGCTATTCGAGGTCTTTTGTGTTTCCATATGAACTGTGTTATTCTTTGGTCTAGTTCTGTGAAGAATGTCAATGGAAGTTGAATAGGTATTGCATTGAATCTGTAGATGATATTTGGTAGCATGGTCATTTTCACAATATTGATTCTTCCAACCCAGGAACATGGACTACCTCTCCCATCTGTTTAAGTCTTCTTTAATTTCTTTCATAAGTGTCTTGTAATTTTCTGTGTACAGTTCTTTTGTTTCTTTGGGTAGGTTTATTCCAGAAATTTGGTTCTTTTGGTTGCGATGGTGAAGGGGATTGCCTCTTTGATTTTGTTTTCTGATTTTTCATTGTTTGTGTATAGGAATGCCAGTGATTTCTGTGTGTTGACTTTGTATCCTGCGACTTTGCTGAATTCATTGATTAGCTCTAGTAGCTTTGTAACTGTGTCTTTGGGCTTTTCTATGTATAATATCATGTCGTCTGCAAAAAGAGAGAGCTTGACTTCTTCCTTCCCAATCTGGATTCCTTTGATTTTTTTCTCTTCTCTTATTGCTGTTGCTAGAACTTCCAGGACTATGTTGAATAGCAATGATGAAAGTGGACACCCCTGTCTTGTTCCTGATCTTAGAGGAAATGCTTTCAGTTTTTCACCATTGAGGACAATGTTCGCTGTGGGCTTCTCATATATGGCTTTCACTATGTTGAGATAAGTTCCTTCTATGCCCATTTTCTGAAGAGTTTTTATCATAAATGGGTGTTGTACTTTGTCAAAGGCTTTTTCTGTATCTATTGAGATGATCATGTGATTTTTGTCTCTCAATTTGTTGATATGGTGTATCACATTGATTGATTTGCAGATGTTGAAGAATCCTTGCATGCCTGGGATGAACCCGACTTGATCGTGATGTATGAATTTTTTGATGTGTCGTTGAATTCTGTTTGCTAGGATTTTGTTGAGGATCTTGGAATCTAAGTTCATCAGGAAAATTCGTCTGTAATTTTCCTTTTTTGTGTTGTCTTTGCCTGGTTTTGGTATCAGGGTGATGGTGGCCTCATAGAATGTGTTTGGAAGTTTTCCTTCCTGTGCAATTTTTAAAAAGAGTTTTAGAAGGACAGGCATTAGCTCTTCTTTAAATGTTTGGTAGAATTCGGCTGTGAAGCAATCTGGCTCTAGTTCTGTGAAGAATGTCAATGGAAGTTGAATAGGTATTGCATTGAATCTGTAGATGATATTTGGTAGCATGGTCATTTTCACAATATTGATTCTTCCAACCCAGGAACATGGACTACCTCTCCCATCTGTTTAAGTCTTCTTTAATTTCTTTCATAAGTGTCTTGTAATTTTCTGTGTACAGTTCTTTTGTTTCTTTGGGTAGGTTTATTCCAGAAATTTGGTTCTTTTTGTTGGCATGGTGAAGGGGATTGCCTCTTTGATTTTGTTTTCTGATTTTTCATTGTTTGTGTATAGGAATGCCAGTGATTTCTGTGTGTTGACTTTGTATCCTGCGACTTTGCTGAATTCATTGATTAGCTCTAGTAGCTTTGTAACTGTGTCTTTGGGCTTTTCTATGTATAATATCATGTCGTCTGCAAAAAGAGAGAGCTTGACTTCTTCCTTCCCAATCTGGATTCCTTTGATTTTTTTCTCTTCTCTTATTGCTGTTGCTAGAACTTCCAGGACTATGTTGAATAGCAATGATGAAAGTGGACACCCCTGTCTTGTTCCTGATCTTAGAGGAAATGCTTTCAGTTTTTCACCATTGAGGACAATGTTCGCTGTGGGCTTCTCATATATGGCTTTCACTATGTTGAGATAAGTTCCTTCTATGCCCATTTTCTGAAGAGTTTTTATCATAAATGGGTGTTGTACTTTGTCAAAGGCTTTTTCTGTATCTATTGAGATGATCATGTGATTTTTGTCTCTCAATTTGTTGATATGGTGTATCACATTGATTGATTTGCAGATGTTGAAGAATCCTTGCATGCCTGGGATGAACCCGACTTGATCGTGATGTATGAATTTTTTGATGTGTCGTTGAATTCTGTTTGCTAGGATTTTGTTGAGGATCTTGGAATCTAAGTTCATCAGGAAAATTCGTCTGTAATTTTCCTTTTTTGTGTTGTCTTTGCCTGGTTTTGGTATCAGGGTGATGGTGGCCTCATAGAATGTGTTTGGAAGTTTTCCTTCCTGTGCAATTTTTTGAAAGAGTTTTAGAAGGACAGGCATTAGCTCTTCTTTAAATGTTTGGTAGAATTCGGCTGTGAAGCCATCTGGCTCTGGGCTTTTATTTTTGGGTAAATTTTTAATCACAGATTCAATTTCTGAGCTTGTGATTGGGTTGTTCAAATTTTCTTACCCATGAAACTGTCCATTTCATCCAGGTTGTCCAGTTTGTTGCCATAGAGTTGCCCATAATAGTCCCTTAGAATCCTTTGGATTTCTGCATTATCTGTTGTAATCTCTCCTTTTTCGTTTTTGATTTTGTTGATCTGGTTCTTCTCTCTCTTTCCCTTGATGAGTCTGGCCAGAGGCTTGTCAATTTTGTTTCCCTTTTCAAAGAACCAGCTTTTTGTTTTATTTATCCATACTATAGTTTCTTTCATTTCTTTCTGATTTATTTCTGCTCTAGTCTTTATAATTTCTTGTCTTCTGCTGGCTTTGGGATGTTTTTGTTCTTCTTTTTCCAATTGTTTTAAGCGGAGGGTTAGGTCATCTGCTTCATATTTTCCTAGTTTCTTGAGGTGGGATTGTATTGCTATAAATTTCCCTCTTAGAACTGCTTTTGCGGTATCCCATAGGTTTTGCATGGTCGTATGTTCATTGTCATTTTCTCCTAGGAATTTTTAAATTTCTCCTTTGATTTCCTCAGTAATCAGTTGGTTTTTTAGGTATGTGTTGTTTAATAACCATGTGTTTGTGTTTTTAGCGGTTTTTTTCCTGTAGTTGATCTCTAGTCTCATTGCATTGTGGTCTGAGAAGATGGGTGATATAATTTCAGTTTTCTTGAATTGACTTAGGTTAGATTTGTGGCCCAAGATGTGGTCTATCCTGGAGAATGTTCCGTGAGCACTTGAGAAGAAAGTGTATTCTTCTGCTTTTGGGTGGAACGTCCTAAAGATATCGATGAGGTCCATCTTTTCTAGTGTGGCATTTAAGGGTTGTGTTTCTTTATTAGTTTTCTGTTTAAATGATCTAGCCATTGGTGTGAGAGGAGTGTTAAAGTCTCCTACTATTACTGTGTTATTGTTGATTTCTTCTTTTAAGTCTGAAAGTATCTGTCTTATGTATTGAGGTGCCCCTGTGTTGCATGCGTAGATGTTCATGACTGTTATATCTTCCTCTTGGATGGATCCTTTGATCATGATATAGTGACCTGCCTTGTCTCTTAAAATCTTCATTACGTTAAAATCTATTTTGTCTGATATGAGGATTCCTACCCCAGCATTCTTTTGATTTCCATTTGCATGGAATATCTTTTTCCAGCCTCTCACTTTCAGTCTATGGGTGTCTCTAGGTCTGAAGTGGGTCTCTTGTAAACAGCATGTATATGGGTCATGTTTCTTGATGCATTCAGCCAACCTGTGTTGTTTGGTTGGAGCATTTAATCCATTTACATTCAGAGTAATTATTGATACAAATGTTCCTATTGTCATCTTAGAAGTTTGGGGTTTGATTTGTAGGACTTCTTCTACTCTTGTATTTATTGGCTATATCAGGCCCTTTAACACTTGTTGTCGGGCTGGTTTTGTGGTACAGAATTCTTTTAGTTTTTGTCTGTCTGAGAAGCTTTTGACTTCTCCATCGATTTTGAATGAGATTCTTGCTGGGTGGAGAATTCGTGGTTGAAGGTTATTCTCTTTTAGCCGTTTAAATGTGTCCTGCTATTCTCTTCTGGCCTGCAGGGTTTCTGTAGAGAGATCCGCAGTTAGACGTATGGGGTTTCCTTTATATGTTATTTGTTGTTTGCTTCTAGCTGCTTTTAGTAATCTGTCTTTATATTTAGTCTGTGTTAGTTTGATTAGAATGTGCCTTGGTGTGTTTCTTCTGGGGTTTATCCTGTATGGAACTCTTTGTGCTTCTTGGACGTGGTTGACTGTTTCCTTTCCCATGCTGGGGAAGTTTTCAGCTATAACCTCTTCAAGAATTTTTTCGTAACCTTTCTTCCCCTCTTCTTCCTCTGGAACTCCTATAATTCTAATGTTGGTGTGTTTGATAGTGTCCCATAGGTCTTTTATGCCATCCTCAGTTCTTTTAATTCTTTCGGCTTTGTTCTGTTCCTCACCAGTTATTTCTACCAGTCTATCTTCCAGCTCGCTTATCCGTTCTTCAGCCTCCTATACTCTACTGTTGAGGCCTTCTATAGTATTTTTGAGTTCAGCAATTGAGATGGTGGTCTCTATTTGCTTATTTTTCATTTCCTGCATGTCTTTTCTCAATGCACTAATTTCCTCTAATATTCTGTTTTCGGTGTTTTGTATCCTCATTAGTATAGTTTTTCTGAATTCTTTCAGATAATTTGTCTATCTCCTCCTCTGTCATTTGAAGCTGTGATTCTCTAGCTTGGTCCTTCATTTGTGCAGTGTTTCTCTGTCGTTTCATTATTAGGTTAGTTTTTGTTTCTTTGTGGGTGTCTGTGTGTATAGAGTTCTTTTCCCCACCAGGCTTCTTGGTTGAATTCTCCCTTTCTTTGGGTTTCTGTCCTTCTAGAAGGGTTCAGTAGTTTGTGTCTTGGGTGGTGTTAGGTCTTGTTTACAGGTGAACAATCTCTAGTGTTGTATGATCTTTGATAGTGTGGGGTCTTGGAATCAGGGCTTCTACTCCGAGGATCCTTGGTTTGATGATTGATCAGGGGGTGTAGGCTCTATGTCTGGTTTGCTATGCTGTTCCGTGATATTAGTTCAAATACTAGCATCTGAGGAGCAAGAGGTATGTCCCTAATGGGTGACAGTCATAAAAGCATGCAGTTGTTTTCTAACATAGTCATAAGATATACATATGTACACAACAATAACCACATCTAACCAGTCTTACAATGACAAAGCATAGGAAATTTTTCTGGCAAACGACACGATCAAAGATGGTACTTGCCCGTTAAGCTCTGAATTAATTAAAATAGTGCCTGGAAAAATAGATCTTGGGTAAGGTCCTGGCTTGGACTATTTCATTGAAAGCAATTTTTAACTAAGACATGTGTTGGGGGTGAGGAGGTGGAGAGTGTATGGGTAATGAGAAGAAATAGATTCGACTTGGAAGGATTTTATAGGGTTATGTAGCCAAGATTAGTGTGTTATATTGTTTAGTGCAGCTGGAAGAGAATAGTGGAGACAGGAAGGTAGGAAATATTTATCTTTATGCCATCCTCAGTTCTTTTAATTCTTTCGGCTTTGTTCTGTTCCTCACCAGTTATTTCTACCAGTCTATCTTCCAGCTCGCTTATCCGTTCTTCAGCCTCCTATACTCTACTGTTGAGGCCTTCTATAGTATTTTTGAGTTCAGCAATTGAGATGGTGGTCTCTATTTGCTTATTTTTCATTTCCTGCATGTCTTTTCTCAATGCACTAATTTCCTCTAATATTCTGTTTTCGGTGTTTTGTATCCTCATTAGTATAGTTTTTCTGAATTCTTTCAGATAATTTGTCTATCTCCTCCTCTGTCATTTGAAGCTGTGATTCTCTAGCTTGGTCCTTCATTTGTGCAGTGTTTCTCTGTCGTTTCATTATTAGGTTAGTTTTTGTTTCTTTGTGGGTGTCTGTGTGTATAGAGTTCTTTTCCCCACCAGGCTTCTTGGTTGAATTCTCCCTTTCTTTGGGTTTCTGTCCTTCTAGAAGGGTTCAGTAGTTTGTGTCTTGGGTGGTGTTAGGTCTTGTTTACAGGTGAACAATCTCTAGTGTTGTATGATCTTTGATAGTGTGGGGTCTTGGAATCAGGGCTTCTACTCCGAGGATCCTTGGTTTGATGATTGATCAGGGGGTGTAGGCTCTATGTCTGGTTTGCTATGCTGTTCCGTGATATTAGTTCAAATACTAGCATCTGAGGAGCAAGAGGTATGTCCCTAATGGGTGACAGTCATAAAAGCATGCAGTTGTTTTCTAACATAGTCATAAGATATACATATGTACACAACAATAACCACATCTAACCAGTCTTACAATGACAAAGCATAGGAAATTTTTCTGGCAAACGACACGATCAAAGATGGTACTTGCCCGTTAAGCTCTGAATTAATTAAAATAGTGCCTGGAAAAATAGATCTTGGGTAAGGTCCTGGCTTGGACTATTTCATTGAAAGCAATTTTTAACTAAGACATGTGTTGGGGGTGAGGAGGTGGAGAGTGTATGGGTAATGAGAAGAAATAGATTCGACTTGGAAGGATTTTATAGGGTTATGTAGCCAAGATTAGTGTGTTATATTGTTTAGTGCAGCTGGAAGAGAATAGTGGAGACAGGAAGGTAGGAAATATTTATCTAGGGGGTAGTGATATATAGGAGAAAGTTTTAGATTTAGAACATAGAGGGAGGAAGGAGTGGGAAAGAGGAAAGAAAATTAGAAGTTCAAGAATTAAATTTTTTTAAAAAAAAATTAATAATTAAAAATCAAAAAAAGAAATTAAAAATTAAAAACGGGAAGAGAAATTTAATAAGAAGAGACCAAAGAGAAGAAAAGAAAAAAAAAAAAAAAAACCCAAACCTGACCGAGCAAATGAATAAACAGAACCGTCCGCAACAGATAAGCAAAGAAGCTAAATACTGTCCCTGGTTTTTATCCTCTCATCTGTCTGGAAACCAGTCTGCTCTCCATGGTGTTGTCTTATTGCAGCCTTTTCCTTATGGCACCGGTCTGCAAGCTCAGGTGCTGGCCGGGAAGGCAGGCTGATCCCAGTCCGTCGGGCGGGGGGCGTGGCGCGCGCGCAATCCCGTGTTGGGCGGGGGCGTCCTGGCTCTGCAGCGCACCCGCCGGTAGCCTCTGATACCTGCCCTTCTCCCGGCTTCCTCTGCTGCGGGTGTAGCTATGGGGGTGCAGCTATGGGGGTGCACGGGCTCCTCCGCCACTCGCGCGCGCGCACTGCCGGTTACGCCTCCAAGTCCCAAAGGCAGGCACAAGCTTCCCCGTCTGGTTTGAGCCCGGTCCCTGGCCAGCAATCTGTGGGCGACTTCCCCTTCAGCTAGTCCCACACGAGGAGTGTTTGAACTCACCGGGTGCCAGGCGGAAAGTCGCAATTTTCGCCCGGCCGAGCGGCGCGATTTTCACACTGGGTGCTCCCTCCCGTCTCCCTCGGTCGTTAGGCAGCACTCCCCGCATTACCTCCGGCCTTAGGTCGCTAGGCAGCAAGCGTGTTCTGCCCGGCCCTGCTCGACCCTGCTCTGGTATCCTATCTTCGCAGTGTCTTAATTTCTGCCAGTGATCAGGGCGGATTCTTGGAGTTTTCACGCTGATCGCTGCCCTCTCCCCAGAGCCTCCGCTCAGGCTTCCTTTTAGGGCACTTGCTTGCGCGCTCTCCGTCGGTGCGATCTGGCGTGGGGGTTAGGATAGAGGATTCTTAGAACCATAGCTCCGGGAAATTTCTGGCTGTTCACTCTTCTACTCCCGCGGACCTATGGAATTCTTCTGTCGTCTAGTGGCTGGTTTGTTGGTGGTGGTTCTTTTCTTGGTTAGTTCTGGTGATTCTGTTGGGGAGCTGGTGAAATCTTCCCCTCACTCCTCAGCCATCTTGGCTCCCTCCTCTATAATTCTTAATAAAGGATTTTCCACAGCTTTCCATGTGGACTGGATTGCAGTTTAGTTGTGACATTTGAACTTTTATTCAAATCATAATACTATCCATGTAATAAACTTTTCCAGGGCAGAAACTTTTGTTAGGCCATTCTCCAGTCATGCTGAGCATATAGACTGAATATTCCATGGCTTGCACTGCCTTATCTCACACTTTGTCACCAGTGGTGGGGAGGATTCCATGGTGCAGCCTTTTCCTTATGGCACGGTCTGCAAGCTCAGGTGCTGGCCGGGAAGGCAGGCTGATCCCAGTCCGTTGGGCAGGGGGCTGTGGCGCGCGTGCAATCCTGTGTTGGGCGGGGGCGTCCTGGCTCTGATGCGCACCCGCCGGTAGCCTCTGATACCTGCTCTTCTCCCGGCTTCCCTTGCTGCGGGTGTAGCTATGGGGGTGCAGCTGTGCAGGTGCACGGGCTCCTCCGCCACTGGCGCGCGCACACTGCCGGCTACGCCTCCAAATCCCAAAGGCAGGCTCAAGCTTCCCCGTCTGGTTTGAGCCCGGTCCCTGGCCAGCAATCTGTGGGCGACTTCCCCTTCAGCTAGTCCCACACGAGGAGTGTTTGAACTCACCGGGTGCCAGGCGGAAAGTCGCAATTTTCGCCCGGCCGAGCGGCGCGATTTTCACACTGGGTGCTCCCTCCCGTCTCCCTCGGTCGTTAGGCAGCACTCCCCGCATTACCTCCGGCCTTAGGTCGCTAGGCAGCAAGCGTGTTCTGCCCGGCCCTGCTCGACCCTGCTCTGGTATCCTATCTTCGCAGTGTCTTAATTTCTGCCAGTGATCAGGGCGGATTCTTGGAGTTTTCACGCTGATCGCTGCCCTCTCCCCAGAGCCTCCGCTCAGGCTTCCTTTTAGGGCACTTGCTTGCGCGCTCTCCGTCGGTGCGATCTGGCGTGGGGGTTAGGATAGAGGATTCTTAGAACCATAGCTCCGGGAAATTTCTGGCTGTTCACTCTTCTACTCCCGCGGACCTATGGAATTCTTCTGTCGTCTAGTGGCTGGTTTGTTGGTGGTGGTTCTTTTCTTGGTTAGTTCTGGTGATTCTGTTGGGGAGCTGGTGAAATCTTCCCCTCACTCCTCAGCCATCTTGGCTCCCTCCTCTATAATTCTTAATAAAGGATTTTCCACAGCTTTCCATGTGGACTGGATTGCAGTTTAGTTGTGACATTTGAACTTTTATTCAAATCATAATACTATCCATGTAATAAACTTTTCCAGGGCAGAAACTTTTGTTAGGCCATTCTCCAGTCATGCTGAGCATATAGACTGAATATTCCATGGCTTGCACTGCCTTATCTCACACTTTGTCACCAGTGGTGAGGGATAGGGATTTGTTTTAAAAACATTCTAAACAACTTGGTTTTACTTTACACTTCAGTTACATTTTTAAAGTCAATTGAAAAGTTTAATCCTTTTAATTCAAAATCAAAACCCGCAGAATTTTGTAGATTGCTTCCATCTGCCTTCTCGCTGTTTCTGGCATGTTTCCTCAAGACAGAACATCTCCCAGAATCTTAGCAGAGACCCTCTGCATTTGCCAATAATACCACATTGAATTCATATACTTTGTGAAGAAATGGTTTTTGTTTGTTCATTTCGTGTATCACTTATATGATACCCATTTTATTGAGAAGCTATATGATGTAAATGACTGTCCAAGATAGTCTTGTCTCCTTTAAAAGGGTCTGGTTGCCTCATGACCCTTGGTGACCCATTCCATGAAAAGCCCAGGAAAATATTCAGGAACAGTTAAGGGCAGACTGATACTCAACAGATCCTAAGAGAAGGAGAGATAGGTAGGCCACAGCACAGGATGGCACTGAGGACAGGTGTGATGCTTTCTTAGCCAAGGAATTTATAATTAGACTGGATGATTTTGAGACCAGTAAGAATCAAGTTCACTAGCAAGTATTAAAATAATGGGAAAACCTGCTGATTAAAATAGAAACTGAACTCTTACTGTAAAATAAAAGACCACAGAACTTTAAGAGAGAGAAAAAGAGAAGGCAGGGGTAACCTAACAAAACAGTATTTATTTTCTAGGAAACTACATTCATTCTTATTTATTTATAGGTCAAAAAAATTATACCAGTGAAAAAATTCACCAAGTATTTCCCTGAAGAAAAAAAGCATGTGCTTATTAAGTGTTAGAAAGGAGGTTTACTGGTGATTAGACTAATTAAGGATTAAAACTCGGTTCTGAATAAGACAGAATAAGTCCATACATAAGTACATAGCTAGTTTTTTTTTTCTTTTTAAGTCCCATTGTTTATTGGTTTCAAATAAGTGTGAGCAATTGTTAGGTTTGGTTTGGTTTGGGTCTGGTGTGCAAAGGTTACTGAAAGTGCGCAGTTTAGACATACTATATTAATTTGCAGGCCCCATGTAAAATGAAAATGCAGAGCCTCTTTGTTCAAAATTATTGAGTTTCAAGATAGTGACAACAGAACAGCGAAGCAGGGATGAAGCCCTTTTGAGCTGGTGACCTTGTGTGGCTTGACAGCACAGTTGCACGCCCGGGAAGGTGACGTTGTCTGCAGTTCTTCAACAGCCTTCCTCGCTCGAGTTGTCATAGTGAAACTCTGCGTCTGTGTCGTTATCCCCTAGACAGCGGCTGTGGTTAGTGTAGGTTCAGGGGAGCTCAGCCGCTCAGGGTTTCTTCTACCTTAGACCATTTGTTTGTTCACTTTGTATCCCAAGCATCTCTCAACAGTCACTGACGCCACAGTAAGCGCTCAGTAAATAGAGGATAGGGTAGGTGATGGATGATGTGATTGCCAGCCTGTCTCAATGATTCTGGTTCAGTTCATCTCTAGATAAGCAGCCCCAGTGTGAATTCTTTTGAATTTCAGGTCATATTGCACAGACCTTGCAAATACCTTCTCCAGCCAGCTTGGAGGTTTCTTTTAACTCTAGGCCATGTGAGCCCTGTTCTTACTCAGATCTGTTTCCCTGTTAAGTGTTCCTAGCCAAGGAATTTATAATTAGACTGGATGATTTTGAGACCAGTAAGAATCAAGTTCACTAGCAAGTATTAAAATAATGGGAAAACCTGCTGATTAAAATAGAAACTGAACTCTTACTGTAAAATAAAAGACCACAGAACTTTAAGAGAGAGAAAAAGAGAAGGCAGGGGTAACCTAACAAAACAGTATTTATTTTCTAGGAAACTACATTCATTCTTATTTATTTATAGGTCAAAAAAATTATACCAGTGAAAAAATTCACCAAGTATTTCCCTGAAGAAAAAAAGCATGTGCTTATTAAGTGTTAGAAAGGAGGTTTACTGGTGATTAGACTAATTAAGGATTAAAACTCGGTTCTGAATAAGACAGAATAAGTCCATACATAAGTACATAGCTAGTTTTTTTTTTTCTTTTTAAGTCCCATTGTTTATTGGTTTCAAATAAGTGTGAGCAATTGTTAGGTTTGGTTTGGTTTGGGTCTGGTGTGCAAAGGTTACTGAAAGTGCGCAGTTTAGACATACTATATTAATTTGCAGGCCCCATGTAAAATGAAAATGCAGAGCCTCTTTGTTCAAAATTATTGAGTTTCAAGATAGTGACAACAGAACAGCGAAGCAGGGATGAAGCCCTTTTGAGCTGGTGACCTTGTGTGGCTTGACAGCACAGTTGCACGCCCGGGAAGGTGACGTTGTCTGCAGTTCTTCAACAGCCTTCCTCGCTCGAGTTGTCATAGTGAAACTCTGCGTCTGTGTCGTTATCCCCTAGACAGCGGCTGTGGTTAGTGTAGGTTCAGGGGAGCTCAGCCGCTCAGGGTTTCTTCTACCTTAGACCATTTGTTTGTTCACTTTGTATCCCAAGCATCTCTCAACAGTCACTGACGCCACAGTAAGCGCTCAGTAAATAGAGGATAGGGTAGGTGATGGATGATGTGATTGCCAGCCTGTCTCAATGATTCTGGTTCAGTTCATCTCTAGATAAGCAGCCCCAGTGTGAATTCTTTTGAATTTCAGGTCATATTGCACAGACCTTGCAAATACCTTCTCCAGCCAGCTTGGAGGTTTCTTTTAACTCTAGGCCATGTGAGCCCTGTTCTTACTCAGATCTGTTTCCCTGTTAAGTGTTCCTGAAATGTTTAAAGTAATAGATGAGAATAATTTGAGCCCTAACCAAGTTAAGGCTGGGATAATGCTCACCTCCCCGGCAAAAGATGTCTGTGTCATAATTCCTGGAACCTGAGACTATGTTAGAGCACATGACAAAAGAAAATTCAGGTTGCAGATAGATTAAAGTCACCAATTAGCTGACCATAAAAGTAGTTAAATTATCCTGGATTATTTAGATAGGTCCAGTGCATCACAAAGGCTCTTAGGGGAGAAAGGGGCAGAAGGAGAGTCAGAGAAAGAGATGTGACAAAGGAAGCAGGGCCAGAGTGATGTGCTGTGAGAAGGTTCCCACCTGGCATTTCTGGCTTTGGGGATGGAAGGAGGGAGTAGCCTCTGGAAGACTTTCCGCTAGAGCTTCCAGAGGGGAACACAGCTCTGCCAGCCCCTTCATTTTAGCCCAGTGCAATGTGGGTCAGATTGCCACCCCCCAGAGCTGTAAGATAATGAATTTGTGTTGTTTTAAGCCACTCCGTTATGGTAATTTGTTACAGCAGCAGCAGGAAGCCAACAGCTGGTTCCACATTGCAAGTGAAACCATCACTCCTGGCCCCTGGTTCACTAGAAATCGCTAACCTCCAGGGCAGGGTATTATTTTCTGCCCATGTGTTTTCTACTTCTCATGGTAGCCTGAAGTAGAGTTCTGGTTGTTTTTTCTGTGTATTAATTTTTTTCATTGAACCAGCAAAATACATTTTTGGGTTCAGGCAAGTAGATGTTATGTTCTAGAGAAAGCTGTCAGTGCAGGCTGTTCTAGAAACACTAGTTTCCTGGGATTGTAGTAGTTCAGAGACAGTGCAAAAAGAGGTTTGGGCTGCCAAATTCATTTGTAATACTAAAGATAATCAAGCTACCTTTTTCTTAAAATGCTTTTAAAAATATAATCTGTGTATAAGTAGATTTTTTTTTTTTTTAATCTCAGTAGTTTAAAAGAATAGCCAGCAGGAACTATCTGTCTTTCAGCTCCAGCTCCTCTCTCCAGAGTCAGCCATTGCTGGTTTGTTGTGAATCCTTTCAGAGCTATTCTGATATTTTGTATACATATAAACGCACATCATATAGATATGTGTGTGTGTGCATATACACACATACCAATTTTCTGCACATATTCTGTTGTGCCTTGCTTTTGTTTTACTTAATAATTAACATGTTATGAAAGAACTTTAATAACTTTAAATATTATTAATTAATGTTAGAGGACTTAATGGAGAAATATTTTCCAAACTTTTGCAGATAGATTAAAGTCACCAATTAGCTGACCATAAAAGTAGTTAAATTATCCTGGATTATTTAGATAGGTCCAGTGCATCACAAAGGCTCTTAGGGGAGAAAGGGGCAGAAGGAGAGTCAGAGAAAGAGATGTGACAAAGGAAGCAGGGCCAGAGTGATGTGCTGTGAGAAGGTTCCCACCTGGCATTTCTGGCTTTGGGGATGGAAGGAGGGAGTAGCCTCTGGAAGACTTTCCGCTAGAGCTTCCAGAGGGGAACACAGCTCTGCCAGCCCCTTCATTTTAGCCCAGTGCAATGTGGGTCAGATTGCCACCCCCCAGAGCTGTAAGATAATGAATTTGTGTTGTTTTAAGCCACTCCGTTATGGTAATTTGTTACAGCAGCAGCAGGAAGCCAACAGCTGGTTCCACATTGCAAGTGAAACCATCACTCCTGGCCCCTGGTTCACTAGAAATCGCTAACCTCCAGGGCAGGGTATTATTTTCTGCCCATGTGTTTTCTACTTCTCATGGTAGCCTGAAGTAGAGTTCTGGTTGTTTTTTCTGTGTATTAATTTTTTTCATTGAACCAGCAAAATACATTTTTGGGTTCAGGCAAGTAGATGTTATGTTCTAGAGAAAGCTGTCAGTGCAGGCTGTTCTAGAAACACTAGTTTCCTGGGATTGTAGTAGTTCAGAGACAGTGCAAAAAGAGGTTTGGGCTGCCAAATTCATTTGTAATACTAAAGATAATCAAGCTACCTTTTTCTTAAAATGCTTTTAAAAATATAATCTGTGTATAAGTAGATTTTTTTTTTTTTTAATCTCAGTAGTTTAAAAGAATAGCCAGCAGGAACTATCTGTCTTTCAGCTCCAGCTCCTCTCTCCAGAGTCAGCCATTGCTGGTTTGTTGTGAATCCTTTCAGAGCTATTCTGATATTTTGTATACATATAAACGCACATCATATAGATATGTGTGTGTGTGCATATACACACATACCAATTTTCTGCACATATTCTGTTGTGCCTTGCTTTTGTTTTACTTAATAATTAACATGTTATGAAAGAACTTTAATAACTTTAAATATTATTAATTAATGTTAGAGGACTTAATGGAGAAAAATATTTTCCAAACATTTTGGAAAATGAAAAATAAGATTTCCTTTTTTAGAATGAAATCGTTTTCACTTAGAGTACTTCTCAGACACACTGCACAACACCAAGCTGCCTTCCTCTGGAATAGAAATGAGAATTAGTGACTCCCATCCACTGATGCGGCAAGAAGAGTATGAAGTTCAAAGTAAGGGAAACAAACCTAGGCTAATACCCTGGCTCCATTCTTGACTTGCCTGCCTGCTTACATGTACATTTACTGGCTGTGCTGCTTTGAGCGGGTAGGTTAACCTATTGAACCTTCTTGGTAATGTTGTACCTTATTCAGTCATTAGTTCATTAATTTTTACATGCACTCATTGGAACATGTATGAGGCAGGCTGTGTAAAGCAAAAAAGCAATGGCCTGGGCTTCCCTGGTGGTCCAGTGGGTGAAGAGTCCACCTTGAAGTGCAAGGGGCACCGGTTCGATCCCTGGCCTGGGAGGACCCCACATGCCGCAGAGCAGCTGGACCTGTGTGTCCAATTGTGAGCCAGTGCTCTCGAGCGCATGCAACCAGAGCCGGTGTTCTGCAACACGAGAGGCCACTGCAATGGGAGGCCCACACAGGCCAAAGAATAAAGATGGATGAAAATACATAAATAAAAAAACCAATAAAAGAGGCCAAAAAAAAAGCAATGGCCTATCTTAAAGCTGTGGAAAATCATTTTCTATTGATATGACAGTTTTCTACTTTTATAGGTACAGATCAGTAGTAGCAAGTATCACTTATATCACTTGAAAATTTATAAGGAATACAGAAAGTTTAATATAGGATTTTTCAAGTATTGATTTTTTAAAAGTAGGTATGGACTTAGATGTTGCTCATCCAATGAATTATCAGAGTAATGTTATTTATCTAAATAAAGTAAAGTAAGAAGGACAGGATCTTTCAATTTATTATGAAGTTCCTGCCTAAATTCTGACAGCTTTGTGGATTATGGGGTGCATTGATCTTAATATTTTATGACCTTAAATGTTGAGTTGGATAAAACTACAGAATCCTATTTTAAAGCTCACAATATAAATATTTTACACGGAAATTTTATAATTATTTCACAGTATCTATAAAGCACATAAGTACATTTAGCATTGGGTGGTTATTATTCATTATTCTATTGTCTGTGTTTTATTCACAATTACTTATTTCAAAAGCATGTTTCTATTTTCTTCTTGTTCTTGATAAAGTTAATCAGTGTACAAGTATTCATTAGGAAAAATATTTAGGAATTTAGTTAAAAATAACACAGTTTCTCTTATTTGCCATTTTGGTTTCCAAAAAGAAAGTTTCAATGTCTTTTCATTTTCTCAGACCAATGAAATGCTGTGTAGGCCTGTTGAATTCCAGACAATATTTAACACTTGTTTTACTGATTCCTGATGACTTCAGTCTGTTAATTTATTTAGGAGACGCTTTTGGTTTTTATAAGGTCAAGTAAAAATGTGTAGCTATTTTCCCATTTATTCGAGGTTCAAATATTTTTTGAATTACTAAAATCTAACTTGAAAATACAGTGGTAACTTTGGTGATGTCAAATCTTTAAGCCCATTGTTTTTTTTTTTTATCCACGGAAGAATAAATTGTGAGCCAGTGCTCTCGGCGCATGCAACCAGAGCCGGTGTTCTGCAACACGAGAGGCCACTGCAATGGGAGGCCCACACAGGCCAAAGAATAAAGATGGATGAAAATACATAAATAAAAACCAATAAAGAGGCCAAAAAAGCAATGGCCTATCTTAAAGCTGTGGAAAATCATTTTCTATTGATATGACAGTTTTCTACTTTTATAGGTACAGATCAGTAGTAGCAAGTATCACTTATATCACTTGAAAATTTATAAGGAATACAGAAAGTTTAATATAGGATTTTTCAAGTATTGATTTTTTAAAAGTAGGTATGGACTTAGATGTTGCTCATCCAATGAATTATCAGAGTAATGTTATTTATCTAAATAAAGTAAAGTAAGAAGGACAGGATCTTTCAATTTATTATGAAGTTCCTGCCTAAATTCTGACAGCTTTGTGGATTATGGGGTGCATTGATCTTAATATTTTATGACCTTAAATGTTGAGTTGGATAAAACTACAGAATCCTATTTTAAAGCTCACAATATAAATATTTTACGGAAATTTTATAATTATTTCACAGTATCTATAAAGCACATAAGTACATTTAGCATTGGGTGGTTATTATTCATTATTCTATTGTCTGTGTTTTATTCACAATTACTTATTTCAAAAGCATGTTTCTATTTTCTTCTTGTTCTTGATAAAGTTAATCAGTGTACAAGTATTCATTAGGAAAAATATTTAGGAATTTAGTTAAAAATAACACAGTTTCTCTTATTTGCCATTTTGGTTTCCAAAAAGAAAGTTTCAATGTCTTTTCATTTTCTCAGACCAATGAAATGCTGTGTAGGCCTGTTGAATTCCAGACAATATTTAACACTTGTTTTACTGATTCCTGATGACTTCAGTCTGTTAATTTATTTAGGAGACGCTTTTGGTTTTTATAAGGTCAAGTAAAAATGTGTAGCTATTTTCCCATTTATTCGAGGTTCAAATATTTTTTGAATTACTAAAATCTAACTTGAAAATACAGTGGTAACTTTGGTGATGTCAAATCTTTAAGCCCATTGTTTATAACTTCTCCATTTAAAAAATGTTTCTCTCACTGAGTTTGTTCCATAATGGCAACTCTATTAAGGCCAGTATGATAACTGCCTAGTTATTTAATAGTAGCAAGCACCTAACACTTGGACTTGGCTGGGGTTTTTTTGGTCATTTTGATGATGGTTTGATTTGTTACGTCCTGGAAAACAACCCATTAAGTATTTGACTTTTATTATTACAAAGAAATGTATGTCTCAACCAATGCTCAGGTCTGTTTGTGTCTTAATACATTGCCCTTACTTCATCTCACATCTTCATCCATTGCCATATATCTGACCTTTACCCCAGTCTCAGAGGAGAGTCAGAGATGAAGCGGGTGGGTGCCAGGGAAGTTGGTAGTAAAGCAAAGTTCTCTTTCTCTCTCTCTCTTTCTCTCTGTCTCTGTCCCTCTGTCTTTCTCTGTCTCTGGATAGATAGATAGAGGTATAACATCATAATGTGAGAGAAAGAGCCACATATCTGTAAACAATAAAACTCTGTAAAAGTTAAAAGTAAAATAAAAGTTAAAAAAAAAAAAAGAAATGGAAAAAAAAAAAGTTCTGCTTTGATGGCCAGGCAGGCAGTGACCATTGACAATTTTGCTAGATTTTTGCAATGATGGCTGAAGTCCAGGAGTTTTAAGACTTTTCTTCCAAAAAAAAAAAAAGCCTCTTCTTCTTGTCCATAATGAATCACATGCATAGCAGCATCCTTCCAGTTATTCTTCTCAACTCTAGGTAATGTGTAGTGGGTGAAAATGATTTACGTAACATGTGTTTGCAGATTCAGCAGTCAAAATTGTACAAAAAGCCAGCGTTTGGGTGGCAAACGGGAGTAGCACAGGCTGTGGGCACACAAAATTAACTAGGCTCTTGGCCTCTACAACAGCTCTTTCCCCTGCTTCTCCCCATATCCCCTGAATCATTCTATTTCAGCTTTTTATTCATTTCTCTCTCTTGCCTTCTGCTCCTGCAATTTTCATATTTCCTGGGATTCTCCAGGTGACTAATTGGTAAAGAACCCACCTGCCAATGCAGGAGATGTAGATTTGATCCCTGAGTTGGGAAGATTGCCTGGAAGGGAAAATGGTAATCCACTCCAGTATTTTTGCCTGGAAAATCCCATGGACAGAGGAGCCTGGTGGGCTGTAGTCCACGGGATCTCAAAGAATTGGACACAACTGAGCCTGTACACATGTACAAGGTCTATAGTAAACTTTTCGTCTCTGGTAGATTCTGTCTTCAACTCATTTGTCTTTGGTGGCTAGTGATGTGACAGTGACTGCTATCTCTGTACACTTAATCCAGTCATCTCCTCTGAACTCTATAAGCTCATATACTGTAAGTGTTTACCTCCTCAGCATCTGTTGCCATTTGAGTATCCTGTGGTCACTTCAGACTGAGTCATTATATCTGAAATGGCACCTTATATGCATAGCACTCAGCTTGCCCCTCTGTGTCACCATCTTCATAATAGCAAAGGTTATAGGACTGAGAAGTCTGAGAGCATTGTAATGAAAGACTAAATAAGATCCAGAACTGTTATGTACATACACAGATATACACACACACCAGTGTTCAAAGAGTAACATTATATAGTTTTGCATGTTTTTGGCTTTAATTGGATAGAATCATATTGCGTATTATTATGTGCCTGGCTTTTTTACTCAGTATCATGTTTGAGATTCATGCTTATGTGTAGCTGCATCATAGTCCATTGTGTGAAAATTCTAAAACTTACTTACACATTTTCCTGTGGAGAGACATTTGGGTAGTTTTTAGTTTTTCACTGTTATATTTGTGCACTATCTCCTGACACACATACGCAAATATTTCCCGGAGTATGTAACTAGAAGCAGAATCCGTGCTTGTAAGTACATAAATCTTCATATACCTGTACAGTTATTGCCAAATTGTTATCTAAAGTCGTTTCAGATGTTAACACTGCAGCCAGTAGTAATTCATCTTGTCATTTCATGTTCTCTGTGATCTTTGCTCTTGTTAGACATTGTGGGTTTTGCTAATCCAGTGTAAAATACTTCACACTGTTTCTCATTTGCACTTCCTTGGTTTCTAATGAAGCTGAGATAATTATCATATGCTTATTTGGCGCCACTGTTCCCTCTTCTTAAAAGTTTCCATAGTCTTTGGCATATTTTTTGAAATTATGTTGAGTTTTTAAAAATTGTACTTTTTGGATAATAATCCTTTGTTAGTAGTGTGTGTTGCAGTATTTCCTCCCAATTTGTGATATTTTCACTCTCCTCAAGATGTCTATGCTTCCTTACTTTTTATGCTTCTAAAGTAATTGAGTTTATTTACCTTTGCCTTTATGGTTTCACTTGCTGCCTTAAAAAAAAAAAAAAAAAGGAATATCACTGTCCTAAAACCCTAAAGATACTCTCCTTTATCTTCTTCTAATGATTTAAAGATTTGCCTTTTCTCATTTAACTGTTTAATTCACCTGAAATTAATTTGTATGTGTATTGTGTATAATTTGTTCTTGTTGGTTCTGTCTGACTCTTTTGTGATGACATGACTGTATCCCACCATGTTCTTCTGTTCATGAGATTTTCCAGGCAAGAATACTGAAGTGAGTTGCTACTTCCTTCTCCAGTTAAACCACATACAAATGGACTTTAGGTTTTTGACTTTAGAAGCATTGTTCGTATCATAGTCAGAGGACATAATTTTTCAAGTGTCACAGTGCCATCAGTCATTACACATTTTCCTGGATCTCTCAGTCTGCTCAAATTGGCACCTTGACATTTTTCAGAAATATTATTTTTAGAATATGTCATAAAATGCAAGTAATTCACCTAAATAATACTGATGGTTCTCATTTGAATAAGAAAAGATTGATATTACAACCATGCTAAGACCAATATTAATCTTGACAGAGAAAATGTCTTTACAAAATGAGCCAATAACTAGAAATACCATTTTAAAAGTTGTTGGTAGAGCTTCCCTGGTGGTCCAGTGGGTAAGGACACTGCCTTGCAGTGCAAGGGGCGCTGGTTCGATCCCTGGCCTGGAAAGATCCCATGTGCCATGGAGCGGCTGGACTGATGTGTCCAAGAGCACTGGAGCGCATGCGCCCAGAGCCAGTGCTGTGTGACGACACAGCCCACCACGATGGGAGGCCCACACGGGCTGAAGAACAAAGATGGATGAAAATAGACAAATGAAAGACCAATAGAAGTGGCCTGCCCACCTCCCCCCCCAGAAAAAAACGTTGGTAATTTAACTCCCAGAAAGTCATTCATTCATTCTAACATTTTATAGAAGATTTCCCAGGATGAAATGATTCTTCTGGAAAATCTAACTTTTGATCTACACTGTTTACTATTAATTAGATGGTGGTAATGCAATTTTCATTGGGGTTCTAGTGTGTCTGTATTTTCATATAGTATGAAATCTATGTAATTAAACATAGAACTCTCTGGAACTATATTCTTGAGACCATAAGCCATCTGTAAATAAGGCTGTCATCTTCTGAGAAGTTTCATTTATTCACTTTATTTGAAAATTCCTTACACTTTAGCCTTTAACTCAACAATGATGATTTTTCATTTGGTCATTAACCTTTCCTTATTAATTCATATTTTTCATTTATTCTACAAGTATTTATTAAGAGCCTATATTTTGCAAGGTAGTCTATATGAGCATAATTATCTTAGAATATAGGGACTGAAAGAATTACAAGATCATTTATAATAACCCTAACTTTTCTACAACTTAAATTAAGACACTGAGATCCAGAAGGGTACCACCACCTGACCAAAATCTTAATGTGATAAAGCATAAATAAAGATCTTCTAACCTTGGATTCAGAATTCTTTCTGTTGGACCATGTTCTCCATAAAAACTAAAAGTCTACTTGAATCCTAAGTATTGATAGAATGTTTATAGAAATTCCTAAAGGGATAAGTCACTTTTTTCTGAACAAATTATATTACACAACCCTTGCCTTAAAACTACTTATAAAATGTTGATGATGAAAAAACTGTACTTGAGAAAAAATTAGAGAAAGTATAAAGTTTAACCGAAAGATTCCTGAGAGGCAGAAATTATGTATTTGTATTTATCAAATATGTCATATTTCCCTAACAGTGGGCTTGTCATACTACATATTTAAATATTGATTAAATGAAAAACTAGGTATTGAATATTGAATACAGACATTAGGTATTTCAAATGATCAGAGAAAATAAAAATCAGCCTCAATTTGGAAAGTAAAAAAAAAAAGAGTCTTCATGAAAGATTTAGAATTTAAAGTTTACCGTAACTAATGGTCGCAATTTAATTAGAAAGAGAGGAACTCCAAAGTTTCAGATTGCTTGTTTAGCTCACTATATACTGAGACTTCAGATACAGGTTCTCTGAGTTATTTGCTTTCAGATTGCACCTCTAAGCATGAGTGTTTGGAATAAGCATGCCCATGAAAAACTAATAGGATAAATATGCTAAAATATGGTATAAGGATTTTAATTGTTGTGTTAGTTATAAGAACTTTAAGAAATGGAACCACTCCAAATAGTCATTAGTGGATTAAGTGTTAGTACAAACAAATTAAAATTAATGATGAATATATAAAACTATATTTTTCAACATGCAAAGACATTGATAATATATTTTAGAGTAAAAACATCAAGCTGCAAAATTATTTATATGATCTCATACACATGAAAATGTAAATAATATAAAGTGAACATTTTAATTTTCTTCATGTGTTTCAGAATTTTTATAAAGTCTTATAGTAAACTTTATTACTTATGAAAATGATTAAACTGCTTTTCTGTGTGTGGGAAAAGTTCTAAATTTATTCTGTTCACTTACCACAGATATGAAAGCTGTAAAACAGTGATCTCTATTCATGGAACAGCCTTCATTGAACACCTATTAGGTACTAGACACTAAGAGCAAAAGAGTCAAAATCTATTTCCTAGGCTCCTCATGACTATAAAGAGTTAGGAATCTGAAATGGAGAACTTTTCAAACTGGTCACTTCAAAGTGCTGCATTTTCTTATGCTACTTTTTTTTCTGTTTTAAATTAAATTGATGGCCGTCTATGTTCTGCTTGTACAGTGTCTAGACTATGAATGAAATTACAGATATTTTTCCATGTCTGGCTTTTTAATTGAAATAATTCAACTCTTTTGCTAGAAGGAGAAACAGCAATTCTGAGAAGCAGAAATTATGTATTTGTATTTATCAAATATGTCATATTTCCCTAACAGTGGGCTTGTCATACTACATATTTAAATATTGATTAAATGAAAAACTAGGTATTGAATATTGAATACAGACATTAGGTATTTCAAATGATCAGAGAAAATAAAATCAGCCTCAATTTGGAAAGTAAAAAAAAAAAGAGTCTTCATGAAAGATTTAGAATTTAAAGTTTACCGTAACTAATGGTCGCAATTTAATTAGAAAGAGAGGAACTCCAAAGTTTCAGATTGCTTGTTTAGCTCACTATATACTGAGACTTCAGATACAGGTTCTCTGAGTTATTTGCTTTCAGATTGCACCTCTAAGCATGAGTGTTTGGAATAAGCATGCCCATGAAAAACTAATAGGATAAATATGCTAAAATATGGTATAAGGATTTTAATTGTTGTGTTAGTTATAAGAACTTTAAGAAATGGAACCACTCCAAATAGTCATTAGTGGATTAAGTGTTAGTACAAACAAATTAAAATTAATGATGAATATATAAAACTATATTTTTCAACATGCAAAGACATTGATAATATATTTTAGAGTAAAAACATCAAGCTGCAAAATTATTTATATGATCTCATACACATGAAAATGTAAATAATATAAAGTGAACATTTTAATTTTCTTCATGTGTTTCAGAATTTTTATAAAGTCTTATAGTAAACTTTATTACTTATGAAAATGATTAAACTGCTTTTCTGTGTGGGGGAAAAGTTCTAAATTTATTCTGTTCACTTACCACAGATATGAAAGCTGTAAAACAGTGATCTCTATTCATGGAACAGCCTTCATTGAACACCTATTAGGTACTAGACACTAAGAGCAAAAGAGTCAAAATCTATTTCCTAGGCTCCTCATGACTATAAAGAGTTAGGAATCTGAAATGGAGAACTTTTCAAACTGGTCACTTCAAAGTGCTGCATTTTCTTATGCTACTTTTTTTTCTGTTTTAAATTAAATTGATGGCCGTCTATGTTCTGCTTGTACAGTGTCTAGACTATGAATGAAATTACAGATATTTTTCCATGTCTGGCTTTTTAATTGAAATAATTCAACTCTTTTGCTAGAAGGAGAAACAGCAATTCTAAGACATTTAGGGCTAGAGGAAAATGTGTAATATGTTTTGAGTTGATATTGAGAGCTTATACATGTAATAATTATACTTTTGTTCTGTATGTATCATTTTCTCCTTCTATGGAATATATTTTTAGATATTTAATTACATGTTATAGTAACTATGTCAGTATTTATTGTTAATTTTTAACATTTAATCTCCCAGAAGGTAGTACTTGTCGTCTCAACAATGCATTACTGTCCTGTGGTGGATTCATTTTTACTAGTCTGTGCAAGTTAAGTATGAGTACAGGCTTTTTGAAATACTCATCTAAACCTACTCAACATTTAAGGATTTTTAGTTAGTCATTGTTTTAAATTAAAGAAACTATTAGCAGGTGCCCTTTCATAGTTTTTGCAATATCATTCACTAATAGTAATAGATTTCAAATGTTGTATGGGAATTTATAAACATTTTCATTGATAATGTCTCATTTAATCTTTAAACCACCTCTGAGGCAGATATTAGGGC
This sequence comes from Tragulus kanchil, assembly GCA_022376925.1. NCBI lineage: Eukaryota > Metazoa > Chordata > Mammalia > Artiodactyla > Tragulidae > Tragulus > Tragulus kanchil. The sequence continues at coordinate 33,798,634 of JAIOJX010000004.1, forward strand.
TTCCCAGGTGTTGGTAGTGGTAAAGAACCTGCCTGCCAATGCAGAAAAAGTAAGAAACACTGATTCTGTTCATGGGTCAGTAAGATCCCCTGGAGGAGGGTATGGTAACCCACTCCAGTATTCTTGCCTGGAGAATCCCGTGGGCTATGGTCCATAGAGTCGCAAGTCTGACACGACTCCAGTAAAAAGAAAACCCTGGAGTAGGCAGTTGGAAACTTTATTACTTATGAAAATGATTAAACTGCTTTTCTGTGTGTGGAAAAGTTCTAAATTTATTCTGTTCACTTACCACAGATATGAAAGCTGTAAAACAGTGATCTCTATTCATGGAACAGCCTTCATTGAACACCTATTAGGTACTAGACACTAAGAGCAAAAGAGTCAAAATCTATTTCCTAGGCTCCTCATGACTATAAAGAGTTAGGAATCTGAAATGGAGAACTTTTCAAACTGGTCACTTCAAAGTGCTGCATTTTCTTATGCTACTTTTTTTTCTGTTTTAAATTAAATTGATGGCCGTCTATGTTCTGCTTGTACAGTGTCTAGACTATGAATGAAATTACAGATATTTTTCCATGTCTGGCTTTTTAATTGAAATAATTCAACTCTTTTGCTAGAAGGAGAAACAGCAATTCTAAGACATTTAGGGCTAGAGGAAAATGTGTAATATGTTTTGAGTTGATATTGAGAGCTTATACATGTAATAATTATACTTTTGTTCTGTATGTATCATTTTCTCCTTCTATGGAATATATTTTTAGATATTTAATTACATGTTATAGTAACTATGTCAGTATTTATTGTTAATTTTTAACATTTAATCTCCCAGAAGGTAGTACTTGTCGTCTCAACAATGCATTACTGTCCTGTGGTGGATTCATTTTTACTAGTCTGTGCAAGTTAAGTATGAGTACAGGCTTTTTGAAATACTCATCTAAACCTACTCAACATTTAAGGATTTTTAGTTAGTCATTGTTTTAAATTAAAGAAACTATTAGCAGGTGCCCTTTCATAGTTTTTGCAATATCATTCACTAATAGTAATAGATTTCAAATGTTGTATGGGAATTTATAAACATTTTCATTGATAATGTCTCATTTAATCTTTAAACCACCTCTGAGGCAGATATTAGGGCTTCCCAGGTGTTGGTAGTGGTAAAGAACCTGCCTGCCAATGCAGAAAAAGTAAGAAACACTGATTCTGTTCATGGGTCAGTAAGATCCCCTGGAGGAGGGTATGGTAACCCACTCCAGTATTCTTGCCTGGAGAATCCCGTGGGCTATGGTCCATAGAGTCGCAAAGTCTGACACGACTGAAGCAACTTAGCATACACGAGCAGGTATTAATATCTCATATACAGATAGGTTAGTTAGGTTCTATGACTTGCCTAATAAGAAATAGACCTGGATTCCAGCTTACGTGTCCTGACTTCAAGTCCTTTTTTTTTGTTCGTTTGTTTTGTTTTGTTTTAGCTATACCAAACTGCTATGAGTCTTCTGCCTTTGTAGTTGGAAATATGGGTATTTTATTGCATATTATTCTATCAGACCTCATTTCTTGGATCTATTTGTCACTGCCACCGAATAATCTAAGGAATTTGATTTAGGTCATGCCTGAATGGCCTAGTGATTTTCTCTGCTTCCTTCAACTTAAGTCTGAATTTTGCAATAAAGAGTTCATGATCTGAGCCATATCAGCTCCAGCTCTTGTTTTTTCTGACTGTATAGAGCTTCTCCATCTTCGACTGCAAAGAATATAATCAATCTGATTTCAGTATTGACCATCTGGTGATGTTCATGTGTAGAGTCATCTCTTGTGTTGTTGGAAGAGGATGTTTGCTATGACCAGTGCATTCACCTTACCTACCTCCTGAGAAACATGTATTCAGGTCAGGTAGCAACAGTTAGAACTGGACATGGAACACAGACTGGTTCCAAATTGGGAAAGAAGTCAGTCAAGGCTATATATTGAAAAAACCCTCCTTAAATTAACTTATATGCAGAGTACATCATTTGAAATACTCATCTAAACCTACTCAACATTTAAGGATTTTTAGTTAGTCATTGTTTTAAATTAAAGAAACTATTAGCAGGTGCCCTTTCATAGTTTTTGCAATATCATTCACTAATAGTAATAGATTTCAAATGTTGTATGGGAATTTATAAACATTTTCATTGATAATGTCTCATTTAATCTTTAAACCACCTCTGAGGCAGATATTAGGGCTTCCCAGGTGTTGGTAGTGGTAAAGAACCTGCCTGCCAATGCAGAAAAAGTAAGAAACACTGATTCTGTTCATGGGTCAGTAAGATCCCCTGGAGGAGGGTATGGTAACCCACTCCAGTATTCTTGCCTGGAGAATCCCGTGGGCTATGGTCCATAGAGTCGCAAAAGTCTGACACGACTGAAGCAACTTAGCATACACGAGCAGGTATTAATATCTCATATACAGATAGGTTAGTTAGGTTCTATGACTTGCCTAATAAGAAATAGACCTGGATTCCAGCTTACGTGTCCTGACTTCAAGTCCTTTTTTTTTGTTCGTTTGTTTTGTTTTGTTTTAGCTATACCAAACTGCTATGAGTCTTCTGCCTTTGTAGTTGGAAATATGGGTATTTTATTGCATATTATTCTATCAGACCTCATTTCTTGGATCTATTTGTCACTGCCACCGAATAATCTAAGGAATTTGATTTAGGTCATGCCTGAATGGCCTAGTGATTTTCTCTGCTTCCTTCAACTTAAGTCTGAATTTTGCAATAAAGAGTTCATGATCTGAGCCATATCAGCTCCAGCTCTTGTTTTTTCTGACTGTATAGAGCTTCTCCATCTTCGACTGCAAAGAATATAATCAATCTGATTTCAGTATTGACCATCTGGTGATGTTCATGTGTAGAGTCATCTCTTGTGTTGTTGGAAGAGGATGTTTGCTATGACCAGTGCATTCACCTTACCTACCTCCTGAGAAACATGTATTCAGGTCAGGTAGCAACAGTTAGAACTGGACATGGAACACAGACTGGTTCCAAATTGGGAAAGAAGTCAGTCAAGGCTATATATTGACACCCTCCTTATTTAACTTATATGCAGAGTACATCATGCAAAATATTGGGCTGGATGAAGCAAAAGGTGGAATCAAGATTACTGGAAGAAATACCAATAACCTCACGTATGCAAATGACATGATCCTATGGCAGAAGTCAAGAGGAACTAAAGAGTCTCTTGACAAAGGTAAAAGAGGAGAGTGAAAATATTGGCCTAAAACTCAGCACAAAAAAACACAAAGATCATGGCATCTGGTCCCATCACTTCTTGCAAATAAATGGGCAAACAATAGAAACAGTCACAGACTTTATTTTCTTGGGCTCCAAAAGCATTGCAGACAATGACTGCAGCCATGAAATTAAAAGATGCTTACTCCTTGGAAGAAAATCTATGACAAATCTGGACGGTGTGTTACAAAGCAGAGACATCACTTTTGCTGACAATAGTCTATATAGTCAAAGCTAGGGTTTTCCCAGTAGTCATCTATGAACCATAAAGAAGACTGAGCACTGAAGAATTGATGCTTTTAAACTGTAATACTGGAAAAGACTCTTGAGAGTCCCATGGACTGCAAGGAGATCAAACCAATCAATCCTAAAGGAAATCAACCCTAAATTTTCATTGGAAGGACGATGCTGAAGCTGAAGCTCCAATATTTTGGCCACCTGATGTAAAGAGACAACTCATTGGAAAAGACCCTGATGCTGGGAAAAATAGAAGACCGAAGGAGAAGGAGAAGACAGAGGACAAGATGATTGGATGAATGACATCACCAACTCAATGGACATGAGTTTGAGCAAGCTCCAAGAGATGGTGAAGGACAGGGAAGTCTGGCGTGCCGGAGTCCATGTAGTCACAAAGAGCTGAACACAACTGAGTGAACTGAACTGATGGCATATTACTGAGTTGAGTCTGACAAAGCTCATACAAGGTATAAACATATGTTCCTAAGCTCTTCTTCTGATTGATTTGTGTTGCCCTCCAGTTCACCACCTTCAAAACCGATCTCTTGTGTTGTTGGAAGAGATGTTTGCTGAGACATTTGGAAACCTGTATGCAGGTCAGGTAGCAACAGTTAGAACTGGACATGGAACACAGACTGGTTCCAAATTGGGAAAGAAGTCAGTCAAGGCTATATATTGACACCCTCCTTATTTAACTTATATGCAGAGTACATCATGCAAAATATTGGGCTGGATGAAGCAAAAGGTGGAATCAAGATTACTGGAAGAAATACCAATAACCTCACGTATGCAAATGACATGATCCTATGGCAGAAGTCAAGAGGAACTAAAGAGTCTCTTGACAAAGGTAAAAGAGGAGAGTGAAAATATTGGCCTAAAACTCAGCACAAAAAAACACAAAGATCATGGCATCTGGTCCCATCACTTCTTGCAAATAAATGGGCAAACAATAGAAACAGTCACAGACTTTATTTTCTTGGGCTCCAAAAGCATTGCAGACAATGACTGCAGCCATGAAATTAAAAGATGCTTACTCCTTGGAAGAAAATCTATGACAAATCTGGACGGTGTGTTACAAAGCAGAGACATCACTTTTGCTGACAATAGTCTATATAGTCAAAGCTAGGGTTTTCCCAGTAGTCATCTATGAACCATAAAGAAGACTGAGCACTGAAGAATTGATGCTTTTAAACTGTAATACTGGAAAAGACTCTTGAGAGTCCCATGGACTGCAAGGAGATCAAACCAATCAATCCTAAAGGAAATCAACCCTAAATTTTCATTGGAAGGACGATGCTGAAGCTGAAGCTCCAATATTTTGGCCACCTGATGTAAAGAGACAACTCATTGGAAAAGACCCTGATGCTGGGAAAAATAGAAGACCGAAGGAGAAGGAGAAGACAGAGGACAAGATGATTGGATGAATGACATCACCAACTCAATGGACATGAGTTTGAGCAAGCTCCAAGAGATGGTGAAGGACAGGGAAGTCTGGCGTGCCGGAGTCCATGTAGTCACAAAGAGCTGAACACAACTGAGTGAACTGAACTGATGGCATATTACTGAGTTGAGTCTGACAAAGCTCATACAAGGTATAAACATATGTTCCTAAGCTCTTCTTCTGATTGATTTGTGTTGCCCTCCAGTTCACCACCTTCAAAACCGATTAATCAGTTAGCAATCATGGCTTTTATCTTAGGACTCAGAGAACATTTATGTAAATATAGAGGTCACTTCATTGATACAATAACTGCAATTCTGAATAGATTTACTCACTAAATGAAGATATATAGATTCAGTAAATGAATGTGGACCACAGCATTTCGTCAGCACCTGCTAAAATAAGAAGTCATTATACACACGTGTGCAATTGAATGACCCCTAAAAGGGCTTTATGTGATCAGAACTTCAGTCTGCTATTGAGCTTCAAACACATGTTCATCGTTAGAACTTAAATGAGCTGAAGGAGAATGTAAATTGTGTTGAAATTATTAAAGAAATGTCTTGAGAACCTTCTGTATGTTGACATAAAAATACATCACAGAGGATAATTTATTGACCTTAATTATGAATACTGTTATAAGGCCATTGAATACTCATTAGCTCAGAATTGAGGCAGATTAATTCCAAAGCAGTTGAAAAAATTAGATTCCTTTCATCTCTCTTTATGTTATGCCAACAGTTTGGAAATAAAGTTTAACTGTTATTTCTCTTGTGTATCTCTTAATTTTTTTTGACTCTTTGTGTAGGTTTTCAAAATAAAATTGTTTTTCTTTTTTTTTTCTCTTTACTCTAGGCTTGATCCTCCACTACCTGAGATGTTGAAAAAGGATCACAGCCCAGCTGAAAACATGTCCTTAGATACTCTAAGAAATAGCAGTCCAGGAGACCTCTTTGATGAGATTTAATTATTTCAAAAAGTACTTTTATATTCATATGACTATGTTTCCTATCCATTTCTGTAAACTGCAGAAGCAGAATTTCAACTCAGCGGTAGCTCTTAGTGCATCTTACAATTTAATTACATACACACTGAGCTTGAAACCATTGTGCAAAATGGATTACACATGTATATGAAGATATAATTTGATGACAGTGGTGCATTATTCTAAAGAGTTCATTCAGCATGCCTGTAATTACATGAAATCTCAGACCTTTGTATTACTGAGTTGAGTCTGACAAAGCTCATACAAGGTATAAACATATGTTCCTAAGCTCTTCTTCTGATTGATTTGTGTTGCCCTCCAGTTCACCACCTTCAAAACCGATTAATCAGTTAGCAATCATGGCTTTTATCTTAGGACTCAGAGAACATTTATGTAAATATAGAGGTCACTTCATTGATACAATAACTGCAATTCTGAATAGATTTACTCACTAAATGAAGATATATAGATTCAGTAAATGAATGTGGACCACAGCATTTCGTCAGCACCTGCTAAAATAAGAAGTCATTATACACACGTGTGCAATTGAATGACCCCTAAAAGGGCTTTATGTGATCAGAACTTCAGTCTGCTATTGAGCTTCAAACACATGTTCATCGTTAGAACTTAAATGAGCTGAAGGAGAATGTAAATTGTGTTGAAATTATTAAAGAAATGTCTTGAGAACCTTCTGTATGTTGACATAAAAATACATCACAGAGGATAATTTATTGACCTTAATTATGAATACTGTTATAAGGCCATTGAATACTCATTAGCTCAGAATTGAGGCAGATTAATTCCAAAGCAGTTGAAAAAATTAGATTCCTTTCATCTCTCTTTATGTTATGCCAACAGTTTGGAAATAAAGTTTAACTGTTATTTCTCTTGTGTATCTCTTAATTTTTTTTGACTCTTTGTGTAGGTTTTCAAAATAAAATTGTTTTTCTTTTTTTTTTCTCTTTACTCTAGGCTTGATCCTCCACTACCTGAGATGTTGAAAAAGGATCACAGCCCAGCTGAAAACATGTCCTTAGATACTCTAAGAAATAGCAGTCCAGGAGACCTCTTTGATGAGATTTAATTATTTCAAAAAGTACTTTTATATTCATATGACTATGTTTCCTATCCATTTCTGTAAACTGCAGAAGCAGAATTTCAACTCAGCGGTAGCTCTTAGTGCATCTTACAATTTAATTACATACACACTGAGCTTGAAACCATTGTGCAAAATGGATTACACATGTATATGAAGATATAATTTGATGACAGTGGTGCATTATTCTAAAGAGTTCATTCAGCATGCCTGTAATTACATGAAATCTCAGACCTTTGTATTGTAAAGGTCACTTGTACCTTATTCATTTCACACATATTATATGTAGTAGCTGTCTATCCAATATAAGAAGATTTTGAATATAAGACAAAGGTCTACAAATTCTTTTTTGAGTAGCCATGTTCTAATCACTGATGTTTGAACATTTTAATTTGTGTATTGATGTGCAAAATCTGTTTTTAGTTTGTACACAATCTGAAAATATGATGGTAGAATTTTTGATTGAAGATTTTATGTTCTTAATAAAATGTGTTATTTTTCTTAACTTTTCCTTTAATACCGGGTCTTTATAGAGTGTTTTTTTTCTTTTTAAGATTTTACGTATTTTTTGGGTCTTCATTTCTGCATGTACGCATTCTCTAGTTGAGAATAATGGGAAGTACTCTCTAGTTATGGTGTGTGGTCCCCAAAGAGCAGGCTCAGTAGTTGTGGTGGTTAGATTTAGTTGCTCTAGGGAATGTGGGATCTTAGATCTAGAACCAGGGATCAAACCCCTGTCCCCTGCATTGGTAGGTGATTCTTAACCACTGGGCCATCAGGGAAGGCTAGAGTGCATATTAATGTAAATGTAGCCTCATTTTGTATCAAATCGTGTTCTTCAACCATTGTTGATAAAAGATTTACCTTCTCTGTAGTAAGGCCCTCTTTGAAAATAAGGACTTGTCATATCCACTTTCTATCCGCATTTACCTCTAGCATAGATTCTTATTTTAATATTCATCATCTCTGCTCTCATCTATTCCCTCTGTGCCACTCAAAGTTAACACTGACCCCCATGTTGCTAGTTGGTCCGTTCTCAGTCCTCATCTTACTAAGTGTGTATATGTGTAGGTCAATTGTATCCTACTTTTTGTGACCCCATGGAATGTAACCCACAGGCTCCTCTGTCCATGGAATTCTCCAGGCAAGAATACTGGAATGGCTTGCCATTCCCTTCTCCAGGGCATCTTCCCAACCCAGGGTTTGAACTCAGGTCTCCTGCATTGCAGACAGATTCTTTACCATCTGAGCTGCCAGGTAAGCCCCATCTTACTAAGCCTCTCAGCAAAACATTTGACATAGTCAATCATTTCTCCTTAAGAAGCATTTTCTTCTCTTGACTTTTGCAAAACATATGCTGTTTGTATTGCTCTTTCTTTCTGGCCGCTAATTTTATAAACTTCTTGACTGAGTCATTATCCTTGCCCAGCAGATAAATATTTCAGTGTCCTGGGCTTAATCTTTAGATTTTTCTTTTCCTTACCTACCTTGTCTCCCTAGGTTATCTGTTGTTTTAAATACCATCTATTAATATATGCTTATATCTCAATAATCATCTCTCTTTCTATAACCATATGTATATCATCATATATCCTTAATTTATCATAAAAAGGGATTCTTAAAAATCAACTAGCATTATGTATCTATCTGCTTATAACTTTATTTGGGTGTTTTAGCACATCAAACAGATTTGATGATATTCCAGCCATCATTTCTTTCCCAGTTTTACCCACCTAACAAATTGCACAATCATTTACTTACTTGCTTCAAGCTAACAGTCTAGGACTCCTCCTTAGTTATGGTGTGTGGTCCCCAAAGAGCAGGCTCAGTAGTTGTGGTGGTTAGATTTAGTTGCTCTAGGGAATGTGGGATCTTAGATCTAGAACCAGGGATCAAACCCTGTCCCTGTCATTGGTAGGTGATTCTTAACCACTGGGCCATCAGGGAAGGCTAGAGTGCATATTAATGTAAATGTAGCCTCATTTTGTATCAAATCGTGTTCTTCAACCATTGTTGATAAAAGATTTACCTTCTCTGTAGTAAGGCCCTCTTTGAAAATAAGGACTTGTCATATCCACTTTCTATCCGCATTTACCTCTAGCATAGATTCTTATTTTAATATTCATCATCTCTGCTCTCATCTATTCCCTCTGTGCCACTCAAAGTTAACACTGACCCCCATGTTGCTAGTTGGTCCGTTCTCAGTCCTCATCTTACTAAGTGTGTATATGTGTAGGTCAATTGTATCCTACTTTTTGTGACCCCATGGAATGTAACCCACAGGCTCCTCTGTCCATGGAATTCTCCAGGCAAGAATACTGGAATGGCTTGCCATTCCCTTCTCCAGGGCATCTTCCCAACCCAGGGTTTGAACTCAGGTCTCCTGCATTGCAGACAGATTCTTTACCATCTGAGCTGCCAGGTAAGCCCCATCTTACTAAGCCTCTCAGCAAAACATTTGACATAGTCAATCATTTCTCCTTAAGAAGCATTTTCTTCTCTTGACTTTTGCAAAACATATGCTGTTTGTATTGCTCTTTCTTTCTGGCCGCTAATTTTATAAACTTCTTGACTGAGTCATTATCCTTGCCCAGCAGATAAATATTTCAGTGTCCTGGGCTTAATCTTTAGATTTTTCTTTTCCTTACCTACCTTGTCTCCCTAGGTTATCTGTTGTTTTAAATACCATCTATTAATATATGCTTATATCTCAATAATCATCTCTCTTTCTATAACCATATGTATATCATCATATATCCTTAATTTATCATAAAAAGGGATTCTTAAAAATCAACTAGCATTATGTATCTATCTGCTTATAACTTTATTTGGGTGTTTTAGCACATCAAACAGATTTGATGATATTCCAGCCATCATTTCTTTCCCAGTTTTACCCACCTAACAAATTGCACAATCATTTACTTACTTGCTTCAAGCTAACAGTCTAGGACTCCTCCTTAGTATCTCTGCCTCTCTCTCCTCCTGCATCTTACTAGTTTTACCTTCAAAACACAACCTGACTCTCTTTACTTCTCTTTTTCTGTCTCCTGCAGTTGTCTCCCAACTCGTCTCCCTGCTTAATCTTCTACTCCTTTATGGTAGAAGTTTTGAAAAACTGAACTTTAAACTTAGCTAAAATCATTTCACTGCTTGTATTAAAACCCTCCAATAATAACCTATTGCCCTTTAAATAAAGTCTAAACCCCTTACCACAGCCTACAAGGTGTGGTATGATCTGGCCCCTGCCTACCTCTTCCCTGATTTCGTATTTCTTTCTCATTACTTGTCTTGCCCCTTACTGACCCTCAGGTAGAGAAGATCTCAGAACATTATGCTGTTGGTCCCTCTACCTAGAATGTGGATGTTGTGCTTTTGGCTTCTTTTCACCTTTCAGATCTGGAATCAGATGTCACCTCCTCCAAGTTGCTTCCTCTGAAATACCCTTTAAAAAAAGATGTGCATATTCCCAGTCACTCTATCCCATTGGAATGGTTTTTTCCTCTATGTATCGTTGTCGGAAATTATTTCTTTATTGTCTCTTATCTCTCTCGTCTCCTCCTTCTCTGTCTCTTGTCAACCTGTCACCATCCCTGCCGCCACCCCCAGTCTCTCTGTCTGCCTGTAGAAAGTAAGCTCCATCATAGCAGAGGCATGACCATCTGCTTTATCTCTCTGCCTTCCAGTACTTAGGACAAGACTGGATTCATGGAGGCTTAATAAGTGTTTATTGAAGGATGCATGTCTATCACAGTGTAGGTGTTCAAATGATCTAGTTTCTTTAAGTTACTAGATCACTTTGAAAACAAACTTGTTAAAAGATTGAAATCTAGCTAGATAATTTGATAGAAAGAAAAATTTTTTCAGAAAAATATAGCCACTTTCTGTGATTAATTAAAAATAAATATATATGTATACATATAAGCTTGATTATATAAAGAGAATGAGAAAGAAATTATACATTATTGTTTATATCAGAAGTAGGATTTCATTGAGAGTTCCCTGGTTCCAGTGTTTAAGTCTCCATGCTCCCAATGCAGAGGGTCAGGATCTGATCCCTGGTCAGCAAACTAGATCTCACACATCACAATTAAGAGTTCTCATGCCACAACTAAAGATCTCACATGCCACAACTAAGACCCAGCACAGCCAAATAAATAAATAAGTATATATTTTTTTAAAAAAGAAAGAGTTTTATTCTCAGTGGAACAAGTATTTTAAGTAAAAAATTTCCTGCGTTTTTATTTCTATATCAGCTTCCATTTAAGACAAAGTTTATAAATTAAAAGTAAATAGAAATGTGTGAAATACAAAATTCTATTCAGTCACATAGGAAATTCACTGTAATCGTGATTTTAGGTAACTTAAAATTTACCTTGGATCTTTCCAAGTGGATTTTGTACATGAAGTACCAGAATGTCAAAATAATGCCATCACATCTGAATAGACCACAAATGACTGACCCAAAATTAGTATACATCAATGTGTGTGGGCATATATGAATGTAAATATGTGTATGTTACATATGTGTGTGTGTGTGTGTGTTTAGTTTTTTTTAAGGGAAAGAGAAAAAGAAGAAAATAGAATTTTGGTTGGTAACTCACTAGTGATGAGAAGGGAAAATGTTTCCTAAGTAATGGTAACAGTAGAATTTATAAAGTTCATGGTACAGTTGACTCTTGAAGAACATTGGATTGAACTATGCAGGTCCACATATAAGTGGATTTTTTTCAGTAGTATATGGTATAGTACTACACAATCTGCCGTTGTTCAAGTCTTTGGATGCAGAGTTGTAGATCTAGAGGATCTGAAGATAAGAAGGCTGACTATAAATTCTGCTCAGATTCTTGACTGTCTAGTGGATCAGCACCCCTCTCCCCAATGTTGTCCAAGTGTCAGCTGTACTTTATTTTTTTCAGGGTAGTGGATCTCTTCACCCATAGGTGTAAGACTGATTCAGCTGGTTAGAACAGAGCTTTATAAGCCCATAGTCATGGTTTCCTCTTTTCTTTTATTGATTTATAGTTCTTGTCCTCTGTAAACAGACATCTTTAGATTTGGTTAAGATGTCCAGATTCTGTCATTCCATACTGATTTTTTTCCTCACATTTTTCCTTGTCTGTACTCTAAAATAGATTTTTGTAGAAGATAATGCAGTGGAAGTCAGAAGAATTGAGTTATAGTGTAGTGTGGCTTTTTTTTATCATGGTGACCTTACTTCTGAAACAAAGTGATTACATTTCTGTAGTATTTTACAGCTTAGGGTTTGTAATTATTGGCCCTGGCATCAAATGATGTGGGTCAGGCCTCATTAGGGAAGTTCACGGAGGAAAAAAAATCCCATCTCAGGAAGAGATATCTTTATGTGTTTTCTTTATATATAATTTTTTTTTTGGCCACTTCTATTTGTCTTTCATTTTATTTATTTCCATCCATCTTTTGTTCTTTGGCCTGTGTGGGCCTCCCATTGCAGCAGCCTCTCTCTCACAGCAGAGCACCAGCTCTGGGCACATGCACTCCAGAGCTCCGGCTCAGTAGTTGGACACATCAGTCCAGCCGTTCTGTGGCATGTGGGATCTTCCCAGGTCAGGGATCAAACCGGCGCCCCTTGCACTGCAAGACGGTGTCCTTACCCACTGGACCACAAGGGAAGCCCTATTATGTGGTTTTTAAGAGGTCAAGAAACTACTTAAAACTTGTTCTTAATGGTGTATAACTAAAATTTATAAAATTCTACATCCCATGTTTTGGAGCCAAGCAGTTCTTTATTGGGTACATTGGAGTCAACAGTGTTTATAAAGGATTAGTTAGGCACAAAATACAAAACTGAGCCATGTGCAGAATTTAAGGATAAATCCGTCCATTCACCAGATATCTGTTAAACATTTGTGTTGATCTCTATTATGGGCACTAGATGAGACAGAGAATAATACAAGCACTCTGTTGCTGTAGAGTTTATATCTTAACAAATGAAATTTGGAATCTGGTCTCAGAAAAGTGGAGTGTGTGAGCGTGGGGTTGAGATTGGCACTCAAAACTACTTCAGCGTGAGCCATAATATCAAGGAGTAGGAGAGTAAGTGACTTAAAGAGGAAAATATAAAAAGCTGTAGGTGAGGATCTATAGAAGGTAAATGATACAGTTAGGAGTTTAAGACAAATTGGTAGGGGTTGTAGAGAGTGAGCTGAGAGTATAGCTGTCTTTCAGATCAGAGGAGAGTATAAAAGGTGCTGGGTGGGGGTGGGATCAGGTGTAAGTTTAATTTCCAAGTATTGTAAAGAAAAGGTGCTGGTGACCTTTTTTACTCTAAAATAGATTTTTGTAGAAGATAATGCAGTGGAAGTCAGAAGAATTGAGTTATAGTGTAGTGTGGCTTTTTTATCATGGTGACCTTACTTCTGAAACAAAGTGATTACATTTCTGTAGTATTTTACAGCTTAGGGTTTGTAATTATTGGCCCTGGCATCAAATGATGTGGGTCAGGCCTCATTAGGGAAGTTCACGGAGGAAAAAAAATCCCATCTCAGGAAGAGATATCTTTATGTGTTTTCTTTATATATAATTTTTTTTTTGGCCACTTCTATTTGTCTTTCATTTTATTTATTTCCATCCATCTTTTGTTCTTTGGCCTGTGTGGGCCTCCCATTGCAGCAGCCTCTCTCTCACAGCAGAGCACCAGCTCTGGGCACATGCACTCCAGAGCTCCGGCTCAGTAGTTGGACACATCAGTCCAGCCGTTCTGTGGCATGTGGGATCTTCCCAGGTCAGGGATCAAACCGGCGCCCCTTGCACTGCAAGACGGTGTCCTTACCCACTGGACCACAAGGGAAGCCCTATTATGTGGTTTTTAAGAGGTCAAGAAACTACTTAAAACTTGTTCTTAATGGTGTATAACTAAAATTTATAAAATTCTACATCCCATGTTTTGGAGCCAAGCAGTTCTTTATTGGGTACATTGGAGTCAACAGTGTTTATAAAGGATTAGTTAGGCACAAAATACAAAACTGAGCCATGTGCAGAATTTAAGGATAAATCCGTCCATTCACCAGATATCTGTTAAACATTTGTGTTGATCTCTATTATGGGCACTAGATGAGACAGAGAATAATACAAGCACTCTGTTGCTGTAGAGTTTATATCTTAACAAATGAAATTTGGAATCTGGTCTCAGAAAAGTGGAGTGTGTGAGCGTGGGGTTGAGATTGGCACTCAAAACTACTTCAGCGTGAGCCATAATATCAAGGAGTAGGAGAGTAAGTGACTTAAAGAGGAAAATATAAAAAGCTGTAGGTGAGGATCTATAGAAGGTAAATGATACAGTTAGGAGTTTAAGACAAATTGGTAGGGGTTGTAGAGAGTGAGCTGAGAGTATAGCTGTCTTTCAGATCAGAGGAGAGTATAAAAGGTGCTGGGTGGGGGTGGGATCAGGTGTAAGTTTAATTTCCAAGTTTGTAATTGTGAATCATCACAATGAAGGAGACAGGTTAGAACGTATTCCAGGGTGAATGTTGGCCCAGGGTGTTTAGGAGTGAGAAACTCATTTATATAGTAATGATATGATGAGCAGTGAGCTCCACAGTTCTAACTGACACTTCCTTGGGAAGGTATGGGCTGCTTAAAGACTTCAGGTCGTGGAGATGCTCTTGTTGGGCATCTGGGGATGGGAAAGGAAGGCCAGTCAGGAAGCAGCAGATACTTCCAAAGGAGAAGCCAATCCACATCCTTTTGTGTCTCTCTCATTGTTTTACTCAATATTATTTATACAGAATCCATTTTTAATAAAGCAAGGTTAAATAACTGATATCCAACTTCATGAAAGCTTCATGAACTTATCTGTGAATCAGGAAATTAAAAAGATGGCAGTTAACACATTTTTTAAGGGGAAATGATACAGTCACAGAAGAACTATTCAGGTATCCATGTATAGCTGTTGTCTGAAATAAAGCTTTTCACTACTGATCTGACAGTTTCTAGTAAATGCTTCTTAGGAGGGTAGATTTCATTCCCAAGTGTTCAGTGTGCAAACCTGAAATGATTGTCTCTGTTTTAATGACTAGAAAAAAGATACCTTGGAAAATACATGACAGCAAGCATTTTGTAGTTAACTGACCATCCACCGTCTCTTGTCCTGTCTCCCAGTTCTCTTTCTTACCTATTCTACCTAAAACACTCTCCAGCCTCCTTGTAATTTTCTCCATTTCAAATATCCACAGTTCTCTTTTCCAGTTATTGCTTTCTGATTTTCCTTTCCTCTTTTAGAAATTTGGAATCTGGTCTCAGAAAAGTGGAGTGTGTAGGTGGGGTTGAGATTGGCACTCAAAACTACTTCAGCGTGAGCCATAATATCAAGGAGTAGGAGAGTAAGTGACTTAAAGAGGAAAATATAAAAAGCTGTAGGTGAGGATCTATAGAAGGTAAATGATACAGTTAGGAGTTTAAGACAAATTGGTAGGGGTTGTAGAGAGTGAGCTGAGAGTATAGCTGTCTTTCAGATCAGAGGAGAGTATAAAAGGTGCTGGGTGGGGGTGGGATCAGGTGTAAGTTTAATTTCCAAGTTTGTAATTGTGAATCATCACAATGAAGGAGACAGGTTAGAACGTATTCCAGGGTGAATGTTGGCCCAGGGTGTTTAGGAGTGAGAAACTCATTTATATAGTAATGATATGATGAGCAGTGAGCTCCACAGTTCTAACTGACACTTCCTTGGGAAGGTATGGGCTGCTTAAAGACTTCAGGTCGTGGAGATGCTCTTGTTGGGCATCTGGGGATGGGAAAGGAAGGCCAGTCAGGAAGCAGCAGATACTTCCAAAGGAGAAGCCAATCCACATCCTTTTGTGTCTCTCTCATTGTTTTACTCAATATTATTTATACAGAATCCATTTTAATAAAGCAAGGTTAAATAACTGATATCCAACTTCATGAAAGCTTCATGAACTTATCTGTGAATCAGGAAATTAAAAAGATGGCAGTTAACACATTTTTTAAGGGGAAATGATACAGTCACAGAAGAACTATTCAGGTATCCATGTATAGCTGTTGTCTGAAATAAAGCTTTTCACTACTGATCTGACAGTTTCTAGTAAATGCTTCTTAGGAGGGTAGATTTCATTCCCAAGTGTTCAGTGTGCAAACCTGAAATGATTGTCTCTGTTTTAATGACTAGAAAAAAGATACCTTGGAAAATACATGACAGCAAGCATTTTGTAGTTAACTGACCATCCACCGTCTCTTGTCCTGTCTCCCAGTTCTCTTTCTTACCTATTCTACCTAAAACACTCTCCAGCCTCCCTTGTAATTTTCTCCATTTCAAATATCCACATGTTCTCTTGTTTACCAGTTATTATCCTTGCTTTCTGATTTTCCTTTCCTCTACTTAAATAAAATTCAGTACGAATTTTGTTGTTCATATGTTGGTTTTTCTTCTCTCTTTTGGAGGCCCTTCATCCTAAACACTCATCTCACAATCTCACTGAGAACTATGTGTTATGAGTGAGGGTCTGTTTGTCCCTAAAGGTTTTGGAATCTATAGAAAAAGAGAGAGGGAGATTAGAGCCTGCTTCCGTCTTGACAGCATCAGTCAATGTTCCTGTTAAGGGCAGGAGCAATTTTAGTGGCCACTGTTCCAATAAATGAAATTAGAGTAGTCCTAAACTGCTTACTTTTTTAAATTTATTTTTTATTGAAGTCTAGTTGATTTATAATGTTGTGTTAATTTCTGGTAGTATAGTATAGTAAAGTGATTGCGTTATATATACATACATATATGTGTACTCTCTGTATAATGTACATATATATTTTTCATATTTTCCATTATGGTTTATTATAGACTGTTGAATATAGTTCCTGTGCTCTACAGAGAGATCTTGTTGTTTATTCGTTCTATATATAATAGTTTGCATCTACTAATCCAGAATTTACAATCCATCCCTCCCCTGAACCACTCGCTTAGATTTAGAGATCATCTCCAACTTTGCTGCTGTCTTAGCTATAACACAGCCAATCAAATAAATCTAGATGGATTGGATAATTTTTATAGGATCTGTTCATATAGGACCCTTATAGAAATCTGTCTTACTCTGTACTCCTCTGAAAACCCAGTCATGGACTTGGGTCCCCCTTTTTGGGCTAAATAAAAAAGTCTTTTCACTACTGATCTGACAGTTTCTAGTAAATGCTTCTTAGGAGGGTAGATTTCATTCCCAAGTGTTCAGTGTGCAAACCTGAAATGATTGTCTCTGTTTTAATGACTAGAAAAAAGATACCTTGGAAAATACATGACAGCAAGCATTTTGTAGTTAACTGACCATCCACCGTCTCTTGTCCTGTCTCCCAGTTCTCTTTCTTACCTATTCTACCTAAAACACTCTCCAGCCTCCCTTGTAATTTTCTCCATTTCAAATATCCACATGTTCTCTTGTTTACCAGTTATTATCCTTGCTTTCTGATTTTCCTTTCCTCTACTTAAATAAAATTCAGTACGAATTTTGTTGTTCATATGTTGGTTTTTCTTCTCTCTTTTGGAGGCCCTTCATCCTAAACACTCATCTCACAATCTCACTGAGAACTATGTGTTATGAGTGAGGGTCTGTTTGTCCCTAAAGGTTTTGGAATCTATAGAAAAAGAGAGAGGGAGATTAGAGCCTGCTTCCGTCTTGACAGCATCAGTCAATGTTCCTGTTAAGGGCAGGAGCAATTTTAGTGGCCACTGTTCCAATAAATGAAATTAGAGTAGTCCTAAACTGCTTACTTTTTTAAATTTATTTTTTATTGAAGTCTAGTTGATTTATAATGTTGTGTTAATTTCTGGTAGTATAGTATAGTAAAGTGATTGCGTTATATATACATACATATATGTGTACTCTCTGTATAATGTACATATATATTTTTCATATTTTCCATTATGGTTTATTATAGACTGTTGAATATAGTTCCTGTGCTCTACAGAGAGATCTTGTTGTTTATTCGTTCTATATATAATAGTTTGCATCTACTAATCCAGAATTTACAATCCATCCCTCCCCTGAACCACTCGCTTAGATTTAGAGATCATCTCCAACTTTGCTGCTGTCTTAGCTATAACACAGCCAATCAAATAAATCTAGATGGATTGGATAATTTTTATAGGATCTGTTCATATAGGACCCTTATAGAAATCTGTCTTACTCTGTACTCCTCTGAAAACCAAGTCATGGACTTGGGCTTGCACACAGGCCACTTATTTGGGGAATATCATCTAGGGGGCAGAAGTGTGAGACCAGGAAAAGCTAGTGCAAAAGCCTCATCAAGGCAGCCAGCCCTCGGGGTGACCTAGGCCCTACCTCACCAGGATCTTCTGAGGCCTCTTGTAAAAGGTAACTCAAAACCGTACATCCAGGAGCAAATAGCATTCATTCATGAGTTTCTGTTTCTCATTGCCCACATGCTTCACATGCCCCTGAGTGAATACAGAGAGCAGCAGGTACTGTGTGGGCCTCAAGCCAAATGGGGAAAGTGGCTGGTGTTTGCAGTAGCCTTGGGTCCTGATGGACCTAGTTCCAGTGCATGCATTTGCTTCAAAACCACTGCTCTCTTTTTTGAGACTTTTATTAAAAGAATGGTTCCTTGAAACAAACAAGAAAATGCCTAGCTAACAGGAAAATCAGATACATTCTTCCAAGAAGATTTCAATTATTTCGTTATCTTCAATTACATTGTCATCAGTTAACCTTACTATTAAAAGAATGTTTCAAGACAGCTTTAATCCAAAGTAGTATAGGCACACTTTTCAATATAACAAAAAGGTAAAGCCACTTTCACAAGTAAACTTTGTGTAAGGTTTTGAAATATAAATTTTCAAATTCATTAAAATGTCATATGTACAGCTAGCATCTAATCTGCATTAGTGTGCATCTGTGTATTGTCAGTCATGTCTGACTCTTTGCCACCCTGTGGACCAGCTCACCAAGGCTGCTCTGTCCAAGGAATTTTCCAAGCAGGAATACTGGAGTGGGTTTCCATTTCCTTCTCTAGGGGCTCTTCCCAACTCAGGGATCAAACCAGTATCTTCTGCTAGGGCTCTTCCCAACTCAGGGATCTTTGCATCTACTAATCCAGAATTTACAATCCATCCCTCCCCTGAACCACTCGCTTAGATTTAGAGATCATCTCCAACTTTGCTGCTGTCTTAGCTATAACACAGCCAATCAAATAAATCTAGATGGATTGGATAATTTTTATAGGATCTGTTCATATAGGACCCTTATAGAAATCTGTCTTACTCTGTACTCCTCTGAAAACCAAGTCATGGACTTGGGCTTGCACACAGGCCACTTATTTGGGGAATATCATCTAGGGGGCAGAAGTGTGAGACCAGGAAAAGCTAGTGCAAAAGCCTCATCAAGGCAGCCAGCCCTCGGGGTGACCTAGGCCCTACCTCACCAGGATCTTCTGAGGCCTCTTGTAAAAGGTAACTCAAAACCGTACATCCAGGAGCAAATAGCATTCATTCATGAGTTTCTGTTTCTCATTGCCCACATGCTTCACATGCCCCTGAGTGAATACAGAGAGCAGCAGGTACTGTGTGGGCCTCAAGCCAAATGGGGAAAGTGGCTGGTGTTTGCAGTAGCCTTGGGTCCTGATGGACCTAGTTCCAGTGCATGCATTTGCTTCAAAACCACTGCTCTCTTTTTTGAGACTTTTATTAAAAGAATGGTTCCTTGAAACAAACAAGAAAATGCCTAGCTAACAGGAAAATCAGATACATTCTTCCAAGAAGATTTCAATTATTTCGTTATCTTCAATTACATTGTCATCAGTTAACCTTACTATTAAAAGAATGTTTCAAGACAGCTTTAATCCAAAGTAGTATAGGCACACTTTTCAATATAACAAAAAGGTAAAGCCACTTTCACAAGTAAACTTTGTGTAAGGTTTTGAAATATAAATTTTCAAATTCATTAAAATGTCATATGTACAGCTAGCATCTAATCTGCATTAGTGTGCATCTGTGTATTGTCAGTCATGTCTGACTCTTTGCCACCCTGTGGACCAGCTCACCAAGGCTGCTCTGTCCAAGGAATTTTCCAAGCAGGAATACTGGAGTGGGTTTCCATTTCCTTCTCTAGGGGCTCTTCCCAACTCAGGGATCAAACCAGTATCTTCTGCCATAGCAGGCAGATTCTGTACCACTGAACCACTCAGGAAGCCCATCTACATTAGACGTGCCTTCAAATTATTGATGAATTTTAGGAATCGTGTAAAACGTCTGATCTTTTTTCAACATTGGCCAGTACTAAAAATGTTATTTAAAAATGAATTTTAAATGTGAGCTGTCACAAGGGTGCTGCCATTGGTAGAATAATATGTATATTGTTCCTTTAAAGAATACAAAGCAACAATTCTTTTCTTGGTTTTATCAAATAATCAAGAGACTACTTTTATGTTACAACTTTTCTATGCAATGACAAGGGATTCTCTGTCTCTCTCTCTCTTTGTCTCTCTGTCTCTCTCTCATAAATGATCTGTTTGGGACACCCCTAGTGGCAGTGGGCTCATCTACGTTTTATCAGCCAAAGCAAGTCAACTGAGTGGTGGTAGTGAAGAACAAAATATTTATTGATAATATTTACTGGAATCTTTCACAGTAATCTAATTATTCCTCTGTCAACTTAGTTCTTCAGAGATACATAGTGTATCTCTTAAGGGAGAGGAGCAAGATTATTTCCAACATTATTTAGTAAGTGCTGTGGAAAAATTCACATGCTCAAATTTCCTAAATGTTGGCAATGCGTAAGGACAAAACCTTCACTTTCAAGCCTACCTCTCACAGTCTCACTGGCACCTAATAGGGATTCCATTATAGAAGTCTCTTGAGGCTTTCAATCAGACCATTTTTAAGAAAATAATGTATTTATCTGTACTTTTGTCTGCACTGGGTCTTCCTTGCTATGTGTAGGCTTTCTGTACTTGTGATGAGTGGGAGCTATTCATTAGGCTTTTCACTGAGGTGGCTTCTCTTGTGTAGGTGCATGGGCTTCAATAGTTGCCGAGCAAGGAAATAACATGTTTTAAGCTTAGGAGATTAGAGGCCTTACAGTTTCCTGTTTTTTCCTTTGGGAGTTTCTGCGCTCTGCCTTGAGGCAACCATGTTCCAGGCATCTACTGTCTTTTCTGCATAGGCCCCTGATGAGACACAGAGCACAACTGAACTCTGTCCCAAGCTGGAGCCAGATTCACTATCCTGAAACCTTTATAAGAGACTTCCATCTGAGCCCAGTCTAGATGAACTGAAGTATAGTCAACCATCCTGTTAGGAGCATGAGGATAATTACTTCCCACTCAAAGCCATTGAGATTTGGGGGAGTTTTATTATATAACCATATTTTGACAAGCTCTGACTAAAACACTTCTTCACATAAGACAATGAACAAAGATAAGTTTACATTTGTAATAGCTTTCTGTATGTACATGGTAAAAAGAAAAATCTAGTATCTTCTGGCTGGAACCTTATAATAGAATAAATAGGAGTTAGATATATGAATTTTGGAATCAGATTAGGCCAGCCTTCCACTCTGTCAGCTGTTAACTGTCTAACCCTTGGCAAGTTTTCTTGAGTTTTCTTGTCCATACAATGAGAATTAAATAAGATAATGCAGATAAAGCCCTTACACAGCCCTCCACAGTAAGTGATGCACATATGGAAGATCTTATGACTGTTAAGATACTGTCTAATTTTATGATGACTATGTTGCATGTAATGAATCAGCACAGTTACATACAGATTATCAGTTAAACTGACCTTTGAAATTCGTTAGCTCAGGCTTCTTGTCCATGATCCTTTCTAAAGTCTGATGCTCTTCCTAAGATCTTTGTGGATTCCTGTAGGATTTATTTTCATGGCTACTTCTGCTTTAAATTCTGCTGGGCTGAGTCTCATGTTTTATCAACCCTGATATTCTTCTTTCTCCCCTCCATGACAGCACTTCCATTGAACTCATTTTGTTGTGTTTTTTTTTTTTTTTTTTACATGACAGAAGCACTCAGAAATCTACGTGTATGGCAGAATTTATGGAAGGTGCAGGTCAGAGAGCGGCAGTTTGCCTTAAGCATTTATATTTGATTTTACTTTAACTCCATTCATTAAAGTGTTCTGGGAGGGTGGGAGGGAGGCTTAAGAGGGAGGGGAGATTTTGTGTGTGTGTGTGTGTGAAACTAGCACAACTAGTCTCCGTGGGGTCCAGCTTCCTGCCACATTGTCCATCCCTTCCCTCTCCTCCCTGCTGTCCTCTCTTCTCAGCTTTTTCCCCATGCGGAGCCACTCAGCAATTGTCTCTTTCTTTTAATTGTTCTTTGTTTCTATCAAATAGGTAATATATTTTCTTGTAACATTTCCTATAGTGTTAAATGTTAATAGTACCTACCCCCTACCATACCTGCAATGTCATTGTTAAAGGAAGGCATGACTTCTAGGCAAAGCGAGACCTGATTGGCAGTATTAGCCTCTCTAAATAAATAGTGTGACTGTCAGAAAGGAGGTGAACTTGCCACTGAAGCATTAATAAATGAAGAAGTCCAGAGGAAAACATTCTAATTGTCTGTCTAAGCACTTGTTAAGCAAGAGAAAATCTGTCCCAGAGCTTTAAGTATAAGCTCATTTATTTGCTCATTAATTCATTTATATGTGTCTCCCTCAAAAGATAAAGTTGCAGTCCTTCTGTACTGGCTATAAATTAGTTATATTCCCTTATGATTAGAATCTCAAACTTCTGACTTGGGGACAGATTTTCTTGCTCAACAATATATCATCTGAAGGCTATGTTTGTTTAACAAGAATTTTATGTTCTGCAAAACTTTTGACATTTGACGAAGGTGAAAAGAAAAAAGTATATAATAAAACAAATACTTGTATATTCTTGAGGAATTCTGTATAAAATGGTGACATTTCTGAAGGGCATTTCTATCTTTGTTTTATTTTAGTTTTTATTTTGTCATTATACCCCTAACGTGTTGTATGTGGTATCAGTAACTTTCAGAACTGCCTACAAGCAGCCCATGTTGAAGTTTTTTTATTGCTGGTAACCCAAAAGTGGTACTTCCCCTTTTACTATCCTTTGTACTGATAATCTTACTATCTCAAGAACTTGAAATTCGAATTCTGTACAAGGACATGGGACTTCAAACTTACACACAATTCTCATCTGTGGTAAGAAGGACACAAGTTCTAACATGTATATGTTCATTTATTTATCAAATGTTTACTAAACAGTTTGTTCCAAGCACTCTGCCAGGCACTGGGGATAGGAAATGAGTAAGACATCACTTTTGAATCATGATGTCTGTAAGTCTTGACTAAGGAAGCAGAGCTGTACACAGACCATCAGGAAGTATGAAGTGCTGTGGAAGCTGTGCTCGGGGTGCTCAGAGCACACAAGGAGGATCATTCTACTCTTCCTTTGTTGGGAAACTACAGGGAGAAGGGGTTGTGGCCAAGGAAACTTGAAAGAGGAGATGGAAGACTTTTGAGCTGCATCGTGGGATGACTCTGCTGTTTCCACGTGGCTGAGGTACACTCAACTGTGTGTGAGGCATCTTCATTGCTTTGTGGGTGCAGGGCAGGGAGAAAAAGAAAGATGAACCATGAGGCTGAGAAGGTAGTACAGCCTCAGTTCAGTTCAGTGCCTCACTCATGTCTGACTCTTTGAGACCCCATGGTCTGCAGCATGCCAGGCTTCCCTGTCCTTCACCAGAGTTTGCTCAAACTCATGTCCATTGAGTTAGTCATGCCATCCAACCATCTTGTCCCCTGTTGTCCACTTCTTCTTCTGCCTTCTGTTTTCCCAGTCTCAGGGTCTTTTCCAGCAAGTCATCTCTTCACATCAGGTGGGCAAAGTATTGGAGCTTCAGCTTCAGCATCAGTCCTTCCAATGAATATTCAGGGTTGATTTCCTTTAGGATTGACTGGTTTGATCTCCTTGAAGTACAGCCTACCTCCTGGTTTTAACCTGAATGAATGGCTATAGAAAGATCTCAAGGAAGTAACGGGGAAGCTGACTAGATCTGTACTTTTACAGGGAAACCTGAAGGCCAACATAAGGGCAAAACCCCAGGCACCCAGAGTCACCCATCTCCTTGCAGCTTGTGTAATTCCTGATGCTATTCCCAGACTGTCTAAAAAATTGTCAGAACCCCCTTCACACTGGTACAGATCTAACCTTTCCAACAATCTCTGGAAGTTTTGAGACTCCTTATAGAGCGACACAGCCCACCCACAACAGAACGCCCCTTTCTAGTGCCTGGGCCCAGGCCATTTGCGATTCTGTACAAGGACATGGGACTTCAAACTTACACAATTCTCATCTGTGGTAAGAAGGACACAAGTTCTAACATGTATATGTTCATTTATTTATCAAATGTTTACTAAACAGTTTGTTCCAAGCACTCTGCCAGGCACTGGGGATAGGAAATGAGTAAGACATCACTTTTGAATCATGATGTCTGTAAGTCTTGACTAAGGAAGCAGAGCTGTACACAGACCATCAGGAAGTATGAAGTGCTGTGGAAGCTGTGCTCGGGGTGCTCAGAGCACACAAGGAGGATCATTCTACTCTTCCTTTGTTGGGAAACTACAGGGAGAAGGGGTTGTGGCCAAGGAAACTTGAAAGAGGAGATGGAAGACTTTTGAGCTGCATCGTGGGATGACTCTGCTGTTTCCACGTGGCTGAGGTACACTCAACTGTGTGTGAGGCATCTTCATTGCTTTGTGGGTGCAGGGCAGGGAGAAAAAGAAAGATGAACCATGAGGCTGAGAAGGTAGTACAGCCTCAGTTCAGTTCAGTGCCTCACTCATGTCTGACTCTTTGAGACCCCATGGTCTGCAGCATGCCAGGCTTCCCTGTCCTTCACCAGAGTTTGCTCAAACTCATGTCCATTGAGTTAGTCATGCCATCCAACCATCTTGTCCCCTGTTGTCCACTTCTTCTTCTGCCTTCTGTTTTCCCAGTCTCAGGGTCTTTTCCAGCAAGTCATCTCTTCACATCAGGTGGGCAAAGTATTGGAGCTTCAGCTTCAGCATCAGTCCTTCCAATGAATATTCAGGGTTGATTTCCTTTAGGATTGACTGGTTTGATCTCCTTGAAGTACAGCCTACCTCCTGGTTTTAACCTGAATGAATGGCTATAGAAAGATCTCAAGGAAGTAACGGGGAAGCTGACTAGATCTGTACTTTTACAGGGAAACCTGAAGGCCAACATAAGGGCAAAACCCCAGGCACCCAGAGTCACCCATCTCCTTGCAGCTTGTGTAATTCCTGATGCTATTCCCAGACTGTCTAAAAAATTGTCAGAACCCCCTTCACACTGGTACAGATCTAACCTTTCCAACAATCTCTGGAAGTTTTGAGACTCCTTATAGAGCGACACAGCCCACCCACAACAGAACGCCCCTTTCTAGTGCCTGGGCCCAGGCCATTGGTACAGGCAGAGTGGCTTCATCACTTCCTCTCCCAAGTGATTTCAGGATATTACTATGGCTCCTGTGGAACTGGACACTTTCTTGAACATTCCCATCCCAGTTGACATTCCCATTTCCTACAGAATGCAGCTCATACTCCTCTTTGGAGGAGTAACTATCACTGTCCTTATTCACTCTCTCCTTGCACCTCTTTCTGGAGGCTGTGGATGTGAATGTGCTATTGGAAACAGTATTCGCGTTTATTTCCTAAGGCTTCAACACTTTGTATCAAGGTACCAGCTCTGGATCCAAATCTTGTTTGACGTGGGAGAAGGAGCATATTTCAATACACTGGTGCCATTCAATCATTGTTAAATAGCATAAAGCATCATGAAAGAGGGGCTTACATCCTGAAAGGAGACATTGTGAACTAACTCTTTATTCCCTGGGATTTTGATCCCAGCGCAGTTAACAGCTATAGAGTACCTTTTCCTCAAATATAAAGTTAAAAAAAGAGCACTTTTTGAAAAGTCAAATTTTGTTCTGTTTTCAAATTGCAACAGAAAACTTATGACCGTATTTCTCACTGTCTTTCTGGAGATAAACATATTGGATATTATTTCTTCACAGATTTCAGTGGGCAAGCGTGTAAGAAAGTGCTTTTCTCTACCTCACTGATGGATTTTGCAATAACTGAACTTTATAAGAGTATAGAAAATCTTCATATAACAGTCTTCCAGTGCACTTGAAAATAATTACGTTTTCTGTCATACCCCTTCATCTCCTTATCAGAGAAGATCTGCAATCAGGCCTCCTATGATGTGGCTAAACTGTACTGTAGAATTATTGAGAATATCTTAAATATTAAAGCACCTACCAGCATCTCTGGGTCCTTGACAGAGGTCTAGCATCCACACATCAGTGCTGCTAATAGAACAACCAGCAGCCTCTTCTTATAAAGAAATGTGAGGTTTAGTCCTTAGTTTATTCCATTTAATTAGAAAACAACTGAAAAATCTTGCATTTTCTTTTTTTTTTTTTTGGCTACTTCTATTGGTATTTCATTTATTTCCATCTTTGTTCTTTGGCCTGTGTGGTCCTCCCATCGCAGTGGCCTCTCTCGTTTCAGAGCACTGGCTCTGGGCGCATGTGCTCTGGAGTGGTGGCTCCATAGTTGGACACATCGATCCAGCTGCTCCACGGCACATGGGATCCTCCCAGGCCAGGGAATGAACCGGTGCCCCTTTCACTGCAAGGTGGTGTCCTTACCCACTGGACCACCAGGGAAGCCCTTGTCTTGCATTTTCAACACATGTTTCCAATTAGTGCAGCTGAGCAGGACCCTGAATTTGATAAAAGCACTGACGTGTACCTTTGGTGCCTGTACAGTGTACTCTTTCATTTTACAAGGTGGCTGAAGTGCAGTTTTAAATATCTTTTTTTTTAATGTTAACAAAAACCCAGGGGTATAAACTTAGAAAAAACTAAAGGAGAAGCAAGCACAATTTTGTTTCAATGGCTTGCCTAGACTTTTAGAGCCTTGTGTGCAGAGGAAGCTTATTTGGCAAACTCTACACTGGGCATTTACGGGCTTGTATGCAAAAAGCATTATGCTTCATGCGATTTGTGCTCAGAGACCATTAGATGGGAGATCCATCACCTCAGGAAATACCACTTACTGCACTGTAAATTTCCTTCATGTGACTGATCTGCTTAAAAGGCAATGGAAATCCCATTCAGATAAATTGTTTCAGACCACGCTGTGACTGATAGGACATTTGCCTTCAGTGCGAATCTTTCAGGGTAACTTTTGGAAGTGCATGTGTCTTTAAGTGGGAAAGTAAAACTGGTGTCCAAGAGTCTGGGAATTAGATGTGGAAAAGCCTAAGTTAGGTCATCGCATCCCACCTCCTGCCAAAATAAAGGGAACTAACAAGAGGAAAAGGTAAGATAAAAAGTGAAAGATTTTTTGACTCATGCTCATAGTGTGTGTTCTGAGCTGTCCAAAGGACAGTAGAATGATTTTCCATTTTAGGTCAGGGGAAAGCATGATGTCTTTAGCCCAAAAGGTTGAGACACTTACATAGCTTATAGGGCCCTGCATGAAGATTAAAAACAAACCTGGGGCTTCCCTGGTGGTCCAGTAAGTAAAGAGTCCACCTTGCAGTGCAAGGGGCACCGGTTTGATCTCTGGCCCGGGAAGATCCCACATGCCACAGCGCCTTCGATCTGTGCGTCCATTTAGGAGCCATTGCTCTGGAGCGCATGCGCCCAGAGCTGGTGCTTTGCGAGAGAGAGGCGACTGCAATGGGAGGCCCACACAGGCCAAAGAACAAAGATGGATGAAAATAATTAAATTAAAAAAAAAAAAAAAAAAACAATAAAAAAGAGGCCAAAAAAAACTCCCTCATTATACTTGGATTTTATTGTCAGAACTACCATTTCGGTTTTGACCCATTATTGACAAATTAGAGAAACGTGTCCATCAAGGACAATAAACTCCATCTCCTAGACTCATCACCAGTGACATTTATTCAGAAATATACAGAACTTCCAAGAACACAAACCCGAATAGAATAAAACTGAGTAAGTAGATCCCTTATAACTAACTTAAACTTGAGAAAAAAATAACTCAAGCGATAATATTTGAGATCTACTCTCTTAGTAAAATTTGAGTATATAAAGCATTATTATTAACCATAGTCATAAGCTGTATATTAAGTCTCTAGACCTGTTTATCTTATAAACTGAAAGTTTATGACCTTTGATCATATCTTCCATTTCCCCCACTCTTCTAACCTATTATAACCACCATCATACTCTCAGTTACTGTGAGTTTGACTTTTTCTTTTTAGTTTCCACATATACGTGAGATCATATGATGTTCATCTTTCTATGCCTGGCATGTTCACCTAGCATAATGCCCTCCAAGTTCTTCCATATTGTTACAAATGGAAGGATTACGTTCTTTTTAAAAGCTGAATAATAATCTACTGTGTGTGTGTGTCTGTATGTGTATATATATATATATATATATACTACGTTTTCTATATCCACTAATCTTTTGACAGACAGTTTATTTTCATATTTTGGCTACTATGACTAATAATGCTAAAATGAACTAATTTTCAACAAAGGTGCTGTGAATACATAATGAGGAAAAGATAGTCTCTTCAATAAACGGTGTTGAGAGAACTGGATTACCACATTCAAAAGAATGAAAGGTCTCTTATCTTACCCCATATACCAAAATCAACTCAAAATGGATTAAAGACTTAAATATATGCCCTGAAACCATAAAACTCCTAGAGGAAAACGTGGTAAGCTCCTTGATGTTGGACTTGGAAATGAATTTTTTGGAACTGACTTCAAAGCACAGACAACAAAAGCAAAAATAAACGAGTGAACCTTCATCAAACTAAAATGTTTCTGCACAAGAAAAGGAAACCATCCACAAAATGAAAAGGAGACCTGTATAATGGGAGAAAATATTAGCAAGTCATGTATTTGATAAGGGATTAATATGCAAAATATATAAGGAATTTCTACAACTCAGTAGTAAAAGCAACAAATAGCCATATTTTAAAATGGGCAAGATCCTGAATAGATATTTTTCCAAAGAAGAAGTAACATGCCCACCAGGTATACAAAAAGATGCCCCACAGCACTAATGGTCAGGGAAATGCAAATCAGAGCCATAATGAGATATCAGATCACACCTAGGTGTGTGAGCTGTTAGGAGGACTAGCATCAGAAAGTAAAAGATAGTAAGTATTTGTGAGGATGAGGACAAAAAGGAAACATTTGTGCACCATTGGTGAGAATGTAAACTGGGTGAGCTATTATGGAAAACAGGATGGGGGTTCTTCAAAAGATAAGTACAACTGACATATGATCCAGCCATCCCACTTCTGTCTGTATCCAAAGAAAACGTAATCACATCTTGAAGAGATCATTTGCACTGGCATGTTCTTATGAACTTTAAATATACAAAGTGAAAATCTGAGCTTTCACCCTATGTGACCGTTGGACTGTTCTCTCTTTAGTTCCTCCCTGGTTGTTGTTCATCATTTTAGCCAGTGATTTGGATCAGACTTTAGGTCTCTACTTCTGTGGGCCACTGATCATTCCTTTATCTCCTTAGAGTGAGTTTCCCTAAGCTTCTCCTGCCCCACTATTTTGCGTCATCCCCAAAAGGAGCATCAAGCCTTTGATTCCATAGCACATCAGAGACCAGGTTGTTAAATAAGTCTTTATGAAGCTCCCCAGTGAATTCCATATTGGTAAATTCAGTGGTCATTCCGTGCTACTTGAAAACTTGGAAAGTATTCAAGGAAGGCACACTGCACTGACAAATTACCGTAGTCAGACCTATAGGAAGTCACCGTTAGCATGCGACCATATTGCAAGAACCGGCTTAAACAAGCCAGGGATGTGTGCAGCCCCTCCAGCACACATATAGGCAGCCCCCTTGGTGGGAGTTTCCTCTAACATGTCTTCCCTCTTGGCCAAGTTATCATGAGGCTCCAGGGGAAAAAGAAGCCTTCATCTTGTCATCCCAAAGTTGGCTTCCTTGCCCATTGCTGCATATCCCAGGATCTGTTTCTTTCCAGGATGACCATGTTAATTCACAGCCTTAATCTATATACTTCAGCAGGAAAATGGTTCAATATCAGTATGTTTCTCACAAACTGTGACTATTGAGTCATTTACTACACTAAGTATGGACCAATTGCTGTTTAGTCAGAAGTCTTTTATAAAATGTCAAGTTCAGACATACCCAACTTTCCTGCAGCCTTCAGATTCTCTGATACTACGATCTTGTATGGGAACAGTAACACAGAAGCACATGCATTTATGCACATAAACACACAGCTACACGCACACACACAGGCCTGCATGCTCTGAGAGGGTCTTTTATTTTTTTCTTCTTTTTAAGAGGGTCTTCTTAACAATAAACAATATGCTATTATAAAGCTGTATAAATCTATGCAAAGAGAAAGTTTTCTGTCCTCCTCTGCCAGAAAAAGTGACTTTGGAGAAAGGCAAGTCTGTTAGATTATTTTGATTTATGTGACTAAAGGGACCACTGGGTTTAAAATGTCGGAATCCAGGTTATTATTTCTCCCCCAGGAAGAACAGAGGATATTTACTTTCTCTATTTTTCGGAACATATTGGGTTGCTTTTTCCCAGAATCAAAAATCTGTCTGTTCGAGATCTCTCTTCTTGGGATATAAAATATGCCTTGCACCATCAAAGTGACTGATTCTTCAGCTGCTGCCTTTTGGTGTCTAAGAACTTTGAAGTACGGTCTCATGCAGGAAATCCCATTGCATGTGATTTTCTCAGTGTTTGTGGTTTTATACACATTACTTCTCTATAATCTAGGCTTCCTTTATCTATTAGATAATAGTGATGCTTTGATCCAAAATGTTTTCCTGCCATGCAGTAAATGCTCAAAACATCTTTTCTGAATTGTGAAATGCTAGCTGTGTCTAGAAAGAAGGCAGTAATGTTTTTCTAACTGTAAAACTGTCATTAGAAGACATGGTAGAGAGACTTGCCATGTAGCTTCCTAGAGTGGCCTGTAAGAAATTAAATCCGATTAATTGCCTTGTAATTGCCTCTGCAGTGAATCAGAGCCGTCTCATTTTTTTAAATTTCTGCTATGTGGGACTAGTCCATTATATAGATACAGATATAGCTATATAACTTTTCCTCCATCTCTCCTACTTGATCTATCATTAGCTCTTCGTTGGATCCCCACTGTTGTTTCTGTGACTGGCCTTCCCACAAATAAGATACACCTTCTCATGCCTCTTGTCCTGGGGACATTTCTGAATGACAAATTAACTAATAAATTGATGCCAAAGATAGATGAGAGTTAATTTGTCCTGGACTACCCTTTGTCATGTGGTCTGTTTTACAGGACTTCTCCAACCTAACCATGAGTTACTGATGTAAGATTTTATCGTTGTTTAGTCAATTAGTCATTTCCAACTCTTTTGTGACTGCACAGACTATAGCCTTCCAGACTCCTCTGTCCATGAGATTTCCCAGGCGAGAACACTGGAGTAGGTTGCCATTTCCTTCTGCCGGGGATCTTCCTGACCCAGGGATCAAACCTACATCTCCTGCATTGGCAGATGGATTCTTTACTGTGAGCCACCAGGGAAGTCCAGAGATTTTAGACTTTGTAACCAGTCAGTGGGGCTTTCTTTTCATCAGTCATCTAGTGATCCTCGGATGCACAGCGTGGGCAGTTCTGGGTTCCATGTGCACTACAGATGCTTCAGATGCTGCCCAGATTTTGGGGTTTTTTGCTATTTTCCCAGAATCAAAAATCTGTCTGTTCGAGATCTCTCTTCTTGGGATATAAAATATGCCTTGCACCATCAAAGTGACTGATTCTTCAGCTGCTGCCTTTTGGTGTCTAAGAACTTTGAAGTACGGTCTCATGCAGGAAATCCCATTGCATGTGATTTTCTCAGTGTTTGTGGTTTTATACACATTACTTCTCTATAATCTAGGCTTCCTTTATCTATTAGATAATAGTGATGCTTTGATCCAAAATGTTTTCCTGCCATGCAGTAAATGCTCAAAACATCTTTTCTGAATTGTGAAATGCTAGCTGTGTCTAGAAAGAAGGCAGTAATGTTTTTCTAACTGTAAAACTGTCATTAGAAGACATGGTAGAGAGACTTGCCATGTAGCTTCCTAGAGTGGCCTGTAAGAAATTAAATCCGATTAATTGCCTTGTAATTGCCTCTGCAGTGAATCAGAGCCGTCTCATTTTTTTAAATTTCTGCTATGTGGGACTAGTCCATTATATAGATACAGATATAGCTATATAACTTTTCCTCCATCTCTCCTACTTGATCTATCATTAGCTCTTCGTTGGATCCCCACTGTTGTTTCTGTGACTGGCCTTCCCACAAATAAGATACACCTTCTCATGCCTCTTGTCCTGGGGACATTTCTGAATGACAAATTAACTAATAAATTGATGCCAAAGATAGATGAGAGTTAATTTGTCCTGGACTACCCTTTGTCATGTGGTCTGTTTTACAGGACTTCTCCAACCTAACCATGAGTTACTGATGTAAGATTTTATCGTTGTTTAGTCAATTAGTCATTTCCAACTCTTTTGTGACTGCACAGACTATAGCCTTCCAGACTCCTCTGTCCATGAGATTTCCCAGGCGAGAACACTGGAGTAGGTTGCCATTTCCTTCTGCCGGGGATCTTCCTGACCCAGGGATCAAACCTACATCTCCTGCATTGGCAGATGGATTCTTTACTGTGAGCCACCAGGGAAGTCCAGAGATTTTAGACTTTGTAACCAGTCAGTGGGGCTTTCTTTTCATCAGTCATCTAGTGATCCTCGGATGCACAGCGTGGGCAGTTCTGGGTTCCATGTGCACTACAGATGCTTCAGATGCTGCCCAGAGACAACAGTAAGTGCAGGTACTTGGAACTGTTTTTAAAATATGACTGGGGACACTCATTTCAATAAGATCAATGTTGAACCTCAGTATAAAAAATAACAAAAACAGAGTTCCTTGGTTGGTGTAAGATCCTAGAGCTCTGCTCTAGGATCTTCATCCTTTGGGAACAGATTTTCCAGCCATTGGTCCTGTGATTGAGAGAACAGATTCAAGAGTCAAACAATTGAATCGCCCAGTTCTGGGTGACCCTCCTGAACTTAAGTATTGTTATTTCTGAAATGCAGCCAATAATTCCATATTTCAGCTGTTCTGAGGATTAAATGAGATCATATAGAATAGCATTTAGCACAGTTCCAGGTGCACAAGGATAGCTGCATTGGAGGTACAGGTTATTAATGTTCAAATGCCACTTCCATTGTAGCCAAAACTGTTACAGAGAAGGATAGGGACAGTATGAGCAGGAGGCAACAATAGCTGGTGCTGGTGACTAAACCCTCCCCTGAGGTGGTGGAACAATCTTATAAAATGAGTTAAATCACTCCCTGGTGTGACTGAAAATGACTAATTCAGCAGAAGGGAGGCGGCCACCCTTATTGCGAAGTTAACGGGATTTTGCGTGCAAAAATTTAGGTCACTGATGAGCTCTAATCCCACTGCTCCTGCCACCGTTCTTATCTTAGAAGAAATTTACTCATTTGTAGGAGAGATCTCAGCCCTTCACATATACTAACTAGAATTTTCTGGGCATTCCTAACAGATTTCCTGGAGTGAAATACACTCCATTAATGGTGTATTGATAGGGGGTTGGTGTATAAAATGTTAGTGTGGAGAGAGACAGACGATGGAGTAGATGATAAACAATGGGGATATGCACTGGAACACTCATGCTGAAGACAGAGAAATGGTCCCATTGCACTTCAGTATTTGAATTTTTTCATTTTTATTCTGCTGATAGCATAGTAAAGCACAGTATTTCCACTAAGTGTGTTAGAGAGGTATTGGCATTAAACTAATACCTAGCAACTTGAATGATTTCTTAGCAGTGACTGAAGTACATTTCCTCATTTTTTTCTTTCATTTCTTCATATTGCCTCAGATAGGATTGCACAAGTGATGATCTTGCAACAAATAAGACCTCCACTGCAAATGGTATGCACCATTAAAATACAAAAGAAAATGCACAGGCCAACAAGGCGAAGAAAAGCTAATATTTTTCTTCCCTTATTTTTGATCTGTCTAGACTCATTTTAACGTGGTCTGATTTGCTGATCCAAAACCTGTATATGCCATCAAGACCTTGCCAAGATCCTGAGAAAAGACAAGAGCCCCCCCAATCAGGATGTAGCTATTTCAGGGCTATTTCTACTTCTCCGGCTCCTTCTGACCACTGAGGCCTCTTAAAGCATATTGCTGAGAACTTAGCAGTGAGGTCATGTGAGCTTGGGCACTAAGGCCCTATCTCTTGTTACAGAGCCCCTGATACCCCAATTCTGTAACCCATGGTTCTTTAGCAGTGACTTCTGTCTGACTGTCCTCCTACTTAGAAAAAAGGTAGATCCTTCTCGAAATGTGTCATGCCCACTTTCCACATCTTGCCTCGACAATGTGCTCCTGAGACAAGTGGTGCTGGTGACTAAACCCTCCCTGAGGTGGTGGAACAATCTTATAAAATGAGTTAAATCACTCCTGGTGTGACTGAAAATGACTAATTCAGCAGAAGGGAGGCGGCCACCCTTATTGCGAAGTTAACGGGATTTTGCGTGCAAAAATTTAGGTCACTGATGAGCTCTAATCCCACTGCTCCTGCCACCGTTCTTATCTTAGAAGAAATTTACTCATTTGTAGGAGAGATCTCAGCCCTTCACATATACTAACTAGAATTTTCTGGGCATTCCTAACAGATTTCCTGGAGTGAAATACACTCCATTAATGGTGTATTGATAGGGGGTTGGTGTATAAAATGTTAGTGTGGAGAGAGACAGACGATGGAGTAGATGATAAACAATGGGGATATGCACTGGAACACTCATGCTGAAGACAGAGAAATGGTCCCATTGCACTTCAGTATTTGAATTTTTTCATTTTTATTCTGCTGATAGCATAGTAAAGCACAGTATTTCCACTAAGTGTGTTAGAGAGGTATTGGCATTAAACTAATACCTAGCAACTTGAATGATTTCTTAGCAGTGACTGAAGTACATTTCCTCATTTTTTTCTTTCATTTCTTCATATTGCCTCAGATAGGATTGCACAAGTGATGATCTTGCAACAAATAAGACCTCCACTGCAAATGGTATGCACCATTAAAATACAAAAGAAAATGCACAGGCCAACAAGGCGAAGAAAAGCTAATATTTTTCTTCCCTTATTTTTGATCTGTCTAGACTCATTTTAACGTGGTCTGATTTGCTGATCCAAAACCTGTATATGCCATCAAGACCTTGCCAAGATCCTGAGAAAAGACAAGAGCCCCCCCAATCAGGATGTAGCTATTTCAGGGCTATTTCTACTTCTCCGGCTCCTTCTGACCACTGAGGCCTCTTAAAGCATATTGCTGAGAACTTAGCAGTGAGGTCATGTGAGCTTGGGCACTAAGGCCCTATCTCTTGTTACAGAGCCCCTGATACCCCAATTCTGTAACCCATGGTTCTTTAGCAGTGACTTCTGTCTGACTGTCCTCCTACTTAGAAAAAAGGTAGATCCCTTCTCGAAATGTGTCATGCCCACTTTCCACATCTTGCCTCACAGGTCACTCAGATGTGCTCCTGAGACAAGTCCCAGGAGCAGAGACATCATCATCATTTCCTCGTTTGGTAACTTAAGTTTGAAAGAGACACAGGAGAGCCAGTACCTTCTGGGGTCCCCACTGCCTGTCTGTATCTCTGCTTGTGAAAAGTGTCAACAAGTTCAGTGGGATTCATAATCTCCCTTCAGCCTTTAGCCATACCTTGTTCCTATCTAGGTGTTTTCCAGATGGGAGAAAGGCACCAACCTTATCATTATTATTGACTCTTCCATCTCCATGACCAGATGTTGTTCTCTGTCCTACTCCCAGCCAATCCCTAGATTCTGTTGTTTCTTCATCTGTAATGGCCAATTCTTTCTGTCCCAAGAACACTACCACCATCTGTTGCCTGGATTAACACCACAGACTCCTAACAAGTCTTCCTTCCTTTAACCTTGCCCCATTTCAATTCTTTCTTCTACTTTAGTCATTTTCCAGCTCCACACTCTTCAGTGGCTCCCCACTGCTGTCTATAAGAGTCTAATCTTTTAAAATTTCCTTATAAGTTGTGTTGCATGACTCCTCCTCCCTCCAGTGACATTCTCTCCTTTGTTGCTTTTTCCCCCAGAACACCCTACATTTGACTGGCACTAAACTATTCCATCTCATCACATTCTTTCATCACCTCCAATTCCCTGCATCTGTTCTTCCATTTGTCTTGGGTTTCCTTTCCTACTCTACTCTCTACAATCTCTTCCCCTCCTATTGCTCTTTCAAGTCTTGAATTAGATTTTACTTCCTCAGGAAAGTTTCCCTGCCCCTTTGCATCCTGATTAGACATTCCTCGTGAGTCCTTCTTAGTGTGGTATTTTCCCCACCATAATTAATTTTCAGGATGTAGCTATTTCAGGGCTATTTCTACTTCTCCGGCTCCTTCTGACCACTGAGGCCTCTTAAAGCATATTGCTGAGAACTTAGCAGTGAGGTCATGTGAGCTTGGGCACTAAGGCCCTATCTCTTGTTACAGAGCCCCTGATACCCCAATTCTGTAACCCATGGTTCTTTAGCAGTGACTTCTGTCTGACTGTCCTCCTACTTAGAAAAAAGGTAGATCCCTTCTCGAAATGTGTCATGCCCACTTTCCACATCTTGCCTCACAGGTCACTCAGATGTGCTCCTGAGACAAGTCCCAGGAGCAGAGACATCATCATCATTTCCTCGTTTGGTAACTTAAGTTTGAAAGAGACACAGGAGAGCCAGTACCTTCTGGGGTCCCCACTGCCTGTCTGTATCTCTGCTTGTGAAAAGTGTCAACAAGTTCAGTGGGATTCATAATCTCCCTTCAGCCTTTAGCCATACCTTGTTCCTATCTAGGTGTTTTCCAGATGGGAGAAAGGCACCAACCTTATCATTATTATTGACTCTTCCATCTCCATGACCAGATGTTGTTCTCTGTCCTACTCCCAGCCAATCCCTAGATTCTGTTGTTTCTTCATCTGTAATGGCCAATTCTTTCTGTCCCAAGAACACTACCACCATCTGTTGCCTGGATTAACACCACAGACTCCTAACAAGTCTTCCTTCCTTTAACCTTGCCCCATTTCAATTCTTTCTTCTACTTTAGTCATTTTCCAGCTCCACACTCTTCAGTGGCTCCCCACTGCTGTCTATAAGAGTCTAATCTTTTAAAATTTCCTTATAAGTTGTGTTGCATGACTCCTCCTCCCTCCAGTGACATTCTCTCCTTTGTTGCTTTTTCCCCCAGAACACCCTACATTTGACTGGCACTAAACTATTCCATCTCATCACATTCTTTCATCACCTCCAATTCCCTGCATCTGTTCTTCCATTTGTCTTGGGTTTCCTTTCCTACTCTACTCTCTACAATCTCTTCCCCTCCTATTGCTCTTTCAAGTCTTGAATTAGATTTTACTTCCTCAGGAAAGTTTCCCTGCCCCTTTGCATCCTGATTAGACATTCCTCGTGAGTCCTTCTTAGTGTGGTATTTTCCCCACCATAATATTTGGCACACTTTGTTGTAACTGTGTGTTTGCCTCTTTCTTTCATCCTGTCATTTACTAAGATAAGAACCCAGTCTTTCTGTCTCACTGTTCTATTCATCATACCTAGAACAAGTCTTCCTGAATGAATAAATGGATGAGTATAGTGGAAACAAGTATAAGTGTTCAAAGAAGGAGTGTCCACATGCCAAATGTGTCTGAGAGAGCAAGTGAGCTGAGAACCAAAAAGTGATCTGCAAGCTCGGATGGAAACAGCTTATAGCCAAGACAAGAACACTTTCAGTGGGACAATGGAGTCTTAAGCCAGAGTAGGGCGGATTAAAACTGGCTAGGGTATGAGTTCGTGTAGACAGCAAACATAGACCAGTTTATTGGAAAGTTGTGCCATGATAAGAAGACATTGTTTATGAGGAGGGAGAGGGGCTGCCTACAGGAAGATACACGTGAAAGACTCAGCTTATAGGTGAGTCAGAACTGTCCTCAGGGCCACACACAAGGCAGCCACAAAAGAAGGGAAGCAGAGGTGGCCTGAAGTCCATTAGCACATTTTGAATCCCAAATTCTAATATCATTTGCTAAGACAAATGAGTTGAAATTCCAGAAAACTCTCAGAAAGAGTTTTACAATGTTAGTTAGATACTCTTTGTGCAGTCAGTAAGGACTTTATTGGTAGACTTTGTTGGCCTGTGGTGATAATAGCATAAAGGGAAACAGCTGTAACTGAGATACAGGCAATCCTTGTACTTTCATTTATTATCAGATATGAATGTTACAAGAGGCTTTCCCTGGTGGCCCAGCAATAAAAGAATCTACCTGCAATGCAGGAGACACAGGTTTGATCCCCTGAGTCAGGGAGATTTCCTAGAGGAGGGCATGGCAGCCTACTCCAGTGTTCTTGCCTGAAGAATCCCATGACCAACACCCTACATTTGACTGGCACTAAACTATTCCATCTCATCACATTCTTTCATCACCTCCAATTCCCTGCATCTGTTCTTCCATTTGTCTTGGGTTTCCTTTCCTACTCTACTCTCTACAATCTCTTCCCCTCCTATTGCTCTTTCAAGTCTTGAATTAGATTTTACTTCCTCAGGAAAGTTTCCCTGCCCCTTTGCATCCTGATTAGACATTCCTCGTGAGTCCTTCTTAGTGTGGTATTTTCCCCACCATAATATTTGGCACACTTTGTTGTAACTGTGTGTTTGCCTCTTTCTTTCATCCTGTCATTTACTAAGATAAGAACCCAGTCTTTCTGTCTCACTGTTCTATTCATCATACCTAGAACAAGTCTTCCTGAATGAATAAATGGATGAGTATAGTGGAAACAAGTATAAGTGTTCAAAGAAGGAGTGTCCACATGCCAAATGTGTCTGAGAGAGCAAGTGAGCTGAGAACCAAAAAGTGATCTGCAAGCTCGGATGGAAACAGCTTATAGCCAAGACAAGAACACTTTCAGTGGGACAATGGAGTCTTAAGCCAGAGTAGGGCGGATTAAAACTGGCTAGGGTATGAGTTCGTGTAGACAGCAAACATAGACCAGTTTATTGGAAAGTTGTGCCATGATAAGAAGACATTGTTTATGAGGAGGGAGAGGGGCTGCCTACAGGAAGATACACGTGAAAGACTCAGCTTATAGGTGAGTCAGAACTGTCCTCAGGGCCACACACAAGGCAGCCACAAAAGAAGGGAAGCAGAGGTGGCCTGAAGTCCATTAGCACATTTTGAATCCCAAATTCTAATATCATTTGCTAAGACAAATGAGTTGAAATTCCAGAAAACTCTCAGAAAGAGTTTTACAATGTTAGTTAGATACTCTTTGTGCAGTCAGTAAGGACTTTATTGGTAGACTTTGTTGGCCTGTGGTGATAATAGCATAAAGGGAAACAGCTGTAACTGAGATACAGGCAATCCTTGTACTTTCATTTATTATCAGATATGAATGTTACAAGAGGCTTTCCCTGGTGGCCCAGCAATAAAAGAATCTACCTGCAATGCAGGAGACACAGGTTTGATCCCCTGAGTCAGGGAGATTTCCTAGAGGAGGGCATGGCAGCCTACTCCAGTGTTCTTGCCTGAAGAATCCCATGACAGAGGAGCCTACTGGGCTACAAGGGACCTGTTGCATCTTGAATTTAAATGACTTTTCTCTAGTTGTTCAAGTCTCTATTCAAAGCGCAATAAAATGTTTTGGCACGAAAAAAAAAAAAAAGTTTCCACTGTGGGAAGCCATAACCAACTTGTTGAAGTTTATACAGAAAATATTTTCAGTAAACAAATCTCAGTGCAAGGTTTCAGAAAGAAAATGTAAGGGTCATGATGATAAAAGCAATGGAAGACCAGCAGATGTGGCCCAGGCCTTCCTTGCTGTCATCAATCATAAGCCTGTCCTGCCCTGTGCTTCCCAACCAGGAAGTCTTGGGCCCCTGGAGGGAGCAGAATTTATTGTAAGGGGCCTGTAATTCCATAGGCACATTTAGTATAGTAGACTAAATAAATAATATGTCATACACACACATATTCTACTATTTTTTCTAAATGTCTATGGATGAAATTTTGAATAAAATACAAATTTGCTTAGTATGTTGCTAAATTAACAGCAGCCCTTCATGTATGTTTTCTCAAACTACAGATTTTGAAAGTCTAAGGTGTAGCATGATGCAGTCCTCATACTCAAAAAGGTTGCTCTCTTGCTATTGTTACTGCTAGAAAGCCACTAGATGGTGATTTAAACAGAAGGCAACACGTGCTCTTGAGTATTTTAAAATTGTTTATTTGCATTACTAAAATCGTTTTAGAAAATTAGATTCAGACATTTTGAATCCCAAATTCAAATATCGTTTGCTAAGACAAATGAGTTGAAGTTCCAGAAAACTCTCAGAAAGAGTTTTACAATGTTAGTTAGATGCTCTTTGTGCAGTCAGTAAGGACTTTATTGGTAGACTTTGTTGGCCTGTGGTGATAATAGCATAAAGGGAAACAGCTGTAACTGAGATACAGGCAATCCTTGTACTTTCATTTATTATCAGATATGAATGTTACAAGAGGCTTTCCCTGGTGGCCCAGCAATAAAAGAATCTACCTGCAATGCAGGAGACACAGGTTTGATCCCCTGAGTCAGGGAGATTTCCTAGAGGAGGGCATGGCAGCCTACTCCAGTGTTCTTGCCTGAAGAATCCCATGACAGAGGAGCCTACTGGGCTACAAGGGACCTGTTGCATCTTGAATTTAAATGACTTTTCTCTAGTTGTTCAAGTCTCTATTCAAAGCGCAATAAAATGTTTTGGCACGAAAAAAAAAAAAAAGTTTCCACTGTGGGAAGCCATAACCAACTTGTTGAAGTTTATACAGAAAATATTTTCAGTAAACAAATCTCAGTGCAAGGTTTCAGAAAGAAAATGTAAGGGTCATGATGATAAAAGCAATGGAAGACCAGCAGATGTGGCCCAGGCCTTCCTTGCTGTCATCAATCATAAGCCTGTCCTGCCCTGTGCTTCCCAACCAGGAAGTCTTGGGCCCCTGGAGGGAGCAGAATTTATTGTAAGGGGCCTGTAATTCCATAGGCACATTTAGTATAGTAGACTAAATAAATAATATGTCATACACACACATATTCTACTATTTTTTCTAAATGTCTATGGATGAAATTTTGAATAAAATACAAATTTGCTTAGTATGTTGCTAAATTAACAGCAGCCCTTCATGTATGTTTTCTCAAACTACAGATTTTGAAAGTCTAAGGTGTAGCATGATGCAGTCCTCATACTCAAAAAGGTTGCTCTCTTGCTATTGTTACTGCTAGAAAGCCACTAGATGGTGATTTAAACAGAAGGCAACACG
Source organism: Tragulus kanchil (assembly GCA_022376925.1). Taxonomy (NCBI): domain Eukaryota; kingdom Metazoa; phylum Chordata; class Mammalia; order Artiodactyla; family Tragulidae; genus Tragulus; species Tragulus kanchil. The sequence continues at coordinate 33,840,120 of JAIOJX010000004.1, forward strand.
TGCTCTTGAGTATTTTAAAAATTGTTTATTTGCATTACTAAAATCTGTTCTTCAGAACAATTGCTGTATGTTTCAACTTAGATACTTTTGTGCTAAAGGCCTCCTTAGGTCCATTCTCAACACGGAAAACACTGTCAGATCTTGGAGGATATAGCATATAAGAGCCAATTCTTTATGAGTCTGACTGGGGTTTCTCTGCCTTCTTTGACCACAGATAGGACTTCCAGGGTTAGAAAAGTAGGATGCTGGGAACACTGGTTCAACTGCTGGTCTGGGAAGATTCTGTATGTTGTGGGGCAACTAAACCTGTGTGCCACAACTACTGAGTCCACATGCTGCAACTGCTGAAGCCTGCATACCCTGGAGTTGGTGCTCTGCAACTAGAGAAGCCTGCTCAGTGCAACTAGAGAGTAGCCTCCAGTCACTGCAACTAGAGAAAACCCACATGTAGCAACAAAGACCCAGCGCAGCCAAGAAGAAATAAAGTTTTAAGTGTTTTTTTTTTTTTTTTTTAAAGTCCCACCTTCCTTTTACTTGCCTTCTTTTACCAGTCCTGGAGCCCATCTGGCTGCTTCTGTCAGCCACAGCACATTTCTAATTTGCCCAGAAGGAGCATTGTTGTATATGTTATTCATGCAGAGGAGCCCAGGGTTTCCTTGTATGCTTTCAGCTGGCCAGGTACTTGGATAGCATACACCCTTCCTTCAGCTTTGATTTGTTCAGTCATTATTTGTTTCAAATCTATTTGCCCCTCCTCACCAAGGAAAGAACAAGTTGCTCAAATATCTGAGCACATGATATATGTTGTTGTTGAGGACCATTGACTGTGGAGGAAAAGCAGTACCCATCCTCGTCTCATGTTCTCGTCCTCACTAGCATCTGATTCAGCAGCAGAAATGCTCTTTCATTTGAGGCAAGTTTTACAAATCTCTTCTCTGCGGTACTTCCCAAGGTGAGACAGCACGCAAGGTGGCCCAGAGACCCCACATCATTACTCTGAATCCTATAATGAAAAGTTGATTTCTTTATCAATCTTCTCTCAATCCTCTGATCACACAAGAGAGATCTTAAATTAGTGTTGGCATGTATTTGACACTCCTTAAAGTGTCCTCTGCCCTCTCTCTGTTTTTCTTTTCATTCTTTCTTTCTTTTTTTCTTAGCAGAGAGAATATTTGGGCCTCACATTCAGAGTTTTAAGCACCAGTAAATACTATGTACCTAAACTTTAAAACATTGTTTTATATTCATTGTAGATATATTTTATATCTACCTCCTGTTTGTTGTTCACTGTTTAGTCATTCAGTCATGTCCAACTCTTTGCCACCACATGGACTGCAGTACTCCAGGCTTCCCTGTCCTTCACTGTCTCCCAGAGTTTGCTGAAACTCTTGTGCATCAAGTCAGTGATGCCATCAAACCATCTCATCCTCAGTTGCCCCCTTCTCCTCCTGCCCTCAGTTTTTCCCAGCATTAGTGTCTTTTCCATGAGTCAGCTCTTTGTGTCAGGTGGCCAAAGTATTGGAGCTTCAGCTTCAGCATCAGTTCTTCCAATAAATATTCAGGATTGATTTCCTTTATGATTGACTGGTTTGATCTCTTTGCTTTCCAAGGAACTCTCAAGAGTCTTCAACACTGTAATTCAAAAGCATCATTTCTTTGGCATTCAGCCTTCTTTATGGTCCAACTCTCATATCTGTACTCTCATACTCAGAGTTGAACCATCCAGATGTGAGAGTATGGATTTCCTATTTATGATAAACAATATATTCTTTATCCATTTACAATAGTGATATAATCTTTTAAAATAGTAGGGACAGTGGGTCAATTTAAAGAAAAGTATTATTTAGATATTGGAGGTTTTACAGTACAGGAAAAACCATGTGAGCTATTCAAGAACAAGGTTTGTGAGATCCTGTTCCTGCAATCTCTATCTGCTGCGGTAGGAAAAGCAGTACCCATCCTCGTCTCATGTTCTCGTCCTCACTAGCATCTGATTCAGCAGCAGAAATGCTCTTTCATTTGAGGCAAGTTTTACAAATCTCTTCTCTGCGGTACTTCCCAAGGTGAGACAGCACCAAGGTGGCCCAGAGACCCCACATCATTACTCTGAATCCTATAATGACAAGTTGATTTCTTTATCAATCTTCTCTCAATCCTCTGATCACACAAGAGAGATCTTAAATTAGTGTTGGCATGTATTTGACACTCCTTAAAGTGTCCTCTGCTCTCTCTCTGTTTTTCTTTTCATTCTTTCTTTCTTTTTTTCTTAGCAGAGAGAATATTTGGGCCTCACATTCAGAGTTTTAAGCACCAGTAAATACTATGTACCTAAACTTTAAAACATTGTTTTATATTCATTGTAGATATATTTTATATCTACCTCCTGTTTGTTGTTCACTGTTTAGTCATTCAGTCATGTCCAACTCTTTGCCACCACATGGACTGCAGTACTCCAGGCTTCCCTGTCCTTCACTGTCTCCCAGAGTTTGCTGAAACTCTTGTGCATCAAGTCAGTGATGCCATCAAACCATCTCATCCTCAGTTGCCCCCTTCTCCTCCTGCCCTCAGTTTTTCCCAGCATTAGTGTCTTTTCCATGAGTCAGCTCTTTGTGTCAGGTGGCCAAAGTATTGGAGCTTCAGCTTCAGCATCAGTTCTTCCAATAAATATTCAGGATTGATTTCCTTTATGATTGACTGGTTTGATCTCTTTGCTTTCCAAGGAACTCTCAAGAGTCTTCAACACTGTAATTCAAAAGCATCATTTCTTTGGCATTCAGCCTTCTTTATGGTCCAACTCTCATATCTGTACTCTCATACTCAGAGTTGAACCATCCAGATGTGAGAGTATGGATTTCCTATTTATGATAAACAATATATTCTTTATCCATTTACAATAGTGATATAATCTTTTAAAATAGTAGGGACAGTGGGTCAATTTAAAGAAAAGTATTATTTAGATATTGGAGGTTTTACAGTACAGGAAAAACCATGTGAGCTATTCAAGAACAAGGTTTGTGAGATCCTGTCCTATCACAAAACAAATAGATTACAGGGAGACACAGGATACTAACCTGTGAGTACAGAGTAGTTTATCAAAGTGAAAAAGCCATTCATCACTCGGCATCCTTAATAAGAGGACCCAGAATAGGTCAATGTTACAGTCATAAGGCAATGAGTTCTGACTTGACCCTTTCTACACACCAGCAGACAGTTACCACTCATGTTGGCCTCTTTGAAAGTAAAGAAGAAAGATAAAAGCTTTAAGTTGCATCATAGTTTTAACCTGGCAGTGTATCATTTTTCCCATGACACAGAGTCACAGGCTCCATTAATATGAAGGGTTAAAGATTATATCCTGAGTGGCTGGCAGAAGAGTTCTACTCAGAAATGCATTACGCAGTTCAAGGTAGACGTCACACAGGGAACTGGCTATCGTTTTCAAGCCAGTGGGTGTAAAACTTGCTGTTCCTTTCTGTTTGTCTGTGAGATAATTCTGGCTCTCCCTTCCCCTCCAGGATATGGCTGCCAAAATGAATTAATCCCATACCTACCCCATTCATAATGATCTCCACCACAGGAGAAATAAATGTTTCTTACTGCTAACTGGGAACATTTCCCCCAAATGACTGCAGATAGCGTGAGTGCCTGTTCCATGATGGCTAGTTCCAGCCACACTTTTTTTTTCAGCAGAGTGGAGACAGCGTCACAGTGGGATCAAACGGGCTAGAGTCACTCACTCTGACGTTCCAACCCTGGCTGTGCTGCCGCCTAACTGCCCTCACCAGTCAGCCACTTAACCTCTTTTTAGAAGGCAGCTTCCTCCAGAATGAGACTTGCTCATGTGTGCTTCTTGTCTGAGGCAGTACCCACACTTAATCCACAGTGGAAAAGTGCTTTCCAGAAGTTTTTATGTTCTAAATGATTTGTTAGATCACAGAACTTCAAATACTTCCCATCAATGTCCAAGACTCCAGCCAAGCGGAAAATTTAAAGAAAAGTATTATTTAGATATTGGAGGTTTTACAGTACAGGAAAAACCATGTGAGCTATTCAAGAACAAGGTTTGTGAGATCCTGTCCTATCACAAAACAAATAGATTACAGGGAGACACAGGATACTAACCTGTGAGTACAGAGTAGTTTATCAAAGTGAAAAAGCCATTCATCACTCGGCATCCTTAATAAGAGGACCCAGAATAGGTCAATGTTACAGTCATAAGGCAATGAGTTCTGACTTGACCCTTTCTACACACCAGCAGACAGTTACCACTCATGTTGGCCTCTTTGAAAGTAAAGAAGAAAGATAAAAGCTTTAAGTTGCATCATAGTTTTAACCTGGCAGTGTATCATTTTTCCCATGACACAGAGTCACAGGCTCCATTAATATGAAGGGTTAAAGATTATATCCTGAGTGGCTGGCAGAAGAGTTCTACTCAGAAATGCATTACGCAGTTCAAGGTAGACGTCACACAGGGAACTGGCTATCGTTTTCAAGCCAGTGGGTGTAAAACTTGCTGTTCCTTTCTGTTTGTCTGTGAGATAATTCTGGCTCTCCCTTCCCCTCCAGGATATGGCTGCCAAAATGAATTAATCCCATACCTACCCCATTCATAATGATCTCCACCACAGGAGAAATAAATGTTTCTTACTGCTAACTGGGAACATTTCCCCCAAATGACTGCAGATAGCGTGAGTGCCTGTTCCATGATGGCTAGTTCCAGCCACACTTTTTTCAGCAGAGTGGAGACAGCGTCACAGTGGGATCAAACGGGCTAGAGTCACTCACTCTGACGTTCCAACCCTGGCTGTGCTGCCGCCTAACTGCCCTCACCAGTCAGCCACTTAACCTCTTTTTAGAAGGCAGCTTCCTCCAGAATGAGACTTGCTCATGTGTGCTTCTTGTCTGAGGCAGTACCCACACTTAATCCACAGTGGAAAAGTGCTTTCCAGAAGTTTTTATGTTCTAAATGATTTGTTAGATCACAGAACTTCAAATACTTCCCATCAATGTCCAAGACTCCAGCCAAGCGGAAAAGCCTCGCTTGCACTGAGGAGGACTTCTTTGCATGGTTGTGGGCTTACTAATGATGGAATGAAATACAGAAGAGGTGGACTTGCTTTATCTGTGTTGGTGTATTTGTACTAAGTCGCTTCAGTCATGCCCAACTCTTTGTTACGCCTTGGACTGTAACCCACCAGGCTCCTCTGTCCATGGGATTCTCCAGGCAAGAATGCTGGAGTGGGTTGCCTTGCCCTTCTCTGGAGATCTTCCCAACCCAGGGATCAAACCTGTCGCCTGCCTCAGCAAGCACCACATGGGAAGCTCTTATACTAGTGGGTATTATCTAAATAGAAAATTTTGATTTGGGTCTTTTTTTGTGTGCTTTGAGATTGAATTTCCTGATACCTGCAGAAAACTTGAAGAATATGCCTTACTTCCTAAAGAAATAGTTTTTATAAAACAGAGATATCATTTGTCATTCACAAAATGTGCTTTATCTTTTGGCATCACCTGGCATGTTGAGAAAATATACTCATGTATCTGATTAGGCTGAGAATAGACAGTTAAACTGTATTGTGGAAATATTAATACATAATACATAAATATATACATAATATTATTAATAATATTAATACATAAATATTAATACATAAATGGTTGTGTAAAAGATAACACAACCATTACCAAAGAATTGGATTGGATTGAAACATATTTCCTGGGCCATAAGGAGCACTTAGAGAACAGACTTTATTATTTTTTCAGACTTTATTTTAAAATGGCAAGCTTGATGTGGTATCTTGTGTGGTCAAATTAGCATGTGTTGTTGATCCAAATAGTTAGTAGAGAGCAAGAGAACCTAGTTGTTCAGAACCATGCCCCAAAAATGAGTTATTTCTGGATTTGAGCACTCACTCTGACGTTCCAACCCTGGCTGTGCTGCCGCCTAACTGCCCTCACCAGTCAGCCACTTAACCTCTTTTTAGAAGGCAGCTTCCTCCAGAATGAGACTTGCTCATGTGTGCTTCTTGTCTGAGGCAGTACCCACACTTAATCCACAGTGGAAAAGTGCTTTCCAGAAGTTTTTATGTTCTAAATGATTTGTTAGATCACAGAACTTCAAATACTTCCCATCAATGTCCAAGACTCCAGCCAAGCGGAAAAGCCTCGCTTGCACTGAGGAGGACTTCTTTGCATGGTTGTGGGCTTACTAATGATGGAATGAAATACAGAAGAGGTGGACTTGCTTTATCTGTGTTGGTGTATTTGTACTAAGTCGCTTCAGTCATGCCCAACTCTTTGTTACGCCTTGGACTGTAACCCACCAGGCTCCTCTGTCCATGGGATTCTCCAGGCAAGAATGCTGGAGTGGGTTGCCTTGCCCTTCTCTGGAGATCTTCCCAACCCAGGGATCAAACCTGTCGCCTGCCTCAGCAAGCACCACATGGGAAGCTCTTATACTAGTGGGTATTATCTAAATAGAAAATTTTGATTTGGGTCTTTTTTTGTGTGCTTTGAGATTGAATTTCCTGATACCTGCAGAAAACTTGAAGAATATGCCTTACTTCCTAAAGAAATAGTTTTTATAAAACAGAGATATCATTTGTCATTCACAAAATGTGCTTTATCTTTTGGCATCACCTGGCATGTTGAGAAAATATACTCATGTATCTGATTAGGCTGAGAATAGACAGTTAAACTGTATTGTGGAAATATTAATACATAATACATAAATATATACATAATATTATTAATAATATTAATACATAAATATTAATACATAAATGGTTGTGTAAAAGATAACACAACCATTACCAAAGAATTGGATTGGATTGAAACATATTTCCTGGGCCATAAGGAGCACTTAGAGAACAGACTTTATTATTTTTTTTTCAGACTTTATTTTAAAATGGCAAGCTTGATGTGGTATCTTGTGTGGTCAAATTAGCATGTGTTGTTGATCCAAATAGTTAGTAGAGAGCAAGAGACACCTAGTTGTTCAGAACCATGCCCCATAGGTTGTTGATAACTCTGTAGTTATTTCCTGCATGATACTCTGGTTGACTAAAAAAAGCAAATTGATTTTCAAAACTTAATCTATACTTACATAAAACCGCAACATACGTGAAATATTTTAGTCACTCTAGATGCTTTGGTTTCTCATATTTAATAAGGAACTAACTGGATTAAATTCAAATCCCTCAGGTATAAAGTAAAACATACATTTAGTGCATTTCTACAGTGTTTGTGACTATAGAGAGTGACAAATAGTTATTTTATAAACTAATTTGTGAATCTAATGTTGAAGTTGAGGATTCAAAGGAAAAGGTTATGATGGATAAGACTGATGAGAAATCATGTGCGTGGAAGATTATAGTGAAATGAAGTAAAAGAGGCCTCAGAGACATTTTTATACCTGATTTGGCCCAGTCTGTTGACCACTTAGCTTTTCATCTGTCTCATTAGAAATGATTTTCAACAAAGATATCCATTAGGCAAATTACAAATGGTTTGTTAATCTGTTTGATGAGGTTTTTCATTTTTCTTTCCTTGAAGCTTTGAAAACAATTTCTGGTGATTATTGTAATTGAAGTCCACTTGTACACTGCATTCCCTTTATTTCTCATTAACCATGATTTGGGGCTGAATTTACACCACGGGGAAGTGGCACTGGTGCTAATCCCAACTTGGCAGAATTATTCGGTTCCACTCCGGCAGTCACCAGAATATTTGGGTTTAGTCAGAACACCAATTCATCACTTCCTAAAACCAAATCTCTTCTCCATTCTTGAATAACCCATTCATAGACAAGAGGGAGAACAAGAAAGATGTGAGTGCACTCATTGAATAATAGAACTCAGCCCTCTGAGATGTCAGAAGAGATCTTAGATGCTCATTTTTTGAATCTCCTGGAATATTTTAAAAAAGTAGAGGAAATGCCAGAACAGGAAAGCAAAAATTGTATTACAGTTTCAGTACTTAAAATCCTGCTCTAAACACATAAAAAATAAACTAACCTTTTTGGAATGCAGATTAAATAGCCAAATTTGAGGCCCTTTGTGAATAAAAAGCCCTGGCTAGATGCCTGTCCTGAAGATCTCTATTAATCTCATTCAATAGGTAAGAAAACTGAGGCCAAAGAGTGTAAATTATATGCTTTACAGCACAACCAATTAGTTGATGATAAAGTGTACTCTGAATGCAGACAGAAGGCACAGGAGGAGGTCTTGAATGGGTGGAATGACTACTCAGATGCTTGATATAAAAGTTGAAATTCAAATCCCTCAGGTATAAAGTAAAACATACATTTAGTGCATTTCTACAGTGTTTGTGACTATAGAGAGTGACAAATAGTTATTTTATAAACTAATTTGTGAATCTAATGTTGAAGTTGAGGATTCAAAGGAAAAGGTTATGATGGATAAGACTGATGAGAAATCATGTGCGTGGAAGATTATAGTGAAATGAAGTAAAAGAGGCCTCAGAGACATTTTTATACCTGATTTGGCCCAGTCTGTTGACCACTTAGCTTTTCATCTGTCTCATTAGAAATGATTTTCAACAAAGATATCCATTAGGCAAATTACAAATGGTTTGTTAATCTGTTTGATGAGGTTTTTCATTTTTCTTTCCTTGAAGCTTTGAAAACAATTTCTGGTGATTATTGTAATTGAAGTCCACTTGTACACTGCATTCCCTTTATTTCTCATTAACCATGATTTGGGGCTGAATTTACACCACGGGGAAGTGGCACTGGTGCTAATCCCAACTTGGCAGAATTATTCGGTTCCACTCCGGCAGTCACCAGAATATTTGGGTTTAGTCAGAACACCAATTCATCACTTCCTAAAACCAAATCTCTTCTCCATTCTTGAATAACCCATTCATAGACAAGAGGGAGAACAAGAAAGATGTGAGTGCACTCATTGAATAATAGAACTCAGCCCTCTGAGATGTCAGAAGAGATCTTAGATGCTCATTTTTTGAATCTCCTGGAATATTTTAAAAAAGTAGAGGAAATGCCAGAACAGGAAAGCAAAAATTGTATTACAGTTTCAGTACTTAAAATCCTGCTCTAAACACATAAAAAATAAACTAACCTTTTTGGAATGCAGATTAAATAGCCAAATTTGAGGCCCTTTGTGAATAAAAAGCCCTGGCTAGATGCCTGTCCTGAAGATCTCTATTAATCTCATTCAATAGGTAAGAAAACTGAGGCCAAAGAGTGTAAATTATATGCTTTACAGCACAACCAATTAGTTGATGATAAAGTGTACTCTGAATGCAGACAGAAGGCACAGGAGGAGGTCTTGAATGGGTGGAATGACTACTAGCAATTGATCAAGTGATGAATATTGAGAGCATAGAAATTGCAAGAAAATAAAAATATTGGTCAAAGGCACCATAAAATGGACTGAGTCATGATATGGTCAATCAAGACACCAGATAGAAATTTCCACAGAATTTTGCCGAGTTCTGTAGTTATAATGTGACTCCATAAGGTGATCCCAGAAGTTCCTTATTTCTAACACTCTTGCTCTGTTTATAGTCCTACGGTTGGGAATCTGTGTGAGATTCCCATGGAAAGAGGTGGCAGCTTTTTGCAGGGTATGCTAAACGAGGAAGCAGGGACATTAGGAATTGATTTTGACTCAGTCTTTTGAGACACTCTCTTCTCTGAGTCATGCATTAGTAATTTGGATCTCAGAAATGATTTTATTTATTAAGGGGAATTTTACTTTTCTAGACAGCCAGAATGATTCCCCCCTTTTAGATATCAGGCACTGGAAAATCTACTCTCTGTGTCTTTCTCATACTATTGGGATTCTAGGCTCCTTGGTAACTTGGCCAGCCATGTTGAATCAAATGTTGGGCAAGTACCACTGGCTCTATCTTCTCAGAGATCAATTCCAGCTGTGAGTGCAACACAAAATATGAGTTCTGCTAAGCCAAGAAAACTTGAAATTTTTATTGAATCCCCCACATAGTATGGATTTCAGTGATAGAAAGGAAGTGTCAATCTCCATTGTTTCGAGGGTGACAGGATACAGGTATAATACAGATTAAAGTTTAATTTGCCTTGTAGGCAAATTAGCAGTATGTATCAAAAACCTCAAAATGCATATATTTTCCAATTTAAAATGGCAGACTGAACACATACATTGAGCTCCCATTTCTTGAAAGACCTCATTGGATTGGTGGTGGTGGTGGTCAGTCTCTCAGTGGTGCTGGACTCTCCAGACTCCATGGACTGTAGCTTGCCAGGCTCCTCTGTCTATGGAATCTTGCAGGCAGGAATACAGGAGTGGGTTGTGATTTTCTCCTCCAAGGAATTAGTTGATGATAAAGTGTACTCTGAATGCAGACAGAAGGCACAGGAGGAGGTCTTGAATGGGTGGAATGACTACTAGCAATTGATCAAGTGATGAATATTGAGAGCATAGAAATTGCAAGAAAATAAAAATATTGGTCAAAGGCACCATAAAATGGACTGAGTCATGATATGGTCAATCAAGACACCAGATAGAAATTTCCACAGAATTTTGCCGAGTTCTGTAGTTATAATGTGACTCCATAAGGTGATCCCAGAAGTTCCTTATTTCTAACACTCTTGCTCTGTTTATAGTCCTACGGTTGGGAATCTGTGTGAGATTCCCATGGAAAGAGGTGGCAGCTTTTTGCAGGGTATGCTAAACGAGGAAGCAGGGACATTAGGAATTGATTTTGACTCAGTCTTTTGAGACACTCTCTTCTCTGAGTCATGCATTAGTAATTTGGATCTCAGAAATGATTTTATTTATTAAGGGGAATTTTACTTTTCTAGACAGCCAGAATGATTCCCCCCTTTTAGATATCAGGCACTGGAAAATCTACTCTCTGTGTCTTTCTCATACTATTGGGATTCTAGGCTCCTTGGTAACTTGGCCAGCCATGTTGAATCAAATGTTGGGCAAGTACCACTGGCTCTATCTTCTCAGAGATCAATTCCAGCTGTGAGTGCAACACAAAATATGAGTTCTGCTAAGCCAAGAAAACTTGAAATTTTTATTGAATCCCCCACATAGTATGGATTTCAGTGATAGAAAGGAAGTGTCAATCTCCATTGTTTCGAGGGTGACAGGATACAGGTATAATACAGATTAAAGTTTAATTTGCCTTGTAGGCAAATTAGCAGTATGTATCAAAAACCTCAAAATGCATATATTTTCCAATTTAAAATGGCAGACTGAACACATACATTGAGCTCCCATTTCTTGAAAGACCTCATTGGATTGGTGGTGGTGGTGGTCAGTCTCTCAGTGGTGCTGGACTCTCCAGACTCCATGGACTGTAGCTTGCCAGGCTCCTCTGTCTATGGAATCTTGCAGGCAGGAATACAGGAGTGGGTTGTGATTTTCTCCTCCAAGGAATCTTCCTGACCAAGAGGTCAAACCTGCATCTCTTGCATCTCCTGCATTGACAGATGGATTCTTTACCACTAAGGCCACTTGGGAAGCCTCCTCATTGGATTAAAAGTATGGAAATATACAGTAGAATATCCCTTTTAGATCTTTATTATCTCTAAGAGTTGTCAGAAGAAATTGAGTCAAATATTTCAATAGAGAGAACTCAATATGGGGCAATACTTATGAAGGTATAGAAACATTTATATATATATATATATATATGCATGTATACACACACACACACACACACACACACACACACATATAAATTAGCAACATTAGATACTCCTATCCCTCTAGGTTTAGAATAACCAAAGAAGAAGGTATTACCACCTAGAGCCCAGGAGCCAGGACTCCGTGGCAGGAACTGAAACTATGGGAATAAAGGCTACCTGGAATCAAAAAATATTGGACAAAATGGAAAAATGCAGCCACTTCTAGAGATGTGGCCCAAAGCAGAAAGAGAAGAGAGAAATATCCTGCCTCCTCCCTTCTTCTGTGTCTCCGATATCCTATCAGCTTCTCACTGGCTGAATCTAGGTAGAAGCCAGTTGCCATGGGCATGTCATTTTCAAGAGTCACTGCCCTGTGATGGAGAGCAAAGCAGAGGAAGTGTGAGTAATGGCTGAAAGCACAGCAAAAAGGCAGCTCCCTGGCACAACAGACAAGAGAGTATGTGGGGGTGTGAGTATTGCTAACGGGTGAGATATTTAATAACTTCTGGACTACAAAATATAGACAGGAGCCATTAGAAGAAAAGGGCAGAGAAATCATCAGCCTGGAAGAGACTCTGTCAGCTCTGTAAGTAGAAGAAAGCTAATCTGCCCTGTGGAACCCCAGACGCCTCCGGTGCAGAGTCAGCAGACATAACAGAGGGAGAGAGTGAAAGATGGAGCTAAAAAGAGAGATTACTTAAAGGTCTGAATATGTTCTGAATTCTTCCAGCCAGCACCACATCTCCAACATGTACGCCATGAGCAGGCGGCCAGCATTTTGCCCCCAGGCAAAACGTGTTGACTCCTCTCTAAAGAAATTGAGCAAACCAGGAAAAGATAACATTTCTAAATTTGCTGGTACCCCAGGGGAGCCATTATCATGGGAGCGTTTTGCAGGCACTCAGACTGACAGCCAGCTCTTCAATGATTGTCAACACTGTCTGACCCATCCTAAGGGGAAATGTCAAAAGGGAAGAGACCAACTAGGAAAACAGTCTTCACACAAAAGCAGAAACACCTCTTCTATCTACCCAAGCTTCCTTTATTAATAATGGAAAGAAAGCACTAGAATCTGAGAACTAGCAATATAAAAAGAGAGCTACCAAATTCTAAAAAAGTAGGAAAGCAACCTTAGAGTAAACAAATAGCTTAGGGAACAAGAAAGAATTTTTAACATCATCCTTATGGTCTCAGAAAGATTCAAGGAAGTATTACATCCATGAAACAAGAAATAGAACAAGGAGGCAACAAGAAAAGGTATTAGGGATTTAAAATGTAATTGCCAAAACTAAAATTTTTAGAAAAAATCTAGAAAAATAAAAATCAAAGAAGTCTTCCAAAATGTTAAACAACAAGCAACGGAGAGAGAACATTAGGACAAATTGAGAGGAGCTATATTCAACTGATAGACGTCTCAGAGAGAGAGGAGGGCAAAGAAGTGTTTAAGTATTCAAGCCAATGATAAAATGATAGATGCCAGAGTCAGAGAAGGATAGAATCTTCAGTTTGAAATGCCCCACTGAATATTTAACCCAACAGTTGAAAAAAGACCCCCCACCTAGCCACGCTGTGGTAAAATTTCAGAACAATATAATGAAAAAGAAGAACCTGAAAGCTTCTAGAAAGAAAAAAGTCACAAGTCACAAAACAGTGAGACTCGGATACCTTTGAAGTTCTGAAGTAAAATGATTTTCAGTCTAGAATTCTCCATAACTATAATTTTAAAGACATGAGCCCTACATGTGTTTAAACAGAAATGTCATCTCCTACAAAGCTGCTTGAGGGTGCTTCAGCCGAACAGATCAGGAACCTAGGAAGGGAGGACCCATAGATCTGACCCAGGAAAGGAGGAAAGGCATGTCCCAGGTTGCCACAGGTCTAGGGGAGTGAAACCACATAGCCCAGGGATAGGCTTCTAGGACAAGCCATGATGTGTAGGATAGCAAATGTGGATTCTAGTGTGGAAAATAAAGTACAAATAATAAAAGGGATGGGATGGGCACTATTTGAAATTCCAGGGGAAAAACTGTACTTATCAAAACAGGAAGCAACCTAAATGCTGTGATTTTAAGGAATCTGTAGATCTTCACTGCTAAGAACAATGTTCTTTTGGTGGCCCAGATGCTCATACAAGGGCCTGTGGAGAAGGTACGGGATGTCCAGTGTATCATGTGGCATGGCATAGAACTGTTTTTACACTAAACCATGAAACCAGCAAATCTATTTGTTGACTGTCTGTTTTAAGAAATAGCCTAAGGGCCTAAAATGGCAAATTTAGTTTCTCCGGTGTTTCCAGGAGAGAACAGAATAGTAATTACCTAGATATTCATATGTTAAAGCAAAGCTAACAAAAGATGTAACCAAATTTTTCTGAGAGTAAAGATGAAAGAAAAAATAGGATGCTAACCATTTCACCTTCAAGCAGGGGTCAAGTATCAAGAAATACTGTGAGAGTAGGAGAAAGAAACTAGAATTTTAATTGGTTGTAGCACTGAAAGTAATAGTATAACAAACACTGAAAGAAGGAGGTAAGAGGGGGTAATAAATAAGTAAATCCCTGTCTTTATCTCAAGGAGTCATTGCCTGTTGTTGAAAGGAGTTAAATAGAAGACTATTTGTGTTATCTGGCCCCTCAATACACAAAAGTATGGTCTGTGGATTAGAAGTTTTGACATCATCTGTTAGAAAAGCCAAACCTCAGCTCCCTCCACCCCCGAAGAACCACTTAAGTGGAATCTGCAGTTTAACAAAATCCATCAATGTTTCGTACGTGCCTTACAGTTGGAAGAGCACTCTCCCTAAACAGTGATTCTCAGATTTGGCTGTGCATTATTTTAGAATCACCCGGGGAGATTTAAAAAATATATTATTTTAAAAAGTTGGGTTTTAATTCTGGATTTCCAGAACTATATATATGCATAGGAAAGGAGGAAAGGCATGTCCCAGGTTGCCACAGGTCTAGGGGAGTGAAACCACATAGCCCAGGGATAGGCTTCTAGGACAAGCCATGATGTGTAGGATAGCAAATGTGGATTCTAGTGTGGAAAATAAAGTACAAATAATAAAAGGGATGGGATGGGCACTATTTGAAATTCCAGGGGAAAAACTGTACTTATCAAAACAGGAAGCAACCTAAATGCTGTGATTTTAAGGAATCTGTAGATCTTCACTGCTAAGAACAATGTTCTTTTGGTGGCCCAGATGCTCATACAAGGGCCTGTGGAGAAGGTACGGGATGTCCAGTGTATCATGTGGCATGGCATAGAACTGTTTTTACACTAAACCATGAAACCAGCAAATCTATTTGTTGACTGTCTGTTTTAAGAAATAGCCTAAGGGCCTAAAATGGCAAATTTAGTTTCTCCGGTGTTTCCAGGAGAGAACAGAATAGTAATTACCTAGATATTCATATGTTAAAGCAAAGCTAACAAAAGATGTAACCAAATTTTTCTGAGAGTAAAGATGAAAGAAAAAATAGGATGCTAACCATTTCACCTTCAAGCAGGGGTCAAGTATCAAGAAATACTGTGAGAGTAGGAGAAAGAAACTAGAATTTTAATTGGTTGTAGCACTGAAAGTAATAGTATAACAAACACTGAAAGAAGGAGGTAAGAGGGGGTAATAAATAAGTAAATCCCTGTCTTTATCTCAAGGAGTCATTGCCTGTTGTTGAAAGGAGTTAAATAGAAGACTATTTGTGTTATCTGGCCCCTCAATACACAAAAGTATGGTCTGTGGATTAGAAGTTTTGACATCATCTGTTAGAAAAGCCAAACCTCAGCTCCCTCCACCCCCGAAGAACCACTTAAGTGGAATCTGCAGTTTAACAAAATCCATCAATGTTTCGTACGTGCCTTACAGTTGGAAGAGCACTCTCCCTAAACAGTGATTCTCAGATTTGGCTGTGCATTATTTTAGAATCACCCGGGGAGATTTAAAAAATATATTATTTTAAAAAGGGCAAATCCCAGACCCCACTTTAGGAGATTATGTTTTAAATGGTCTGGAATATAGTCCAGAAATCTATATATATGCATTTTTAACAGCTTCGGAAGTGGCTGTAATGTATAGTCATGGTTGAGAACTAGAGAGCTAGAATAACTGTGTTAAATAACCAAGAGAACGGAAATGAAAACAGTTTAGAAAATTTACTTCTGGATCTGCCTACTCAAAGGGGAAGCATGGAAAAGAAGATGATTATTTTGGCTGTAAGAAGTTTTGTTTGACTGGCACTTTGCGAATGTAGTACTTGGAAATAGAGGTTAATTTTTTATACATATGCCCTTTGACTCAGCAATTCTAGGAGTTTTCTTAAGAAAATAATTCACCAATTATACAAATGTCTATGTTCATAGAAGTTCATTATAATGTTTATAATTTTAAGAATTATATTCTGTAAATACTGCCCACCCATGTTCCTGATAGCTAAGAGGCAGAAGCAACCCAAGCGTCCATCAGTGGATAAATACAATGTGATACATACATATGGTGAAGTGTAACTCAGCCTTGTGAAGGAAGGAAACCCCTTCATATGTTGTAACATGGATGAATCTTGAAAGACATTAAGCTAAATTAAATAAGCCATTCACAAAAAGATAAATACTGTATGATTCAATTTATATAAAAGTCAAAATGTGAGTCACCCAATCATGTCCAACTCTTTGTGACCGCATGGATTGTAGGCTTTTCTGTCCATGGGATTTTCCATGCAAGAATACTAGAGTGGATTGCCATTTCCCCCTCCAGGGCATCTTCCTGACCCAGAAATTGAACTCCGGTCTCCTGCATTGAGGGCAGATTCTTTATCATCTGAGCCATGAAGTGTCTAGTATAGTCAAATTCTTAGAAACAGAGAATGATACTTACCAGGGACTTGGGGGAGAGCTGATGTTTCATGAATGTGAAAATTTAGTTCTGTAAGATGAAGAAGTCCTAGAGATCTGTCTTAAAACAATGTGAGTAAAGTATAAAATGGTTAAGAATTACTAATTTATGTTATGTGTTTTTTATCACAATAAAAAGTATGTATATTGGTAAACGACTCTGTGTTTTTGAATGCATATTAACAATTACAGAAGAGAAATAGTTGTAATGCCTAACACACCTACTATTACGACTGTGTCTCTTACCTTTCTATATTCTCTAATGTTTGTAGAGTAAGCACAAAATATTGTTACAATTATAAGGAATAAAAAACTCTTTTTGTTTTGAAAATGTAAAACAAAACTTCCAATGGGACTTACTATGAGTGAATCACTCATGTACTAAAAAGTCCTTACTTGCCAAGGAATCGGTTCCATTCTCCTGTGAGAGTCAACGCTTCACAGCCCTGTAATAGATCTTTGACTAGTGTCTGGATCTTCTGAGACTTCTGCATTTCTGTCTAGTCTCGGGAAGAAGCAGCACAAGCTCGGTAGCCCTCTTTCATGTGAAGCAGAGAAACTTCATAATCTTCCAAGAACTAACTGAGTTTCATAAACTCCTTTAACTTCAAGGAATCATGAAGCAGAGGTAGACATTGGGGAAAATAAGGGGTAGGGAGTCTTGGGAGGAGATTAATTGCTTTAGACAAAGTGGCCCAGCCCAGGTGTAAGTGGACACTTCAGCTTGGTGTTACAGCTGTTTTATCTTGATGCTGCCTGTGTACCCGGAGTCCCAGTGACAAACAAGTGGGTCATTACATCACCATTGTCTCACTACTGTTTGTGTATTTGCCCTTGGGCACTTGAGGCTGTGGTCCTTTGGCTATATCATGCTGGAAAGGGATTGTTAGCCATTTTCTTTTCTTCCATGCCAAGAATACTAGAGTGGATTGCCATTTCCCCCTCCAGGGCATCTTCCTGACCCAGAAATTGAACTCCGGTCTCCTGCATTGAGGGCAGATTCTTTATCATCTGAGCCATGAAGTGTCTAGTATAGTCAAATTCTTAGAAACAGAGAATGATACTTACCAGGGACTTGGGGGAGAGCTGATGTTTCATGAATGTGAAAATTTAGTTCTGTAAGATGAAGAAGTCCTAGAGATCTGTCTTAAAACAATGTGAGTAAAGTATAAAATGGTTAAGAATTACTAATTTATGTTATGTGTTTTTTATCACAATAAAAAGTATGTATATTGGTAAACGACTCTGTGTTTTTGAATGCATATTAACAATTACAGAAGAGAAATAGTTGTAATGCCTAACACACCTACTATTACGACTGTGTCTCTTACCTTTCTATATTCTCTAATGTTTGTAGAGTAAGCACAAAATATTGTTACAATTATAAGGAATAAAAAACTCTTTTTGTTTTGAAAATGTAAAACAAAACTTCCAATGGGACTTACTATGAGTGAATCACTCATGTACTAAAAAGTCCTTACTTGCCAAGGAATCGGTTCCATTCTCCTGTGAGAGTCAACGCTTCACAGCCCTGTAATAGATCTTTGACTAGTGTCTGGATCTTCTGAGACTTCTGCATTTCTGTCTAGTCTCGGGAAGAAGCAGCACAAGCTCGGTAGCCCTCTTTCATGTGAAGCAGAGAAACTTCATAATCTTCCAAGAACTAACTGAGTTTCATAAACTCCTTTAACTTCAAGGAATCATGAAGCAGAGGTAGACATTGGGGAAAATAAGGGGTAGGGAGTCTTGGGAGGAGATTAATTGCTTTAGACAAAGTGGCCCAGCCCAGGTGTAAGTGGACACTTCAGCTTGGTGTTACAGCTGTTTTATCTTGATGCTGCCTGTGTACCCGGAGTCCCAGTGACAAACAAGTGGGTCATTACATCACCATTGTCTCACTACTGTTTGTGTATTTGCCCTTGGGCACTTGAGGCTGTGGTCCTTTGGCTATATCATGCTGGAAAGGGATTGTTAGCCATTTTTCTTTTATTTTAAAAGATTGGCCAGATGAACTGGCTATGAAAGTATAAGAAAGAGTTAAAGCTTTAAAGAAAGTTAAAGATTATTAAAACCAAATGTTCAGAAAAGGAATTTTTCAGTGAACATCAAGTTTCTCTGTGGCTCTGTAATACTTTCATATTCTACCAGATATTCTAGTTCATCAATGACAATATGTATCTTGATCAGCAGAATCCGTGGATTATACCTGTGTGGGGCTTCTTTTGTGGTGTTTAAGGCATTCTAATACAAATGGCTCCAAATGCCAACATCGAGTCCTTTCTAACCTCATAAAAATTAGATGGTGTTGCAATAATCTTGGCAACTAATCTTGGCAACTAAGAGTTTTAAAAAATTGAGAAATGTATCATAGAATGAATATAGCAGTTAGTTGTATTTCCATCAAAGAGTTTAACAAGTCTTATCTTCAGTCTGACTTTAGAATTGTGATCCTAACCTATTTCTGTTCTTGTTATTAGGCCTGAATATGCAACTTTGGCTTGTCATTGTCATCTCACTTTTATTTTTAATGAATAATCCTGAAAATACCACATTTCTGGTTCATCCTTTGCTTCTTGGAACCCATTACTCAGTTTAGAATATATCTCTCATGTTTTGAAGATGTTGAGTAGAGTTGCTGAAGATAAAATGAATTCAGTAATTTAGTAATGATTTTTACAGTATAAGTGGCCCAAGTTTTTATACCTTTACCTAATCTTTCATGGTATTGATTGTTGATATTTTAGTCATGAAAAAAGACAGGGAGGAAAGATAAAAGCAAATGAGAGAAAACAGAAGTAAGGAAAGGACAGAAATGGGGTGGGGGGTGGGGGTGGGAAGCAGAACAAGAAGGAAAGAAGAAAGGAGAGAGGGAGGAAAGAAGGTGAGCAATCAGAGTTGACTTTTCAGATATGAATTTCTTCCAATATTGGCTATAATCCAGATCAATAAATTGAATTTCCACACCAAACTCAATTTGAACACATGTTCAGATCTGTAGAATAAAAACAAAACACATACAAAAATAGCCTCAAGTTGTTTTATTGAATCTAAGAAGATTTTTTTTAATCATAGAGGTAAAATGTTGCTACAGTTTTCTAGAACATAACTTTTAAATAATGTCATGGAAAGGGAAAATAAACACATTTTCGTATTGCCTCCAGGATAATTTGGATAGCAAGCCACACAAGATTTTTGAGTGGATTTGTGCTGACTTAGAAAACATTCTCAATATCTGGAATTTAAAAAAAAAATTGTGCTAAGCTTGCAAGTTTGTAGCAGATCAAGAATAAGAACTGTCTTAGGACGTTTGTTGGTTTTTCTTTAGCTTCTATGTAGCCAGCTGGTTTTTGACCTCTTTGTGTAAATATCCAGCTTTTCACATAATCAGACTCCGTATCACCTTGTTATGACATCATTCTGGGCAGACTTTGATCTCTTCCTGACTTTTCCAAAGTGTACACAGAAACTTAAATAACAATAAGAGGATTGCTACTTATCCGCTAAATATTACCGCTGGTGGTATAAAAAAATGTACATACTTTTAAATGTGTATACTTTGAAAATATATTCCTTCTGATACTAAATTATTGAATTTGCAATTTATGAAAATTCCTCTCTGAATAATTTTAATTGTGATCCTAACCTATTTCTGTTCTTGTTATTAGGCCTGAATATGCAACTTTGGCTTGTCATTGTCATCTCACTTTTATTTTTAATGAATAATCCTGAAAATACCACATTTCTGGTTCATCCTTTGCTTCTTGGAACCCATTACTCAGTTTAGAATATATCTCTCATGTTTTGAAGATGTTGAGTAGAGTTGCTGAAGATAAAATGAATTCAGTAATTTAGTAATGATTTTTACAGTATAAGTGGCCCAAGTTTTTATACCTTTACCTAATCTTTCATGGTATTGATTGTTGATATTTTAGTCATGAAAAAAGACAGGGAGGAAAGATAAAAGCAAATGAGAGAAAACAGAAGTAAGGAAAGGACAGAAATGGGGTGGGGGGTGGGGGTGGGAAGCAGAACAAGAAGGAAAGAAGAAAGGAGAGAGGGAGGAAAGAAGGTGAGCAATCAGAGTTGACTTTTCAGATATGAATTTCTTCCAATATTGGCTATAATCCAGATCAATAAATTGAATTTCCACACCAAACTCAATTTGAACACATGTTCAGATCTGTAGAATAAAAACAAAACACATACAAAAATAGCCTCAAGTTGTTTTATTGAATCTAAGAAGATTTTTTTTAATCATAGAGGTAAAATGTTGCTACAGTTTTCTAGAACATAACTTTTAAATAATGTCATGGAAAGGGAAAATAAACACATTTTCGTATTGCCTCCAGGATAATTTGGATAGCAAGCCACACAAGATTTTTGAGTGGATTTGTGCTGACTTAGAAAACATTCTCAATATCTGGAATTTAAAAAAAAAATTGTGCTAAGCTTGCAAGTTTGTAGCAGATCAAGAATAAGAACTGTCTTAGGACGTTTGTTGGTTTTTCTTTAGCTTCTATGTAGCCAGCTGGTTTTTGACCTCTTTGTGTAAATATCCAGCTTTTCACATAATCAGACTCCGTATCACCTTGTTATGACATCATTCTGGGCAGACTTTGATCTCTTCCTGACTTTTCCAAAGTGTACACAGAAACTTAAATAACAATAAGAGGATTGCTACTTATCCGCTAAATATTACCGCTGGTGGTATAAAAAAATGTACATACTTTTAAATGTGTATACTTTGAAAAATATATTCCTTCTGATACTAAATTATTGAATTTTTGCAAATGTCTGTCTCTAGTCAAGTATACATTTAAATTCCCTCTTGCTGCAATTGTGTCTTTGTTCATCTGATATTTTTAAAGCAGGTGAATCGAAATGTAAGATTCAGAAACCCTGTCACACATTATTTTTCCACATGGATAGATGAAAGTAAAGGTTAAGCTGTATTCTTTGATGATCCTGGAGCCAGGATATAAAACACAATGATCTTGTAAATTATTAAAAAATGGCTTATTTAGTGTCTGATCAAGATAAATGACACAAGGCAGCTGTAAAAAGAATTCCCACTAACCACTGACCCACAAACAGTAGTGTCATTTTTCACTTTTAAAGAAATATCAAAATCAATTTAAAGTAGCATCAAATCTTTAGAGTTGTAATTAAATGTCCTAAATTCTGCTTCAGAGGACATTGTTTTAATTAATGTTATTTTTAAGTTAAAGATACATTAAAACATTTTGATTTCTGCAGAACTTGGATGATAAATATTTGTCATCTTTCTCTGGGTGCACTCTATCTCCAACACCCAGAAAAATGCCTGGTACATAGAAAGTGTTCAACAAATATTATAGAATGAATCAATGTGAATATTGTAATATATTAACTCATGTGGAAATTTGGATATAAAAAGAGTTGTCAAAAAAAAAAAGAAAAAGTGTTGTTGGGCTTTCCTGGTGGTCCAGTGGGTCAGGACACCACTTTGCAGTGCAAGCGTCACCGGTTCAATCCCTGGCCTGGGAAGATCCCACGTGCCGCAGTGCGACTGGACTGATGTGTCCAATGACCAAGCCGGAGTTCTGGAGTGCATGCGCCCAGAGCCGGTGGTCTGTAGCGAGAGAGGCCACTGCGATGGGAGGCCCACACAGGCCAAAGAACAAAGATAAATAAATGAAAGATCAATATATGTGGCCAAAAAAAAAAAAGTGTTATCACACACACAAAAAAGACAAATGTATAGAATTAACAGACATGTAATAGTAATGAATGTTTATTGACCACATTTAATGTGCCAGGCATGATGCTAACGACTCTGCCTTCTCTTAAGATCAAAACAGCCTTGTCTCAACTGGTGGTTAGGTTATCTCACATGGAAAACTGGCTTAGAAAATAGTAATGTGTTCAAGGTTGCAAAGCTAATAAATAGAGCCTCAGTTAAAATTCACACCATCCTGGCTCTAGAGCATACAGAATTTTAGCAGAGACCACTCTCTACAACACCCTGTGGTTTCATGGTGACCTGATGTTCCCTAGGATCAACTATAGACTATAGCTACAAAGAAAAGCAAAACGACATTTTACTACTTCTAGAAGAATTAAGGCTCTTGTGAATTGTTACATTTTCTATTAACAGAGTAAGAGTTTCCGTTGTCATAGTATGTAGAAATGTTAAAATCGATCAACCACTTTGTGCTTTTTCTGCTCAGTACAAAGGAGTTTATCTTGTAAATCCACTTGTACAAATGGGAAAAGAAGTGGATATAAGGAATTAATGGTGGTATATTTTCATAATAGCACAAAACTGGTGATAGCCTCAATGCAACTTAGTAGAAGTCTGGTTGGGCAAAATATGAATGCGTACTGGATGGCTGCCACTTATTAAAAAGATTGACAAGGACTTCCCTTGTGGCTCAGTAGTGAAGAATCCTCTTGCCAGTGCAGGGGACACAGGTTCGATGCCTGATCTAGGAAGATCCCCTGTGCCTCGTAGCAACAAGCCTGAGCACCACAGCTACTGAGCCTGTACTCTAGAGGTGTAGCTACTGAACCCAAGTGCCACAGTTATGGAAGCCTGAAAACCGTAGTGCCTATTTCGCGATAAGAGAGGCCACCACAGTGAGAAGCCCACACACTGCATCTGAAGAGTGGCCCAGCTCACTGCAGCTAGAGAGAAGCCCACGTGCAGTGACAAGGACCTAGCACAGGCCAAATAAATAAAATTATAAAAAAAAAAAAAAGTTTGACAAGTTGAATTCTAAATTTAGAGAATAGTGAACTGCACACAGGTACCACAGACTTGAGATCAAGGGAGTCTGGGTTCACACCCACTTACTAGATATGTGACCCTAAACAATTATTTAACCTTTGGAGACACATTTCCTTCACCTGTTAGATGTGGATACTAACAGTATCTACCACATCGACTTGTAAATGGTATTGGTGAAGAAGACGTGGAGGGAGGAGTTTACATGCTGATTCAGTGTATATTTTGTCTCCATTTCATAGTATTTGAAGCATCTGGATCCACATCACTAGGTATTTACCAACAGCAATGGTAAAGGAAAGATGGTCAGATTTGCTGGTCAGAGTTACAAATTCCTCAGATTCTTTTTTAAAAAAGACTATTTCAAGTCTGACTCACTGTGTCATTTTTACTTACCAGTCTAAATCCTTCTTTGTACAGCATGCTCAATGGACCACCAATCAGATTCTTTTATTGAATAAGAGAAATGTTCATCAAATACCTTTTTCAAGGGAGGAAGAGAGGTCTGACGATACTTTCTGTTTTCCTTTCACGTCATTAAAGCTGTTCATTACATGTCAGTACACAAAAGAAGCAAGACAGTCATTTCAGGCTCAAGAAAATCAACTCTTTGCACCCAACACTTCAAGTCCATTCTCAGTTGCAACTCTCTGCCTGTCAGTGTACAGTGAAAATATTCAGTTTAGTCATAGAACTGGCTTCAGGAAAAAAAAAAAAAAAAAAGAAATCTACTAAATAAGCCAGGTCCCTGAGCCAATCGTATTATTATAAGCACAATGAACTCATTAATCTTATTCAGAGTTTTACCTTTTGTAATCATGCTTTTTGTTTATTTTCCTTCCTGAAGAAAAACATGTTTTTAATTCTAAATCCAAGTTCTTGATCATCTCCTCCCTTAGGACAAGCTAGTCTGCATCCGTATAAGGAAAGCAGAGTTTCCAAAGAGACTTCTTAAGTTCACTTCAGCCTCAAATAGAAAAATTAAAACAATTACATTTCCAAAGTTTGCTCTTTTACTTCCCTGTGGCCCACACTAAAAAACTGGAAGATAAATGGAGGTGAGATTGGGAGCAGGTGAAGCAAAGACTGCTGGGACTCCCAGGCCTTATCATAGGCAGTTTCCCTTAGGATAAAGTCCACATACTTAACACAGCATACACAGGCATTCCTGATGGGCCCTTGCCACATTTTCCACTTCGTTCCCACTCCTAATTGCAGGTTTTGGCTTTTCTGAACATACTTCATTTCCTCACATTCTAACAGGACTTTCAAATTGCAACCCCTGTTGCCTGGATCTATTTGCACCCTTCCTTGTTCTGTGTGACTTCTCCTCTTAGCTTCTACTTGCTATTACTTTATCCTTTAACCAAGAGGTCATTTATTTAGTGAACTCTGCTGGGCCCTGACTGGCTGAGGGAGCTCTTCAGTATACTTTCATAGTTCTGCGTAGTTTTGTTATCTTGATACAGTTATCATAGTCCTTCCTGTTCACTGATGAGTTCCTGGGTCTTAACATGGCATTGTTGTTCATTTGCTAAGCTGTGTATGACTCTCTGCAAGCTCATTGACTATAGCACAGTAGGTTCCCCTGCCCTTCACTATCTCCTGGAGTTTGCTCAGATTCATTTCCATTGAGTCAGTGATGCTGTCTAACCATCTCATCCTCTGATGCCCCTTTCTCCTTTTGCATTCAACCTTTTCCAGTATCAGAGTCTTTCCCAGTGTGTCAGCTTTTTGCATAAGGTGGCCAAAGCATTCAAGCTTCAGCTTCAGCTCCAATCAGTGCTTCCAATGAATATTCACTGTTGGTTCCCTTTAGAATTGACTTGATTTGATCTCCTTGCAGTCCAAGGGACTCTCAAGAGTCTTCTCCAACACCACAGTTCAAAAGCATCAGTTCTTCAGTGCTCAGCCTTTCTTACGGTCCAATTCTCAAAACCATACATGAGTGCTAAAAAAAAAAAAGAAGAAGAAACAATAGCTTTGACTATACAGACCTTTGTCAACAAGGTTATCAACTCCTTGTCTGAGGTTGTTGATATTTCTCCTGGCAGTCTTGATCCTAGCTTGTGATTCATCTAGCCCAGCATTTCGCATGATACACTCTGCAAAGAAGTTAAAAAAGCAGGGTGACATGGGGGCAATCAACTGGTTCAACATTGGGAAAGGAGTATGACAAGGCTGTGTATTGTCACCCTGCTTGCGCAGCATGCTGAGCCCAGAGAAGTTTAACAAGTAAACGAGTGAATACTGGATTTTCTAATACTGCGCATATAAAATGTGTCTTATTCCAAGCCTGCAAAAGAAAATATTAGATTGCTATTGAAAAGTAGAATTCTTTTTTTTTAATTTTATTTATTTATTTATTTATTTATTTATTTATTTTTACATGTATGTTCCCAGATATTCATATGCATATCCCTGGACCCTCCCCCCACCCAGTTCCCCCACTCCCATCCCTCCAGACCATCGCTCCAAGTGGTTGTAGGTACTCCTATTCCCCTAGCACAATGACAATAGCTATCTTTTCCACACATGACAGTATAGGCTTCCATGTTACTCTCTCCATGCCTCCCTCCCACTGTTCGGTCTCCACAATGTCTTTATGTCTATTCTCTGTTTTTTCATGAGTTCACTGCGTATGTTATCATGACCATCTTACTAGATCCCATATATATGAGTTAGTATACTATTCTTGTCTTTCTCTTTTTGACTTACTTCACGAAAAGTAGAATTCTTATGTAAACTATTCAGACAACATGTATGAATCTTCATTGCATTTCATTAAGTGAAAGAAGCCATACATAAAAGAGTGCATATAGTATGATTTCATCTATGTCATCCTGGAAAAAATAGGACTGTAGGATCAGCAAGTACATCCACCATCTCTAGGGGCTTGGAAGGGATGGGAAACTGACAGTAAAGTGGCAGCCCAGGGAAGTTCAGAGTAATGGAATTGGTCAGTGCAGCACTGTGGAGCTGGGTATAGGACTCTATGAATATGTCAAAAATCATAGCACTATATGCTGTGGAACTGTGTGCGAATGTAAAAGAATTACCCAGGATGCTGAGAGAGGCCAGGATGGGATGCAGAATGTGATAAATGGATACAGCCATTAGAACACCACAGTACCTGCATTTCAGGCAGGATCTAATGACAAATGAGGACATTAGCAGTTGGAAATTTTAAGGATCACTGGAATGTTTCCATTAATTTGGGATATCTCTTTCAAAATGCCTACTAATTACTGTGGTGGTTTTAACATATGTTCATAGATTTAATAAGGTGAAATGTAATAAATTTCCTCTCCTTTTGTGGGGGACTGAACTTGGCTACTTGCTCTTAACAAATTGAATATAGAAAAGACAAAGTAGTAACTTCACACTGGAGAAACCTGGCAAATGCAGGTCATAGTTCACATCATCAATCGGAAAGACCTATCAAAATCCTATACCTCTTTTCTCTTTTTTTTTGATTTATTTGTTTTGGTTGCACCAGATCTTTGTTGCTGTGCATGGGCTTTCTCTAGTTGTGCAGAGTAGGGGCTACCCTCTAGTTGTGGTGTGCAGCCTTCTCATTGTAGTGACTTCCCTTATCTTTCTCTAGTTGTTGCGGTTAGGAGGGTACCCTCTAGTTGTGGTGTGCAGGCTTCTCATTGCGGTAGCTTCCCTTGTTGCAGAGCTTGGGCTCTAGGGTGCGTGTGCTTCAGTAGTTGTGGCACGTGGGCTCACTTGTCAAAACTAGTCGAAAATTGAGGCAACCTAAATAGAAGTTAATTATAGTATTGCACAAATGTTAATCATTACTGTTGGTAGATGTACCATTGTTATGTAAGATGTTAATATTAGAGGAAGTTTGGTAAAGCATCTTTGGAAGCTCTCTTTACTGTTTTTGCAACTCTTTTATAAATCTAAGATTATTCCAAGGAAGAAGTTAGAAAAAGATACCAGATAGTTGATTAATATGCTGAGATCCTAGGAATATCAGACTTAATGGCCATGCCACCAGAAACTGTGTCCCTAATGGTGCAGTAGGACTGACCTCCCCAGTCTGTGGCTCTTTCTGTGCTCAAATGCCAACCCTGCTGGCGCTGATTCATTCCCAGGGAGCTATGGTCACTGCTGCCCTGGGAAAGCAGTCTTGTTGCAATAGTCACTGACTCTAGAATTTCTTAAAGCTCCTGCTTTGTAGCAATAGCCTTCTAGTCCAAGTATGGCCTTATGATAGTGTGAACATGTAAAAGAATTACCCAGGATGCTGAGAGAGGCCAGGATGGGATGCAGAATGTGATAAATGGATACAGCCATTAGAACACCACAGTACCTGCATTTCAGGCAGGATCTAATGACAAATGAGGACATTAGCAGTTGGAAATTTTAAGGATCACTGGAATGTTTCCATTAATTTGGGATATCTCTTTCAAAATGCCTACTAATTACTGTGGTGGTTTTAACATATGTTCATAGATTTAATAAGGTGAAATGTAATAAATTTCCTCTCCTTTTGTGGGGGACTGAACTTGGCTACTTGCTCTTAACAAATTGAATATAGAAAAGACAAAGTAGTAACTTCACACTGGAGAAACCTGGCAAATGCAGGTCATAGTTCACATCATCAATCGGAAAGACCTATCAAAATCCTATACCTCTTTTCTCTTTTTTTTTGATTTATTTGTTTTGGTTGCACCAGATCTTTGTTGCTGTGCATGGGCTTTCTCTAGTTGTGCAGAGTAGGGGCTACCCTCTAGTTGTGGTGTGCAGCCTTCTCATTGTAGTGACTTCCCTTATCTTTCTCTAGTTGTTGCGGTTAGGAGGGTACCCTCTAGTTGTGGTGTGCAGGCTTCTCATTGCGGTAGCTTCCCTTGTTGCAGAGCTTGGGCTCTAGGGTGCGTGTGCTTCAGTAGTTGTGGCACGTGGGCTCACTTGTCAAAACTAGTCGAAAATTGAGGCAACCTAAATAGAAGTTAATTATAGTATTGCACAAATGTTAATCATTACTGTTGGTAGATGTACCATTGTTATGTAAGATGTTAATATTAGAGGAAGTTTGGTAAAGCATCTTTGGAAGCTCTCTTTACTGTTTTTGCAACTCTTTTATAAATCTAAGATTATTCCAAGGAAGAAGTTAGAAAAAGATACCAGATAGTTGATTAATATGCTGAGATCCTAGGAATATCAGACTTAATGGCCATGCCACCAGAAACTGTGTCCCTAATGGTGCAGTAGGACTGACCTCCCCAGTCTGTGGCTCTTTCTGTGCTCAAATGCCAACCCTGCTGGCGCTGATTCATTCCCAGGGAGCTATGGTCACTGCTGCCCTGGGAAAGCAGTCTTGTTGCAATAGTCACTGACTCTAGAATTTCTTAAAGCTCCTGCTTTGTAGCAATAGCCTTCTAGTCCAAGTATGGCCTATGTATGTGATTAGTGCATGTCAGATCTTAGGCCTTTGTCTTGCTTAAAGAAACTGGGAAAATGAATGTCTGGCCTTTATTCAGTCTGACAAACAATGATATAAGAATATATGAATATTATAAGAATATATGAAGGGGTTCATATACTTGGCAACCAAGGAAACTGAGAAAAGATCTTCTATATTTTCTGACTATAATGCTGGTATGATTAGCATATTCAAGCTATGATTAGAATAAAATCTAAAAGCAATTCAATTTAGTATGTCTGATTGTATAAAAAAAAAAAAAACTACGTAGAAAGACAAGGGAAAAAGAAGACAGCTTTAGCTTTGTTTAAGCCTTGAAAGATATGTATTTTGGTTTAACTTCCTAGTATTCCCTCTCTTATAACTCATCATTTTTCTTTATTGACAGTCCTGCCCCTTCACTTAAAAAAAGGAAGTGCAAAAAAAAAAAAAAACACTGCATTGTTTGTTTCCAGTGAAACTAATTCTCTCACTGAAGACAAGTTTCTGCCACAAAGTTTCTTCTTATTTTAAAAACACACATCACTTATCCCTTGTAAGATACTTAAATGATTTAATTTGTGAGGCAAGCCAAATAGATACTGATTTGTACTTAAGCCTTAACAATCAAGTAAGTACCTATTTCCTCTTTTTTTCTTTTTTTTATCTATGCCTGAACAATGTTAAATTAGTGTTAATCATTACTGTTGGTAGATGTACCATTGTTATGTAAGATGTTAATATTAGAGGAAGTTTGGTAAAGCATCTTTGGAAGCTCTCTTTACTGTTTTTGCAACTCTTTTATAAATCTAAGATTATTCCAAGGAAGAAGTTAGAAAAAGATACCAGATAGTTGATTAATATGCTGAGATCCTAGGAATATCAGACTTAATGGCCATGCCACCAGAAACTGTGTCCCTAATGGTGCAGTAGGACTGACCTCCCCAGTCTGTGGCTCTTTCTGTGCTCAAATGCCAACCCTGCTGGCGCTGATTCATTCCCAGGGAGCTATGGTCACTGCTGCCCTGGGAAAGCAGTCTTGTTGCAATAGTCACTGACTCTAGAATTTCTTAAAGCTCCTGCTTTGTAGCAATAGCCTTCTAGTCCAAGTATGGCCTATGTATGTGATTAGTGCATGTCAGATCTTAGGCCTTTGTCTTGCTTAAAGAAACTGGGAAAATGAATGTCTGGCCTTTATTCAGTCTGACAAACAATGATATAAGAATATATGAATATTATAAGAATATATGAAGGGGTTCATATACTTGGCAACCAAGGAAACTGAGAAAAGATCTTCTATATTTTCTGACTATAATGCTGGTATGATTAGCATATTCAAGCTATGATTAGAATAAAATCTAAAAGCAATTCAATTTAGTATGTCTGATTGTATAAAAAAAAAAAAAACTACGTAGAAAGACAAGGGAAAAAGAAGACAGCTTTAGCTTTGTTTAAGCCTTGAAAGATATGTATTTTGGTTTAACTTCCTAGTATTCCCTCTCTTATAACTCATCATTTTTCTTTATTGACAGTCCTGCCCCTTCACTTAAAAAAAGGAAGTGCAAAAAAAAAAAAAAACACTGCATTGTTTGTTTCCAGTGAAACTAATTCTCTCACTGAAGACAAGTTTCTGCCACAAAGTTTCTTCTTATTTTAAAAACACACATCACTTATCCCTTGTAAGATACTTAAATGATTTAATTTGTGAGGCAAGCCAAATAGATACTGATTTGTACTTAAGCCTTAACAATCAAGTAAGTACCTATTTCCTCTTTTTTTCTTTTGTTTTTATCTTATGTGAACAATGAGAACTTGATGCAGATAGAGTGTAGGCAAATCTGAGCAATTACCATCATCCCAGTATCGACAGGCTTCCCTTTGTCACCGTGTACCTTCAGACACATTCATGGTCTCTGCTTCTACCCCATCTGTTCTCTTTTTAAACTATGGACAGTAAACTGGCTTCTGAAATGGAGAAAAATGGAACTAATACTTTCTGGCCAGTAATGACTTTTTAACCTTCGCAAGAGAGTCTGGCTGCTACCATGATGAAGTGGCCAAGGAATGAGAAAGGGCATGGTATCCTTTCAAGCAGATTAATCATTACCTGTTGCCAAGGATTTAGGGAAGAAAAGTAAGAGTGTCTTAATGTGTGAAAATTCATTATAAATTCTGCTCCCCTCAGCCAATATCTTGGTTCATGATGGAACTAGACTTCCGTCACAACCATGATAGGAAAACTGGCTTTGAACTTGGCCACACTGAAAGATGTGCCAAAGGCTATAATTCAGCCACACTGAAACTCAAAACTCAGCTACACTGAAAGATGTGGCAAAGACTGGGTAGGCTTGGGAAACAGAAAGTTGAGCTCAAATTCATGCCTTGTGAAAACACCCTCTCAGCTGCAGGAAGAAGGCAGACGTATCAGTCTGGATCCAGACCTCACCTTGAACTTATTGTTGCTTGTGTTTTGGGCAAATTAGAAGTTGAAAGTTTTCTTTTTTCCTAAGTCTGAAAGTAAACCAAAAGAAGATTCTTCCCTTCTGACTGTGTGATAACATATCAAAATGAACTCCAAATAGAACATAATAAAGAAAAATTATGTTACTGCCTCCCAGCATCTCTAGACAAGAAGAGAGGGTCTTTTGCTTAGAAAAGACTAAAAGTTATAAGGCTTACTATTCCAAGTGTATTTCAAATAGGAGAGGAGACTCAGTATTATGATTAAAATGCTAATAAGAATAACAATCAAGTAAAGTACCTATTATCCTTGTAAGATACTTAAATGATTTAATTTGTGAGGCAAGCCAAATAGATACTGATTTGTACTTAAGCCTTAACAATCAAGTAAGTACCTATTTCCTCTTTTTTTCTTTTGTTTTTATCTTATGTGAACAATGAGAACTTGATGCAGATAGAGTGTAGGCAAATCTGAGCAATTACCATCATCCCAGTATCGACAGGCTTCCCTTTGTCACCGTGTACCTTCAGACACATTCATGGTCTCTGCTTCTACCCCATCTGTTCTCTTTTTAAACTATGGACAGTAAACTGGCTTCTGAAATGGAGAAAAATGGAACTAATACTTTCTGGCCAGTAATGACTTTTTAACCTTCGCAAGAGAGTCTGGCTGCTACCATGATGAAGTGGCCAAGGAATGAGAAAGGGCATGGTATCCTTTCAAGCAGATTAATCATTACCTGTTGCCAAGGATTTAGGGAAGAAAAGTAAGAGTGTCTTAATGTGTGAAAATTCATTATAAATTCTGCTCCCCTCAGCCAATATCTTGGTTCATGATGGAACTAGACTTCCGTCACAACCATGATAGGAAAACTGGCTTTGAACTTGGCCACACTGAAAGATGTGCCAAAGGCTATAATTCAGCCACACTGAAACTCAAAACTCAGCTACACTGAAAGATGTGGCAAAGACTGGGTAGGCTTGGGAAACAGAAAGTTGAGCTCAAATTCATGCCTTGTGAAAACACCCTCTCAGCTGCAGGAAGAAGGCAGACGTATCAGTCTGGATCCAGACCTCACCTTGAACTTATTGTTGCTTGTGTTTTGGGCAAATTAGAAGTTGAAAGTTTTCTTTTTTCCTAAGTCTGAAAGTAAACCAAAAGAAGATTCTTCCCTTCTGACTGTGTGATAACATATCAAAATGAACTCCAAATAGAACATAATAAAGAAAAATTATGTTACTGCCTCCCAGCATCTCTAGACAAGAAGAGAGGGTCTTTTGCTTAGAAAAGACTAAAAGTTATAAGGCTTACTATTCCAAGTGTATTTCAAATAGGAGAGGAGACTCAGTATTATGATTAAAATGCTAATAAGAATAACATTGATTGAATATATACGACACTATGTTAAATGCTTTATATTGATTAACTTGTTTAGTCCTCGAAACAGCTCTATATATAGGTACTATTATTTTAATGACTTAAGTGATAAGAAAGAGGAACATGAAGAATGTAGTCAAACTATCAAGTAACATAGCCACTAAAGATGTGAAGGCAGGGTTTGAACTCACGTAGTTTACCCAGACTCTAAAATGTTAGTCTTTAAGGAATTATAGGTCCATACAACTTGTCAGTATGAGGGCAATGGATCCTTCAACAAATTCTAGAAGATTTAGTGGCAAGAGGACCAATCTCATTACATGTTCTGTTTGACCAGAGTGGTTGCTGGGAGCAGTCTGACTGTCAACAGGATCACTCAGGTCTTTGCAGATAAGGCCACATGTACACATAACACACACACTTTCCCTAACTCAAATCATTAAATACTGATCGTAATCTTTATTTACAACATAACATTTATCCCTGTGTTCATACTCCAGGACTGCTATAGTTCGGATAAATGTTAGCTGCTGTCAAAATCTTTGTGACCTGAAAAAGTGAAAGTGTATTTCTCACTTATGCCATTCTGGTGATATAGACTGCCAGGGAGCCCCCGCCCCACCCACTTGATCAGGGACCTGATTTGCTTCCTTCTTCAACACAAGATTTCCCAGTGTCATCTGGCAAGTGGATGAGGAAAGAGAATGAGAATGGAGCATCCACGAGTCTTTTAAAAAGACCAAGTCAGAATGTCAGTGTAAAACCTGAAAGGGCAGACGTATCAGTCTGGATCCAGACCTCACCTTGAACTTATTGTTGCTTGTGTTTTGGGCAAATTAGAAGTTGAAAGTTTTCTTTTTTCCTAAGTCTGAAAGTAAACCAAAAGAAGATTCTTCCCTTCTGACTGTGTGATAACATATCAAAATGAACTCCAAATAGAACATAATAAAGAAAAATTATGTTACTGCCTCCCAGCATCTCTAGACAAGAAGAGAGGGTCTTTTGCTTAGAAAAGACTAAAAGTTATAAGGCTTACTATTCCAAGTGTATTTCAAATAGGAGAGGAGACTCAGTATTATGATTAAAATGCTAATAAGAATAACATTGATTGAATATATACGACACTATGTTAAATGCTTTATATTGATTAACTTGTTTAGTCCTCGAAACAGCTCTATATATAGGTACTATTATTTTAATGACTTAAGTGATAAGAAAGAGGAACATGAAGAATGTAGTCAAACTATCAAGTAACATAGCCACTAAAGATGTGAAGGCAGGGTTTGAACTCACGTAGTTTACCCAGACTCTAAAATGTTAGTCTTTAAGGAATTATAGGTCCATACAACTTGTCAGTATGAGGGCAATGGATCCTTCAACAAATTCTAGAAGATTTAGTGGCAAGAGGACCAATCTCATTACATGTTCTGTTTGACCAGAGTGGTTGCTGGGAGCAGTCTGACTGTCAACAGGATCACTCAGGTCTTTGCAGATAAGGCCACATGTACACATAACACACACACTTTCCCTAACTCAAATCATTAAATACTGATCGTAATCTTTATTTACAACATAACATTTATCCCTGTGTTCATACTCCAGGACTGCTATAGTTCGGATAAATGTTAGCTGCTGTCAAAATCTTTGTGACCTGAAAAAGTGAAAGTGTATTTCTCACTTATGCCATTCTGGTGATATAGACTGCCAGGGAGCCCCTGCCCCACCCACTTGATCAGGGACCTGATTTGCTTCCTTCTTCAACACAAGATTTCCCAGTGTCATCTGGCAAGTGGATGAGGAAAGAGAATGAGAATGGAGCATCCCACGAGTCTTTTTAGAGACCAAGCACATGGCTTCTACTCATGTTTCATAGGTCAGAATGTCAGTAAGTGTGGTTTAGTGTTGGTTCCAGGTAGAAGAGGAAAGTTGTGTATATATGTGCATACTGGCCTTCTGTGCTACAAAGATTGTAACAGATTTTATCACTGTGTTTATGTGGTAGGGCATATAGGCTTCAACTAATTTAGGAGCGAATCTGGGGACCAAGGAGAGAAAGTCTCATTGCTAAAATAGAATTTAGTAAATTAAGTGAAGCACTGGCATAGTGGCTGGCCTATGATAAGCACTCAATAAATTATTTTTTTTACACGAATTACACAAAAAAGTCTTTGTCCTAGAATATGGTTCTTTCATACCATTTTGTCAAACTGCAAATTATGGTTCACTGGTAGGTGGTAAAATAAATTTCAACATAATATTACTGCTTATTAAAAAAAAATTAAAACAAGTAGACTAGGCTACAATAGAATAGCATACACTAAAGGAAGAGGTTAAAATAAAACAGGACAAATGACAGTGTATCACACGTCAGAAGCATTAATGTTACTTGTGAGGTGCCTACATGTGTGCAGATGTTGATCATGTATAAAACATAGTAGTTACTGTGGGTTGCAAGCAAAATGCTTTGAAAGCTTTTTAATGATATATGACAGTGGTGTGTTGGCACCTTTAATTGCCCAGAAGACTGTGTTTATTATAAAGCGAGTTCAAAGAAACATCTTTACCAGCATGTGGCAGAAATTGCTCACTCAGGTCTTTGCAGATAAGGCCACTTTACACATCCCATTAATCCATTAAATACTGATCGTAATCTTTATTTACAACATAACATTTATCCCTGTGTTCATACTCCAGGACTGCTATAGTTCGGATAAATGTTAGCTGCTGTCAAAATCTTTGTGACCTGAAAAAGTGAAAGTGTATTTCTCACTTATGCCATTCTGGTGATATAGACTGCCAGGGAGCCCCTGCCCCACCCACTTGATCAGGGACCTGATTTGCTTCCTTCTTCAACACAAGATTTCCCAGTGTCATCTGGCAAGTGGATGAGGAAAGAGAATGAGAATGGAGCATCCCACGAGTCTTTTTAGAGACCAAGCACATGGCTTCTACTCATGTTTCATAGGTCAGAATGTCAGTAAGTGTGGTTTAGTGTTGGTTCCAGGTAGAAGAGGAAAGTTGTGTATATATGTGCATACTGGCCTTCTGTGCTACAAAGATTGTAACAGATTTTATCACTGTGTTTATGTGGTAGGGCATATAGGCTTCAACTAATTTAGGAGCGAATCTGGGGACCAAGGAGAGAAAGTCTCATTGCTAAAATAGAATTTAGTAAATTAAGTGAAGCACTGGCATAGTGGCTGGCCTATGATAAGCACTCAATAAATTATTTTTTTTACACGAATTACACAAAAAAGTCTTTGTCCTAGAATATGGTTCTTTCATACCATTTTGTCAAACTGCAAATTATGGTTCACTGGTAGGTGGTAAAATAAATTTCAACATAATATTACTGCTTATTAAAAAAAAATTAAAACAAGTAGACTAGGCTACAATAGAATAGCATACACTAAAGGAAGAGGTTAAAATAAAACAGGACAAATGACAGTGTATCACACGTACAGAAGCATTAATGTTACTTGTGAGGTGCCTACATGTGTGCAGATGTTGATCATGTATAAAACATAGTAGTTACTGTGGGTTGCAAGCAAAATGCTTTGAAAGCTTTTTAATGATATATGACAGTGGTGTGTTGGCACCTTTAATTGCCCAGAAGACTGTGTTTATTATAAAGCGAGTTCAAAGAAACATCTTTACCAGCATGTGGCAGAAATTGCTCATACAGAATCTTTAAATCAGTTAATACTAAGGTCTCTTGGTTTGGAAGAGAGGATTAAAAACCATTACCTAGAAATGAAAACTCAGGATTACTGATAAACCGCATTTTTTAAGTGCTATTTCTGCTCACTGTCATTCTATAAAATGAAAAAGTCATTTCTCCTGGAGATAGGTTATATGGATGTATGGCACCTTTAGAACATTCTACCTCCTCAGAGGTGAAGGGAAACCCAGCGGCCTCTGTTGTCCCTCGTGTGTCTGGCCACGTAGATTACAGAGAAGAGGGCTGTCACCCATCACCTGAAAAACTCAGTGAGTAATTGCCATCTCCTTGAGAGAGTCCTTGGCCCTTTAAGCCTTCTATTCCAGATCATCCGTCTTTAGAATTTCTTGGGCACAGAGGCCTCCTGTCTCTTTTTCCAAATTAAGGGCACTCAGCAGAGCTGCCACACTGGGCACTAATGAATTCTGTGAGACTAATCTACACAGTAATGAGAACTGGAATCTGTCACTCACTCTCCCGGGAGGTAACAGTTCACACGCCGTTACATCACCCTATTAAAATAACTTATTAGCTGTGTTGCTTGTCCCCTACTATTCATTAAGAAGGTGCGACCAAAGAGACATGTATTTTAACAAATGATGAGATTTAATTTGAATTGTTCTCCGTTTGGTTTTTATGGCTCAGTATACACAGGCTGTAAGCAAATATAAGTATGTTATACAGATGATGTATACCTTAAGGAAACATCAAAAAGTCTTTGTCCTAGAATATGGTTCTTTCATACCATTTGCAAATTATGGTTCACTGGTAGGTGGTAAAATAAATTTCAACATAATATTACTGCTTATTAAAAAAAAATTAAAACAAGTAGACTAGGCTACAATAGAATAGCATACACTAAAGGAAGAGGTTAAAATAAAACAGGACAAATGACAGTGTATCACACGTACAGAAGCATTAATGTTACTTGTGAGGTGCCTACATGTGTGCAGATGTTGATCATGTATAAAACATAGTAGTTACTGTGGGTTGCAAGCAAAATGCTTTGAAAGCTTTTTAATGATATATGACAGTGGTGTGTTGGCACCTTTAATTGCCCAGAAGACTGTGTTTATTATAAAGCGAGTTCAAAGAAACATCTTTACCAGCATGTGGCAGAAATTGCTCATACAGAATCTTTAAATCAGTTAATACTAAGGTCTCTTGGTTTGGAAGAGAGGATTAAAAACCATTACCTAGAAATGAAAACTCAGGATTACTGATAAACCGCATTTTTTAAGTGCTATTTCTGCTCACTGTCATTCTATAAAATGAAAAAGTCATTTCTCCTGGAGATAGGTTATATGGATGTATGGCACCTTTAGAACATTCTACCTCCTCAGAGGTGAAGGGAAACCCAGCGGCCTCTGTTGTCCCTCGTGTGTCTGGCCACGTAGATTACAGAGAAGAGGGCTGTCACCCATCACCTGAAAAACTCAGTGAGTAATTGCCATCTCCTTGAGAGAGTCCTTGGCCCTTTAAGCCTTCTATTCCAGATCATCCGTCTTTAGAATTTCTTGGGCACAGAGGCCTCCTGTCTCTTTTTCCAAATTAAGGGCACTCAGCAGAGCTGCCACACTGGGCACTAATGAATTCTGTGAGACTAATCTACACAGTAATGAGAACTGGAATCTGTCACTCACTCTCCCGGGAGGTAACAGTTCACACGCCGTTACATCACCCTATTAAAATAACTTATTAGCTGTGTTGCTTGTCCCCTACTATTCATTAAGAAGGTGCGACCAAAGAGACATGTATTTTAACAAATGATGAGATTTAATTTGAATTGTTCTCCGTTTGGTTTTTATGGCTCAGTATACACAGGCTGTAAGCAAATATAAGTATGTTATACAGATGATGTATACCTTAAGGAAACATCAACAGAATTATGACTTTCACCAAGTAGATGAAAAACAAATTCAGTGAGAATCTGCATTCTATTCAAAATGTACCCTTCATTCTCTGGATCTTTGTCTCCCAGGAAACATTTATGTTTTTGCAAGAGGCTTTTGTGGTAAGCATAATATATTATGTCATCAAACTGTTGATAAATCATTCTGAGAGCTAAATTGTGCAGTAGTAGTGAATTGGTACAATTTTTATCACAAATTTACCAAATAATGTAAACATTTCTTTACTGTTTATTTTTGTCAGTGCAATATCTCAGTAAAAGCACAGGCTTTTATCCTTATATGGCATTTACCTAAATCCTGGCTCTTCCTTTCAGTGGTTGTGCGATCTTATAGGATATTATTTAGCTTTTTAATTCTTATTTACTTCATCTGTAGAATGAGAATAAAATAATATATATCTCATACCTGATATCATTACGAGGATTAAATGTGATTAAAAATTGCTTGCTCAACAGTGCTTGGTTTGAATAATATCTGTTATTATTGTTACTCAGTCTTCTTTCTCTAAAGAAAAAAATCAGAAAGATTTTTCTGAATTTTTTAAGTCATGCTTTCTAAAATTTTTCTTTTGATGCACTTGTCTGAGAACTGCAGCTCTTGAATGTAGCTCAAAAAATACTGAAGAACAACATTAATGCTTTAGTAAGCTTGGTGGCCCCATTCCCTGCTGGTCCATCCTCTACCATCTTTCTCTGAAGAAGAGCATTTCTTTCATTCAGTGCTCGGACTGTGCAGATTATTAGATGTGTGACTGTGATCAAGCTTCTTTAATTCTATAAGCTTCATGCTCTTCTTTGGAAAGAGTTAATAACGCGTTCATGTGTTGTTATGACGATTAAATCGTCACTCACTCTCCCGGGAGGTAACAGTTCACACGCCGTTACATCACCCTATTAAAATAACTTATTAGCTGTGTTGCTTGTCCCCTACTATTCATTAAGAAGGTGCGACCAAAGAGACATGTATTTTAACAAATGATGAGATTTAATTTGAATTGTTCTCCGTTTGGTTTTTATGGCTCAGTATACACAGGCTGTAAGCAAATATAAGTATGTTATACAGATGATGTATACCTTAAGGAAACATCAACAGAATTATGACTTTCACCAAGTAGATGAAAAACAAATTCAGTGAGAATCTGCATTCTATTCAAAATGTACCCTTCATTCTCTGGATCTTTGTCTCCCAGGAAACATTTATGTTTTTGCAAGAGGCTTTTGTGGTAAGCATAATATATTATGTCATCAAACTGTTGATAAATCATTCTGAGAGCTAAATTGTGCAGTAGTAGTGAATTGGTACAATTTTTATCACAAATTTACCAAATAATGTAAACATTTCTTTACTGTTTATTTTTGTCAGTGCAATATCTCAGTAAAAGCACAGGCTTTTATCCTTATATGGCATTTACCTAAATCCTGGCTCTTCCTTTCAGTGGTTGTGCGATCTTATAGGATATTATTTAGCTTTTTAATTCTTATTTACTTCATCTGTAGAATGAGAATAAAATAATATATATCTCATACCTGATATCATTACGAGGATTAAATGTGATTAAAAATTGCTTGCTCAACAGTGCTTGGTTTGAATAATATCTGTTATTATTGTTACTCAGTCTTCTTTCTCTAAAGAAAAAAATCAGAAAGATTTTTCTGAATTTTTTAAGTCATGCTTTCTAAAATTTTTCTTTTGATGCACTTGTCTGAGAACTGCAGCTCTTGAATGTAGCTCAAAAAATACTGAAGAACAACATTAATGCTTTAGTAAGCTTGGTGGCCCCATTCCCTGCTGGTCCATCCTCTACCATCTTTCTCTGAAGAAGAGCATTTCTTTCATTCAGTGCTCGGACTGTGCAGATTATTAGATGTGTGACTGTGATCAAGCTTCTTTAATTCTATAAGCTTCATGCTCTTCTTTGGAAAGAGTTAATAACGCATTCATGTGTTGTTATGAAGATTAAATCAAATTAAATAACCTTTGTAAAACATCTGTCACTGTGTCTGGGAGGTATAAGTATTCAGTTCAGTTCAGTCACAGTCATGACCAACTCTGCAACCCCATGGACTGTGACACACCAGGCTTCCCTGTTCTTCACCATCGCCTGGAGCTTGCTCAAACTCATGTCCATTGACTCAGTGATGCCATCCAACCATCTTGTCCTTTGTCATCCCTTTCTTCTTCTATTTTCTATTTTTCCCAGCGTCAGAGTGTTTTCCAATGAGTCATCTCTTTACATCAGGTGTCCAAAGTATTGAAGCTTCAGCATCGGTCCTTCCAATGAATATTCAGAGTTGATTTCCTTTAGGATTGACTGATTTGATCTTGCACTCCAAGAGATTCTTAAAAGTCTTCTTCAATACCACAGTTCAAAGGCATCAATTCTTCGATGCTCAACCTTCTTTATAGTCCAGCTCTGACAACCATAAATAACTACTAGAAAAAATATAGCTTTAACTATATAGACTTTTATCAGCAAAGTAATGTTTCTACTTTTTAATATGCTGTCTAGGTATGTCTGTTTTTGACTCCTTTTTCACATTGCAGGAAAGTGAGCCACAGAGGGGTAAAGTAACTTGCTGAAGGACACACAGAAAGCAGAAGAACCAGGACTCAAACATCAGATTTTGTCCTAAAACATATCATCTGGCTAAAATTGCTACATGGTCAAAACTTATTTATCAGTATCAGATTTATGGCACAACAGTTTGTGATAAGGACTCCTGTTTTGGGATTCAGAATTCGTATATAATTCCTAACCAGGAAGAACAATCCCTTCTTACCCATGGTCTGGTTTCTCTCAAACTAAGCTGTTTATTTCCCGTTTACTTGATGTGGGCTAATTTGCATGATTAGTTTATATAAAGTAGCTAAAAGAAGATCATTTTTAAATCACATTATAAATTCCTAACTGAAAATCAAATCTTTTGCCATTTGAAGGCAACATGGTGACTGTATCAAGCTAATTAAATCAAATTAAATAACCTTTGTAAAACATCTGTCACTGTGTCTGGGAGGTATAAGTATTCAGTTCAGTTCAGTCACAGTCATGACCAACTCTGCAACCCCATGGACTGTGACACACCAGGCTTCCCTGTTCTTCACCATCGCCTGGAGCTTGCTCAAACTCATGTCCATTGACTCAGTGATGCCATCCAACCATCTTGTCCTTTGTCATCCCTTTCTTCTTCTATTTTCTATTTTTCCCAGCGTCAGAGTGTTTTCCAATGAGTCATCTCTTTACATCAGGTGTCCAAAGTATTGAAGCTTCAGCATCGGTCCTTCCAATGAATATTCAGAGTTGATTTCCTTTAGGATTGACTGATTTGATCTTGCACTCCAAGAGATTCTTAAAAGTCTTCTTCAATACCACAGTTCAAAGGCATCAATTCTTCGATGCTCAACCTTCTTTATAGTCCAGCTCTGACAACCATAAATAACTACTAGAAAAAATATAGCTTTAACTATATAGACTTTTATCAGCAAAGTAATGTTTCTACTTTTTAATATGCTGTCTAGGTATGTCTGTTTTTGACTCCTTTTTCACATTGCAGGAAAGTGAGCCACAGAGGGGTAAAGTAACTTGCTGAAGGACACACAGAAAGCAGAAGAACCAGGACTCAAACATCAGATTTTGTCCTAAAACATATCATCTGGCTAAAATTGCTACATGGTCAAAACTTATTTATCAGTATCAGATTTATGGCACAACAGTTTGTGATAAGGACTCCTGTTTTGGGATTCAGAATTCGTATATAATTCCTAACCAGGAAGAACAATCCCTTCTTACCCATGGTCTGGTTTCTCTCAAACTAAGCTGTTTATTTCCCGTTTACTTGATGTGGGCTAATTTGCATGATTAGTTTATATAAAGTAGCTAAAAGAAGATCATTTTTAAATCACATTATAAATTCCTAACTGAAAATCAAATGCGTTTTGCCATTTGAAGGCAACATGGTGACTGTATCAAGCTAATTAAAAAACAATATAGGTTATTTGGAAAAGCCGGTTAGGGCTTCCCTGGTGGTCCAGTGGGTAAAGACACCGCCTTGCATTGCAAGGGGTGCCGGTTCGATCCCTGGCCTGGGAAGATCCCACGTGCTGCGGAGCAGCTGGACCGATGTGTCCAATTACCGAGCCAGAGCTCTAAAGAGCGTGCACACAGAGCCAGTGCTCTGCGACAACAGAGGCTGCCGCAATAGGAGGCCCACACGGGCCAAAGAACAAAGACGGATGAAAATAGATAAATGAACGAACAATAGAAGTGGCTTGCCTGCTCTTCTCCCTCCCCACCCCACCCCCCACCAATAATAAATAAATAAATTAATTAATCTTTAAAAAAAAAAAAGAAAAAGCCGGTTATAGGGACAGTGGCAGCAGCCACATGATTTGGGAACTGGCCCCATGTTCTGATTTGACTAAACCAATTATGATAATCCCTTCTTCCTTGCCAGTATTTCTTGAGGAACTCAAGCCAATCAGAATACAGAATTCCTCTGGCTGTCCTTTGAGTTTGTGACCTAAGTTGGTCCAGTCAGACTCAATGGAGGCAGTTATGGTTGAGAAGCGCTACCTAACTCACTCCGACTGGAGAAAGGAATGTGGGGTGCAGTTGACACTGTGGACAAGACAGAAGAAAGAAAGAACCTGGATGTTTGATGACATTGCTAAGTTGCTAAATCAGCCAACCCTGAAAGCTACACTACCTTTAACTTCATCTTGAAGGAAAAATACATTTTTATCACAGTGTAAGCTTATTTAAGTCTGGCTTTCCATTAATTTTTGCAGCTCAAGCACAGTTAGGAAAAAGATATTCACCTCTTACCACTTGCCGTATAGACTTGGTTCTAAAGGGACAATTAGGATCTGTGTATTTTGAATCATTGATAATTTGGTTCAAACATCCGAACCAACCCAGATTCATAATTATATTTATTCAGCACATAATGTAACACATGACAGTGTAACAATGTAGAAACTTTTGCATACATTATTTCTATGTAACTTCACAACAAGTTTAGGGAAAGAGAAATAATTTATCTGCATTTTTTTAGATGAATAAGTAGAAATTCATGTATAACTTTCCTCACATTGCACTATTCCTTGGAAAATTTTTACTTGAGCTCAGGTCTTTGAAATCCAGTTCCCATTACCCTGGCATTTTGATTTGGGGCAAGAAGATGGGGATCCATGAAGAACTTCACATTGTATTATTTGGAGGAAATTTCTGTTCATGGAATAGACTCTTACCAACCACCTTAAACATTATACTCTTAACACTTTTTTTTTTTCCCCTGTTGTTCTTGTGGAAAATTACCAAAATCATCATGTGTGTAACATTCTATAACTCTATGTAAATTGAAGTAGAAATATCCGTTCTGGCACAGCTAACACATTTCTCAAGTTTCTTTGCAGTCACGTAATAAAATTATGTGTGTATATACATATATATATATATATATATGTATATATGTATATATATATATATGCATGAAAATATATAATATAAATATATAAAAGTGCATCTGAACCATATTTAATTTAGCTTTTATTTTTTTATTATCTAACAATTTTCCCTTTCTTGGGTTGGATAACTTAAAACATTCTAATACCACACTAAATGGAAACTATTTGTTACTCATTCTAGGATTATATATGGAATTAGGTTTGAATAACACAGAAAATAAAGATGATTATCATACACGTGAGTGAAACAACCCAGTGTCAATCACAGATGCCATAGTCTCTATGGAGCTCTGCTTGTTGCTTTTAAAAGCCTGACATTCTTCAGAAAGCACTACTGCAGATTCTCTTGATTCTTATAAAATAATTGTTCTGAAAGAGTAAAAACTCAAATAAAAAAACATCTTTTCTTTGCCTCTCCCACCTAGCACTGTCTCCTGAGTGTTTCTTTTACACCCAGGATAATTTGCATTTGTTGCAGTCTGGGCCTTCAGTATGAAATTAATTTTTACTGTAGCCAACAACTGGTATTCAAGACCAAGTGTGGCATGTGCATTGTCCGGAGATGTTGTAAACCTAGAGCTTGGCCATAAGGCTGGGGAAACACAGAACTTGGAGAAACGGGATAAATTCAGACTTTGACCAGGCATACTAGTAATGACTTCAGTTCAACGAGCTCAGTAAGAGGCATAGTAAGTTAGGATCAATAGAAATTCCACTGAATATTAACTGGAAATATGTATTCCATGGATAGTAAGTATACCATGGATAATAAATATTCCATGGTTACAATATGTTGTTGTTGTTCATTTGCTCAGTCATGTCGGACT
Source organism: Tragulus kanchil (assembly GCA_022376925.1). Classification (NCBI taxonomy): domain Eukaryota; kingdom Metazoa; phylum Chordata; class Mammalia; order Artiodactyla; family Tragulidae; genus Tragulus; species Tragulus kanchil. Next base: position 33,884,606 of record JAIOJX010000004.1, read on the forward strand.
CTTTGCAACCCCACAGACTGCAGCATGCTAGGTGTCTCTGTCCTTTACCATCTCCTGGAGTTCACTCAAACTTTTGTCCATCGAGTCGATGATTCCATCCAACCGTCTCATCCTTTGTTAACCCCTTATCTTCCTGGTTTCAGTCTTTCGCAGCATCAGGGCCTTTTCCAATGAGTTGGCTCTTTGCATCAGGTGGCCAAAGTATTGAAGCTTCAACTTCAGCATCATTCCTTCCGATGAATATCAGGGTTGATTTCCAGGATTGCTAAATTTATTTATCCAAAGAATCTAGTGTGTATATGTGTAAAGGAATAGTAGAGCATCTTAACAGAACTGCGCTCTATAAAACACATCTGGAGAAGGGTAAAACACCATATCGAAGGGCTCAATTTGAAATAAGTTAGCTACATGAAAATAAAGAGGATACAATGGAGAAAACCTATTCCTTTTTAACTGTTTTTGTCTGGAAGCTTAACTTTGAATCATTTCATTGAAACAGTAATATTTTGTATAGCATAGACACTACATTTTTCTAAATAAATTTGTCTCCATTTCTTCTTTTTACTCTCAAGGAAACTCTGGTATTCTCTTTTACAGCTGAAGAAATTGATGCAGAGAGAAGTAAATGCTTTTTTACATCAGCATAGGCTAGGTAAGGGGACTTCCCAGGTAGCACTAGTGGTAAAGAACCTGTCTGCCAATGCAAGAGACACAAGAGACCAGGTTCGAACCCTGGGTTGGGAAGATCCACTGGAGGAGGATGTGGAAACACACTCCCGTATTCTTTTTCTTTTTCTTTTTTTTTAAAGATTTATTTATTTATTTATTTTGGGCGGGGGTCGGGTTGGGGAGGGAGAGGAACGGGCGGGCCACTTCTATTGGTCTTTCATTTCTCTGTTTTCATCCGTCTTTGTTCTTTGGCTTCTGTGGGCCTCCCATCGCGGTGGCGTCTGTCGTTGCAGAGCACCGGCTCTGGGCGCATGCGCTCCAGAGCGCTGGCTCGGTAATTGGACACATCGGTCCAGCCGCTCCGTGGCACATGGGATCTTCCCAGGCCAGGGCTCGAACCACCGCCCCTTGGTGTCCTTACCCACTGGACCACCAGGGGAAGCCACCCACTCCCGTATTCTTGACTGGAGAATTCCCTTGGACAGAAGGGCCTGACAGTCCATAGGGTCACAAAGAGTCAGACACAACTGAAGCAACTTAGCATACATGCACATACACAGGCTAGGTTAGGGCATTGGAAGACTAAGATTAAGTTTGGTTTGCATCTTATTTTTGTGCCATATAGAACTAAGAATTCGTTATAGGCTTGTTAAGAAAAATAAAAAGTGAAATATTTACTATTTAGCCTTTTGTCAAAAACGTATGCCAACCTCTGGACTAGTTTATGCTGTGGTAACAAACAATACTTACAAAATCTCAAGGGTTTTGCCAAACAAAAATGTATTTCTTGCTGACTCTGCATGTCCAACTCTGGCAATTGGAAGTCTCTGCTTCCAGATCAGTCAAGAAGCGGGACTGACAGGGACTTCATGTCACTATGTGCTTGTATGGTTGCCACAGCCAATGGAAAGGAATATGAGTTCAACACTGGCTCTCACAATTGCCACCTGGGCATGAAACATCCCACTTCCACTCACATTTAACTGGCCAAGCAAGTCACATGCCGTCACTTCAAAGGGGCAGAGAAGTAAATGCTTTTTTACATCAGCATAGGCTAGGTAAGGGGACTTCCCAGGTAGCACTAGTGGTAAAGAACCTGTCTGCCAATGCAAGAGACACAAGAGACCAGGTTCGAACCCTGGGTTGGGAAGATCCACTGGAGGAGGATGTGGAAACACACTCCCGTATTCTTTTTCTTTTTCTTTTTTTTTAAAGATTTATTTATTTATTTATTTTGGGCGGGGGTCGGGTTGGGGAGGGAGAGGAACGGGCGGGCCACTTCTATTGGTCTTTCATTTCTCTGTTTTCATCCGTCTTTGTTCTTTGGCTTCTGTGGGCCTCCCATCGCGGTGGCGTCTGTCGTTGCAGAGCACCGGCTCTGGGCGCATGCGCTCCAGAGCGCTGGCTCGGTAATTGGACACATCGGTCCAGCCGCTCCGTGGCACATGGGATCTTCCCAGGCCAGGGCTCGAACCACCGCCCCTTGGTGTCCTTACCCACTGGACCACCAGGGGAAGCCACCCACTCCCGTATTCTTGACTGGAGAATTCCCTTGGACAGAAGGGCCTGACAGTCCATAGGGTCACAAAGAGTCAGACACAACTGAAGCAACTTAGCATACATGCACATACACAGGCTAGGTTAGGGCATTGGAAGACTAAGATTAAGTTTGGTTTGCATCTTATTTTTGTGCCATATAGAACTAAGAATTCGTTATAGGCTTGTTAAGAAAAATAAAAAGTGAAATATTTACTATTTAGCCTTTTGTCAAAAACGTATGCCAACCTCTGGACTAGTTTATGCTGTGGTAACAAACAATACTTACAAAATCTCAAGGGTTTTGCCAAACAAAAATGTATTTCTTGCTGACTCTGCATGTCCAACTCTGGCAATTGGAAGTCTCTGCTTCCAGATCAGTCAAGAAGCGGGACTGACAGGGACTTCATGTCACTATGTGCTTGTATGGTTGCCACAGCCAATGGAAAGGAATATGAGTTCAACACTGGCTCTCACAATTGCCACCTGGGCATGAAACATCCCACTTCCACTCACATTTAACTGGCCAAGCAAGTCACATGGCCTTGTCTCACTTCAAAGGGGCAGAGAAATGCTGTCCTATCCTGTGTGCATAGAAGAAGGAAATCCAAAAGTATTTGAGCAACAGCACTAATACAGGGTATACATACTTAGTGTGTAAAAAACTAATTTAAGAATCTATATCCTGGGCTTCCCTGGTGGTCCAGTGCGTAGCGTCCATCTTGCACTGCAGGGGCTCAGGTTCAATCCCTGGCACGGGAAGATCCCACATGCCGTGGAGCAGCTGGACGGGTGTGTCCAATTACTAGCCAGTACTCTGGAGAGCATGCGCCCGGAGCTGGTGCTCTGCTACAGGAGAGGCCATGCAATGGGAGGCCCACACTGGCCAAAGAACAAAGATGGATGAAAATAAATAAATGAAAGACCAATAAAAGTGGCAAAAAAATAAAAAAAAAACAATCTATAGCCTATGAAACTTGTTCTCTGTCTCTATATATACATACTTTTAAGTATAATTAGATGTTTACCTATCTCTAAGGACTGTAGCCTACCAGGCTTCTCTGTCCATGGACTTCTCCAGACAAGAATACTGGAATGGATTGCCATTCTCTTCTCCAGGGGGTCTTCCCAACCCAGGTCTCCTGCATTCCAGGTAGAATCCTTACCAGTTGAGCCACCGAGAAAGGCCGTATAGATACATAGACCTGTATATTATATATAATTCTTATCCTATGTAGAGTTCCATATATATCAACATGTAATAGTTATCTCTTTGTGTAGGTAGACCTATATGTCTATTGACACTTTTTTGTCCATAAACGTATGCCAACTTTTCTGGACTAGTTTATGCTGTGGTAACAAACAATACTTACAAAATCTCAAGGGTTTTGCCAAACAAAAATGTATTTCTTGCTGACTCTGCATGTCCAACTCTGGCAATTGGAAGTCTCTGCTTCCAGATCAGTCAAGAAGCGGGACTGACAGGGACTTCATGTCACTATGTGCTTGTATGGTTGCCACAGCCAATGGAAAGGAATATGAGTTCAACACTGGCTCTCACAATTGCCACCTGGGCATGAAACATCCCACTTCCACTCACATTTAACTGGCCAAGCAAGTCACATGGCCTTGTCTCACTTCAAAGGGGCAGAGAAATGCTGTCCTATCCTGTGTGCATAGAAGAAGGAAATCCAAAAGTATTTGAGCAACAGCACTAATACAGGGTATACATACTTAGTGTGTAAAAAACTAATTTAAGAATCTATATCCTGGGCTTCCCTGGTGGTCCAGTGCGTAGCGTCCATCTTGCACTGCATGGGCTCAGGTTCAATCCCTGGCACGGGAAGATCCCACATGCCGTGGAGCAGCTGGACGGGTGTGTCCAATTACTAGCCAGTACTCTGGAGAGCATGCGCCCGGAGCTGGTGCTCTGCTACAGGAGAGGCCATGCAATGGGAGGCCCACACTGGCCAAAGAACAAAGATGGATGAAAATAAATAAATGAAAGACCAATAAAAGTGGCAAAAAAATAAAAAAAAAACAATCTATAGCCTATGAAACTTGTTCTCTGTCTCTATATATACATACTTTTAAGTATAATTAGATGTTTACCTATCTCTAAGGACTGTAGCCTACCAGGCTTCTCTGTCCATGGACTTCTCCAGACAAGAATACTGGAATGGATTGCCATTCTCTTCTCCAGGGGGTCTTCCCAACCCAGGTCTCCTGCATTCCAGGTAGAATCCTTACCAGTTGAGCCACCGAGAAAGGCCGTATAGATACATAGACCTGTATATTATATATAATTCTTATCCTATGTAGAGTTCCATATATATCAACATGTAATAGTTATCTCTTTGTGTAGGTAGACCTATATGTCTATTGACAAATATTACCATTAGAAGGAAATCTATAGGTGATTCTAAGGAAAGTCTTTTATGGATTAAAACAAGTGGGATTAATAGTGACCAATTCAAAGAGCAAGGTTCTTATAAATTTTTAGGTTATGGATAATCTCTCAATATTGTACTTCTTCCTGTATATTAAACTTCTAAGCAAAAGTCTTATGTCATTTTGAAACTGTGCTAGATAGATTTTTACATGGTCTCGTGTAAGAATTAGTTGCTGTGTGTGACAGAGATGTCTGCCTTCCCACTGTCACCCCCCGCCACACACACAGAGTAAAGAACAATCTTCTCAGTTTCTAAGAGTCATTGTGAATTGGCAGTGTTTTTACTACACACCTACCTGCCCAGGGTCGAGCTGCATCCTGAAACAGCCCCATACCTGAGAGCACAGTGGCCATGGCCTTCCTGGCTTAGTGGCAAAGCAAGAACATCACAGATGATAGAGAAGTGAAGGAGTCACTTTTTTCTTCTTCACCTGTGCATCCTTCCTTCAACCAGAGATTATTGGTGGGTATGTCTCCTTCCACCTTCAACTCTTTTTTCTTTACTTAGGAGATGACAAATGAGAGAAGCATCAATTGTGAGGTTTCCTGACCATACACTTGGTCATTTCATTCATGTACACTTTGTCCCCCGAGAGCTATTTACTGCCAGAATGGCAGGGTTTACAATAACCAATTCCTGGTGAGGGAGAAAATCCATGAAATGTACCATTTCTATTTACGAGAATAAATCTCAAATATTTAAAAGAATCTCCCTGGGTGAAGAGTACCAAACTCTATAGAAACTTTTTTTTAAAAAGTATAACTATATGTTTACCTATCTCTAAGGACTGTAGCCTACCAGGCTTCTCTGTCCATGGACTTCTCCAGACAAGAATACTGGAATGGATTGCCATTCTCTTCTCCAGGGGGTCTTCCCAACCCAGGTCTCCTGCATTCCAGGTAGAATCCTTACCAGTTGAGCCACCGAGAAAGGCCGTATAGATACATAGACCTGTATATTATATATAATTCTTATCCTATGTAGAGTTCCATATATATCAACATGTAATAGTTATCTCTTTGTGTAGGTAGACCTATATGTCTATTGACAAATATTACCATTAGAAGGAAATCTATAGGTGATTCTAAGGAAAGTCTTTTATGGATTAAAACAAGTGGGATTAATAGTGACCAATTCAAAGAGCAAGGTTCTTATAAATTTTTAGGTTATGGATAATCTCTCAATATTGTACTTCTTCCTGTATATTAAACTTCTAAGCAAAAGTCTTATGTCATTTTGAAACTGTGCTAGATAGATTTTTACATGGTCTCGTGTAAGAATTAGTTGCTGTGTGTGACAGAGATGTCTGCCTTCCCACTGTCACCCCCCGCCACACACACAGAGTAAAGAACAATCTTCTCAGTTTCTAAGAGTCATTGTGAATTGGCAGTGTTTTTACTACACACCTACCTGCCCAGGGTCGAGCTGCATCCTGAAACAGCCCCATACCTGAGAGCACAGTGGCCATGGCCTTCCTGGCTTAGTGGCAAAGCAAGAACATCACAGATGATAGAGAAGTGAAGGAGTCACTTTTTTCTTCTTCACCTGTGCATCCTTCCTTCAACCAGAGATTATTGGTGGGTATGTCTCCTTCCACCTTCAACTCTTTTTTCTTTACTTAGGAGATGACAAATGAGAGAAGCATCAATTGTGAGGTTTCCTGACCATACACTTGGTCATTTCATTCATGTACACTTTGTCCCCCGAGAGCTATTTACTGCCAGAATGGCAGGGTTTACAAATAACCAATTCCTGGTGAGGGAGAAAATCCATGAAATGTACCATTTCTATTTACGAGAATAAATCTCAAATATTTAAAAGACATCTCGGGGAAAAGCCACTAGTGGAAGAGTCCAAGCATGTCTTCCATCTGTGTTTGGGGAACGATTAACAGCAATATGTGGGAAGTCAAACAAAAATGGAGAGCAGAGAATTTTCATTGCTCTTTTTTTTTTTTTTTTTTTTCCCAAAAGAATGTTTGTTTAAGGAAAGCATGTGTGGGGGCAGGAAGGGGGAGAGCCATGACTGCAATGAAGGAGAAGAGACTTGGTGAAATAAATGCCAGCAATAGTTCAAAGGACTTCTGGGCATGAAGATAGGAAATAAACGAAAGAAGCAATTTTTGTAAAAATTATTTGTCCAGCTATAGAAAGGCAGTGAAATTATAAGGTTGTTGCTGAATAATTAAATCCATTTGTGAGGGCTCAAGTCGTGAACATCACTTATATCCATCTCAGTTGGCTTCTCTGGGTTTTTCCATTTTTTTCTTTGAGAGTCTCTGTATTTCCATTGAATTTCTTCTGGAATTAACCTGTACCTTTGAGAAATATGATTAAACTGCCTTTAAAAGCCCTGACTTCCATCTTGAAAGAGAAGATGTAAATGCAAAGAGAGTGCCATAGCTCGTAGCTCTATTTCTAAGGCAGCTGGATGTCAGCAATTTGGAGAATAAGGTGAGGAAGGTATTTTATCAGACATTACAGAAAGTTACACAGAAGTCCCAGATAAAATGGCAACTTTATTTTAAGGAATATAAATATCCAGTCATAAAGGTTCCATTTTGGTTGAAGATTTTGTCCAGTGAAATGATGAGTTAGAAGAATCATTTTATGTGACTTTGTTGGCTCATGAATATAAACAACTTAAAAATATTATAAACTGTGTAGAAGGAGTCATTTCTTCTTCACCTGTGCATCCTTCCTTCAACCAGAGATTATTGGTGGGTATGTCTCCTTCCACCTTCAACTCTTTTTTCTTTACTTAGGAGATGACAAATGAGAGAAGCATCAATTGTGAGGTTTCCTGACCATACACTTGGTCATTTCATTCATGTACACTTTGTCCCCCGAGAGCTATTTACTGCCAGAATGGCAGGGTTTACAAATAACCAATTCCTGGTGAGGGAGAAAATCCATGAAATGTACCATTTCTATTTACGAGAATAAATCTCAAATATTTAAAAGACATCTCGGGGAAAAGCCACTAGTGGAAGAGTCCAAGCATGTCTTCCATCTGTGTTTGGGGAACGATTAACAGCAATATGTGGGAAGTCAAACAAAAATGGAGAGCAGAGAATTTTCATTGCTCTTTTTTTTTTTTTTTTTTTCCCAAAAGAATGTTTTTTTTAGGGAAGGATGTGTGGGGCAGGAAGGGGGAGAGCCATGACTGCAATGAAGGAGAAGAGACTTGGTGAAATAAATGCCAGCAATAGTTCAAAGGACTTCTGGGCATGAAGATAGGAAATAAACGAAAGAAGCAATTTTTGTAAAAATTATTTGTCCAGCTATAGAAAGGCAGTGAAATTATAAGGTTGTTGCTGAATAATTAAATCCATTTGTGAGGGCTCAAGTCGTGAACATCACTTATATCCATCTCAGTTGGCTTCTCTGGGTTTTTCCATTTTTTTCTTTGAGAGTCTCTGTATTTCCATTGAATTTCTTCTGGAATTAACCTGTACCTTTGAGAAATATGATTAAACTGCCTTTAAAAGCCCTGACTTCCATCTTGAAAGAGAAGATGTAAATGCAAAGAGAGTGCCATAGCTCGTAGCTCTATTTCTAAGGCAGCTGGATGTCAGCAATTTGGAGAATAAGGTGAGGAAGGTATTTTATCAGACATTACAGAAAGTTACACAGAAGTCCCAGATAAAATGGCAACTTTATTTTAAGGAATATAAATATCCAGTCATAAAGGTTCCATTTTGGTTGAAGATTTTGTCCAGTGAAATGATGAGTTAGAAGAATCATTTTATGTGACTTTGTTGGCTCATGAATATAAACAACTTAAAAATATTATAAACTCTAACTCTGAAAAGAGCCAGTAATAATTTTATTATTTGTCTTCAAAGAAAAACAAGTTTAAGAAACTCAGCTTTTCACTGTGAAATTACAGGGTATCTGATTCTCTTTGACGTTACAATAATGATAAAGGAACTTATATAAAATCTTATTGCCACATATTTAAATCTCTCTTATTGATGTAAATTTAAGTCAGTGTGTGAAAATAAAAACATAACTCATATTTGGACCAAAATCAAACTTACTTCAAAGCAAATGTTCAAGTGTACAATGTATCATTTAATTTCAGAAAGTTAGAAAGTGTTCAGGTATATGTCTTGCAACCTTATATGTTAGTTGATCATACTTAATTGCTGAAGAGTTAATATTCCATGCATACTGTAATTAAAAATAAATAGATCACTAAGCCACCTCATTCTCAAATGTGCCAGATGAGGCAAACATTTCACTTCTGTAAAAATAAATTTCTAATTTAGAAGCATTAGTTGAGCCTCCCATCAAGGAATTCTGTGGTGTTTGTTCATTTATCTAAGATAGTGTTTTTTTTTTTCAGACTCATGAATATTTATGAACCACTGGGTTCAATTGAGTGTTATAAGAAGTGAGAGGTAGTGTCTTCCAGACGTAAAGGGTGCTTTTAATTCTCTTGCTTCTCCAGATACTCACTGGCATCTTGTCATGGTTGAATGAGCCATTCAAAATAGAGCTGCCATCTAATCAAAGTACCTGAAGTGCAAAGACGAGAGGAGAATTTAATGAAGCATAAATTGTCTGTTCAGTTGGAGATACAGACTCCTTTACCATAGCACAATTAAATAAAACATAATGGAGGCTTCTATGAAAGAGAAGATGTAAATGCAAAGAGAGTGCCATAGCTCGTAGCTCTATTTCTAAGGCAGCTGGATGTCAGCAATTTGGAGAATAAGGTGAGGAAGGTATTTTATCAGACATTACAGAAAGTTACACAGAAGTCCCAGATAAAATGGCAACTTTATTTTAAGGAATATAAATATCCAGTCATAAAGGTTCCATTTTGGTTGAAGATTTTGTCCAGTGAAATGATGAGTTAGAAGAATCATTTTATGTGACTTTGTTGGCTCATGAATATAAACAACTTAAAAATATTATAAACTCTAACTCTGAAAAGAGCCAGTAATAATTTTATTATTTGTCTTCAAAGAAAAACAAGTTTAAGAAACTCAGCTTTTCACTGTGAAATTACAGGGTATCTGATTCTCTTTGACGTTACAATAATGATAAAGGAACTTATATAAAATCTTATTGCCACATATTTAAATCTCTCTTATTGATGTAAATTTAAGTCAGTGTGTGAAAATAAAAACATAACTCATATTTGGACCAAAATCAAACTTACTTCAAAGCAAATGTTCAAGTGTACAATGTATCATTTAATTTCAGAAAGTTAGAAAGTGTTCAGGTATATGTCTTGCAACCTTATATGTTAGTTGATCATACTTAATTGCTGAAGAGTTAATATTCCATGCATACTGTAATTAAAAATAAATAGATCACTAAGCCACCTCATTCTCAAATGTGCCAGATGAGGCAAACATTTCACTTCTGTAAAAATAAATTTCTAATTTAGAAGCATTAGTTGAGCCTCCCATCAAGGAATTCTGTGGTGTTTGTTCATTTATCTAAGATAGTGTTTTTTTTTTTCAGACTCATGAATATTTATGAACCACTGGGTTCAATTGAGTGTTATAAGAAGTGAGAGGTAGTGTCTTCCAGACGTAAAGGGTGCTTTTAATTCTCTTGCTTCTCCAGATACTCACTGGCATCTTGTCATGGTTGAATGAGCCATTCAAAATAGAGCTGCCATCTAATCAAAGTACCTGAAGTGCAAAGACGAGAGGAGAATTTAATGAAGCATAAATTGTCTGTTCAGTTGGAGATACAGACTCCTTTACCATAGCACAATTAAATAAAACATAATGGAGGCTTCTATTAATCAACCCCAGCCACCTTCTGTTTTACAGACACGAAACCTACAAGATTAATTAATGTCTTAATTGTGAAGCACAAAGCATGGACAGTAGATGTATTCTTTGTGTGCATGTGGATGTGTGTATGTTTATAATCAAGAGTCTACCATAACCAGTGCACCACTCTGATGAGGGATGTTGGGGGAGGTTGTGCCTGTAGGTCCATGGGATATAAAGGAATTCTTTGTATATTCCACTCAGTTTGTTGTGAACCTAACACTGCTCAAAAAAAAAAAAAAAAAATTAAGTCTATCTTAAAATGTGAGAGAGTCTACCATGAATAAGATACTTTATTTAGTGCTAGTGGAGGATACTGAGATTGATCAAAATGGTCTCACTAGCTATAGGAAACAATAGCTCTTATCACGTACCAACAAACTGGCTTCTTTGTAACACAAAAATATCATTATTTAGCTCTTTGGGCTGTGAAAAGTGCAGGCACTGGAATTTGGAGGAATAGCAACTAAAGTGGTTCAGTATAAGAAAATCCCAGCTATTTGGGGGATAGCACACTTTGTTTTGATTATGAACTGTATTGAATGTCTTAGTCTTCTGGGTGTGTCCATAAGGGATGACTGTGCGTGAAAGTCAGAAGTTTAGTCATTAAGGGCAGAGGAAGTTTGTGGGAAGAGTCGCAATGCCTAAGGTCGCCCTCCCCACACGTAAGTCTACAGGAACCAAGCAGTCACTATGGGGAAAGGACAACTGGCTGAGACCAACCAAGTTCAGAAAACAGGAACAGCAACCAAGAGATCTAAAAATCCACCAAATAACATGCTATTCATACAAGTATTCCTTATTTTGGGAACTATTTCTTCAGGACCTGTTGTTGTTATTGTTTACTCACTGAGTCATGTCTGGCTCTTGCGACCCCACGGACTGTAGCCCACCAGGCTCCTCCATCCATGGTATTTCTCAGGCAAGACACTGGAGTGGGTTGTCATTTCTTTCTCCAGGGGATTTTCCTGACCCAAGAATCAAACCCGTCTCCTGCATTGGCAGGTGGATTCTTTGCCACTGAGCTACCAGGGAAGCTGCTTTAGTGCCTATACATAAATGTAAAGTGTTTGGGGTGCTAGACACTGGGTGTATAGCAGTGAATGAGATTGACATGTTTCCTACCTTTTTGTCACTGATGATCTGGTGGTGAATTGGTGCCAGGAGGCAGTATCACCTGCCACTTTTCCTTGTGCCATCACAGAGCTCCAGGATCCATCAGGACCACTCATTGCAATTAGTTGTTATATCTCTTGAGACTTCTTTCATCTAGAATAGTCCTTTAGTCTTCCTTTTATTTCTTGACCCTGAATCTTTGAAAAATATAGTCGTGTTGTGTTGTAGAATGTCACTTTATTGTGGTTGTCTCATGTTTCCTTACAAATATAATACTGTTTTCCTTCCTTGGCTATGTAGATCAGTCCTCAGCCTAAGACTCAAGGTGAACATTCTGCAGAGCCAGAGTTTTCTTTCAGTGCACTTCCTTCCCTTGATAACTGTGTTGCATGAATTTTAATTTCCTTGGCTTTCCTTAACTCTGATCTCTGTCTCCTCAACTCAGTGAAACCAATGTGTTTTGTACATTGCACATCATACTACACTGTAACCTGTAAACTATCTCCAGGCAGTAAGCTCTCCCTTTCCTTGCCCTTCTGTAGGATAATGGTCCTGCGATTCCTGTTCTCCAATGTCTTATTGGCAGAAGAAAATTTGATCCATGTATCCTGATTTCCAGCATAAGCTTTTTTTTAAATGTAAACTAAATAATAGCTATTTCATAGAGTTTCATGACAGTAAAACACTTTAAAGATAAATCTTAGAGACTAGGGTTTTCTCTTTAGTATTTTAAGGATATAAAAATTAACTATTTTTTAATGTTTTAGACTTTTGCTTAAATACAAGTGAAGTAATTTTTGTCAAGTACACTTTCTCTGTGTTTCTGTTTTGATTCTTCCAGGCTTTATTTCATTAAAACGTATAGAATTCATTGTGATTGACTAGGTTCACTCATGCAACTGGCTTTCTAAGAACTATTAGATGGCAAGAAGCCTTTGAGCCTAATAATAGTTCATTATTAGAAACAGGAAACAAAACTTTGCCAAGATTAAACAAGCCCAAACCTGGAAGCCAAAGGTTCCATGGTAGGCAGCACTGGAGTGGGTTGTCATTTCTTTCTCAGGGATTTTCCTGACCCAAGAATCAAACCCGTCTCCTGCATTGGCAGGTGGATTCTTTGCCACTGAGCTACCAGGAAGCTGCTTTAGTGCCTATACATAAATGTAAAGTGTTTGGGGTGCTAGACACTGGGTGTATAGCAGTGAATGAGATTGACATGTTTCCTACCTTTTTGTCACTGATGATCTGGTGGTGAATTGGTGCCAGGAGGCAGTATCACCTGCCACTTTTCCTTGTGCCATCACAGAGCTCCAGGATCCATCAGGACCACTCATTGCAATTAGTTGTTATATCTCTTGAGACTTCTTTCATCTAGAATAGTCCTTTAGTCTTCCTTTTATTTCTTGACCCTGAATCTTTGAAAAATATAGTCGTGTTGTGTTGTAGAATGTCACTTTATTGTGGTTGTCTCATGTTTCCTTACAAATATAATACTGTTTTCCTTCCTTGGCTATGTAGATCAGTCCTCAGCCTAAGACTCAAGGTGAACATTCTGCAGAGCCAGAGTTTTCTTTCAGTGCACTTCCTTCCCTTGATAACTGTGTTGCATGAATTTTAATTTCCTTGGCTTTCCTTAACTCTGATCTCTGTCTCCTCAACTCAGTGAAACCAATGTGTTTTGTACATTGCACATCATACTACACTGTAACCTGTAAACTATCTCCAGGCAGTAAGCTCTCCCTTTCCTTGCCCTTCTGTAGGATAATGGTCCTGCGATTCCTGTTCTCCAATGTCTTATTGGCAGAAGAAAATTTGATCCATGTATCCTGATTTCCAGCATAAGCTTTTTTAAATGTAAACTAAATAATAGCTATTTCATAGAGTTTCATGACAGTAAAACACTTTAAAGATAAATCTTAGAGACTAGGGTTTTCTCTTTAGTATTTTAAGGATATAAAAATTAACTATTTTTTAATGTTTTAGACTTTTGCTTAAATACAAGTGAAGTAATTTTTGTCAAGTACACTTTCTCTGTGTTTCTGTTTTGATTCTTCCAGGCTTTATTTCATTAAAACGTATAGAATTCATTGTGATTGACTAGGTTCACTCATGCAACTGGCTTTCTAAGAACTATTAGATGGCAAGAAGCCTTTGAGCCTAATAATAGTTCATTATTAGAAACAGGAAACAAAACTTTGCCAAGATTAAACAAGCCCAAACCTGGAAGCCAAAGGTTCCAGGTCAGTTTGAAATGAGAAACCACAAATTTTGATTGTATCTAAACTTGGCAGTACAAGACTCACAAGGATTGTTTCTAATATTATATAGAGGCGATAGATACACAGTCTAACAAAGGGAGACAGGAAGACCCATTGAAACTAACAGAATGTTCAGGAAAGGATTTAAAATTCTAGTATGTTGTAATGAACATACGTCTGGAGCCCCAAGTCTCCTGTTCTGTCACTAACACACCTGGAGTAAGTTAACAGAGAGATACATGCCTTTGGAGACATCAGCCAACTTTTCTTCTTTTTTTTTAAAAGGGATCCCAGTCCTTTTTTTTTTTTTTTTTTTTAAATTTTGACCTCTTTTATTGGATTTTTATTTATTTATTCATTTTCATCCATCTTTATTCTTTGGCCTGTGTGGGCCTCCCATTGCAGTGGCCTCTCCTGTTGCTGAACACCGGCTCTCTCCGGAGCACTGGCTCATGATTGGACATACGGGTCGAGCCCCTCCATGGTATGTGGGATCTTCCCAGGCCAGGGATTGAGCCAATATCTCTTACACTGCAAGGCAGACTCTTTACCCACTGGACCACCAGGGAACCCCCAGTCAACTTTTCTGAGCTGACTGAATGGCATGCCAAGTATACAATCTTCCTCAGAAATGAGAGTTCGAAAGATCAAGTTTAAACATGAATAAATTCGTTTCAAAATTCTCATTTTCTTAATGTATATCATTAACTGTGCCAACATCTCCTCATCTGGGTATCAGGAGGTTAGGAGAAGCAAAAAAGATGTTTGTGAAACTTTCTCGAGTCACTAAAAAGTTTGAAATATTCATTAAAATACTTTACTTTTAAAGTGTAACTATAGAAGAAATTGTTACTATATAGCTGGAAACTAGTTTTTCATTTGTCAGTGGATCTCAGGAAATACCACTGTTGAGGTTGTTAGTACTTCGCTATGTTTCTTAAAGGGCCTTACTCACTCCGAAACACAGAACATAACATTTTTAAAAACTTTTCCTCAAGACTATGAAATGTAACATACATAAAAAATAAAAAGGAAAACATATAAAATAACAAATTATTATAAAGCAAAACATTGAAACATCACATAGGTCAAGAAGTAGAACAATGTCAGCAACCCACAAGCCTTTCCCAAGGTTTGGGACATATTGAGTCATTCATTCAAATAATCCCATAATGTTTTCAAAGGATAAAAATATCATAGGTCATATCTTCAAAAATTCATACCCCAGATAAGAAGCTTATTCCAGACTCGAACAGTTCTGGTAAATGTGAACCAAGAGTAAGCCAAGTTTTGTATTTGGTTTGAGTGAAACATGTCAAGTGAGGAGTTAGAGATAATGAATACAGTCAGCATCCAACAGAAAATTCAGCTCTGCCCTCCTGGTACTTCGCTTCATGATGAAATTATGCTCTTAGGATCTGAGATCTGCTACCTACGACTTTTCTTTGTGGCCTGAAAGGCAGTTTCCTGTCAGAGAAAACAGAAATATCATAAGGTCTAGAGGCAAAATTTGTGTAGGAGTAGATTAATATTAGCCTGATCTGGCATTCACTTTCTAATATAAAGGAAGAGCTTGTCTTTCTCACAGACAATCTACTTGTTGTTTCTGCTCCCCTCTTTCCCAGACCCAGTACTTCCTCTCAATGGGAAATCGTTTCTGCCAGCACGTATGTGGCAGGTCAGACACACAACTAGAGTCTTCACAAATGGATTTCCAGAATGGCCACATGCCTACTATACTCCCTTTTCCTCACCTCCATTTTACCAAATCTTGCTTAATATTTTCTGATATGAGTAAAATTTTTGAAATTTTGCATACTGATTTTGTTAAACTTTTTAAAAATATATTTATTTATTTACTTATTTGGGGGGTGGGGGATGGGGTGGGGAGGGAGGGGAGCAGGCGGGCCACTTCGATTGGTCTTTCATTTATCTATTTTCATTCATCTTTGTTCTTTGTCCCGCATGGGCTTCCCATCGCAGTGGCCTCTGTTGTCGCAGAGCACTGGCTCTGGGCACATGCGCTCCAGAGCTCCGGCTCGGTAGTTGGACACATCTGTCCAGCCGCTCCGCGGCACATGGGATCCTCCCAGGTCAGGGATTGAACCTGCGCCCCTTGCACTGCAAGGCGGTGTCCTTACCCACTGGACCACCAGAGAAGCCCTTTGTGAAACTTTTAATAAGAATAACACCTTAACTGGTTACAGTTATTAGGTGACTAAACTCTTATCTCTCTATATGTAGCTTTATGGAGAAAACTGGAAATTCAAAAGAAAGAAGGAGAAAGGAAATAAAAAGAGGAAGCAAGGAAGAAAGTGAGAATTGAATCCTACTTATGTGTGCTTTCCAGCAGATTTGGGACTGCTCATATCTTGGGACTATTTCTTGTCCCAGCAGAAAGCGTATTAGAAGTTTACTAAGGAGCACAAAATTGACTTGCAGATCAGATTCTTGTCTCCTTACTGGTTACCTAATCAACTTTCCTATCTTCCCTGTCAAGATGTTTCCCCGTACCCTAGCCTGACCTCTGGCTTCCTTGTGGTGGCCCTCCTGGCCTCTGCTCATTTACCTGAGGTTTGCTTGTGTCGTGTCTAACTCCAGCATGGAGATTTTGCTAGAACCGGGTATCATAAGGTCTAGAGGCAAAATTTGTGTAGGAGTAGATTAATATTAGCCTGATCTGGCATTCACTTTCTAATATAAAGGAAGAGCTTGTCTTTCTCACAGACAATCTACTTGTTGTTTCTGCTCCCCTCTTTCCCAGACCCAGTACTTCCTCTCAATGGGAAATCGTTTCTGCCAGCACGTATGTGGCAGGTCAGACACACAACTAGAGTCTTCACAAATGGATTTCCAGAATGGCCACATGCCTACTATACTCCCTTTTCCTCACCTCCATTTTACCAAATCTTGCTTAATATTTTCTGATATGAGTAAAATTTTTGAAATTTTGCATACTGATTTTGTTAAACTTTTTAAAAATATATTTATTTATTTACTTATTTGGGGGGTGGGGGATGGGGTGGGGAGGGAGGGGAGCAGGCGGGCCACTTCGATTGGTCTTTCATTTATCTATTTTCATTCATCTTTGTTCTTTGTCCCGCATGGGCTTCCCATCGCAGTGGCCTCTGTTGTCGCAGAGCACTGGCTCTGGGCACATGCGCTCCAGAGCTCCGGCTCGGTAGTTGGACACATCTGTCCAGCCGCTCCGCGGCACATGGGATCCTCCCAGGTCAGGGATTGAACCTGCGCCCCTTGCACTGCAAGGCGGTGTCCTTACCCACTGGACCACCAGAGAAGCCCTTTGTGAAACTTTTAATAAGAATAACACCTTAACTGGTTACAGTTATTAGGTGACTAAACTCTTATCTCTCTATATGTAGCTTTATGGAGAAAACTGGAAATTCAAAAGAAAGAAGGAGAAAGGAAATAAAAAGAGGAAGCAAGGAAGAAAGTGAGAATTGAATCCTACTTATGTGTGCTTTCCAGCAGATTTGGGACTGCTCATATCTTGGGACTATTTCTTGTCCCAGCAGAAAGCGTATTAGAAGTTTACTAAGGAGCACAAAATTGACTTGCAGATCAGATTCTTGTCTCCTTACTGGTTACCTAATCAACTTTCCTATCTTCCCTGTCAAGATGTTTCCCCGTACCCTAGCCTGACCTCTGGCTTCCCTTGTGGTGGCCCTCCTGGCCTCTGCTCATTTACCTGAGGTTTGCTTGTGTCGTGTCTAACTCCAGCATGGATCCTGCAGCTAATCCAGTTACAACATAACCCTGTGTTAACTTTTGCGCTTACCTGCTCCATTTCTAGCCCTCACTTTTTTTTCTTTTTTTTTTTTTTTTCATTTTCCAATTTTGGCCTCTTTTATTGGTTTATTTATGTATTTATTTTCATCCATCTTTATTCTTTGGCCTGTGTGGACCTGGGCCTCCCATTACAGTGGCCTCTCTCATTGCAGAGCACCGGCTCTGGGTGCATGCGCTCCAGAGCAGTGGCTGGTAATTGGACACACTGGTCCAGCCACTCCACAGCACATGGGATGTTCTCGGGCCAGGGATTGAACTGGTGCCGCTTGCACCGTAAGGCAGACTCTTTACCCACTGGACCACCAGGGAAGCCCTAGGTCTCGCCTTTGCCTTGTTTGAGTAAGTGACGAACTTCTAAATTCACCTCTTCTCCCACATACTTGGCCTCACTTTTCTCAAGGCCTGCTCTTACCATATCACATGATACATTCTGAGCACCAGGTAGGCAGCATCACTGGTCATTGTTTAATGTACTCTCTGCATTGTCAGTGGTATGAGAACATTTCTTCAACTATTCTATAGGGGGCTTATTTAAGTCAGGTGCCATGTCTACAACCCACAGCGCCCAGCTTTGTGCCTAGAACTTAACATACCTATATGTACACAAAAGCTTTTAACCTGGACCAGTATGACTCAGTGACGTGGAGTCTAGTTCTGGATTTACCCCTATTTAATGCTGTAATTTTTAGCTAGAGATTTCATGTATTTGCTTCTCAGTGTCTTCACTTGTAAAACAAAATTGATCATTGGAATATTCAGCTTCAAAATTCAACTCTGCATGGTAACTCAGAACCTTGGTTATGAAATCCTCCATAATGATGCTACTCAACTTTTATCCTCAAAGGAGATCTGCATTGTTCTCACCATTATTCAAAACTGATTTTCATAGAAATGCCATTTTTATGGCAAACAATCCATATTTACCTTTCTCACACCCATCACAATACTGAGCAGATGGGTTCCTCAAATCTTAGGACTAATGTAAGAGATGAATCGCCACCTAGTGGACACATCCCTAGCCGGAGTCCTCCCCAAGGGAACAAGAGGGAGCTTTGTTCTCTGGCTGATGGGTCCCAACCATAATTTCTCCTTCCTCCACCTGACACATATTTCAACCTTGTAACTGCTTTTGCTTTCTGAAAAAAAAAGAATAACAGAAACATTCACTTTGGTAAGAAAAACTGTATTTATTTTGATGATACTCTATTTAATTTTCTACCCATTTGGTTTCACATTTAGTGTGGTAGGCATTTTAGGGAAAAAATGATAAGGTCTGGAAAACTCAGACTGAATCTTTTTAGTCTCTTATCAGTTTGATTTGAAAACAGTCCTTGAACAATCACAGATCCCTTGGCTAGACACACAGAAAATGGACGGTAGAGTTCACACGTCTCCCAAGCAGAATGGACTGTAGAGAGCCCAACCTTTCATCCAGTTCCTCACTAAAACTCAGAGTTTTACTATTTTGTGTTTGTTTATTTAAAGGAAAACCATTTAGAAGCTAATTTAGGCCCTTTTTTTTTTTTGTGGTTCTGTACCATTCTTGAGTACCAGGTAGGCAGCATCACTGGTCATTGTTTAATGTACTCTCTGCATTGTCAGTGGTATGAGAACATTTCTTCAACTATTCTATAGGGGGCTTATTTAAGTCAGGTGCCATGTCTACAACCCACAGCGCCCAGCTTTGTGCCTAGAACTTAACATACCTATATGTACACAAAAGCTTTTAACCTGGACCAGTATGACTCAGTGACGTGGAGTCTAGTTCTGGATTTACCCCTATTTAATGCTGTAATTTTTAGCTAGAGATTTCATGTATTTGCTTCTCAGTGTCTTCACTTGTAAAACAAAATTGATCATTGGAATATTCAGCTTCAAAATTCAACTCTGCATGGTAACTCAGAACCTTGGTTATGAAATCCTCCATAATGATGCTACTCAACTTTTATCCTCAAAGGAGATCTGCATTGTTCTCACCATTATTCAAAACTGATTTTCATAGAAATGCCATTTTTATGGCAAACAATCCATATTTACCTTTCTCACACCCATCACAATACTGAGCAGATGGGTTCCTCAAATCTTAGGACTAATGTAAGAGATGAATCGCCACCTAGTGGACACATCCCTAGCCGGAGTCCTCCCCAAGGGAACAAGAGGGAGCTTTGTTCTCTGGCTGATGGGTCCCAACCATAATTTCTCCTTCCTCCACCTGACACATATTTCAACCTTGTAACTGCTTTTGCTTTCTGAAAAAAAAAGAATAACAGAAACATTCACTTTGGTAAGAAAAACTGTATTTATTTTGATGATACTCTATTTAATTTTCTACCCATTTGGTTTCACATTTAGTGTGGTAGGCATTTTAGGGAAAAAATGATAAGGTCTGGAAAACTCAGACTGAATCTTTTTAGTCTCTTATCAGTTTGATTTGAAAACAGTCCTTGAACAATCACAGATCCCTTGGCTAGACACACAGAAAATGGACGGTAGAGTTCACACGTCTCCCAAGCAGAATGGACTGTAGAGAGCCCAACCTTTCATCCAGTTCCTCACTAAAAACTCAGAGTTTTACTATTTTTTTGTGTTTGTTTATTTAAAGGAAAACCATTTAGAAGCTAATTTAGGCCCTTGGTTTAGTAGTTGTTTCTGGGTAAAGTGGGTCTTCACCTGGATAATATTTTCCCTGAGCTTGAGGAAACAAAGTGACCTCTACTTAGAATGAACAAAAGGATATGAATGCCCTAGGTTTTCTTTCTCCTCCTAGAGGAAAAAATAACCATGAGTTTTGTCAGTGGTGGATCAAAGAAGCTAGGAGACGGTGGTCTTGGTTAATTCATGAAACATCAAGAGGACTGCTGCAAATCTTCAACACAGCTTCTGATGCCTCTAAGATTCTTTATTATTTTAGTAACTGAAATATATTCATTTAACCAGCACTAACAATTCCTTCCCACAACTTCAGATTGGCTAGCTATTCATACCGTAATTGCAGCACAAGGCTCTACATTTCTCCAGCCTTCTCCACAAATGCACTTTCCTCCTTTTCATTAGGTTTTCTCTGCCACTAAGTGCCTTCAGACACCTCATGACATTCTGATAATTTGATTCCTCTTTCCTACAACCAACAACCCAGTACAAAATTTCTTCACTTCTCTACAGACTTTTGTTTAATTTCTGTCTCTGGTATTTCTTACTGTGTCTCAAAAAGGCTTTGGAAGTTCTTTGAAACTAAAAATAACTTTTCTACTGATCTTAATAGCTATTTCAACTAAAGTTCTCTCCCACCCGCTTTCTTGACTCCTTTCCTTCCTTCATTTCAAGCTAATCATTTGAAACAGTTCGAACCAAGGTATTAATACAATCTTTCTGAGTTCAATAGGTATATTCCTGCTGGCAGTGCTATAGAGCCTCAGTCCTCACTAAATCACTCACAAGATTTTGTCAAGATTTCTAAGCCATTTTCTTGTAGCTCACTCTTAAACAGACTTTTCAGACTTGAGCTTTTTACCTGTAGTTTCTAGAAGTAGGTATGTAGGTCAATCCAAACAGCTTTTCTTATCAGTTTGATTTGAAAACAGTCCTTGAACAATCACAGATCCCTTGGCTAGACACACAGAAAATGGACGGTAGAGTTCACACGTCTCCCAAGCAGAATGGACTGTAGAGAGCCCAACCTTTCATCCAGTTCCTCACTAAAAACTCAGAGTTTTACTATTTTTTTGTGTTTGTTTATTTAAAGGAAAACCATTTAGAAGCTAATTTAGGCCCTTGGTTTAGTAGTTGTTTCTGGGTAAAGTGGGTCTTCACCTGGATAATATTTTCCCTGAGCTTGAGGAAACAAAGTGACCTCTACTTAGAATGAACAAAAGGATATGAATGCCCTAGGTTTTCTTTCTCCTCCTAGAGGAAAAAATAACCATGAGTTTTGTCAGTGGTGGATCAAAGAAGCTAGGAGACGGTGGTCTTGGTTAATTCATGAAACATCAAGAGGACTGCTGCAAATCTTCAACACAGCTTCTGATGCCTCTAAGATTCTTTATTATTTTAGTAACTGAAATATATTCATTTAACCAGCACTAACAATTCCTTCCCACAACTTCAGATTGGCTAGCTATTCATACCGTAATTGCAGCACAAGGCTCTACATTTCTCCAGCCTTCTCCACAAATGCACTTTCCTCCTTTTCATTAGGTTTTCTCTGCCACTAAGTGCCTTCAGACACCTCATGACATTCTGATAATTTGATTCCTCTTTCCTACAACCAACAACCCAGTACAAAATTTCTTCACTTCTCTACAGACTTTTGTTTAATTTCTGTCTCTGGTATTTCTTACTGTGTCTCAAAAAGGCTTTGGAAGTTCTTTGAAACTAAAAATAACTTTTCTACTGATCTTAATAGCTATTTCAACTAAAGTTCTCTCCCACCCGCTTTCTTGACTCCTTTCCTTCCTTCATTTCAAGCTAATCATTTGAAACAGTTCGAACCAAGGTATTAATACAATCTTTCTGAGTTCAATAGGTATATTCCTGCTGGCAGTGCTATAGAGCCTCAGTCCTCACTAAATCACTCACAAGATTTTGTCAAGATTTCTAAGCCATTTTCTTGTAGCTCACTCTTAAACAGACTTTTCAGACTTGAGCTTTTTACCTGTAGTTTCTAGAAGTAGGTATGTAGGTCAATCCAAACAGCCAAATAGAAAGGGCTCAGTAAGGAGTGGAGGGAGGAATGAAGAAATTATAAGCTTGGAGCCAGCCTTGCTCATGCATTCACCCCTGGCCCCCAGGGGAAAATACACTGTCGTACAAAAGCTACTCTTGTTCCTTTGCTCCATTCATACCCTAAGCAAAATCTCTGCAGTTATCAGGGACAAAGACTAATTTCAAAATCAACATACTAATCGATAAGCATGCAGCAAATATCTATCAATAGACATTAGGCTATCTTAGGTGAGTAGAAACAGCAATACATATAAGGCATATTTCTTGGATTCTCTGAGTTTACAGTATTGTTTGAATGGCAAAAGCAAATTTAAATATTCATGGAAAGCAGATAAGCATCTCTATGGTAAACCACATCAATTTCTTTCTATAGAAATGATGGTTGAACTTGTATTATTGACTAAGCACATGATTCTAAGCCCTTCATGGCATTCATCATAAGCACCACATTAAATTAAGCATAAATAGTATATCTGTACGGTAGAAATGTTTCTAAGAGGTGTATCAGGTGGTGAACTGACCAAAAAAATAAAATGTTCACATCTTGCCTCTGGAAACTGGGAATGTGACTTATTTGGGAAAAAAAAAGTGGGGGGGAATAGGTCTTTGTACATGTAATTGACTTAAGGATCTTTAAGTGAGATGGCCCTGGTAGGCCTTAAATCCTATGAAAGTATCCTTGCAGAGACAGAGAAGAGAAGGCACAGACACAGAGGAAAAGGTTATGTGACACAGAAGCAGATATTCAGATCTTACAGCCACAAACCATGAGACCCCTGATACCACCAGAAGCTAGAAAAGTCAAGAAAGGTCCATTCCTTGAGCCTTCAGAGATAGAGCTGCCCAGATAACAACTTGACTGCAGACTTGTAGTCCGTAATTCTGAGAAAATAAGCTCCTGCTGTTTCAAGCCACTAAGTTTGTAGTAATTTGTTGTGACAGCCACAAGACATTAATACACATGGTGACTAATTATATGAAACCTTTTGATGGTCTTACTTTACTTACCATAATTTTTGCCTGACCTTTACAGTAATGAATCAGAAATTAAAGGTGTAGCCATATAGGATTAATGAAATTCAGTAGATTTTCTCTAGGGATTGTGACAGCATTTTGAAAAGATGTCTTAGGATGATAAAGAGAGTCACAGAAACTTATCCATGTGTATCTGCTTTGCTCTCACCTTTTGTTTTTTTTTAAGTTCTGGGTAACACCTAAAGGAATTAGGGGTTAAGCTTTGGCTGATCTGTTACCCTCTAACCCAAGTATGTCCAGCTTCTTGAAGCAAATCTGATTTATATAAAAAGTGGTTTGTTTTTTTTATATGTAACACAGTTGAGAAAACCACATCACAAATCTTTAAAGTATTCAAACCAATCCTTTGATCTACCACAGTGTTATTTCATCATTTCGGAATCCTTAAAGTTATGCTTGCGTTAGATGACCAAATCATTGTTGAAATTTGACCCTGAATTTGTGTAATTAAAAGTGTCTGTATCCTGATCAATAAGACTGAGTCTTATCATATATTAATTGTTTGTAATCATAATCATTGGTCATCTTAAGGGAAATTCAAGATCTGATTCTGAAGTAATGGGGTTGATTCCGAAGCAAATGTAAGGCACTCAATAAATAAATATTTGTTCAATGAATGAATTTATTCAGCTAAAATAAGGAGTTTGACATCAGGTTGCCCTCTGAGTAGACTGTGCATGATTAAAATAAACCCATTAACGCTGAGGATACCTGTGGAAATTCAGAGACATAGATAAAACCCATCTTATTTCTTTATGTAGAAGAAACAGCCACACATCCCTGAAGAGGCTGGAAGAGTGATGCTGCCTGGAGTGAGATAAGAAGGCGGGCTGAGACTGGGGTAGCTGGAGGGCTCACACTCTGTCTTGAGGGAGAAGCCACTCATTCAGCTACAGCCAACTGTTCCCCTGCAGAAATTTAAACCTAATCGGCTATTCGTCTTGTGTTTTCAAAAGAAGTCAGAAATACAGATGAGAGCACTTGCCATTTTAAAAGTTGGCAATGAAGTCACTTTAAAAAAAAAATGCTCTGTGATGGCCAAACAAAACACATCTGTTGGCCAGATAAAGCTGGAGTCCTCCAGTCCGGGTCTCTGCTTCCTAGCGTCTTTCCCTTGCTCTGCCTCCCTCGGATTTCTCTCTGTTTCCTCTTCTGTTCACTCACTTTCCACAGCCTTTTGTAACACTAACTGTCTAGAAACTAGTACCCGGGATAGAAGTCATACTGGGTAAAAAGTCCAGGGAACTGAATGGGTTCTGAATGTCAGCACAAAGCTTAGCTCTTGTAAATCAGAAAACAGACCAGGAAGCAAGTAAATGGGCTTTGGATGTTATAGATGCTGGGACTCAGTCCATAATCTAACAAATATTTAATCACTGGAAAATTACTATTTTGGTTCTTAGTTTCTCCATCAATAAAATGGGGATTGTTGTTGTATAGACACTAAGTCGTGTCTGACTCTTTGCAACCCCATGAATACCTCTGTCCATGGACTTTCCCAGGCAAGAATACTGGAATGGGTTGCCATTTCCTTTTCCAAAAAATAGGGATAATTCCACTCATCAACTGTACCATCATTCTGAAACCAAATGAGACAGACAATTAATGCTTCTCGGGAAGAGCTTGCTTTTATTTATTTATTTTAACTGTGCTGAGTTTTCATTGCTGAGTACAGGCTTTCTCTAGTTGCATAGAGTGGGGCCTGCTCTTTGTTGCAGTACGCAGGCTTCTCATTGCGGTGACTTCTCTTGTTGCAGAGCACAGTCTCTGGGGCGTGAGCTCAGTAGTTGCTGCATATGGGCTTAGTTGTCCCATGGCATGTGGAACTCTCCCAGAGCAGGGATCAAAGCCAGGTCCCCTCCATTGCCAAGCAGACTCTCAACCACTGGACCACCTGGGAAGTCTGAGACAGTAGTGGTTTTTTTTTAGCCACTTCTATTGATTTTTGCTTATTTTTTTCATTTTGTTCTTTGCTTTGGGCTCCCATCACCTCTTCGCATGCTTGGCTGCCTCGGCTATTCGTCTTGTGTTTTCAAAAGAAGTCAGAAATACAGATGAGAGCACTTGCCATTTTAAAAGTTGGCAATGAAGTCACTTTAAAAAAATGCTCTGTGATGGCCAAACAAAACACATCTGTTGGCCAGATAAAGCTGGAGTCCTCCAGTCCGGGTCTCTGCTTCCTAGCGTCTTTCCCTTGCTCTGCCTCCCTCGGATTTCTCTCTGTTTCCTCTTCTGTTCACTCACTTTCCACAGCCTTTTGTAACACTAACTGTCTAGAAACTAGTACCCGGGATAGAAGTCATACTGGGTAAAAAGTCCAGGGAACTGAATGGGTTCTGAATGTCAGCACAAAGCTTAGCTCTTGTAAATCAGAAAACAGACCAGGAAGCAAGTAAATGGGCTTTGGATGTTATAGATGCTGGGACTCAGTCCATAATCTAACAAATATTTAATCACTGGAAAATTACTATTTTGGTTCTTAGTTTCTCCATCAATAAAATGGGGATTGTTGTTGTATAGACACTAAGTCGTGTCTGACTCTTTGCAACCCCATGAATACCTCTGTCCATGGACTTTCCCAGGCAAGAATACTGGAATGGGTTGCCATTTCCTTTTCCAAAAAATAGGGATAATTCCACTCATCAACTGTACCATCATTCTGAAACCAAATGAGACAGACAATTAATGCTTCTCGGGAAGAGCTTGCTTTTATTTATTTATTTTAACTGTGCTGAGTTTTCATTGCTGAGTACAGGCTTTCTCTAGTTGCATAGAGTGGGGCCTGCTCTTTGTTGCAGTACGCAGGCTTCTCATTGCGGTGACTTCTCTTGTTGCAGAGCACAGTCTCTGGGGCGTGAGCTCAGTAGTTGCTGCATATGGGCTTAGTTGTCCCATGGCATGTGGAACTCTCCCAGAGCAGGGATCAAAGCCAGGTCCCCTCCATTGCCAAGCAGACTCTCAACCACTGGACCACCTGGGAAGTCTGAGACAGTAGTGGTTTTTTTTTTTTTTTAGCCACTTCTATTGATTTTTTGCTTATTCATTTTCATCCATCTTTGTTCTTTGGCCTGTGTGGGCCTCCCATCGCAGCGGCCCCTCTCATTGCCGAGCACTGGCTCTGGGCGCATGCGCTCCAGAGCTCCAGATCGGTTGTTGGACACATCTGTCCAGCGGCTCCGGGGCATGTGGGATCTTCCCAGGCCAGGGATCGAACCGGCATCTGTTGAACTTCAAGGCGGTGTCCTTACCCACTGAACCAACAGGGAAGCCCCCGAGACAATAGTTTTAAATGAACCTCATCAATATAAAAGGCCATACAATTATTAATCATACAGTAGTTACTAATAATGAGAGGCATATTTGTGTCCTGCATGTTTGTTATTATATGTTAGTTATGTTCACAGAGAACCAGAATTGAGAGTAGCCAGAAGTCAGGTAATCATAAATCAAACATAGAAGATTTCTTGTAGTGATTTCTATAAGACTGTGTAATTCTATGCTAAATTATGTGGTAAAGACTAAAAGTGCTGTAAAATTTTAGAGAAGATGATGACAACTATAGTAATAAGAGAAAGAGTCTTGGAGTGATACTAGATTTCAAAAGTTGCAAAGGGTATTTATAATACTACTGGGCTATTGCACAGATCAAAACAAATTTCACTTTAGAATTACATTTTTTACGAATATATCCTATGTAGAATACCATTTAGTTGTTGGTTTCCCCCATCCATCCATTCATTTATTCAGCTGATATTTATTGACATCTGTATGTGGCAGGTTCTTGGATAGGTGCTAGGAATACAGGAAATGGTAACCTGCTCCAGGACTCTTGCCTGAAAAATTCCATGCACAGAGGAGCATGGTGGCGAGAGTCCAGGGGGTCGCAAAGAGTCAGACTCGACTGAGCGCACACACACAGACTCACGTTGTCTGTGCCCTTGGAGAGGTTACTATTGAGAAATTATGTTTGGGCGCTTCCCTAGTGGTCCAGTGGTTGAGAATCTGCCTGTCAATGTAGGGGACCCAGGTTCCATCTCTGGTCCTGGAAGATTTTACACACCACGGAGCAGCTAAGCCCTTGTGCCCCCTTTGCCCCCCATTCCCCGACTGTAGAGCCCTTGCTACACAGCTAGAGAAGCCACCCCAGTGAGAAGCCCATGCACTGCAAGGGAGAGCATTGCCACTGGCTGCAATTATAGAAGGCCCTTGTACAGCAGCAAAGACCTAGTGCAGCCAAGAGTAAATAAGCACTAGATTAATCAAGACAAAGCCTTTTGTGTGGAGTTGACCATTGTGTATTTATGTGTGTTTATGACTGAAGGATTTTCAGATCTTCTAGTATCGTTGAGTCAGAAAATGCATAGAAAATGATATGTTGAGAGTTATTTTACAGATTTGCAATTGGACCCAGTGTTTAGACACCGAAAAAGTTGTCTATAGGTTGAATAAAAATATGGTGCATATGATTTGAAAACATAATATTATGTTCTTCAAACAGAAATTGATCTACTGTTTCCTACATGTATACTAATAGCCAATTTGCAGATTACAGAGATATTTGATGGTATCCAGGAACTCATCTAGTTTCACTGGTCAATAGGGCCTGCACATATGTATGAATACTGTGATCAACAAAACACAAAACCATCTAATATTGTCCAGTCACATTATCATTACATACTTGATCAATTTTTAGGATGTCGTTCATGGAGTTGTGTTCAATTTTTTCACTGTACTTTAGGAAAGGATTCTCTGACATACATTACCAGTAGTCTCACAGACACATTACAGTACTTGTAAAATGTGCACACCTTTGCTACCTGATACTGCAGTGTCCGTCCCATCTTTGGTTTCTACAGAACCCAGCAGAACTATTTAAATAACCGATAGCAGAGGACTTGACTACTAAGTCACTATGAATTAACATTTAACATAGCAGTCACGTTGATCTGTGGGTCCCTTTGCCTGAAAAATTCCATGCACAGAGGAGCATGGTGGCGAGTCCAGGGGTCGCAAAGAGTCAGACTCGACTGAGCGCACACACACAGACTCACGTTGTCTGTGCCCTTGGAGAGGTTACTATTGAGAAATTATGTTTGGGCGCTTCCCTAGTGGTCCAGTGGTTGAGAATCTGCCTGTCAATGTAGGGGACCCAGGTTCCATCTCTGGTCCTGGAAGATTTTACACACCACGGAGCAGCTAAGCCCTTGTGCCCCCTTTGCCCCCCATTCCCCGACTGTAGAGCCCTTGCTACACAGCTAGAGAAGCCACCCCAGTGAGAAGCCCATGCACTGCAAGGGAGAGCATTGCCACTGGCTGCAATTATAGAAGGCCCTTGTACAGCAGCAAAGACCTAGTGCAGCCAAGAGTAAATAAGCACTAGATTAATCAAGACAAAGCCTTTTGTGTGGAGTTGACCATTGTGTATTTATGTGTGTTTATGACTGAAGGATTTTCAGATCTTCTAGTATCGTTGAGTCAGAAAATGCATAGAAAATGATATGTTGAGAGTTATTTTACAGATTTGCAATTGGACCCAGTGTTTAGACACCGAAAAAGTTGTCTATAGGTTGAATAAAAATATGGTGCATATGATTTGAAAACATAATATTATGTTCTTCAAACAGAAATTGATCTACTGTTTCCTACATGTATACTAATAGCCAATTTGCAGATTACAGAGATATTTGATGGTATCCAGGAACTCATCTAGTTTCACTGGTCAATAGGGCCTGCACATATGTATGAATACTGTGATCAACAAAACACAAAACCATCTAATATTGTCCAGTCACATTATCATTACATACTTGATCAATTTTTAGGATGTCGTTCATGGAGTTGTGTTCAATTTTTTCACTGTACTTTAGGAAAGGATTCTCTGACATACATTACCAGTAGTCTCACAGACACATTACAGTACTTGTAAAATGTGCACACCTTTGCTACCTGATACTGCAGTGTCCGTCCCATCTTTGGTTTCTACAGAACCCAGCAGAACTATGTAAATAACCGATAGCAGAGGACTTGACTACTAAGTCACTATACATCTAAAAGGAAACTTAAAGCACTTCTTAAAATTTTCAGTGAAATTGATTTTTCGAGAAAAGTAAGTTCCTTTTATTTCAGTTATTTGATATTACTATATTATTTATTATATTAATGATACTAGTATTCAAACAGGAATACTTAGAGTTTTTAGGATGATAAAGCACTTATGGGTTTTTCAAAAGAAAGGTTAGTATTTAATATTTATGGCATCAGAGAATCCTTTTTCCAAGACATAGGTAATGGGATTAGTGCTTTAGGAAACTAATCTGGATTCTCTGCTTTCTACTATATAACCTCTTCTTTTAATTCTGTATCCCTCAGTTATTTCAACATTTTTTAAATTAAGATATTTTTGAAGGTTAAAAACAAATTATAAAATATTATATATGGTATAGTATTTTTCATATTTACTGCACTTAAAATATAGGATATATATATATATATATATATATATATATATATATATATACACATATATAATACACACACACGCGCAAAAATATGTCAGGAAAAATGTCTAGAAAGCTATGCACCAAAGAATAAATATATGTATTGATATAATAATTTATTATTTCTGTTTTTTAAATGATTGTTTCAAGAGCATAGCATATAAAGATTAGAAAGGTGAGATGTATGGGCTTAAACTCGGAATTTAGAACAGAGCATTAGGACAAAATAGGGGGCATTAGGAGACAGATATCTTAAAAGGAAGATGTCAGAAAGGAAAGCTGTTTCTCTTGCAGAAAATGTATAACTGCTTCACCCTGAAACAGTGGTCCAGTGGTCCATTTGTGAGCTAGATCTGGCTGGCTTGTACCCTCAGGCCGGGGCCAATCGTATGCATCTCTTCCCGGGAACTCATTCAGTGACACCACACTGATAACTCACAGTTGACCATGATGAGAGCATTTAAGCCAGGAAAACTGGGAAACACCATAAATCAGGGACCCTGCACCTCTTATCCTGAGAGCCAGATGTTGAGCACTCACCATCACAGTACTGGTTATACCCAAAGCTGTTTATGCACCTAAAGTAGATTTTTCTTAGTGCTACTCTGAACACATGTATCTCTAATCGTAAACCACGTCTGCTACACTACTTAAAATCTGGAAAGAAAATGATTAGGTTAATTGGGTCAATTTCAAGTTGATAAAGTAGGCTTAGGGAAAAAACTTTGAGGAGTTCTATCTACTAAATGTAGAGACTTTTGTCCCTTCATCTGGACTCCATCCAGCCATTCATCCACCCAACCAGCATTACAACTCTCAGAAGTAAAGAAGAAAGGAAGCACTCAATGCTCAGACTAATCACCTCGAATTACTTCAAACTGAAACACCTAAAGAGCTGATAGGGTTTTATTTGACCTTGTGAATTAACTTTAATTTTAGATTCCAGTTATTTCTGTGAATAAAACACTGAAGAATTAATTTAACCAAGTGGGTGAAGAGCTCATGCAATGAAATCTACAAATCATTGCTGAAATAAATTAAAGAAAATACAGATAAATGGAAAGATATTCCATGTTCATAGATCAGAAAACTTAATATCGTTGTCAATGCTACTCAATGAAATCTGCAGATGTAATGTAATCCCTATCAAAATCCTAATTTTTTTTTTTGCAAAAAAAAGAGAAACCCATCCTAAAATTCAAATGGAATCTCAAGGGACTCACGGTAGCCAAAAAATCTTGAAAAGAATTAAGCTAGAGGAATCATGCTCAGTTTTTAAAACTTACTGTATAACTACAGTAATCAAAATAGTGTGGTATTGGCATAAAGACAGACATTCACTTATGTAAAGTACAGAGAATAGTAAAATTCAGAGACAGAAAGTAAAATGTTGATTGTCAGGGGATGAAGGCAGGTGGGAGGGGGGAAGACGAACAGGAGAATCAGAAGTTGCTGTGTAATGGGTATAGAATTTCAGTTTTAGAGGAAAAGAGCTTTAGAAATGGATGATGGTGATGGTTGCACAGTAATGGCAATGTCCTTAGTATCACTGAACAATACAAGTAAATGGTTGTTTAAAATAGTAAATTTTATCTTATGTGTATTTACCACAATACAAATATGGGGGGGGGGGTGGAAATAGTTAATGATTTCTCAGTGATTATGGTAAAATATTGACTGTTGTTTTTAAAGATTTCCACCTGCACCACTTAAGCTTTCTCTTCTGTCTCACTTCATTTTCTACTATGGTTTTTGTTTTGCTTCACTTCAGGGCCCTCAGATTTAAAAAGTTCATATTCAAAACTCTCGAAAATTGGGCCCATTTGTTTACAGGCCTTTTACTCATCCTGAGGGCTTTGCCATTACACCGGCAAAACGGGTTCTATCTACTAAATGTAGAGACTTTTGTCCCTTCATCTGGACTCCATCCAGCCATTCATCCACCCAACCAGCATTACAACTCTCAGAAGTAAAGAAGAAAGGAAGCACTCAATGCTCAGACTAATCACCTCGAATTACTTCAAACTGAAACACCTAAAGAGCTGATAGGGTTTTATTTGACCTTGTGAATTAACTTTAATTTTAGATTCCAGTTATTTCTGTGAATAAAACACTGAAGAATTAATTTAACCAAGTGGGTGAAGAGCTCATGCAATGAAATCTACAAATCATTGCTGAAATAAATTAAAGAAAATACAGATAAATGGAAAGATATTCCATGTTCATAGATCAGAAAACTTAATATCGTTGTCAATGCTACTCAATGAAATCTGCAGATGTAATGTAATCCCTATCAAAATCCTAATTTTTTTTGCAAAAAAGAAACCCATCCTAAAATTCAAATGGAATCTCAAGGGACTCACGGTAGCCAAAAAATCTTGAAAAGAATTAAGCTAGAGGAATCATGCTCAGTTTTTAAAACTTACTGTATAACTACAGTAATCAAAATAGTGTGGTATTGGCATAAAGACAGACATTCACTTATGTAAAGTACAGAGAATAGTAAAATTCAGAGACAGAAAGTAAAATGTTGATTGTCAGGGGATGAAGGCAGGTGGGAGGGGGGAAGACGAACAGGAGAATCAGAAGTTGCTGTGTAATGGGTATAGAATTTCAGTTTTAGAGGAAAAGAGCTTTAGAAATGGATGATGGTGATGGTTGCACAGTAATGGCAATGTCCTTAGTATCACTGAACAATACAAGTAAATGGTTGTTTAAAATAGTAAATTTTATCTTATGTGTATTTACCACAATACAAATATGGGGGGGGGGGTGGAAATAGTTAATGATTTCTCAGTGATTATGGTAAAATATTGACTGTTGTTTTTAAAGATTTCCACCTGCACCACTTAAGCTTTCTCTTCTGTCTCACTTCATTTTCTACTATGGTTTTTGTTTTGCTTCACTTCAGGGCCCTCAGATTTAAAAAGTTCATATTCAAAACTCTCGAAAATTGGGCCCATTTGTTTACAGGCCTTTTACTCATCCTGAGGGCTTTTCACTTGCCCCGTTCCATTCCCAGTCTGAACCTGCACTAGAGGGATTTATTACAAATGCATACCTTGTAGTCCAGCCCTCCTCTTTGCCTCGGGACACTCCCCACCTGTGAGAGGCTCCCCTTGAAACTGCTCAGCCTTCTGGGAACAGTTTCATTTCCCCCAACAAAGGGCTGCCTTGCCACCCTCACTGCCTCAGATATGTGCATGTCAGTGGTTTCACCCAAAGGTTAGAATAAGCTTCTCCTCTGAACTGGCTTACATTTGAAACAGTATTAAAATGGAAGAAAACATGAGGGGAATGGATATTTAAAATGTGCACTAATTGGAGCCCTTCGATCCACAAGTCCACGAACGCGTGCTCTATGACTGCCCAGAAAATGATAGCCAGTGGCTCACATCAAATCATCTCAGGGCTGACCTTCTTTTTGAGTTGTCAGAGGGCAGCATTTATCTTGCACTGACTCCCCAAAGCTAGGAAACATACTCTTACAGATGAAGCATCCTGCTGACACCAGAGAAAGATACAAAGCATTCTGTGGTATCTGTTAATCAGCCACCAGAGTGCCTAGGGCAAGCAGGTTCTTTACAAACCCTATTTAAATGAGAGTGGCTTGATAAACTGCCTCAAATGTGAAGTATAATAAAGTGAAGTGTCCTTAGACGTCTCTCTTGCATGTTCAGTTGATGTGTAACCAGGTTTCTAAGCTATCTTACAATGGCTTCATCTTATTAAGAAAGAGAATGAGTTGCTGTGTAATGGTTAACAGTTTTAGAGGAAAAGAGCTTTAGAAATGGATGATGGTGATGGTTGCACAGTAATGGCAATGTCCTTAGTATCACTGAACAATACAAGTAAATGGTTGTTTAAAATAGTAAATTTTATCTTATGTGTATTTACCACAATACAAATATGGGGGGGGGGGTGGAAATAGTTAATGATTTCTCAGTGATTATGGTAAAATATTGACTGTTGTTTTTAAAGATTTCCACCTGCACCACTTAAGCTTTCTCTTCTGTCTCACTTCATTTTCTACTATGGTTTTTGTTTTGCTTCACTTCAGGGCCCTCAGATTTAAAAAGTTCATATTCAAAACTCTCGAAAATTGGGCCCATTTGTTTACAGGCCTTTTACTCATCCTGAGGGCTTTTCACTTGCCCCGTTCCATTCCCAGTCTGAACCTGCACTAGAGGGATTTATTACAAATGCATACCTTGTAGTCCAGCCCTCCTCTTTGCCTCGGGACACTCCCCACCTGTGAGAGGCTCCCCTTGAAACTGCTCAGCCTTCTGGGAACAGTTTCATTTCCCCCAACAAAGGGCTGCCTTGCCACCCTCACTGCCTCAGATATGTGCATGTCAGTGGTTTCACCCAAAGGTTAGAATAAGCTTCTCCTCTGAACTGGCTTACATTTGAAACAGTATTAAAATGGAAGAAAACATGAGGGGAATGGATATTTAAAATGTGCACTAATTGGAGCCCTTCGATCCACAAGTCCACGAACGCGTGCTCTATGACTGCCCAGAAAATGATAGCCAGTGGCTCACATCAAATCATCTCAGGGCTGACCTTCTTTTTGAGTTGTCAGAGGGCAGCATTTATCTTGCACTGACTCCCCAAAGCTAGGAAACATACTCTTACAGATGAAGCATCCTGCTGACACCAGAGAAAGATACAAAGCATTCTGTGGTATCTGTTAATCAGCCACCAGAGTGCCTAGGGCAAGCAGGTTCTTTACAAACCCTATTTAAATGAGAGTGGCTTGATAAACTGCCTCAAATGTGAAGTATAATAAAGTGAAGTGTCCTTAGACGTCTCTCTTGCATGTTCAGTTGATGTGTAACCAGGTTTCTAAGCTACACATCTTCATTTATTAAGTTCTTACAATTGACTGGGTGCAGCGCTTTTACATGTTGCAACTCTGGACCCATTAATATGTTGGTCATTCATATTACAATTAAGCTGTCAGAGGAGAGGGGAGGTGGAGGAGGAGGAGTTGCCACAAAGTAGGGGTTTTTTTCTCACCTTTTAAAAATGAGAATAAGTTGCTAGACACTAGCCTGATCATTTGCTATTGGTTCCATGTGCTAGGCCTTGGGCAAAGTCTTCTGTGCACGTAATAACTGTCAATACCCACAAGAACCCCTGTAAGGTAGATAGTATTATAATCCCTATTTTACAGATGAATACATTAAAAACTCCTCTTTTGGGGAGAGGTTGGAATTAAATTACTTTTCCAAGTATATTCAGCTAGCGAAGTGGTCACATCATATTTCAAACCCAGGCAGTCTGTTGCTATTTTGACCTTTATAATGTCCATGGATGATTTTTCAATAACAACAAAATAAGTGAACAGAAGAGTTTACTTCATTTTGAGAACTGAGAAGGAAACATATGAATCTCTGAATAGAAATCAGATATATTCCTTCTCATCACTTATTTTTTTGACTAAATAATTTTTCAGGATATCTAGATGGCAAGTCCTGCTCCAAAACTCTGGGATACAAGTATAAAACAAAATAAAACTAAAAACAAGGAGAAAAAAACATGATCCTTGGTTTATAGCCTATGTAACTCATGAATTGTAGCCTTCTGGAATAAATGTAGTAACAGAAGTGCATATAATTTATAGTAGCTACCTCTTCTGAAAGGTGATGTGAGGGCAAGCATGGAGACCATTTCAGAAAAACTTCATGGATCACTGAAGGCCTAATCCAGATCTCGAAATTTTGGTCATATTTTTCCAGATTAAACCAAAGTGAGAAGAGAAATAAGTCTGCAGGTTATAGAAACAATATGAAGGCAGGTAGGATATTATGACAAGAGCAGATATTTCCAAAGGTAGAAACAACAGGGAAACTAAATTTTAAGTCAGTTTGTTATAAGAAAATCATCCTTATTAGAGCTGGGAATTTCTGAACATCAAGAGTGTCCACTAGGATATAGTAATTTCCAGAAATAGAAATGAAGCCCCATTGTACTCTGGGGCCAAAGGTTTAAAAAAAAAAAAAAAACTTGAGAAGATTAGCTGTGATAGACACTGCAGGTCACACTGTGTGACTTAGGATTGCTCAGGGCATGGTATCTCTAAGTCGTATATCAGTAAAATGAAAATATTTTGGGTCTGGACTAAACTTTTCCTGGTAAACTAAATTTTACATGACAGCAATACCAACTCAAAGATATTTTATATAAAGATATTTTTAAATAAATGAACTAAAGTTTATTAAACCAGCTTTACCAACTTGATATTTTTATGAAAATGTCATAAACTACTAAATTCCACTTTCTTTTTAGGAAAATGGAGCGCTCGAAATGCCAAAACTTTTAATTTTCATTTTTCCTCTTACAGAATCTTATTTTTATGAAATTTCTGGCCTACTTTTGTTAGAAAATTTTAAGTCTATCATTTTAGTACCATGTGAACAGATGTTTCTTTGTTGTTTTCTTAAATGATTTCTGGTTTTATTTTTATAGATCAGTAACTTAATTTGTAAACATTGCATTAACTTTAAAGACGCCTCCAAAGACTGGTTTTTATTTTTTTCAGGCCAGAATTTCCTGAAGATTTTGAAGCTTCAGTTCATGTTTATTATGACTACCTCCAAGACTGATAGAAGTCTGATAACATGGGTAAGTTATTACAAAAAGTCATATTGAGCTTTTAAAAATTTTATTACATGAATTGTAGCCTTCTGGAATAAATGTAGTAACAGAAGTGCATATAATTTATAGTAGCTACCTCTTCTGAAAGGTGATGTGAGGGCAAGCATGGAGACCATTTCAGAAAAACTTCATGGATCACTGAAGGCCTAATCCAGATCTCGAAATTTTGGTCATATTTTTCCAGATTAAACCAAAGTGAGAAGAGAAATAAGTCTGCAGGTTATAGAAACAATATGAAGGCAGGTAGGATATTATGACAAGAGCAGATATTTCCAAAGGTAGAAACAACAGGGAAACTAAATTTTAAGTCAGTTTGTTATAAGAAAATCATCCTTATTAGAGCTGGGAATTTCTGAACATCAAGAGTGTCCACTAGGATATAGTAATTTCCAGAAATAGAAATGAAGCCCCATTGTACTCTGGGGCCAAAAGGTTTAAAAAAAAAAAAAAAAAAAAAACTTGAGAAGATTAGCTGTGATAGACACTGCAGGTCACACTGTGTGACTTAGGATTGCTCAGGGCATGGTATCTCTAAGTCGTATATCAGTAAAATGAAAATATTTTGGGTCTGGACTAAACTTTTCCTGGTAAACTAAATTTTACATGACAGCAATACCAACTCAAAGATATTTTATATAAAGATATTTTTAAATAAATGAACTAAAGTTTATTAAACCAGCTTTACCAACTTGATATTTTTATGAAAATGTCATAAACTACTAAATTCCACTTTCTTTTTAGGAAAATGGAGCGCTCGAAATGCCAAAACTTTTAATTTTCATTTTTCCTCTTACAGAA
The DNA here is from genome assembly GCA_022376925.1 of Tragulus kanchil. Lineage (NCBI taxonomy): Eukaryota > Metazoa > Chordata > Mammalia > Artiodactyla > Tragulidae > Tragulus > Tragulus kanchil. Next base: position 33,921,966 of record JAIOJX010000004.1, read on the forward strand.
TCTTATTTTTATGAAATTTCTGGCCTACTTTTGTTAGAAAATTTTAAGTCTATCATTTTAGTACCATGTGAACAGATGTTTCTTTGTTGTTTTCTTAAATGATTTCTGGTTTTATTTTTATAGATCAGTAACTTAATTTGTAAACATTGCATTAACTTTAAAGACGCCTCCAAAGACTGGTTTTTATTTTTTTCAGGCCAGAATTTCCTGAAGATTTTGAAGCTTCAGTTCATGTTTATTATGACTACCTCCAAGACTGATAGAAGTCTGATAACATGGGTAAGTTATTACAAAAAGTCCTATTGAGCTAATTTCAAGAACATTTCTATCTGTGAGGGCTTATACCCAAGGCTGATGCTATCACATTGTGTTACTTTGAAGCATGGTAGAGGAAAAAGCAGGGGGTTAAAAGAAGCGTTTAATCGCCTAAAAGCAAAGGAACAAAACACTGATTGAGTGAGGTAGAAGACAAATTATCAAAATCAAAATAATACGTCCTCAGAACAGAGTTTATCATTATGTCCAGGATGGTAAGGATTTACAGAGCACTTAACTAGCTCTGAGGCCACTTAGACGTGATAAGTAGTTTGCTGCACACTTCCCTCCCTTTTTTTTTTTTTTTTTTTTCTTTTAAGAGGGTGGGAGGAAGGCAGTCACTGTTCTGTTCAGCTTCAGTTTAGAAAAGAAGGGGAAAAAAGTGCCCCCGTATCTATCCAGAAAAAATTTCCTAGGAAAGTTAAAGAATACTTATTCTTTGGAAATCAGTAGCACCCTTTTTCTAGTTTAAGGTTTTCTTTGAACCAGATGGTATCTCAGGTCTTGGAATAAAAACAAAATGTGTCACAATAAGTCGACGTAGTTGTGCTCTCATAAGACACACACGAGCTTGCTTGCTTTCCGTAATCTCATTCAGACTCTTTCTCTCTTCAGTCTCTTTCTCCATGTCCTCCAAAAACTGTATAGAGACATACATGGTATGTTAGACATGGAAGTAGCAGTGGAGACTGACCATATCTTGACAGCTTGAGCTTGTGTCTTTTCCCTCAGAACTTCGGGTTTCCTCTTACAGAATCTTATTTTTATGAAATTTCTGGCCTACTTTTGTTAGAAAATTTTAAGTCTATCATTTTAGTACCATGTGAACAGATGTTTCTTTGTTGTTTTCTTAAATGATTTCTGGTTTTATTTTTATAGATCAGTAACTTAATTTGTAAACATTGCATTAACTTTAAAGACGCCTCCAAAGACTGGTTTTTATTTTTTTCAGGCCAGAATTTCCTGAAGATTTTGAAGCTTCAGTTCATGTTTATTATGACTACCTCCAAGACTGATAGAAGTCTGATAACATGGGTAAGTTATTACAAAAAGTCCTATTGAGCTAATTTCAAGAACATTTCTATCTGTGAGGGCTTATACCCAAGGCTGATGCTATCACATTGTGTTACTTTGAAGCATGGTAGAGGAAAAAGCAGGGGGTTAAAAGAAGCGTTTAATCGCCTAAAAGCAAAGGAACAAAACACTGATTGAGTGAGGTAGAAGACAAATTATCAAAATCAAAATAATACGTCCTCAGAACAGAGTTTATCATTATGTCCAGGATGGTAAGGATTTACAGAGCACTTAACTAGCTCTGAGGCCACTTAGACGTGATAAGTAGTTTGCTGCACACTTCCCTCCCTTTTTTTTTTTTTTTTTTTTTCTTTTCTTTTAAGAGGGTGGGAGGAAGGCAGTCACTGTTCTGTTCAGCTTCAGTTTAGAAAAGAAGGGGTAAAAGGTGCCCCGTATCTATCCAAAAAAAATTTCCTAGGAAAGTTAAAGAATACTTATTCTTTGGAAATCAGTAGCACCCTTTTTCTAGTTTAAGGTTTTCTTTGAACCAGATGGTATCTCAGGTCTTGGAATAAAAACAAAATGTGTCACAATAAGTCGACGTAGTTGTGCTCTCATAAGACACACACGAGCTTGCTTGCTTTCCGTAATCTCATTCAGACTCTTTCTCTCTTCAGTCTCTTTCTCCATGTCCTCCAAAAACTGTATAGAGACATACATGGTATGTTAGACATGGAAGTAGCAGTGGAGACTGACCATATCTTGACAGCTTGAGCTTGTGTCTTTTCCCTCAGAACTTCGGGTTTCCCTTCTGTAAAGTTAGAAAAATAGTATCTACTTTTCAAGATTATTTTGAAGATGTACTTGGCTTGTATGAAATACTCAAAAGTTGGTGGCCATTGTTACTATTATTTTTAGTGTTGTTATTATTTTTTATTACTGTCATAATCATGTTTGGAGGATAAATGAAAGAAATTCATCTGAGATTATAGCATCTTTTGTATCTTTTAGACAAACACTATCCTGGAAACAAAATATTTGGGTTTCCATAACAGCAAGAGAGTCCAATGATTAGCAAAATAGAAGAAATCAATGCCAGCCTTGTATGTTTACTTTAACCAAGAATAACACCTTTCTTCAAACCTAATGCTCATTATCCCATTCAGTTTAAAAACTAGTGTGGCTGCATACTTTTTTTTAAAAAAAAAAAACCTTTATTTTACTTTTAACCTTTACACAGGCTGCATACTGTTTGAATTTGACTTTACCCAGCATTTTAGATTAAAATTGTTCTAAAGTCATCATTTCAAGATGACTAACAGTAGTGCCCCATGCAAGCTTCCAGCAACCCCGTGAAACCAGAACTCCCAGGGGCCTTCAACTCAGGCCACAAGTCCTTCTGCTTCCCTTCTTGCTCTGAGGAAGAACTGGAGACCATCTCAGCCATACAAACACAAAGCTCCTTTTCATGCAGTCTGAGAGTGTTTGAAAGCATTTCTATTATTACTATTTACAACAAAGAGCCAACTCACTGGAAAAGACCCTGATGCTGGGAAAGATTGAAAGCAGGGGATACGGAGGTGACTGTAGGAAAAAAATTCTACAGAAAAATTTCCTAGGAAAGTTAAAGAATACTTATTCTTTGGAAATCAGTAGCACCCTTTTTCTAGTTTAAGGTTTTCTTTGAACCAGATGGTATCTCAGGTCTTGGAATAAAACAAAATGTGTCACAATAAGTCGCGTAGTTGTGCTCTCATAAGACACACACGAGCTTGCTTGCTTTCCGTAATCTCATTCAGACTCTTTCTCTCTTCAGTCTCTTTCTCCATGTCCTCCAAAAACTGTATAGAGACATACATGGTATGTTAGACATGGAAGTAGCAGTGGAGACTGACCATATCTTGACAGCTTGAGCTTGTGTCTTTTCCCTCAGAACTTCGGGTTTCCCTTCTGTAAAGTTAGAAAAATAGTATCTACTTTTCAAGATTATTTTGAAGATGTACTTGGCTTGTATGAAATACTCAAAAGTTGGTGGCCATTGTTACTATTATTTTTAGTGTTGTTATTATTTTTTATTACTGTCATAATCATGTTTGGAGGATAAATGAAAGAAATTCATCTGAGATTATAGCATCTTTTGTATCTTTTAGACAAACACTATCCTGGAAACAAAATATTTGGGTTTCCATAACAGCAAGAGAGTCCAATGATTAGCAAAATAGAAGAAATCAATGCCAGCCTTGTATGTTTACTTTAACCAAGAATAACACCTTTCTTCAAACCTAATGCTCATTATCCCATTCAGTTTAAAAACTAGTGTGGCTGCATACTTTTTTTTAAAAAAAAAAAACCTTTATTTTACTTTTAACCTTTACACAGGCTGCATACTTTTTGAATGTGACTTTACCCAGCATTTTAGATTAAAATTGTTCTAAAGTCATCATTTCAAGATGACTAACAGTAGTGCCCCATGCAAGCTTCCAGCAACCCCGTGAAACCAGAACTCCCAGGGGCCTTCAACTCAGGCCACAAGTCCTTCTGCTTCCCTTCTTGCTCTGAGGAAGAACTGGAGACCATCTCAGCCATACAAACACAAAGCTCCTTTTCATGCAGTCTGAGAGTGTTTGAAAGCATTTCTATTATTACTATTTACAACAAAGAGCCAACTCACTGGAAAAGACCCTGATGCTGGGAAAGATTGAAAGCAGGGGATACGGAGGTGACAGAGGATGAGATGGTTGGATGGCATAATCAACTCAAGAGACATGAGTATGAGCAAGCTCTGGGAGACGGTGAAGGACAGGGAAGCCTGGCGTGCTGCAGTCGATGAGGTTACGAAGAGTCAGATATGATTGAGTGACTGAACAACAACTACCTATGATATGGTAGATATGGTAGTATTTGTTTATAGTCATAGAGCACTAGTTAGGGTAGGAAAACTGAATCATTAAAGAACCCCTGCTTTTAGGACTGTTTCATTTCTTATGGAATGCAGTTGCACAAGAGGGGGGAAAAAAGATGCCTTTTCAAGAAAGGGGAAAGCTTGTGAATTAAACTGTGAATTTCAGGGTGCTTTTAGAAAAGTATATCTTAGGTCTGTGAAGATAAAATTCAATTTTGCAATTGCTGCTATTGTGCCCATGTGTTTTAGAACAACTGGCAGATAATCGTAGGACATTGTTACAATTCACGGAAAATTTTGACACTATTTTTCTTAGAGAGTTGGTCTGATTTATCCCATGGGTAAAAATGATATTTTATACTTGTTTTCTTGTTACAGATTATTTCAGCCATCACTTAACTACATCTCCCAATTAAAGCACAATTTTAAGTACCCAAAAATCAAGCTAGTCCCTTCCAGCAAATGAAATCCTGAATATCACATGTTTAAATAAACTAAATTTGAATCCAGTATCTAATCTCTCTTTCATAGAAAGTCTCTAGCCATTTATATCAAAATTGGACCTCCCAAATGGAGTTCCTATGTACCTATTTCCATCCTCAAACCACTCATTTGGTTCACAAATCACGTAATTATGAGTACAAAGGAATCTTGGGAAGTGCAATCACTCACTGGCACATGTAAGTAAAATATGGATGCTCAATTTCCATCTTAATGCATGCAAATGATAGACCCACACACCCAGGCATCAAAACTGCCCCTGTGCACAGCCTGTCACATTGGCTATCAGATTTAAGGAGTGAATCCTGTTCCTCTGAACATGTTGAACAACATTCAGCAGAATTGTCTCTAATTCTAAATTTGTTTAAATGTCTTACTCTCATCTCTGAGTACGTAAATATTGAATTCTAGCCCTTAACATATTTTTGTCTTTTGCCTAAGAAAGTTGATGTGTTTCTATATTTTATTTTATGAAGAAACTGGCATATTTTCCCCTGTATATTCTCTAACGCCTGTAGGGCTTTGAATCTAAGATTCGCTGAAGGTGTGACCTAACCTCTTTGAGCTTTGCTCTCCTCATTGAAGAAATGAGACTGTATTCGGGATTGCCATGTACAACACAGAGGCTGTACACTGTGGTTAACGATAAAGGGCAAGTAGAAACTAGATTTCCCAAGTTTTAGATACTTTCCACAGTCTCTTGTCTTTATTTAGTTTGGTTGTGGAGATGATGATAGTGAAAATTTCAATACTGAAATTTTACTTGGTTTTCCTTTTACTACTTTTAATTTTTATCATGAGCACACTAATAAGAAATGTAGAAAGGCAGAATATTCCACTTAGTTGCGTTTAACTATTAACAAAGAGAGTTAGTTTCTCTTTGTCCAAATTATTTCTCAACTTTTAGATTCAGATGCACATGTACTACATGGAAAAATTTCCCATCAAAAACTGCAACATGAATATAGTACAATTTATCATAGGACAGATTGATTGTATGGTTTGACAAACTTAATACAAATGAGAATGACCTGGTATACTTGTTTATATTGCACATTTCTGGATTTCATGCACAGAACTTCCAATTAATGAGTCTGAATAAGGATTCAGACAGCTGCCAATTTATAGGCATCAAAGGTAATTTTTTAATATACACTTACCTTTTTTGGTGACACCTTATGTGATACAATTCATATACCGTATAATCCACCCGTTTAAAGTATACAATTAAATGCATTTTATTATTATCATGGAGTTATGTATCCATCAGCACTAACATAATCCAAAGCATTTCCATTGCCACAAAGAGAAGCACCATAACCATTAGCAATCAACCCCATTTCCTCAGCCCTAGGCAAAACACTAGTGTATATTTTCTCAATATACACGTGCATATTCTGGACATTTTATACAAGTGGAATCATACATTATGTGGTCTTTTGTGTCAGTTTTACTCTGGAATAATATTCTTTTATACGGATATACAATATTTTATTTATTCATTCATCAGCTGAAGGGTATGTAGGTTGTTTCCACTTTGGACTATTGTGAATAATGCCCCTATGAACATTTGAGTACAAGGTTTTGTACAGATAGACATTTTCGTTTCTCTCATATATCGCCCCAGGAATGAGACTGCTGGGCAAATGAGGAACTTTCTGTTCAACCTTCCAAGGAATGACCAGACTGTTCCTCAAAGTGGCTGCGCCATCTCATATTCCCAACATCAGATTCTGAGAATTCTGAATTCTGCACAGCTCACCAGCACTTGTTATCTGCCTTTTAGGTTCCAGCCACCTTAGTGGGTGTGTAGTATCTCACTGTGGTTTTGAATAATACTTTCCTGATGGTTAGTCACCATCCTTTCATGTGTTTATCTTCTTTGGAGAAGTACCCATTCAGGCACTCTGCTCATTTTTTAAAAATCAGGCTATCTGTCTTTTGAGTTGTAAATTACTTTGTATTTTTTATATATACTTTATATACTCTAGATGTAAGTTCCTTATCACATATGATTTGTAAAAATTGTCTCCTATTTTGTGGATTGTCTTTTCACTTTCTTTAAGCACAAAAGTTTTCAGTTATCATGTAGTCCCATGCTTTTATTTTTCTGCTGTTACTTGTGATTTTGATGACAGAACGACAACTCCATAGGATTTTTTGTAGTGGCACGAGATATATCTTGAGAAACACTGACCTAGTTGCAGACGATCCTTGACTATTTCATTCTTTTTGAGCCTACACTTGTGGATGGATTGAGAGCAATCGTCAAGAATAGCAGGGAAGATTAGCATTACAGGACAGTCTCCCACTTAGTCATTCATCTACCAACTATTACAGTGTTGCAGACATTGTGAAAATCAGAAAGAGATGCCTGCTGTGGGACTGGAATCTTTAGTATAAGTCTTTGTGGTCAGTTTGTGTCAGAGAAGGAAGACAGCTTGCCCCTTCCCCCTGTCCTGTATAGCCCTGTGCACAGGGTCAGTGGCTTACCTATCAGATTCTGGAGCTATTTCAAGCCATGCTCATTCACTTGGCTGGATCTTTGTGTAAGAAACAGATTTCACAGCTATACGTTGTGGCCTGGCCACTTTATTGGGTGCTTTATTTTCTTATCAGATCTTGGTGTCAACACCTCTACTGTGTAGGTATTGTTGCCCCTCTGTGGCCAGTGAGGAAAGTTGGGTAGGTCAATTGGCTTCTTCAAGCTGACAAAACTGGTGCATATTAGAATGGAAATTTGTGCCCCGATCTTGTGGATTTGATTCTAACAGTCTTTCCATTATGTCACTTTCTTGTATTCTATGTGTCACTCCAGTTTGAAGACCTTAAAGCTTATTAAAGTTTTCTGTGTGAAGCCAGATCAAAAACTACCTGACCTGTCTACTTTGCCTGAATCTGCACTCAGATCACCAATTCCTTCCTGTTGCTTTTCTACGTCAAACACCTGCACTTTCATTTCAGGGGCTTGAGTGATCCTCTTCCTGTACTGCAGACCAGGAAAGCTCTCTTCCTACACACGAAAGTCTCTTCTACCTTCATGAAGTTGCCAAAAGGCTGTGAAAGAGAAGAAATTCTGGAATTTGGTATGGGATTGCCTAATCATGGAATGCCTGGAAGGCTTTATTCAAATGAGACATAAAGGTCTGTGATTTGAAGATATGGTCTGAAAGGTCTACCCATGACCACACACAAGTGCACAAGGGCTCAGGTAGAAAACCACTGGGCAATGGCAGGGGAGACTGGAGGAACGACTCTCACAATTCCTTTCTTTGTAGGCAAATCTTTTTTTTTTTTTTTTTTTTTTAACTCATGAGATACATATGGCTGCACTTCTGGACAACCTGACAACTTTTTTTTTCATCTCACACTGCCTTCCATCTATATTATATTTAACTTTGCACGTGTGTGTAGGGTAGTTTGTTTTCTCTCTTCTCAATGGAGGGAAAAAAAGGAGACTATAAGAAGATAATTCACAGAAATTCAGGATGTCTGTAAGAAGTACAACTCAGCATAGGAAGTGGATTTGTTGCTCATCCTTGTACCTACCTGAACAAGAGCAAAAGTGTTTGAAGAGAAGCAATTAGATGGACAAAAGACATTGGTAGCCTGTGTTCCCAGTGTGTGGTCTGACAACAATTAGGGTTTAGGGTATTTTGATTAGCTAAGTGAGATCAATCTTGAATATTCATTAGAAAAGACCCTGTTGCTGGGAAAGATTGAGGGCAGGAGGAGAAGCAGATGACAAAGGATGAGATGGTTGAATGGCATCCCTGACTCAATGGACATGAGTTGAACAAACTCAGGGTGATAGTGAAGGACAGGAAAGAGGACTTTTGAAGTTATAGTTTGGGCAGTAACTAGAAAAACAAAATCCAGTATCTTCCAGGCTTTTATTTTTCACCTCACTGAGCAGCGTCGGCAAGATAAGCTAGTTTTAAGCAACCTAATTTTGTGTTCACCTTTGTTCTTCACCACTGCCTCTCCCACTGCTTTCCAAACATCATCTCCTCGGATCTGTTCCCAAGTTAACACTGTCCTCCCTCCAGTCTTCTGTTTGTCATCTATACCTTCTGTCTTTGTGAGACACCTCTGTGTCATCCTAGGAAATAATTCTTAATTACCATTGAGTTTCTGGCTTGTTCCTCGGATGTGAGCATTCTCGACCTCTAGTTCACTCCTTCCCCTTCTGGGGATGTAATTGTCATTCCCACAGGAGGCGTTCTTGCTTATCTTTGTTGTAGCCAGTCTCTACTTATGAATCATGTAAAGTTGTTCTTTTAAATGTCAGAATACATTGTCCCAAAGATTGAAAATCGTTGTGGCATTTACTGACTGAGAGTATACATTGAGGAGTGCAGATGCAGAATTAATGGTATTGTTTACAACTCCCTTACAAAAAATGCAACCACAGTTCCCATTTGGTTTGCTGGAGATTCAGCTTCCTCAACTTCAAGGGGAAGGCAGACTCTCTTGGCCCCTGGAACTGGAGCCCTCGTGCAATCAGGGCTGCTGAAGGCACATGGGGAGGACAGATGGCCCCAAAAAGGGAGCTGGGTCATGGTGGGGAGTCTTCCCTGCCTGCTAGAATTTAGTCCCTACTCTCCTTATTTCTCAGGGCACAGAACACACTCAGCAGAGTGTTCATTCTACGTCTATTCAACACATATATTCTGAGTACCTACCATGAACCAGGCCCTGGGCTAGGGAACCTTATGCACAGCATGAATCTGACGTAGAGAGGTCCTGTGTGTCTCACAGACCTTTCACTAGAGACTACATGTCTGAAGTAAGAGGACTTCACAGAAGGTACATTTACAGTCTTTCTAGACCTTGATTAATTTCCATGAGTTTAAGATTCGTTTGATTCACAGGGCAGCAATTTTTAGGCCTCATCTTATCTGCTAGTTCTTCCTGGGAGTTGAGTTATATGAGAGAGGCAAACTAAATCTGTGAGTGGGATAAAAGGCACCTAGATCCAGACTGGGGATCCTGTTAACAAGACACTCTGGTGTGGGAAAGGTAGCAGTAGGGATGATGCTGATGTGGGTGGAAAGTGCCCTAAGAGGGAGGAGCTGCAGGATGGAGTCACACTCCTGCCTGGTGGCCTACACCTTGTCAGCTCATCTGACCCCAGCCCAGGTAGAACATCTGTTGTGGCCAGCCCTACAGTCCTAGCCGGGCCAGGTGGTGATTAGACTATTGAGAATGCCAGCCATAATTGGTGCCCCCTGCATCTCCTCACTGTTACCACTTCTGTGCATGCTGGACCAACTTTGCATTACAGACCCAGCCTCATTTAGCTGGAGAGCTTTCCTGGGACCAGAGCCCAGAATTTCTATTGTGAATAAAAGTCTTTGTTGTAGCCAGTCTCTACTTATGAATCATGTAAAGTTGTTCTTTTAAATGTCAGAATACATTGTCCCAAAGATTGAAAATCGTTGTGGCATTTACTGACTGAGTATACATTGAGGAGTGCAGATGCAGAATTAATGGTATTGTTTACAACTCCCTTACAAAAAATGCAACCACAGTTCCCATTTGGTTTGCTGGAGATTCAGCTTCCTCAACTTCAAGGGGAAGGCAGACTCTCTTGGCCCCTGGAACTGGAGCCCTCGTGCAATCAGGGCTGCTGAAGGCACATGGGGAGGACAGATGGCCCCAAAAAGGGAGCTGGGTCATGGTGGGGAGTCTTCCCTGCCTGCTAGAATTTAGTCCCTACTCTCCTTATTTCTCAGGGCACAGAACACACTCAGCAGAGTGTTCATTCTACGTCTATTCAACACATATATTCTGAGTACCTACCATGAACCAGGCCCTGGGCTAGGGAACCTTATGCACAGCATGAATCTGACGTAGAGAGGTCCTGTGTGTCTCACAGACCTTTCACTAGAGACTACATGTCTGAAGTAAGAGGACTTCACAGAAGGTACATTTACAGTCTTTCTAGACCTTGATTAATTTCCATGAGTTTAAGATTCGTTTGATTCACAGGGCAGCAATTTTTAGGCCTCATCTTATCTGCTAGTTCTTCCTGGGAGTTGAGTTATATGAGAGAGGCAAACTAAATCTGTGAGTGGGATAAAAGGCACCTAGATCCAGACTGGGGATCCTGTTAACAAGACACTCTGGTGTGGGAAAGGTAGCAGTAGGGATGATGCTGATGTGGGTGGAAAGTGCCCTAAGAGGGAGGAGCTGCAGGATGGAGTCACACTCCTGCCTGGTGGCCTACACCTTGTCAGCTCATCTGACCCCAGCCCAGGTAGAACATCTGTTGTGGCCAGCCCTACAGTCCTAGCCGGGCCAGGTGGTGATTAGACTATTGAGAATGCCAGCCATAATTGGTGCCCTACCTGCATCTCCTCACTGTTACCACTTCTGTGCATGCTGGACCAACTTTGCATTACAGACCCAGCCTCATTTAGCTGGAGAGCTTTCCTGGGCCACCAGAGCCCAGAATTTCTATTGTGAATAAAAGTCAAGAGAGTCGGTGCCTTTGTCTTGTTCCTGATCTTAGTGGGAAAACTTTCAACATTTCTCTTTTGAGTATGATGTTAGCTCTGGGATTATCATATGTGGCCTTTTTGTTATGTTGAGAACAGGATGGTGGTTGCCAGTAGCTGAGAGGTGGGAGAAATAGGGAGAGATTGGTCAAGGGATTTCAATTGTAAGCTGAGCGATTCCCAGGGATCTAATGTATAGCATGGTGAATATAGTTAACAATACTGTACTGTATACTTGAAATTTGCTATTAGAGTAGAGCTTTAATAGTCTCACCATAACAACAACGGCAAAATGGTAATTGTGCGAGTTAAAGGATGTGTTAGCTAAGCTTTCTGTTGTAAAGATTTCACAATATATACATGTATGATATCATCATACTGTATGCATGTTTGTGTGTGTGTTCAGTTGCTCAGTCGTATCTGACTCTGTGTGACCCTATGGACTGCAGTCTGCCATGCTCCTCTGTCCATGGAATTTTCCAGGCAAGAATATTGGACTGGGTTGACATTTCCTAGTCCAGGGAATCTTGCTGACCCGGGAATTGAACCTGCGTCTCTTGCATCTTCAGCATTGACAGGCAGATTCTTTCCCACTGTGCCACTTGGGAAGCCCTGGACATATTGTATACCTTGACGTTGTACAATGTTATGTGTTAATTATATCTCAATAAAGCTAGAGGGAAAGGAGGTGGGTATTATGTGAGATGGTATGGTGAGTAGGAGGTAGTCATAGGCAGCTCAGAGTGAGAGAAAAAACAGTCAAAAATTCCCCAAAGGAGGTGCAGAAATAGGGAATGGGAAAGGCTGTTATTCATTCACAACCACATTTCTGAAGGAAGCTATAAATTTGATACTGTAATTAAAATCATATTATTTCGACTTTCTGAGGACTAAGAAGAATAACAGTTTTCTAGCACAATGCTCTTTTCTCTAAGTTTCTAATGTCTACATTTAATACTCATGTCCAGGAACCAGAAACCTTAGTGTCCTTGGAGTGATCAGTTTCCTTGAATTCTTTTCTTGTTAGAATAGCATTGAATGCTTTCCTTCCACCATTCAACTTCTGTTTGATTTATCAACTCTGGAAGACTACAGAAACTTGAATTCTGAGTATATACCATCTAAACAACTATTTTTATTATGGGAAAATAAGAAATACAATTTCTTCACCTATAACAAGATTAATCCCAGGATTTAATGTCAGTAAAATATGTGTGTGTAAAGATTTTCCAGTAAAAGAAATAGATTTTGGGGGCTATCATTCTTCCCTGATTTCATGTGTAGTTGGTGGCATGTCTTTAAAAAATGGCTGAGTGGACAAGCCCATGGATATGCACACAGAGACAAGTACTTTTTCCTTCTAAGTTCATTTGTCATTATGTAGATCATAAGCTTGACTACTCTAGTAAATATTTGTTCTATAGAAATTATAAACTTCTTTAGGATGGGAAACAATTCTTCCCTTTTTAATTATGCCTCAGTACCTAAGGTCTAAAACAGTGCACATAGAAGGTGCTCAGTAAATGTTTGTTGAACTGAACAAAGAAAACAAATGTTGAGAGCAGTCTGCTTGTGACAAGTATTTGCAGAGCCTGATGGATATACTTCTTTCTTCTTGATGAGTTTCAGCAAATATTTGATCTTGTTTGTACCACAGGGTTGAAATGTGATTGTTCATACTTTGTGACAGGAGCCTAAAGTCCCTGACATTCAACTAGTCCTGCAGTTCTTTTTACTGAAAGAGTAGGAATAGTAACTGCTGTTGCTTCTCCTCCTCCTATGTGGTGTCTGTAGTTCTGATACTTGTGCTGGAGCTCTCCAAACGTTCTTCTCACTAAACTTCCTTTGTTTCCTTCTCTTGCCTCCAGCTTTGCTCACAGGAGATACTAATGATTCTGTGTTGCCTTTTTGCCCCATCCATGGTGCTTTCAGGCTTCCCAGGTGGTGCTAGTGGTAAAGACCCTGCTTGCCAATGCAGGAGACACATAACAGACACAGGTTCAATCCCTGGGTCCGGAAGATCCCCTGGACGGGGACATGGCAACCCACTCCAGTATTCTTTACTGGAGAATCCCACAGGCAGAGGAACCTGGTGGGCCGTGGTCCCTAGGGTCACAAAGAGTCAGACACGACTGAAGCCACTTAGCACACATGCACACACATCTGATGCTTTCATTAACCTTCTTGACTCTGGGTTTCATTGTCCTCTTTAAATAAATGGAGCCTTGTACTCACTGAAAATACGCAGTAAGTTTTGGCTCTTAAGAAAACCTCTGCATTATTCGCTGCCCTGTCGCATAGATTCTAAGGTCTCTATCGCTTCCTTGTGTTCAGAAAGCAGATTCTTCATTTTGTCTTGGTTCAGTCAGACAGATGCTTTATATGTATGTGTGTGTGTGTGTGTGTGTATCGTTGTTAGACTGTGTGGAGGAAAAAGGAATTTGAGCAAGTGACTAAGGAGAGTAAGGTTGACACCCTTAATTCAATGTAGTTGGACTGCTTCATTAGTGCCTTGATCTTTTCCTTTCTGAAAATGATGGCTTTTTTGATACTCTGCTGCAAAAAGCCTCCCCAGGGCAAGTGCAGATGTGCTGAGCCATTTGGCGGCAGTGTGGACCGACTCAGAGAGCCTCTCTTCTCCCTAATGAAGTCATCTCCTCTCGGCAGCCCAGCCTTTCCCATCACTCCATGTTGGAACTTGGCTTTGGCTTGCATAGTTCCGTCATGATGTAGATGGTCTTCTACTTCAGTTCTGGAGAGATCTACCCAACCATGAGCAGGACATTTACAGGAAAGAGAAAAAGAACTCTTTTATTGGAAGAAACATTTTACTGTAGCATTTTCGATTTGGAGGTTGGGGAGCGAGGGCTTGGGATCTAATTTCTGGGGAAAATCACATATTTCATGGCTCTCTAAGGATATTTGTCTGTATTTAATTTCTCTGGGTAATTTATATACTTCAGGCTACAGTGTAATGAGATTGTCACCCCCATTTTGCCTTTTAGGGGGCTTCTTTTATTTTTTAAAGAAAGCAGCAAAGATTTTATATTGCTTCTGCATTTCCTAGAAACCAAAGATGTGAAGTATTGGATAGAATGTCTGTCCCTAATCTGTAGAGTTAATTGTTTTTTGTTTGTTTTTTTTGAAAGCAATCTTAGAGGGTTGACTTCCTTTTTCTAGGGTCTTTGGAGTTCACTAAAGGTGCATTTTTAATCTTTCACATTCTTTCACCATCCAGAAAGGATATTTGCTTCATTGTGCCTAGGATCAGCCAGATCAGGGATGTGAAATATGAACTCTGTTTTCTGAATGTGGATGGGCCTGGAACCTTGTCATTACTGGTGTGGCAACAGATAATACGATGTCTAAGACCACTCCACCTGATCAATAAAAAAGGAGAAGACTGAAAGGTGATCCTAAAGGACCTCAGAAGGAGGTTTAGATAAAGGTAATGAAATTCCCTGGAGACCCACCTGGCATCTACACCTTTCTTCTCTAAGTCGTTGGCTGGCTGCCCCTGACCTCAGCCAAGTTCCTAAAGACAAGATCAAGGCACTGAAGCAAGGCACGTAGCTTCTGGCTTCTTGTTTCTTGCAGACACCAACCCCGAGAATGAAGAGCTTGCTTTATCTATGCCTGGAACCACAGAGTTTACATGCAGAATATTCCCAGGACCAGAACATGATTTAAAGGGGGATGCTCAGAATGATGTTTTAATTACTATTTGATTCATACAAGTGTATTGGGTGAATATAGTTTTAGTTATGCGTGCTAAGTTACTTCAGTCATGTCTGACTCTTTGCAACACTGTGGACTGTAGCCCTCCAGGCTCCTCTGTCCATGAGATTTCCCAAGCAAGAACACTGGAGTGGGTTGCCATTTCCTCCTCCAGAGGAATCTTCCTGACCCAGGGATCAAACCCATGTCTCTTAGATCTCCTACATTAGCAGGAGTGAATAAAGGGGTATCTAATTTCTGGGGAAAATCAAAACATATTTCATGGCTCTCTAAGGATATTTGTCTGTATTTAATTTCTCTGGGTAATTTATATACTTCAGGCTACAGTGTAATGAGATTGTCACCCCCATTTTGCCTTTTAGGGGGCTTCTTTTATTTTTTAAAGAAAGCAGCAAAGATTTTATATTGCTTCTGCATTTCCTAGAAACCAAAGATGTGAAGTATTGGATAGAATGTCTGTCCCTAATCTGTAGAGTTAATTGTTTTTTGTTTGTTTTTTTTGAAAGCAATCTTAGAGGGTTGACTTCCTTTTTCTAGGGTCTTTGGAGTTCACTAAAGGTGCATTTTTAATCTTTCACATTCTTTCACCATCCAGAAAGGATATTTGCTTCATTGTGCCTAGGATCAGCCAGATCAGGGATGTGAAATATGAACTCTGTTTTCTGAATGTGGATGGGCCTGGAACCTTGTCATTACTGGTGTGGCAACAGATAATACGATGTCTAAGACCACTCCACCTGATCAATAAAAAAGGAGAAGACTGAAAGGTGATCCTAAAGGACCTCAGAAGGAGGTTTAGATAAAGGTAATGAAATTCCCTGGAGACCCACCTGGCATCTACACCTTTCTTCTCTAAGTCGTTGGCTGGCTGCCCCTGACCTCAGCCAAGTTCCTAAAGACAAGATCAAGGCACTGAAGCAAGGCACGTAGCTTCTGGCTTCTTGTTTCTTGCAGACACCAACCCCGAGAATGAAGAGCTTGCTTTATCTATGCCTGGAACCACAGAGTTTACATGCAGAATATTCCCAGGACCAGAACATGATTTAAAGGGGGATGCTCAGAATGATGTTTTAATTACTATTTGATTCATACAAGTGTATTGGGTGAATATAGTTTTAGTTATGCGTGCTAAGTTACTTCAGTCATGTCTGACTCTTTGCAACACTGTGGACTGTAGCCCTCCAGGCTCCTCTGTCCATGAGATTTCCCAAGCAAGAACACTGGAGTGGGTTGCCATTTCCTCCTCCAGAGGAATCTTCCTGACCCAGGGATCAAACCCATGTCTCTTAGATCTCCTACATTAGCAGGAGTGTTCTTTACCACTAGTGCCAGTTTTAGTTATAAAAGCTGCAAATCCATATTTTCTCATTCAAGAACCTGAGAGAAGAGAGAGAGGGAGGGAAGGGAAGAAAGGAGGGAAGAAAGGAAGGAAGGAAAGGGAAAAGAAAGAGAGAGAAAGGCCTCAAGGACAGTTACAGTTACATAGAAATAATACCAGCTGTGGACTCTGCTGAATGTGCCAAGTATGTGTTCCTTTTTATTCCTTCACTAGTATAAATAGCTAGAGGGGGAAAATCTGCCTTAGAGAAAGAAAGCAGATATTCAAGGGTGTCATTTCATTCTGGTTATTTGACAGCCTGAAGAAGTGTTTAATTTTCTGAATAATAATGTTACAAGCCAAAGTAAAGATAAGGTGTGCAATATAAAGCTTTCCAGTGTTATCCATGTTCTGACTAGTTGTTTCTGCCTGAGAAGTGCCTTGTAGAACTGCTCAATCAAGAGCTACAGTGTCTATGGACATTAACTATAACTATAAACATTGGAAAGCTGGAGAAAGCAAGATAAAGCAAAGTATCTCAGGATGTAAAGAGTCATTGACCCATAATTTTAATCATGTTCCATCATGTACAGATGGTATTATTTATAGTGAATGTTTGCTTGAAAATGGATATTAATCTGCTATTAGATGCTTTTTTGTGCTCTAGGTCTCGTTTGTAGAAGTTTTACTTAACTGTAGTATGAAGAGAGAAGAGGGTAATGGACCAATAATATGCTTTTCAGATTGGCAGATCTGCCACTTAAAAAGTGGTCTTGGGCAGGACATTAAACCCTTTGGAACTCAACTAGGTTCACTCAAATTTAAAGATGAGAATAATTATACATACCTTGAAGTGTTTCAGAGAAAGATCTAGCCTAATGTTTGGGATATAAACTTTAATAAAGACTCTTTTCTTTCATTTTCTCCCTTTCTGAATAAAGTCTTTTTGATCATAAAGTCCTCTGAGGAGCACTGAAAAGCCCACTGGACCAGCAGTCCAGACCTGTGTGCTGCTAACAGCTCTGCTCTTAATTACGTGATCTTAAAAAGTCACTCTCTGGGCTTTAGGTTGCTTATCTGTTAGGTTGAAATCCATTTCTGTTCTATGACTCGTATTCCTAATATATTTTAATGGACTAGAATTTTGACATTGGCCGTATAACTCTGTGTTTACATGTTCTCAGTCATGTCCTACTCTTTGTGGCCTTATGGATTAGGCTGCCAGGCTCCTCTGTCTGTGGAATTTTGCAGGTAAGAATACTAGAGTGGAAATGGCAATTCTCTCTTCTAAGCGATCTTCCAGACACAGGGATGGAAACTGCATCTCTTGCATCTCCTGCATTGGCAGACAGATTCCTTACCACTAGTACCACCTGGGAACCCCCTATAATAACAGTAATAAAAAGAAATAAATCATTGTGAAAGCAGATACATTGATTTCCAGATCCCATAATTAATAGTTGTATCATTCATGGTGGTGATCAGTCAGCCAATCAATCCCCTGAGGGATTTTCTGAGGACTGAAAATCTCCTGACAAATCTTCTACTCACTTATTAATTAAAATCTATGATCTTTCAGACCACATACAGCTTGCAAAAGGCATATTACAACAAGAGTCTGGGCTGCTACAAGTTTAAAGTATGAACTCAAGTCAACTTACTCAAAAAACAGTCAAAAAAGGACTTTCTCGTTTAATAAAAACTGTTGTGAAACATTGAATTTGATATAATTTTATAAGGAGGGACTTCAGTGAGAAGAATTATCTTACTTTCCATATTTAGAGTGCTTCTATTTTTGTGTTGAAAGAAAAGTTTGCTATCCACTCCAGTATCCTGTGTTAAACTGATATGCACCTCAGATTTATTTTGTTCTCATTGTATAAACTCAAACTTAACTTCAAAGAAAAGATACAAAGTCCCTCTTTTCTGAGGGGCAGAAATCCTTTGTGCCCAGGGGTTGACCCTTGCTCTGGCAGGTCCTATTAGAAGCCTTTTGTAACACGAGGTAGGGGACTCTTCCTTGTGTTGATGTTGTTTACAGAGTCCAGTGGACCTGGCAGAAAATAAAAATCACATAAACTCATGAAAGAGTACGGTCCCATTTCCTGACCACAAGGGAGGTGAATGATACATCGAAGGAAGCTCTGCTACTCCAAAAAAGTATTAAGTATTCTGCCATGAGGAGGGAGACTTTGAATGACTGAAGGGAAGAAAGGAAGAAGCTGAACAGAGTTCTGTAGGTTTGTGGCTGGGGAAGAGGATCTGTTTGACAAGGGATTTGCTTCGGGGAATTTCCTGTCCAGCCCATTATTACCAGGGTCTTTGTAGATTGCTCAGTGATGTTGGGCTCCCCATTGGGTGGCTCCAGGGGAAGGCAGTGGGGAATTCTTACACTTTCCCCCTAGGTCTCCGTGTCTCAGTGTCTCTTTCTGGTGGGCAGAAGCTGGGAGCTTGACACTCCCCTCAAATGGGACAGGCAGGCTCGGTGGCCGTGCACACATGCTGTAACCAAGTTCTTTGCTAATTTTACAGAGTTTCTTTTGCTCCCTATAAGCGCTGAAGGTACTCAATTGTCTCGTGTCGGCCTGCCCCACAGAGCCTGGGGGCTGCTTTCCCCTAACCCAGAGCTGGCAGCTGGGGCGGGGAGGGCAGGGAAGTGGGGGTGGGGAAGGGTGGGAGGGCAGTGGTTTCCTTGCGCACTGCGCGATGTTACTTAGTGAGTCGCTGAATGGGGAGCGCTGCTGTCCCCAAGCCGATTGGTACTTCTTGTCAGGAAGGAACGCCGAGAGGTGGGAGTGCCTGGGGAGGGAGGCAGGCGGTCCCTACCGCAAGCGCGGGGAGCTCCCTTTCCGCCCCTCTGCCTGCTTTCCAGGCTGGGCTTTTAGGAGTGGCTGAAGCTGTGGAGCGCTTGAGGAGCCTGTGAATGAACCCTCCTCCTCTTCCTCCTCCTCCTCCTCGCTGAGTCTCCTCCTCGGTGCTGACGGTGATATAATGATGATGGGTGTCACAACCCGCATTTGAACTTGCAGGCGAGCTGCCTCGGTCCTTTCTGAGGAGGAACTCCAGTCGGGCGGGCGGGCGCAGCAGCCGTGAGCCTTAGGTGCTGTGGATAGGCTCTGGGACGGGGATCTGCGGCTAGTCCCGCATCCTCCCGCATCCTCGAGCACCATCCCGCACGCTTCCCCTGGAGACCACGCTTCCTATGTGACCCACCCCGGCAACGCCGAGACCAGTCGCGCAGCGCTGAAGTGAATTTTCCCCCCAAACTGCTATAAGCCGCGTTTCAAGGTAATCACGTTTCTTTTGTTCCCCCTTTAAAAAAAAAAAAGAAAGAAAGAAAGAACAAGAAAAACTTAAAATCGAGTTTAGAAGAAAGTACATTGTAATTGGTAGAAGGCTTTAATTAAGGCAAAGAGAACTGCCTTTGAGAAGTTAAGAACATATATGCACTGTAAAAAATGCAGGTAACTTTAAGAAGGAGGTTTGGAGAGAATACTGAGGGACCTTGGTGCTGAAAAAGATCCAGACAAAAGAAGCCCAGGGTGGGGTTGGGGTAGACCGACTAATGGAATTGGGGGAAGGGAGGGAAGGAAATGCAAAGAACCCCTAGAAACGTCGAGGAGTCTTGAACTGCAGAGGAGGGAGGAACCTTGGCACCTTGATCTTTTTGTTGTCGTTAACTTGCTTGAGGCAAAAGTTTGAATGGAGACTCCGGAGACGTGCCCATACGCAAGTCCCCGAAGCCGCCTCGGCGCAGGCCACCTGGTTCCCGGCCCCTGGTGTGTGGTCAGTGCCCGGCGTTCCTGGAAAGCCGCTCTCGGGCAGCTCCTGAGAAGGCGATCCGGAACCTAACCGGAGGTGACCCCCCTCATCCCGCGGGCGGTCTGAGAGGAGGTCCGGTCAGGGGTGGTGCAGGGTCCTTGGTCCGCGTTACTTAGGCTACTTGGGGGTTGTCAAGGCTCCCTTCGGTGCCGCTGGGTTCTTTTGTCCAGCCTGCAGTGCTCTGGAGCCGGCCAAGAGGGAGCAAGGGATGGGGTGGGGTGTTCGGAGCACCGCGGAGGTCTGCAAGGCACCCGGGCGGGAAAAGCTTGCTCCGAACCAGCAGGGATGTGCAAGTATTTAATCTCCTTCTGAGGAACGGAGAGGAAGCTTTTGCGTCCGTTTCAAGGAGCAAGCCAGCGCTTAGAGCGCTTTTCAGACAAAGGTGGCGCGGGGACCCTAATCTGGGGCCTCTAGGACCAGCCCTCTCTCTCTCTCGGACTACCGTAACCCTCCTTTTCCTTCCATTTCCGCACCCCACCCCCCACCCTACCCCCAGCTCTTGGCCCTAGTTGAGCAACTTTACTGGCGGGTCTTGCGGCGGCGGAGAGCGAGTGCCGGCAGTTCCCGGGGAAGCGCTCGACCGCCCTGCGGAGGCGTGGGCGCAGCTGGGCCACATCCCTGCTGTGCGTGCGGGCTGGGGGGCATCAGGGTTGTCCAGGCTCACTGTCTGTGTCACTGGGCGTGGAGCAGTCAATGTGTTGGGCAGCGGAGGGCGAGGTAGAACTGGTCATAGCTTGAAAGTATTTGACTTATGCACTGTAAAAATGCAGGTAACTTTAAGAAGGAGGTTTGAGAGAATACTGAGGGACCTTGGTGCTGAAAGATCCAGACAAAAGAAGCCCAGGGTGGGGTTGGGGTAGACCGACTAATGGAATTGGGGAAGGAGGAAGGAAATGCAAAGAACCCCTAGAAACGTCGAGGAGTCTTGAACTGCAGAGGAGGGAGGAACCTTGGCACCTTGATCTTTTTGTTGTCGTTAACTTGCTTGAGGCAAAAGTTTGAATGGAGACTCCGGAGACGTGCCCATACGCAAGTCCCCGAAGCCGCCTCGGCGCAGGCCACCTGGTTCCCGGCCCCTGGTGTGTGGTCAGTGCCCGGCGTTCCTGGAAAGCCGCTCTCGGGCAGCTCCTGAGAAGGCGATCCGGAACCTAACCGGAGGTGACCCCCCTCATCCCGCGGGCGGTCTGAGAGGAGGTCCGGTCAGGGGTGGTGCAGGGTCCTTGGTCCGCGTTACTTAGGCTACTTGGGGGTTGTCAAGGCTCCCTTCGGTGCCGCTGGGTTCTTTTGTCCAGCCTGCAGTGCTCTGGAGCCGGCCAAGAGGGAGCAAGGGATGGGGGTGGGGTGTTCGGAGCACCGCGGAGGTCTGCAAGGCACCCGGGCGGGAAAAGCTTGCTCCGAACCAGCAGGGATGTGCAAGTATTTAATCTCCTTCTGAGGAACGGAGAGGAAGCTTTTGCGTCCGTTTCAAGGAGCAAGCCAGCGCTTAGAGCGCTTTTCAGACAAAGGTGGCGCGGGGACCCTAATCTGGGGCCTCTAGGACCAGCCCTCTCTCTCTCTCGGACTACCGTAACCCTCCTTTTCCTTCCATTTCCGCACCCCACCCCCCACCCTACCCCCAGCTCTTGGCCCTAGTTGAGCAACTTTACTGGCGGGTCTTGCGGCGGCGGAGAGCGAGTGCCGGCAGTTCCCGGGGAAGCGCTCGACCGCCCTGCGGAGGCGTGGGCGCAGCTGGGCCACATCCCTGCTGTGCGTGCGGGCTGGGGGGCATCAGGGTTGTCCAGGCTCACTGTCTGTGTCACTGGGCGTGGAGCAGTCAATGTGTTGGGCAGCGGAGGGCGAGGTAGAAAACTAGTGTCATAGCTTGAAAGTATTTGCTCTCGGATCCAGCTGCGCCCTAGGAAGTCTTGCAAGTTCCCGGGAGATGCTACGGGAGGGAGGAGACTGGAGAGCTGTCCCGCCGTGCGCACACCGACGGGCGGAAAGACGGTCTAACCATCTCCGTCCCGTTCCTCATCTTTGTCTCTACCTCTCTCTCTCCATCTTCTCTGCCTCCCTTCCCCTCTCCCAGCCTCGGCTCCATCTCTTTTGCTCCTGCGTCCCCTCCCCCACCGCTGACAATGAATGGCTAGTGTGAAATCTCTGCCTCCTCAGTCCGCTGAGGCCTGCGAGGAGGGAGGAGCTAGGGAGGCGGTGCGCTCCTTCGGATCTGCCCCCAGTTGGACGCTTGGAGCTTGCTGAACTCAGATGTCTAGGAACAGGGTTTTGTGACGGGTGTGGGCGCCCCCTGATGGAGAAATCCAGCACAGGTGGAGGAAACGAGCGCTCTCACCCTCCCAAAGCAAATGAGCCTCTCTCACAGCCAGGTATTAAAGGAGGGAGGCCCCTAGCTTCCCTTTTAGTTAGATTTCTACCTCGGATTCTGCAAAGTAAATCTAAGGGTTTGGAGGGAGACTTAACTCTGCAAAGGGCCGAAGTGCCTTCTCTCGAGTCACCTGGGATGTGCGCGGTGCTCAGAGCCGAGCCTGTGGTTTGCTGAACTAACACACGTGGCCGAGGGTGGATCCAGGTTTCAGGGTCTTGGTGCTCAGTCTTGGACTTCACTTTAAGAAAGATCACACAGAATGCCTTACTTAGGCCCAGGACCATTCGAACTCACTGTCAGGGTCCCGCCCAGGCCATTGCCTTCAACATTTAAACTTCCTTAATTTCACAACATTCTTCGAAGACAGAAATTTGGGAGGAGGGCTCCCGGTGGAAAACGGAGAGTAGGCAAGGAAATAAGCAGTGGGGATAAAGGGAAGAAGGGAACAGAGAAATGGGGCCCGTGCCTGCAAACAACCACGAGCAGACCGGGTGGGTTCGTTTCAAGGTTTTGGACTGAATTTCGCGTCGTTTTAAGCCACTGTTTTAATTCCAAGAGCGATAACAAATCCTGCTGAAGCGGCATGTAGAGTGGAGAGGAGGGAAAAGAAAGGCAGAGGAACTAGCCTCTTAGAGAGGCTGGGGCTGGGGGTATCTCTCCACTTCCCAGCCTGCGCGAAAGGAAGGAACCACACGGAGCGCTTCCCGCAGCGCCTGGGGTTCACCAGCCTCGGCCACGTGGGCTGGGCCTTAAACTCCCGGCCCGAGACGGGTGTGACTTCTTGGGCTCAGAGACAGCAGCTCTGCTGGACCGGCAGTTGCTCAGAGACGCTGCTGGCTGGGCGCCTCCTGGGTCCCCGCCCAGAAACCAGTGGGGGCGTGGCGTTGGTCCTTCCACGGAACCGGGGCGGGGCCGGGAGAGCCCTGCGGCCGTGCATCCCTAGCAAAGGGCCCCGGGAGGCTGCCGGAATGCATCTGACTTCTATCCGGAGGGCACTACTGACTCTTATTAAAAAGACCCCTTGAATTTTCTCTTTTTCTTCTTTTCCCTCTTGCTTCTTGGGCGTGAGAAGAGTGGTTTTTGCCTGGCAACAAGAAAGAAGTAAAGATTTACTCCAAGCAAACATTTTTGGGAGAAATATGGGATGAGTTTATCCTACAATCTATTGACTTTTTAAAGATAATTTTTAGCCAGTTACAGGATAATCACATTCCAGATGTCATGAAGAGTTCGTTCTTAGCATAGATTCCATGAGGACAGACTTTAGGGGCTGTGAGTATAACACTGGTCCCTTTGTTTCCCTGGCATCACAGGCCCGGGGAACTAACACACGTGGCCGAGGGTGGATCCAGGTTTCAGGGTCTTGGTGCTCAGTCTTGGACTTCACTTTAAGAAAGATCACACAGAATGCCTTACTTAGGCCCAGGACCATTCGAACTCACTGTCAGGGTCCCCAGGCCATTGCCTTCAACATTTAAACTTCCTTAATTTCACAACATTCTTCGAAGACAGAAATTTGGGAGGAGGGCTCCCGGTGGAAAACGGAGAGTAGGCAAGGAAATAAGCAGTGGGGATAAAGGGAAGAAGGGAACAGAGAAATGGGGCCCGTGCCTGCAAACAACCACGAGCAGACCGGGTGGGTTCGTTTCAAGGTTTTGGACTGAATTTCGCGTCGTTTTAAGCCACTGTTTTAATTCCAAGAGCGATAACAAATCCTGCTGAAGCGGCATGTAGAGTGGAGAGGAGGGAAAAGAAAGGCAGAGGAACTAGCCTCTTAGAGAGGCTGGGGCTGGGGGTATCTCTCCACTTCCCAGCCTGCGCGAAAGGAAGGAACCACACGGAGCGCTTCCCGCAGCGCCTGGGGTTCACCAGCCTCGGCCACGTGGGCTGGGCCTTAAACTCCCGGCCCGAGACGGGTGTGACTTCTTGGGCTCAGAGACAGCAGCTCTGCTGGACCGGCAGTTGCTCAGAGACGCTGCTGGCTGGGCGCCTCCTGGGTCCCCGCCCAGAAACCAGTGGGGGCGTGGCGTTGGTCCTTCCACGGAACCGGGGCGGGGCCGGGAGAGCCCTGCGGCCGTGCATCCCTAGCAAAGGGCCCCGGGAGGCTGCCGGAATGCATCTGACTTCTATCCGGAGGGCACTACTGACTCTTATTAAAAAGACCCCTTGAATTTTCTCTTTTTCTTCTTTTCCCTCTTGCTTCTTGGGCGTGAGAAGAGTGGTTTTTGCCTGGCAACAAGAAAGAAGTAAAGATTTACTCCAAGCAAACATTTTTGGGAGAAATATGGGATGAGTTTATCCTACAATCTATTGACTTTTTAAAGATAATTTTTAGCCAGTTACAGGATAATCACATTCCAGATGTCATGAAGAGTTCGTCTAGCATAGCAAACAATTGCCATTGACAGGACTGATAGATTCCATGAGGACAGACTTTAGGGGCTGTGAGTATAACACTGGTCCCTTTGTAGCAGGAGCTTTAGCTTCCGCCTGGCCCGTAGTGGGAGCTCAGCTCATATTTATGAAATGATCTAAGGCACAGAGCACACACTGCCACTTAGAGTTGCATTTTAGACTCTCCTACTTTGCTTTATCTTGGAGGAACAGGGTTTCAGTGATCTAGTGTGTTAGTGGCTCGGTCGTTGTCAGACACTTTGGGACCCTGTGGACTGTAGCCCGTCAGGCTCCTCTGTCCATAGGATTCTCCAGGCAAGAATACTGGAGCGGATAGCCATTGCCTTCTCCAGGACATCTTCCCCCACCCAGGCATTGAACCTGGGTCTCCTGCATTGCAAGCAGATCTGACCCGTGTCCAGTTCTGACATCTAGTTGGTCCACTTTCCCTTCCTTATTGACTCCTAAAAGTTGTGACTTAAATTCATTTAAACACCGCTTGGCAATTTTGCCAAGCCTGTAGTGAATATATTCCTCTAAAGCCTTACAATAGGATGTTGTGACATTAAAAAATAATAAAAAACATAAAAACTAGGCCAGTGCCGATGGTGACAACTTGTTTTTGAGATAAAATCTGTTGCACTTGGGAGAATGTGTAACTTGGAATGTGAGAACATATCAAGCAGAAGGTCTCAGAGACTAACTTCTGGTTCTGAGTCTTATTTAAAAAAAAGAAAAGATTTTACAACTATATGTTCTTATCCCGACTAATACTGCAAATACTTCCATGGATTCCAAAGCAGTTGAGCAATTACTTCCTCCAGCAGAAAGTCCACAGTCCTTAATCTTGTGGGTGGTACGAAGAGGGATGAGGTTCAAGACAGTTCCTAAAGATCTGTGTAAGAATTCAAAGTTTTGTTTTGTTTTTCTTAGTAGATAAAATATAGAAATTTAAAATTAGCCCTAAATAGTATTTCCTACTTTTAAAGTTTAGAAATAATTTTAACTTTAATTCGAATTTAAAGTTTTAAAAGAATCTCCCTAGAGTTGTATGTGTGTGTGTGTGTGTGTGTGTGTGTGTGTGTCTGTGTGTGTCTGTGTGTGTTTAAGCTTCTTCTTTTTCTCTGTGCTTACAAACTGGAAGGAAATACCTCTGATATCCTAAGATACCTATAACTGCAGCCTTCTAACTTGTTTGGAAAGGGCCTACAATGTTAATTTAAGTCTAAATATGATTACTGTTAAAGATATAGTCACTGTTGTTTCTTTTCTCACATTATTATGCTCTAGTACTTTGTGGTTAAAGTGTGGTCAGTAATTGAGTATCAGAGCACAAAGATCAACCAACACTATCACCCAACGAAAAACCCACTGGTGGGGTTTAATTGGGACCCTGTGGACTGTAGCCCGTCAGGCTCCTCTGTCCATAGGATTCTCCAGGCAAGAATACTGGAGCGGATAGCCATTGCCTTCTCCAGGACATCTTCCCCCACCCAGGCATTGAACCTGGGTCTCCTGCATTGCAAGCAGATCTGACCCGTGTCCAGTTCTGACATCTAGGTGGTCCATTTTCCCCTTCCTTATTGACTCCTAAAAGTTGTGACTTAAATTCATTTAAACACCGCTTGGCAATTTTGCCAAGCCTGTAGTGAATATATTCCTCTAAAGCCTTACAATAGGATGTTGTGACATTAAAAAATAATAAAAAACATAAAAACTAGGCCAGTGCCGATGGTGACAACTTGTTTTTGAGATAAAATCTGTTGCACTTGGGAGAATGTGTAACTTGGAATGTGAGAACATATCAAGCAGAAGGTCTCAGAGACTAACTTCTGGTTCTGAGTCTTATTTAAAAAAAAGAAAAGATTTTACAACTATATGTTCTTATCCCGACTAATACTGCAAATACTTCCATGGATTCCAAAGCAGTTGAGCAATTACTTCCTCCAGCAGAAAGTCCACAGTCCTTAATCTTGTGGGTGGTACGAAGAGGGATGAGGTTCAAGACAGTTCCTAAAGATCTGTGTAAGAATTCAAAGTTTTGTTTTGTTTTTCTTAGTAGATAAAATATAGAAATTTAAAATTAGCCCTAAATAGTATTTCCTACTTTTAAAGTTTAGAAATAATTTTAACTTTAATTCGAATTTAAAGTTTTAAAAGAATCTCCCTAGAGTTGTATGTGTGTGTGTGTGTGTGTGTGTGTGTGTGTCTGTGTGTGTCTGTGTGTGTTTAAGCTTCTTCTTTTTCTCTGTGCTTACAAACTGGAAGGAAATACCTCTGATATCCTAAGATACCTATAACTGCAGCCTTCTAACTTGTTTGGAAAGGGCCTACAATGTTAATTTAAGTCTAAATATGATTACTGTTAAAGATATAGTCACTGTTGTTTCTTTTCTCACATTATTATGCTCTAGTACTTTGTGGTTAAAGTGTGGTCAGTAATTGAGTATCAGAGCACAAAGATCAACCAACACTATCACCCAACAGCCATATAACTAAGCTCTCCTTACCTGGTGGGGTTTAAACATTTTTGTTGACTGAATTCATGGACAGACATCACTAGATACTGTATTTAAATTGGGATATTTCCCTGTAACTGAACAGAACTACTCCAGACACATGGCTCTTTTGAGGAAAAGAATGAGCAACTGTAGGGGGCTATTATTCCACCACCCACCTAGAGAAACCAGTTAGGACTCACAGGCACTCACTGTTGAGGATGCCTGGCTCTAGGATGAGAAAGCATGCTGATTGCTGCCTAGGTCTAGACTTTACCAGAAAACACAAGGCCTGTCCTCCCTCTGATTTGCAATCAGACCAAGGAGAAGTAGCGATAAATGTCTTGGCCAAACTCTGCTTTAGTTAGTGAATGTTGCCAGTTTCCTCTTTTAGCTTAGATGTGGTTAAATACATATATATACATTTATATTATATCTATCTATCTGTATATGTATATATATAATCTGTGTTCTCCAGGGTTTTTTTGACAGCTGTGTTCCTATTACTGAATGTGCCAAGGGCAGTCCATTTCAGTGGTCAGTGCAAAGCATCTTTATGTGATGAGTTTGTTTCATTTCCCTGAAATTCCTCTGGCTAGCTCGATCTTCTTTGAAAGGGTGTAAATTAGAGATCTACATTTAAATTTACCTTTTATCTGTATCAATACACATCCTATTTCATTCTTTTAAGAATTTTGAGAGGTGTTTACATCTACACTCGTAAAACTACATAGTTTATAATAAACAGATATAAAATAGGTAAGTTATACTCTTTTTATTATTAAATTGCTGAGCTGGTATTACCGTAGTGTAGTAGAATGAGCACTAGGCTGAGAATCAGAAAGCTTGAGTTGCATTTCCTAGATGAGAAATCAGGTTAAGACACAACTTTTGGGCATTTGATCTCAAAATCTATTAAATGGATGTACATTTATAGACATCAGAAGGATCAACACCTGTGAAAGGGCTCTGATAAATAAGAATTCTGCAAATAAATGGTGTTAAGCTATATCCCTGGGACGCATCTTGATCTAATTCTATAATCTTAATAATAACAGCATTATCCAAATCATGTATATTCTACTAAACCTGTAACATGAGTTAGAGAGGACATATATTAAGAACTGCTTACTTTTGCACTTGTTTATGAATCTAAAATCAAATGAACATAAGTTCATATAAATGAACTTATTCATAAAACAGAAATAGGCTTAAAGGTATAAAAAGCAAATTTAGGTTTACCAAAGTAGAAACTGGGGAAGGAATAAAATAGAGTTTGGGATTAACAGATATACAGTATGATATATAAAACAGATGAACAATAGGACCTACTGTATAGCACAGGGAAATATATTTAATATTTTTTTATAACATATAAAGAAAAAGAAGCTGATAAAATTATATATATATATATATATATATATATATAAAACTGCATGTATATACGTGTGTATATATATAACTGAATCACTTTGCTATACTGCTGAAACTGATATAACATTGTAAATGAAGTGTACTCCAATTAAAACAAATTGTCTAGTTTCAGTGAATAGAAGATAGACTCAAATAATAGACTCAAAATAAACATAGAGATTCAGTGGAAATGAAAAATTATTCAGTAACTGGCTTTGGCACAAATTATTGGCTCACTCAGAATACAAATCAATCTTTACCTCATTTCTTATTCCCCAATAAAGTTAAGATGGATCTAATATGAAATGTAGAGAATAACCTTTTAAAAAATAACTAGAGAAAATTATAAAATGTTTAAAATAATAAGCAGGGAGAAAAGAAACCCCTGCTAAGGAAAAGATGAATCTAGAAACTATACTAAAGAAAAGAAAAAATGACAAATCTGACTATTTTATGTTCATACACTCTTTTTTTTTAGATTTTGAGAGGTGTTTACATCTACACTCGTAAAACTACATAGTTTATAATAAACAGATATAAAATAGGTAAGTTATACTCTTTTTATTATTAAATTGCTGAGCTGGTATTACCGTAGTGTAGTAGAATGAGCACTAGGCTGAGAATCAGAAAGCTTGAGTTGCATTTCCTAGATGAGAAATCAGGTTAAGACACAACTTTTGGGCATTTGATCTCAAAATCTATTAAATGGATGTACATTTATAGACATCAGAAGGATCAACACCTGTGAAAGGGCTCTGATAAATAAGAATTCTGCAAATAAATGGTGTTAAGCTATATCCCTGGGACGCATCTTGATCTAATTCTATAATCTTAATAATAACAGCATTATCCAAATCATGTATATTCTACTAAACCTGTAACATGAGTTAGAGAGGGACATATATTAAGAACTGCTTACTTTTGCACTTGTTTATGAATCTAAAATCAAATGAACATAAGTTCATATAAATGAACTTATTCATAAAACAGAAATAGGCTTAAAGGTATAAAAAGCAAATTTAGGTTTACCAAAGTAGAAACTGGGGAAGGAATAAAATAGAGTTTGGGATTAACAGATATACAGTATGATATATAAAACAGATGAACAATAGGACCTACTGTATAGCACAGGGAACTATATTTAATATTTTGTTATAACCTATAATGGAAAAGAAGCTGATAAAATTATATATATATATATATATATATATATATAAAACTGCATGTATATACGTGTGTATATATATAACTGAATCACTTTGCTATACTGCTGAAACTGATATAACATTGTAAATGAAGTGTACTCCAATTAAAACAAATTGTCTAGTTTCAGTGAATAGAAGATAGACTCAAATAATAGACTCAAAATAAACATAGAGATTCAGTGGAAATGAAAAATTATTCAGTAACTGGCTTTGGCACAAATTATTGGCTCACTCAGAATACAAATCAATCTTTACCTCATTTCTTATTCCCCAATAAAGTTAAGATGGATCTAATATGAAATGTAGAGAATAACCTTTTAAAAAATAACTAGAGAAAATTATAAAATGTTTAAAATAATAAGCAGGGAGAAAAGAAACCCCTGCTAAGGAAAAGATGAATCTAGAAACTATACTAGAAAAGATTGACAAATCTGACTAAATAACAATTAAATTATTTACACAAAGCACATAACACATCTGGAAATTATCAGCAACATCAGAGAAACAAGGAACTAACAACTATTTTGTTAAGCCAGGAGCTTTTACAAAAGAATAGAACATGACCTATCAAAAAGAAACATTGGCAAATGTTTTGTGCAGGCTACTGTCAGAAAGAGAACAATAAATGTTTTAAAATCATATGAAAAATTGTTTAGTCTCATTATAATTAAACTGTAATTGAAACAGCAATTTATTCTGTGCCATTTTCATCGGTCTGTTGTAAAGATTAAAAAATGTTTAATAAAAGTTTGTGTGGGTTAAGTTGTGGGGAAACTGAATCTCTTATATATGTAAATAGGCTCATCTTCTTTAGAAAGTGTTTTGGTACTAGCTATAAATTATTTTTAATGCATATACCTTTTGACCCAGCAATTCCTCTTCTAGGCACTGTCAATACCAATACCAATACCATAGATACTGGTATAACTGCCACCCAAGACAAAGATAAAGATGCCCTTTGCATTATTTCTTATTGTGAAACTCTGAAGATACCTTAAAGGTTCATCATGGGAAGTGTAACGTCAGAGATGCTACATTCATGTAGGAGAAAACTATGCAGCTGTTAAAAGTTACACAAACCAAAGAAGAAAGGGGAAAAAAAAGTTACACAAACCAACCTATACCAGCTGATTCAAAACATCCTCAGAGATAAATTGTATTTTAAGTGAAGAAAGTAATGTACCAGCTAATGTATAATATGTACATAATTGGCTTCCCAGGTAGCTCAGTGGATAAAGAATCCTCTTGTAATGCAAGAGCTGCAAGAGATGTGGGTTCCATCCCCAGGTAGAGAAGATCCCCTGGAGAAGGACATGGCATCCCATTCCCCAGGTCCCTGGGTAGAGATTCAGTGGAAATGAAAAATTATTCAGTAACTGGCTTTGGCACAAATTATTGGCTCACTCAAAAATCTTTACCTCATTTCTTATTCCCCAATAAAGTTAAGATGGATCTAATATGAAATGTAGAGAATAACCTTTTAAAAAATAACTAGAGAAAATTATAAAATGTTTAAAATAATAAGCAGGGAGAAAAGAAACCCCTGCTAAGGAAAAGATGAATCTAGAAACTATACTAGAAAAGATTGACAAATCTGACTAAATAACAATTAAATTATTTACACAAAGCACATAACACATCTGGAAATTATCAGCAACATCAGAGAAACAAGGAACTAACAACTATTTTGTTAAGCCAGGAGCTTTTACAAAAGAATAGAACATGACCTATCAAAAAGAAACATTGGCAAATGTTTTGTGCAGGCTACTGTCAGAAAGAGAACAATAAATGTTTTAAAATCATATGAAAAATTGTTTAGTCTCATTATAATTAAACTGTAATTGAAACAGCAATTTATTCTGTGCCATTTTCATCGGTCTGTTGTAAAGATTAAAAAATGTTTAATAAAAGTTTGTGTGGGTTAAGTTGTGGGGAAACTGAATCTCTTATATATGTAAATAGGCTCATCTTCTTTAGAAAGTGTTTTGGTACTAGCTATAAATTATTTTTAATGCATATACCTTTTGACCCAGCAATTCCTCTTCTAGGCACTGTCAATACCAATACCAATACCATAGATACTGGTATAACTGCCACCCAAGACAAAGATAAAGATGCCCTTTGCATTATTTCTTATTGTGAAACTCTGAAGATACCTTAAAGGTTCATCATGGGAAGTGTAACGTCAGAGATGCTACATTCATGTAGGAGAAAACTATGCAGCTGTTAAAAGTTACACAAACCAAAGAAGAAAGGGGAAAAAAAAGTTACACAAACCAACCTATACCAGCTGATTCAAAACATCCTCAGAGATAAATTGTATTTTAAGTGAAGAAAGTAATGTACCAGCTAATGTATAATATGTACATAATTGGCTTCCCAGGTAGCTCAGTGGATAAAGAATCCTCTTGTAATGCAAGAGCTGCAAGAGATGTGGGTTCCATCCCCAGGTAGAGAAGATCCCCTGGAGAAGGACATGGCATCCCATTCCAGTATTCTTGCTGGAGAGTCCCATGAACAGAGGAGCCTGGTGGCTATAGGATCATAAGCAATCAGACAGAACTGAAGCAACTGAGCATGCACATAATTACATACAAAATGGACATATTCATTCATTCAGTGAATATTTACTGAGCATCCTAGGCATTGTGGATACAGCAATGAACACAATATCAAAGACTGCTTTCCTAGAGATTATATCAATACTGTGGAAGGTAGAGAAAGGCAGCTTCCAAGGATACATACACAGTGGTGATATGTGCTGTGGTGAAAACAGAACATGGGGAAGGGAATGGAAAATGCAGCGTGTTTTAGATCAAGGAGGACACAAGCAGTGAACAGAGCAATACTAAGGAGCAGGGACATGTAAAAAGTTAGCCAAGTCCAAGTGCAGGAATCCAGACATACATATGTGGTAAATTCACGTGATGTCATTATTACTGCGAAGCAAATCTATGACTCCTGATGCTTAAAATGTGATATCTCTCAGCATTACAGCAGTTCCTCCTTTTAGGAAGGACTGTGTAGTAACATGATAGACAATGCTCTTTACATCCACTTTGTGGCTGAGGTATCCTCAACAGTTGGTTGTTTAGGGTAACTAATTTGAAAACTGGAAGACAGACCCCTGTGTCTGCATCCTTAAGTCACCCTTTGCTCAGTGGAGCTTCCCCGAGATCAAGGGAGAATACTAAATATCTGTTTACTAGAACCTTGGCTCTCTCTCTGAGGCAGCCTCCCCTTGGCATGACCCTTATCCACTTTGCAGACATTTCTCATGGAGAGGAATCCTGTTGACCTTGTCTCTTGTGTCTCCCAGGCAATTAAACAGCCTCAGTCAGCTGTTACTTGATTGTTCAACAACTTTTTCCTCTTCTCATTGACATCACCGAAATAGAAGACTAAATATAGGTATCCGCTCTCATATCTCCCAAGTCTTTCTAAGCAGACAGACTTCTTATCACTAACAGATAATGCTTACAAGACTCACACAGAAGAGCAGAAACAGAAACGGGGATTGCAGGGGTGCTAAAAACAAAGGTGTTTCAGAAAGTTTCTCATTTAGTAAAATCAAAGAAGGTGAATGATTTGCTTTACCAACCACAACCATAAACACAGTCTTGTGAAAATTAAAGTAACGGAATGATGTCCATAGGCTATTAGAAAGAGACAGTGAAAATACAGTTCTGAGGTTGGACGTTTGGGCGTTTGAGTTGCAAACTCTGGTGACTACGGGGGATAGACATGGAGTAGAAATGGATGAGAGGCCAGGTGGGGCCATTGATAGCTCCAGAGCTCACAGAGCCAAGGCCAGGGCCCAATGCTTGCTTAGTGCTAATGATTGGCCGGCTAGAATATGGGTCTCAAATTGCTAGGTCTGATTTTCCAAAAGAAGTCAGAAATCTGTGGCTCACTGTGAACACTCCAATTTTTAAATGTTGGCAACTTATTTAAACATATTTATGCAAATGTATGTAAAATATAGCTGATCTCTTCCTTGTTGAAGGATAATAGCTTTACAGAGTTGTGTTGTTTACTGTTAAACATCAACGTAAATTGGCCACAGGTACACATACATTCCCTCCCTCCTGAACTTCCCTCCATCTCCCTCTCCCTTGCTCTTTTAATGCACCGCCATCCTTCCCTATTCTTGTCTTAGTGGTAGTGATGAGTGTACTTTTTAAGTAGATGAAGAACTACTTCCTTCTACTTCCTTCTTTTCCTCAAAAAAAAAAAAATGCCTTTTGAGTGTCTGCTTTGGATAGGAAATTGGGGATGCAAAGACCCATTCTTGGTCAGGATTACATCCTTTCCACAGGTTTTAATTACAAGGCTGCATCTTCTTCATGGAGAGGAATCCTGTTGACCTTGTCTCTTGTGTCTCCCAGGCAATTAAACAGCCTCAGTCAGCTGTTACTTGATTGTTCAACAACTTTTTCCTCTTCTCATTGACATCACCGAAATAGAAGACTAAATATAGGTATCCGCTCTCATATCTCCCAAGTCTTTCTAAGCAGACAGACTTCTTATCACTAACAGATAATGCTTACAAGACTCACACAGAAGAGCAGAAACAGAAACGGGGATTGCAGGGGTGCTAAAAACAAAGGTGTTTCAGAAAGTTTCTCATTTAGTAAAATCAAAGAAGGTGAATGATTTGCTTTACCAACCACAACCATAAACACAGTCTTGTGAAAATTAAAGTAACGGAATGATGTCCATAGGCTATTAGAAAGAGACAGTGAAAATACAGTTCTGAGGTTGGACGTTTGGGCGTTTGAGTTGCAAACTCTGGTGACTACGGGGGATAGACATGGAGTAGAAATGGATGAGAGGCCAGGTGGGGCCATTGATAGCTCCAGAGCTCACAGAGCCAAGGCCAGGGCCCAATGCTTGCTTAGTGCTAATGATTGGCCGGCTAGAATATGGGTCTCAAATTGCTAGGTCTGATTTTCCAAAAGAAGTCAGAAATCTGTGGCTCACTGTGAACACTCCAATTTTTAAATGTTGGCAACTTATTTAAACATATTTATGCAAATGTATGTAAAATATAGCTGATCTCTTCCTTGTTGAAGGATAATAGCTTTACAGAGTTGTGTTGTTTACTGTTAAACATCAACGTAAATTGGCCACAGGTACACATACATTCCCTCCCTCCTGAACTTCCCTCCATCTCCCTCTCCCTTGCTCTTTTAATGCACCGCCATCCTTCCCTATTCTTGTCTTAGTGGTAGTGATGAGTGTACTTTTTAAGTAGATGAAGAACTACTTCCTTCTACTTCCTTCTTTTCCTCAAAAAAAAAAAAAAAATGCCTTTTGAGTGTCTGCTTTGGATAGGAAATTGGGGATGCAAAAGACCCATTCTTGGTCAGGATTACATCCTTTCCACAGGTTTTATTACAAGGTGTGACACTCCAGATGTTGCATGCATCAGATATTGCTGAGCCATGGCAAATGTTAAATGTATTTCAGGTGTTAATTAGTCCACTCACCCATGTTTAAAGAGATTGCTGACGCTTCTCTTCAGAGTACATTTCTGCATGGGCTGTGTGGGGTATTGGTCATGCATTTGGTCAACAAACCTCCCTTAAAGCTTCTACTTTGAAGGCATGGTGGAAATATTGTGGAAATTAGTTAAGTTGAATAGGACACTGACTCTGTCTTCCAAATGGGTACTGTTCAACATCAGAGATAAAACATGCTTCTAGGGCTTCCCCTGGTGGTTCAGTGGGTAAGGACACCGCCTTGCAGTGCAAGGTGCACCGGTTCAATCCCTGGCCTGGGAAGATCCCACGTGCCGCAGAGCGGCTGGACCAATGTGTCCAATTACCGAGCCGGAGCTCTGGAGCGCACGCGCCCAGAGCCGGTGCTCTGCAATGACAGACGCCACCGCGATGGGAGGCCCACACGAGCCAAAGAACAAAGACGGATGAAAATAGAGAAATGAAAGACCAATAGAAGTGGCGGGCCCGCACCCCTCCCTCCCCAACCCTACCCCTGCCCAAAATAAATAAAAAATAAATAAATCTTTAAAAAAAAAAAAAAAAAAAACATGCTTCTAAGTAATGATTCAAAGCACATAGTGATAAGTTATAGGATGATTTACTATAAGCATGAAGATGTACACCATCATAGTAGTAACCCAGGTTATAATTTTCAAATCCAACAGCTTTAAATACTTTTCATTTTGCTACTGGTGATATGAAACCTGGAAGAAAAGCTTGAGTTAGAAATTTTAATAATAAACATTGAGTACTGAGTATACTGTGTTATCACTGACCTATATTTCATATGCACTGTCTCATTAATTCCCACTGTACTGTTCAGTAACTTACCCAAAATCACAGAATAGACGCAGAAGATTCAGAACTCGAATTCAGGGCTATTTGGCAATGGAGTCCAGACTTCTAACATTGAGTTTATAAACATTTTCTGAAAAAAAGAAAAAAATTAAGAAAATTTTTTCTTGAAGGAGAATAGGAAATTATTATTTGTAAGCACAATTAAATGTTTCTTATTTGGACTCAGTACTTGTGGAATACATTGTCTTTAATAGTGTTGTATGATACACTGTAAAATTTCATTTTGTTGGAACCTTTAGGCCATGTGGAATTCTTGTTATTCTTGAAGTACTGTTACAATAATGAGATATAAGTGTGTACTTCCTGCATGCTGTGGTATCTTGTAAGAAAAAATCTAGAAAAGTAGAAACCTAATTTCTCACTTAGTGTATAACAACATTTACTAGCATATCTCAGTAATTATATGATTAATTATAGTTTTAGTAATCAAGGTTAATTAAGGGTTAGCCACTGTCTGCTTTTTATTGTGAGTTGTCAAATGGCCTATTGATGGAAAATATGAGCTATATAGTGTATTAGTTTAAAAAATGGCCTTCAGGAAATACCTAGAATTTTATAATTTTGTTTGAGAAAGATTCTAACACTTATTTCAAGATATATAAAAGAAAACAATTGAATGGAGAACAGTATCAAGGGAAAAGGAATAGCTGTCATAAATAATGAAATTGGGCTTCCCTAGTGGTCCAGTGGGTAAAGAGTCTGCCTTACAGTGCAAGGGGCACCCGTTCGATCCCTGGCCCAGGAAGATCCCCTGTGCTGCAGAGTGGCTGGACCTGTGCGTCCCAGTTATGAGACAACCTCTGGAGTGCACATGCCCAGAGCTGGTGCTCTGCAACAACAGAGGCCACTGTAGTGGGAGGACCAAATAAGCCAAAGAGCAAACATGAATGAAAATAAATAATAAATAAATAAAATGGCTATAAAAAATAAATTATGAAATTGAATTTGAGCCCAAATCAGACTTAGATTCTTAGGGCATTTGCTTCTTTTTAATCTAGGTGTTCTAAATAATACAGAATTTAGATCATTTCTGAGAAAGTTATGCAGGGCACCAACTCAAATATGTATCAGTTAGGTTGCCTTTAGTGACTTGGGCAACAAAAAGCCCTAATTTTATTGCATTCAAATAATAAAGGAATTTACTATCTAATGTAAAGAAAGTTCAAGGGTGTGGCTGGCTGTAGGTCTAATACCTGAGCACTTCAGCGCTGCCTCTCATCCTTTTTCACCATCATCCCAGAGGGTATCTTATATACTCATGGATCAAGATGGATAGAACAGTTTCACAATATATATCCTATCTTGATAAGGTACAGTGAAGAAAAACAACCATTCCTTCCTTTTTTTTTTCTTCTTAAAATGAATATACCTTTTCCAGAAGCAACTGCTCCATTTATGATCTTGTCACATCTCATTGGCCAACACTGCATCATATTCTCATTCCAAAACCAGTCATTGACAAAAGAAATGGGACCAGTGTTATTGATTTGGAACAGTCAGGATGACGATCCCTTTAGGCTGGAGTTTGACCCAGGTTCCATGGAAGTATATGGCTGTGTGAAGAAGGTTATATACTAGAATGGAATGAAAGTTTTATTGGGGAAAGAGAAAGAGGAATGACTGCTAAGTAGCCAATCATCCATGGTGTCATAGAGCAGTTCTAAATGTGACTGAGGAGGGAACAACTGTGGCGATTAGACAGTCTTCTGTGGTTCTTCAAAGCTTAGCTCTTTGATTTCTAGATGGTCCCCAACAATGGTGCGTCTCCTCCTCATAATGTTAGCATCAGGGAAACTTGAGACCTAGTTTTGTTAAATGTCTTCCCCAGAGTCACACAATAAATAATGGCAAAGCCAGTGCAGGGTTTCTTGACTCTCAGTACAGGGTGTTTTCTTTCATTCTTTTCCCTTCAGACAGTTGGAGCTGCTTTGAAACTCATGGCAAGCACTGGCCTTTTCTGTAATTAGCAGCTGCTTATAATACATTTATTTTGTTTGCTCAGCCTCCTAGAAACAAAATTGAGTCTGTGTTTTAAAAAGCCTGTGAGGTCCTTGTTCTCTGTTCTGGTACCATGTATGTGAATCACCAATGGGTTTCCACATTTAATACAGAATTTAGATCATTTCTGAGAAAGTTATGCAGGGCACCAACTCAAATATGTATCAGTTAGGTTGCCTTTAGTGACTTGGGCAACAAAAGCCCTAATTTTATTGCATTCAAATAATAAAGGAATTTACTATCTAATGTAAAGAAAGTTCAAGGGTGTGGCTGGCTGTAGGTCTAATACCTGAGCACTTCAGCGCTGCCTCTCATCCTTTTTCACCATCATCCCAGAGGGTATCTTATATACTCATGGATCAAGATGGATAGAACAGTTTCACAATATATATCCTATCTTGATAAGGTACAGTGAAGAAAACAACCATTCCTTCCTTTTTTTCTTCTTAAAATGAATATACCTTTTCCAGAAGCAACTGCTCCATTTATGATCTTGTCACATCTCATTGGCCAACACTGCATCATATTCTCATTCCAAAACCAGTCATTGACAAAAGAAATGGGACCAGTGTTATTGATTTGGAACAGTCAGGATGACGATCCCTTTAGGCTGGAGTTTGACCCAGGTTCCATGGAAGTATATGGCTGTGTGAAGAAGGTTATATACTAGAATGGAATGAAAGTTTTATTGGGGAAAGAGAAAGAGGAATGACTGCTAAGTAGCCAATCATCCATGGTGTCATAGAGCAGTTCTAAATGTGACTGAGGAGGGAACAACTGTGGCGATTAGACAGTCTTCTGTGGTTCTTCAAAGCTTAGCTCTTTGATTTCTAGATGGTCCCCAACAATGGTGCGTCTCCTCCTCATAATGTTAGCATCAGGGAAACTTGAGACCTAGTTTTGTTAAATGTCTTCCCCAGAGTCACACAATAAATAATGGCAAAGCCAGTGCAGGGTTTCTTGACTCTCAGTACAGGGTGTTTTCTTTCATTCTTTTCCCTTCAGACAGTTGGAGCTGCTTTGAAACTCATGGCAAGCACTGGCCTTTTCTGTAATTAGCAGCTGCTTATAATACATTTATTTTGTTTGCTCAGCCTCCTAGAAACAAAATTGAGTCTGTGTTTTAAAAAGCCTGTGAGGTCCTTGTTCTCTGTTCTGGTACCATGTATGTGAATCACCAATGGGTTTCCACATTTGATACAAATCTCTTTCCACATCTCTCCCAACTGCTTCCCCATCTTCTCTTGCTGCATCTATGACTGACTTCCTGTTTCTAAATAGATTTTGTGGTCGCCCTTCCCTTCTTGTTCCAGTTCCTAGCTGCTAGTTACTCAGCCTGTGGTCTATATTGTTCTTCCAACAACCTACCCCTTTGCGGTTGCCCCACACATCCACATTGTTATGTGTCCCCAGTTTGGGTTCTGGAATTATTTTGGTAACAACCACATTGGGTGAGAGTCAAACTAATAATTAAAGTGTTGGGACAACTTCTCCTATTGCAAGTCTCCTCCTGCTTCTACAATCCGAGAGGAGCTGCTTTACAAGAAGTTCTTGTTACATACAGTGCGCAAATAGCATGTGGCACAGGGCCTCCCACAAGCCTGAATGCTTATGATTTACTTTGTATTTTTCTTCATTTCTAGGACAAGATGTTGATAAATATAAAGAGCATCTTATGGATGTGCTCTACCTTAATAGCAGCCCATGCACTACAGAAAGGTGAGTGTGGTAATAATTTTTTAGGACGGATTGAAATGAAAATTGAAGTGTTGGGGTTCAGCATGATTTTGAAATCATTAAAATAAAGGATGACTATGGAAGCATTACAATAGGAAGGATGAATTTTTGATCTGTTCATTGCTGAACACTTTTATCCCAAAGATTGTTAATTAGGTTGAAAATAGTGGCTTTAAATACATCAGTTATAACAAAATAATGAACAGGATGGTAAAGAAGAAAAATGGGCTTTCAGTAGCTTCCCAGATTTATGGAGCTGTACATATTTTTAGGTTCCACTTTCTTCACAACCACTCAACATCTTCCCTTTTTATCCAGAACAGTCCTTGGGACATTCAAGTGGGCAGAGAGTAGAGTTTGGAAGAAATCAAGAAGATAGGGATAAAATTTTGCCCCTAACTCCATTTTTTTTTTTTCTTCTCTCTTCTAGCATGGTTTCCACCCCAATTGGGTGAATATCAAGCACTGGTTTTCTTATACATTTAAACATTTATTTTGCTCAGCCTCCTAGAAACAAAATTGAGTCTGTGTTTTAAAAAGCCTGTGAGGTCCTTGTTCTCTGTTCTGGTACCATGTATGTGAATCACCAATGGGTTTCCACATTTGATACAAATCTCTTTCCACATCTCTCCCAACTGCTTCCCATCTTCTCTTGCTGCATCTATGACTGACTTCCTGTTTCTAAATAGATTTTGTGGTCGCCCTTCCCTTCTTGTTCCAGTTCCTAGCTGCTAGTTACTCAGCCTGTGGTCTATATTGTTCTTCCAACAACCTACCCCTTTGCGGTTGCCCCACACATCCACATTGTTATGTGTCCCCAGTTTGGGTTCTGGAATTATTTTGGTAACAACCACATTGGGTGAGAGTCAAACTAATAATTAAAGTGTTGGGACAACTTCTCCTATTGCAAGTCTCCTCCTGCTTCTACAATCCGAGAGGAGCTGCTTTACAAGAAGTTCTTGTTACATACAGTGCGCAAATAGCATGTGGCACAGGGCCTCCCACAAGCCTGAATGCTTATGATTTACTTTGTATTTTTCTTCATTTCTAGGACAAGATGTTGATAAATATAAAGAGCATCTTATGGATGTGCTCTACCTTAATAGCAGCCCATGCACTACAGAAAGGTGAGTGTGGTAATAATTTTTTAGGACGGATTGAAATGAAAATTGAAGTGTTGGGGTTCAGCATGATTTTGAAATCATTAAAATAAAGGATGACTATGGAAGCATTACAATAGGAAGGATGAATTTTTGATCTGTTCATTGCTGAACACTTTTATCCCAAAGATTGTTAATTAGGTTGAAAATAGTGGCTTTAAATACATCAGTTATAACAAAATAATGAACAGGATGGTAAAGAAGAAAAATGGGCTTTCAGTAGCTTCCCAGATTTATGGAGCTGTACATATTTTTAGGTTCCACTTTCTTCAACACCACTCAAAAACTTCCCTTTATATACAGAAAAGACTTTGCGACATTCAAGGGGGCAGAGAGTAGAGTTTGAAAGAAATCAAGAAGATAGGGATAAAATTTTGCCCCTAACTCCATTTCTTTCTTCTTCTCTTCTCTGCTCTTCTCTCTCACTTTAGTAACTGGATAAGTACACATGAACCCTTTTTCTTAGCTTTAAATTATATGTCCACCTAATGAGGGTTTTGTGATTCCAAATTTGTAGACTCTAGGTCCATAAAGAAAGATCCTGTGCTGAGTATCAGTGACCTGCTCCCATCAGTGTCCTCTCTAGACTCAGCTCACGCTTCCTTCTCAGTCTCACTGTATGCTTCAGAGTCTCTGAAATAATGTATAATTCCATTCTTATTCCCTATTTTTCCCTCAGCCCTTCTTATTTCCTTTTATCCCATATGCAGTTCATTCTGCTTGGCAGTCCTTTCCCTTGTCCTCTGCAGTTCCACTTCAGATCATTCCTAAGACTCAGAGTTTAAGTGTCACTCTGTCTATTCATCTGCCCGTCTTTCCTATCCACTCATTTATCTATCCATTGATAGTATTGTTTGAACAGCTTCTATGTGCTAGGTCTTAGTCTGGGTCTCCAGGGATATATCAGTGGGTGAGTCATGTGTTGTCTTTGATTTCATTAATCTAATCTCCTTAGTTACATGAGGTAGATGATAAACAAGTAAACCAACAAGCCAAGTACTTCTGAATTGATGAAAATGAAGCAGAGTGACATCATAGTAAATGGCATAGGGTGGGGACAGGGGAGGTGGTAAGGCCTCTTTGAGAAAGTAATACTTAAAAAAAAAAAGAAAGTTATACTTAAACTGATGTGGTAATGACGAGAAGGAGCCGACCAAGCTAAGATCTGGCCCAAGTTAGGTAGTGTGTTTGAGCAACTGAAAGGTCACTGCAGTTGGAAGCAGTGATCAACAAGACAGCATGAGATCTAGATAGAGAGATAGGCAGAGATCAATTCATATGAATAGTAATAATGTCTAACACTCAGGAAAGAGCTTCCTATGTTTATTCTCTGTGCCTGTGTCTCTATTTCTGCTTTGCAAATATGTATGGACACCAAGGGGCGTGATGAATTGGGAGATTGGGATTGACATGTATACGCTACTATCTATAGGACAGATGACTAAAGTACACCCTCTGTATAGCGCAGGGAATTCTACTCAGTGCTCTGTGGTGGCCTAAAAGGAAAGGAAAGCCAAAAAGAAGGGATATATGTATACGTGTGTCTGACTCACCTTGCTGTACAGCAGAAACTATCACAATGTTGTAAAGCAACTATATTCCAATAAAATTTTTTTAGAAAAGAGCTTCCTATGAGCCAGGAACAATTTTAATACTTAACATTAGGTTATTCAAGCATTCATTATCCAGAGGAAACTGAGACCCAGAGAACCTAAGTAACTTGCTCAAAGCCACACAACCAGTAAGCAGCAGAACTGGGAGAAGAACCAAGTCTGTTCCAGGAGTGTGAGCTTTACTGCTGTTGCACTTCCTATCCCCAAGAGGCATTGGAAGCATTAGAAAGGACTAGATTTGATTCCTAGGATGCACCGAAGGGTGTCAGCGGGTGAGAGACGTGAATGGTTCCCAAGTTCCATGTCTGCTGTTCCATGTTGATGTGACTGTAGGAGAGCGGGAGTGGCCCCAGGGAGATGACTTAGGAGGTTATGGTTGCAGGAGAGCTGGAGAGAAGTGAACCGGACACGTGGAAATGGAGGATTAGGACCCATGCCTGACTTGAATCTGGTGTGGTGAGGGTGAGAGAGGAATCAAGGAGGAACTGACTTCTGCGACAGCCTCCACGTCTCATCCCCATGCTGTTTCCAGGCAATGTTCTCATCGTCTCCTGTGCTATGACAGCTGTTGTAGTCCATACCTCTCATTTATGATACAATATTCCTCGTTTTTCATCCCAAGCAGACTGTGGCTTCAAAAGAGCTATTTTTCATTTTCTAGCAGAGTTCCTGACACACTGCTAGCACGTAATCAATTTCTGTGTTGATCGAACAAGTGAATGAATAAATAGATCATGAGTGAATACCACACTGAATGACCTGGATGGCCACCAGAGTCTAGACTCCACCAATCTGACAGCAAAGGAGCTGTCCTCTTTGCCTTTTTAGGAAGTAAAGGTGAAGGTCACGCAGAGGAAAGGACAACATCCAGTGAAGAGGGAGGAGATAGAAAGGAGATAGAGAAAAGGGCGTTGGTCTGGGTAAGTAGTAGTAGAAGGAAATTACAGAGAATGTAGTGGGAGAACTTTGAGAAACAGGGCAACTACCTCTCCACTTAAAACAAAGAAAGGACTCGTGCAAACAATAGGGAAACAAGCACTTATGATATAGCTCCTTGATGATAGCTTAAAAGAGTAATAGTAGCTAACATTATTGTGTAATTTCTACATTAGGCTTTGTTCAAATATTTTGCTTTGTTAACCTTTTTTAATCTTAATTGTCCCGTGAGACACATGCTTTTTTTCTCCCCAGTTGGCAGATGAGGAAACTGAAGTACCAAAAGGTTTATCGACCTAACTAACATAGATCATTCAGCAGTTTAGTGATGGAGCCTGGTGGTGAGCCTAGGCATTCTGGCTCCCCTGTGCATGCATGCCCTCATCCTCTGTATTGTACTTTACCCCCACGCATCAGGTTTTCTGATTGGTGATCACTATTAAGTGATGTCATTAGTTAGAGGCTAATTTCAGAAGAATTTTCATTTTTTCAGAGGGATAAAGTTGAAAATGTAAGGCACAAAGGAAACAGATTTGCCAAGTTCCCAGTGAAACACAGAGCAGTAACTAATTGATTCAAC
Source organism: Tragulus kanchil (assembly GCA_022376925.1). Lineage (NCBI taxonomy): Eukaryota > Metazoa > Chordata > Mammalia > Artiodactyla > Tragulidae > Tragulus > Tragulus kanchil. The sequence continues at coordinate 33,966,337 of JAIOJX010000004.1, forward strand.
ACCTGTACTCTCATCCTAAGGTTTTCTTCTATTTATGTCTAGTCACTCAAAAGGTCAGTAACTAATGAACATTTTGTCTCTTGGTCATTGGCTTAATTTTATTGCATAAAGAACTGTCTTGATTTAACAGTACCTTTCATGTGGATTACCATTGACCCTGTTCTTTGGATATTCCTTTAATATAATAAATGAAGCCATGTATAGGCAAGAGTAAATGAATGAATGAATGAGAGAGAGAGAGTGATAGTAATACTGGAGAGGGTGATAAATTCCCCCTATTCTCACTCTGACACATCTAGGCCAAGGTCTGTGTGTGTGTGTGTTTGATTCTTGCTCTTCAGAATTTACTGACAGAATGAAATGTAATTGATTATTCATTATTTAGAGATTTCTCCCTTAACAGTATTCATTTAGACTGCAAACTATCTGGTGGTAATAGTGAAGTGCTTTTAGCATTCATTTTTATTTCTTGCACTGTCAGAGTTTCAGACAAGTTCTTGCAGGTAGCATTTTTGTTTCAACATGCATTGTCTATAAACATTATCCTCTGAACTACTAAATTTCTTTCTAAAAATATTTATATTTGGTAAACCTAGCTCTGGTTACCCAGTACATTAAGACCCAAGATTTCATACACAAAAGACTTGGCCACACAGCTTTTTGTTAATCTTGTTGTTAAGACTGGACTCTACATGAATATATATTTACATCCAACTGAAGTTTTTTTTTTTTTTTTCCCCTCTCTTTTTTTTTTTTTTGGTGGGGGTGAGGTGAGGAGGGAGGGGAGCAGGCGGGCCACTTCTATTGGTATTTCATTTGTCCATTTTCATCCATCTTTGTTCTTTAGCCCGTGTGGGCTTCCCATCACGGTGGCTTCTGTTGTCACAGAGCACCAGCTCTGGGCGCATGCGCTCCAGAGCAATGGCTCAGTAATTGGATACACAGGTCCAGCTGCTCCGTGGCACATGGGATCTTCCCAGGCCAGGGATCGAACTGGTGCCCCTTGCACTGCAAGGCGGTGTCCTTACCCACTGGACCACCAGGGAAGCCCCCAACTGAAGTTTTTTATAAATATCCAGAACAATAAATAACCCTTGGGAAATTGCCTTTTGATGTAATTTTGTTCTAATATACCTTTTTTCATTACAGCACAGTTATGGAGCAATGATCTTAAGTGTCAGGAACCTCCCAATTAAATCAATTAGGCTGAATCAAAAAGTCTTATAATTTATACCACAATTGAGGTTGATGGTAAAATGTTTATTCTCCATTTAAAAAGCAGTCTTTTATTTGTGAGACTGATCATCTGTGATTCTTCAGGAAGGAAGATAGAAACTCCCAGAACATATGATAGATACAAATGAAGGCATTGTTAGTTTGTAAAATTCTCACCCATTCCCTTCTCAGGACACCTGTTCTCTGCAAAAAAAAGGAACAGCGTATCTTTTTGTTGTCTTCATCTCACTAATGGGATCCAGTCCCTTTGAAGTTAAACTTTAGTCTTTAGCATCTGTATCATTTCTGATGCATGTTCATATTGAGATGTTACTAATGCCTTTAACACTAACATGCTAAGTGTTAGATATGTATCATTTTGTCAGTTGAGAAACAGTATTTCACTCCACCTAGAGGCTACTATTACCATTCATCAAATTTGTATGAACTGGGAGTTCCTTGTGCACTGTAATTTCTATTTTTATTATCAACACATTGTTTCACCAACTAGGAGAGACTGGAAGATGAGGGCAAGGGGAGGAGGAGTGGTATCCATCCATGTAAAAATGAAAGAATATGGGGTATGGGTTTTTTTGCATGTAATGGTGTTAAATTATAGTCGATGTGTTCTTTCTCATTAAAAATTTAAGGGCTTAAACAGAAAGGCATTCCGTAGAGTAAAACTTTAGAAGGGTTGCATGCATGCATGCTCAGTCACTTCAGTCATGTACAACTCTTTGCTTTGCACCTCCATGGACCGTAGCCCACGAGGCTTCTCTGTCCATGCTATTCTTCATGCTAGAACACTGGAGTGTTTTGCCACGCCCTCCTCCAGGGGACCTCCCCAACCCAGGATTCAAACCTGCATCTTCTGCATTGTAGGTAGATTCTTTGCCACTGAGCCACCTTAGTGGAAGCCAAGCTTAGAAAGGTTAGGTGAACAAAAGCCAATGTGCCTCCATGGTACATCCCCTCCCTCCCCCTCCCCGTCCACTCAGGATATAATCTAGAGGTAGCTTTTCACTGCAAAGTGACTGCAGCTGTATTTTCATTACAATGAAAGCCTTTGGTTCAGCCCTGAACCAAAGTGGGCCCTTTACATGTTGGACATTCCCCTGTTCCAGTCTGCTGAAGTATTTCTGAACATTTTCACTTCTTCTTGAAGTTGTTTTCATTTCCTCTAAAGTAATGTGGCTTTTGTCTTAATCATTACTTCTTCTTCTCACCTGAAGACTTAAATTGGCTTTTTAACTGCTCTTCCTAACATTGGTCCAGTCTTTTTAAACCTGCAATTGCTTAGTCTAGGCTCCTCTTGCCCGTGATTGCTTGCCTTCCTACACTGGCCTTTCTTTATCACTTATCTTGTTCACACTATAAACTAAGTTACAAATACTTTAAAACGAATGCCATACTTTTAGCACATAAAAATGAGCATTATCCATTTGCCAACAAACATGAGTGAAGTAAGACAGAGAAGCAGAAATGTCTCATAGGATCATTACATTTGTCAGTTCGAGAACTAATGCCTTTAACACTAACATGCTAAGTGTTAGATATGTATCATTGTCAGTTGAGAAACAGTATTTCACTCCACCTAGAGGCTACTATTACCATTCATCAAATTTGTATGAACTGGGAGTTCCTTGTGCACTGTAATTTCTATTTTTATTATCAACACATTGTTTCACCAACTAGGAGAGACTGGAAGATGAGGGCAAGGGGAGGAGGAGTGGTATCCATCCATGTAAAAATGAAAGAATATGGGGTATGGGTTTTTTTGCATGTAATGGTGTTAAATTATAGTCGATGTGTTCTTTCTCATTAAAAATTTAAGGGCTTAAACAGAAAGGCATTCCGTAGAGTAAAACTTTAGAAGGGTTGCATGCATGCATGCTCAGTCACTTCAGTCATGTACAACTCTTTGCTTTGCACCTCCATGGACCGTAGCCCACGAGGCTTCTCTGTCCATGCTATTCTTCATGCTAGAACACTGGAGTGTTTTGCCACGCCCTCCTCCAGGGGACCTCCCCAACCCAGGATTCAAACCTGCATCTTCTGCATTGTAGGTAGATTCTTTGCCACTGAGCCACCTTAGTGGAAGCCAAGCTTAGAAAGGTTAGGTGAACAAAAGCCAATGTGCCTCCATGGTACATCCCCTCCCTCCCCCTCCCCGTCCACTCAGGATATAATCTAGAGGTAGCTTTTCACTGCAAAGTGACTGCAGCTGTATTTTCATTACAATGAAAGCCTTTGGTTCAGCCCTGAACCAAAGTGGGCCCTTTACATGTTGGACATTCCCCTGTTCCAGTCTGCTGAAGTATTTCTGAACATTTTCACTTCTTCTTGAAGTTGTTTTCATTTCCTCTAAAGTAATGTGGCTTTTGTCTTAATCATTACTTCTTCTTCTCACCTGAAGACTTAAATTGGCTTTTTAACTGCTCTTCCTAACATTGGTCCAGTCTTTTTAAACCTGCAATTGCTTAGTCTAGGCTCCTCTTGCCCGTGATTGCTTGCCTTCCTACACTGGCCTTTCTTTATCACTTATCTTGTTCACACTATAAACTAAGTTACAAATACTTTAAAACGAATGCCATACTTTTAGCACATAAAAAATGAGCATTATCCATTTGCAGCAACATGGATGGATCTAGAAATTGTCACAGTGAGTGAAGTAAGACAGAGAAGCAGAAATGTCTCATAAGAAATATTGTATTATAAACATAATATACTCGCATAAGGGTGTGTGCAGAATCTAAAAAAAATGACGCCGATGAACTTATTCACAAAACAGAAACATACTCACAGACTTAGAGAATGAACTTATGACTGCCACAGGGGAAGAATGGCAGGACGGACAGTTAGGGAGTCTGGGATCGACATGTACGTACTACCATATTTAAAATGGATAACCCACAAGGTCCTACTGTATAGTACAGGGAACTCTGCTCAATATTGGGTGTCAGTCTGGATGGGGATTTTAGGGGAAAATGGATACATGTGTATGTATTACTGTGTCTCTTTGCTGTCCACCTGAAACTACCCTAACATTGTTGACCAGCTACACTGCAATATAAAATAAAAAGGTTTAGGACTTCCCTGGTGATCCAATGGATAGAGAGTCCACCTTGCAGTACAAGGGGCACCAGTTTGATCCCTGGCCTAGCAAGATCCCACATGCGGAGGAACGGCTAATGTGTCTGATTACGAGCCAGAGCTCTGGAGTGCATGCAGAGCTCTGCAACGAGAGAGGACACTGCAAAGACAGGCCCACACATGCCAAAAAGAATAGAGATGGATGAAAAGTAAACAATGATTTAGAGGCAAAAAAATAAAAAAGTAAAAGTTTTAAAAAATAAGAAAATGTTACATGAACATTATTAATCCTTATAAAACATTACTGAAACTATATATTATTTTCTGAATATAACATCATCCTAATGATTCTCCATATTGAAAATGTAACCAAATCCCTGTAGTGATTCTCCATTCACTTATTTAATAGACTCAGCTTGTTGATTTTGTGTTTTCTCTTTCCTGTAGTCAACATGGAAAGAAGCCCAGCTGTTAAGGGCTCCCTCTCTGGAAAAGTCAGCCTACCTTGTCATTTCTCAACCATGCCTACTTTACCACCCAGTTATAACACCACCAGCGAATTCCTCCGAATCAAATGGTCTAAGATTGAATTGGACAAGACTGGAAAAGATATAAAGGAGATTACTGTGCTCGTGGCCCAAAATGGGAATATCAAGATTGGTCAAGACTACAAAGGGAGAGTGTCGGTGCCTACACATCCTGAGGACGTGGGTGATGCCTCGCTCACCATGGTCAAACTGCTGGCCAGTGACGCAGGCCACTACCGCTGTGACGTCATGTATGGGATTGAAGACACACAGGACACTGTGTCGTTGACTGTGGAGGGTAAGGCTTTGGGAGCCTAGAAGAAGCTAGTATAACAGGATACCTGGTTCAGAAGTGTGGTGAAACAAAACTCAGAAAGTAACCATTGCTCAGGGTTTGAACAAGGGGAAAAAGACACCAATCGACCCTACATCTCATGTCTTTCAGTAGCAGTGAACTCTTATTTGTTCAGGCATCAAGGAAGGTGACTTTATAGGAATAATGAATACCTCAGGACATGTTATATAGCTAAGGTATATGGTCTTGAGGTAGTCATTATATCTAGTATAAAGCTCAAGTGTATAACTCAAGGATCATTGCTTCACTGTTGAGACCTATCAGCAATTATTTTTTAAGACTGTAAAGGCCAATCTGCATTTTGTTTTCATTTTAACACATGTGTATATGTACATGGATACTCACACATATATATGCACGCATATACACACACATATGTATACACACACACAAACCCTTTTCCTTCTTTTTCTTAGTCTTCTAGCATGATTATTAAAATATTTGAATTTGCTTTTAAGAAGTATAAAGTAGGTCTTAATTTACATTGAAGAAATAAAGTACCTAATAAGTACCAGGGTATATATATTAATATCATAGTGTTTTGAAAAGGCAAGAACTGAATATGTACTTGAATTGAATCAAACAAGAACTCAGTGAAATTTTTAAGGTCAGTACACTAGTTATTATCCATTGCCTTGCAATGGGACATTTTAGTTTCAGCCCCCTTTCAGTGGTGGTTTGTATGTCATTTGAATTTAAGTTAGGAGACAAAGCAAAGAAAAATTGCTTTAATTGGGTACACACATAATGCCATAGCTCTTGGAAACAGAATATTTTGGCAAGTTACTAAGCAAAATTCTAATACCTAGACATGATGGAACAGATTTTTCTTCCAAGCCTCCATTTCCCTATAAACTATTTACCTTTCAGAAACATATACAAAGGGTTTTATTAAAACTCTTTCTTTAGCGGTACATTTCAGCCATGGTCAAACTGCTGGCCAGTGCGCAGGCCACTACCGCTGTGACGTCATGTATGGGATTGAAGACACACAGGACACTGTGTCGTTGACTGTGGAGGGTAAGGCTTTGGGAGCCTAGAAGAAGCTAGTATAACAGGATACCTGGTTCAGAAGTGTGGTGAAACAAAACTCAGAAAGTAACCATTGCTCAGGGTTTGAACAAGGGGAAAAAGACACCAATCGACCCTACATCTCATGTCTTTCAGTAGCAGTGAACTCTTATTTGTTCAGGCATCAAGGAAGGTGACTTTATAGGAATAATGAATACCTCAGGACATGTTATATAGCTAAGGTATATGGTCTTGAGGTAGTCATTATATCTAGTATAAAGCTCAAGTGTATAACTCAAGGATCATTGCTTCACTGTTGAGACCTATCAGCAATTATTTTTTAAGACTGTAAAGGCCAATCTGCATTTTGTTTTCATTTTAACACATGTGTATATGTACATGGATACTCACACATATATATGCACGCATATACACACACATATGTATACACACACACAAACCCTTTTCCTTCTTTTTCTTAGTCTTCTAGCATGATTATTAAAATATTTGAATTTGCTTTTAAGAAGTATAAAGTAGGTCTTAATTTACATTGAAGAAATAAAGTACCTAATAAGTACCAGGGTATATATATTAATATCATAGTGTTTTGAAAAGGCAAGAACTGAATATGTACTTGAATTGAATCAAACAAGAACTCAGTGAAATTTTTAAGGTCAGTACACTAGTTATTATCCATTGCCTTGCAATGGGACATTTTAGTTTCAGCCCCCTTTCAGTGGTGGTTTGTATGTCATTTGAATTTAAGTTAGGAGACAAAGCAAAGAAAAATTGCTTTAATTGGGTACACACATAATGCCATAGCTCTTGGAAACAGAATATTTTGGCAAGTTACTAAGCAAAATTCTAATACCTAGACATGATGGAACAGATTTTTCTTCCAAGCCTCCATTTCCCTATAAACTATTTACCTTTCAGAAACATATACAAAGGGTTTTATTAAAACTCTTTCTTGTGTAGCCAAAAGGAAATACTTTGAATTTCAGATGTGACAGATTAATTTTCTGAACATCCTTTTCTATTCAGATTCTATTGCTCTCTTCTATAAATCTATTTTTATGTTTTCCAGGCATCCACTAAACGCCCTGGGCTCTTTGCTCTTTTAACCTTTTTATCATTTGCTTTGGTTGGTCTTGGATTGTTTTCTCTACTGATCTCTCTCTTCCTCTTTTTGTATAATGTAACATACCATATATATATTATATATCTCTCTATATATACATTATACATAAATTTAGATATATGTTAATATAAATTATATATATTATGTATATATGTGTGTTTAAAATCCTGAAAAAGTTTAAAAAGTTCTTACAGTCTTCATCATTACAGAGTTAGCAGTAGATTTGCCCCTTGCCCCTCTGAAACAATGAAAATCCTCCACTTAATCCCCTTAGCCCCATGAGGTCTACAGATTATCTAAAAATTGCAGATACTTATGCAGCTTGATATTCCCTGCCTTGTTCATGGAGGCCCCTTTGTGCCTCCTTACTGCCAATCTTCAGGGCACATGGAGGACTTTTAATGACCAAGAAGGCCATTTGAAGCTTTGATCAATATAAGACTAATTTAAAACCATTCAAAGTCTTGCTCAAGTTTTAGAGATCATTATAAACACACTCATAGGACCATATACACTTCCTGAAAATTTTAGAGTCATCCTGTAAAGGTACCGATTTTATGAATGGCATTTGATCAAGTTTTGGTGGTGTTTTTTTTTTTTTTTTTTTGCAATACCAGAAATGGGAAAACGAGTATTAGTTGTCAACCCATCCACCTGGTGCTCTGCAGGTCTTTCCCTATTGATGCTGATCAGAGGTGCTTATCTCTGATCAGACATGCCTCGTCTGTGCTCTGTTGATACTTTATTGGCACATAGCTCTTTTGTAAGAGAGAGACAAGGATAGACACATGGAAAACAATCTAGTAGCTAGAAGTCAAGCTGTGTGTACAACATATGGAACAGATTTTTCTTCCAAGCCTCCATTTCCCTATAAACTATTTACCTTTCAGAAACATATACAAAGGGTTTTATTAAAACTCTTTCTTGTGTAGCCAAAAGGAAATACTTTGAATTTCAGATGTGACAGATTAATTTTCTGAACATCCTTTTCTATTCAGATTCTATTGCTCTCTTCTATAAATCTATTTTTATGTTTTCCAGGCATCCACTAAACGCCCTGGGCTCTTTGCTCTTTTAACCTTTTTATCATTTGCTTTGGTTGGTCTTGGATTGTTTTTTTACTGATCTCTCTCTTCCTCTTTTTGTATAATGTAACATACCATATATATATTATATATCTCTCTATATATACATTATACATAAATTTAGATATATGTTAATATAAATTATATATATTATGTATATATGTGTGTTTAAAATCCTGAAAAAGTTTAAAAAGTTCTTACAGTCTTCATCATTACAGAGTTAGCAGTAGATTTGCCCCTTGCCCCTCTGAAACAATGAAAATCCTCCACTTAATCCCCTTAGCCCCATGAGGTCTACAGATTATCTAAAAATTGCAGATACTTATGCAGCTTGATATTCCCTGCCTTGTTCATGGAGGCCCCTTTGTGCCTCCTTACTGCCAATCTTCAGGGCACATGGAGGACTTTTAATGACCAAGAAGGCCATTTGAAGCTTTGATCAATATAAGACTAATTTAAAACCATTCAAAGTCTTGCTCAAGTTTTAGAGATCATTATAAACACACTCATAGGACCATATACACTTCCTGAAAATTTTAGAGTCATCCTGTAAAGGTACCGATTTTATGAATGGCATTTGATCAAGTTTTGGTGGTGTTTTTTTTTTTTTTTTTTGCAATACCAGAAATGGGAAAACGAGTATTAGTTGTCAACCCATCCACCTGGTGCTCTGCAGGTCTTTCCCTATTGATGCTGATCAGAGGTGCTTATCTCTGATCAGACATGCCTCGTCTGTGCTCTGTTGATACTTTATTGGCACATAGCTCTTTTGTAAGAGAGAGACAAGGATAGACACATGGAAAACAATCTAGTAGCTAGAAGTCAAGCTGTGTGTGAGATAAAGAGAGAGGAAGCGAGGCTGTGGTCAACTCTAAGAAATTACCAGGAATAAAAGGAGAGTGGAAGATATCTTGGAAACTAAAATTAATTGCACATAATAAAAACGTGGTCTTGGGGCTTCCCCTGGTGGTCCAGTGGGTAAGGACACCGCCTTGCAGTACAGGGGGCGCCAGTTTGATCCCTGGCCTGGGAAGATCCCATGTGCTGTGGAGCGGCTGGACTGATGCGTCCAACTACCCAGCCGGAGCTCTGGGGCGCATGCGCCCAGAGCCGGTGCTCTGAAGCGAGAGGCCACTGTGATGGGAGGCCCACACAGGCCAAAGAACAAAGATGGATGAGAATAAATAAATGAAAGACCAATGGAAGTGGCCAATAAATAAATAAATAAACCTTAAAAAAAAAAAGTAATCTTAAATGATATGACTCAATAAAATCTCATCCACACGACCCTATTACCCCAATTTCTATTTTCCAGTGACTTCCCAGGCACACTAGCTTGATTCACTTTGCTGTCTCATGAAAATGAGTCACTGTATTTACTCCAGTTAAAAATGGAGATGCCCTTGCTAAAGCAGGAGGAGAGGACCACGCTCCACCCCCTCAGCTGCTCTTTCCTCCAGCCTCTGACAGTTCTTCAAGCCTTGAAATACAGTTCAAGAACCACTAGTTTATGCAACCCCTAAAAGACAACAAAATGGAATTCAAAGCACATTATCAGGATGCCGGGCTTCTACCCATGGGAGTTTGGAGAACTTTATTTCTTCTTCTTTGGGATAAAAATGATACATTTTACCTGTCCAAGTGGAGACCCTACATTATGCAAATCAGCTAGTGGTTGTCATGAATGTTTATGATAGTAGCCTATCCAACATTTTAAGATAAAGTTTAAAATTCTTTTATCTAATTTAGCTTCATGTCAGTAAAATAACATAAGCACTATTAGATATACTTTATGGAGGAGGGAATTAAGGGTTATAGGTGATTAACAAATCTCCTATTAAGGGTTATAGGTGATTTGAGGAAATCAGGGATTGGGATGGGCCTTCTCATACATAGTCCAGTGTCTCTATCATAGTATATAGTCTCTGTAAGCAAATATTGCAGTGTTTGATGTTTGGAGGAAGTGGTGTTGGTGAAGGTTCTATATGCTTCTATTGAGTTGGTCCTGAGGACAGACAGGAAGTAGGAGAAGTTGATCTTGTGATCTCCTTAAGCTTGTGAATCTTTTGCAGCACCTACTCCCTTTAGTTGTCCACAGTTCCCATGCGTTGTGTGCTCAGTCCCTTCAGTCATGTCCAACTGTTTTGCAACCCTGTGGACTATGGCTGGCCAGACTCCTCTGTCCATGGGATTCTGCAATCGAGAATATTGGAGTGGGTTGCCTTTTCCCTCTCCAAGGGATCTTCCTGATCTAGAGATTGAACCTGTGTCTCCTACACTGCAGGCAGATATTTTACCCCTGAGCCACTGGGAAGGCCTTGATAGCCTGAATCCTACCTATAATTAGAACAACTAGTCACCATTTGGGATTTAGTAGCTTAAATCTTTTTTTTAATTTTAGATGGTTCACATGGGAAGAGAGAAGTCCTGACTAGGAAACTCTCTAATGGAGCAGAATGGGATTCCTGAGTGAACAGCATTTCTGGGGCTCCTCAGATCACCCTAATTTTGCGTAATTCTATGTAACATAAAGAATTATGATGTTATTACCATGTTAGCAAGCAGTTTGACATATTGCTCCAGTGAGAAACTGCACAGTATGTTAGGAGACTTGTGCTTGCTTGTAATTGTTTGCTGCTATCTTTGCAGGGGTTGTGTTTCACTACAGGGCGGCAACCAGCAGGTACACTCTGAATTTTGAGATGGCACAGAAGGCTTGTGTAGATATTGGGGCGGTCATAGCCACCCCAGAGCAACTGAATGCTGCCTATGAAGATGGCTTTGAGCAGTGTGACGCAGGCTGGCTGTCAGATCAGACGGTTAGGTGAGTGGTCTGGGGGCCACAAGCTTTCTTTTCATAGCTTTGGGAGTGAGAATAAGGTGCTACTTCCTAGTCCTTTGTTTCTGCAGGTATCCCATCCGGACTCCCCGAGAAGGCTGCTATGGAGACATGATGGGGAAGGAAGGAGTTCGGACCTATGGATACCGTGCCCCTCATGAAACTTACGATGTATACTGTTACGTGGACCATCTGGATGGTAAGATGTTCGTATTTCTCTAGGTTCATTTGACCCGAGAAAGCTGAGCACATGGTGAGAGTGAGTCTTCACGCTTGTTTGGATTCCAAACAGCAACATGTTGCTTAAATAACCATATGATTCTGTGGTGAAATAAGCTTAAATTAAAGTGGAAAGAGAAAGAGTGCTGTGTAAATGGTTATGTAGGTTTGAGATGTCTTTAGTTAATGGCAGGTTTGCTTTCAGCCAGGCTGCCCTTGGAACATTTCCAATACACTTTTAGAGCATTAAGAATAGAAGCCTGCAAGGGTGGTGCCTATTCTTGTAAGGACTTCAGGTAAAAATCCTGTGATGACAAACCGCTGTGAGTCCAAGTGCTGATAAACACCCCCAAGTGCGACTGAATAGCACAAACTAGCCAAGGAAGAATTTTCATGGTTCGCTTCTCCGTGTGTTCACGTTGCTACCCTAGCATTTAAAGCCATTGTTTATTCATTCAATCAGCACGCTAAAAACCCCACCTACTGTGTGATAGATACTCTGCCCTTTGTTAGGACTGTGAAGCCAGGTAGAATAAGCCTTGCTTTAGAGATTCTTAGAGTCTGACTGATCCTGGCACTATCACTTCTCACTCAGAGTCACAGTATGTTAGGAGACTTGTGCTTGCTTGTAATTGTTTGCTGCTATCTTTGCAGGGGTTGTGTTTCACTACAGGGCGGCAACCAGCAGGTACACTCTGAATTTTGAGATGGCACAGAAGGCTTGTGTAGATATTGGGGCGGTCATAGCCACCCCAGAGCAACTGAATGCTGCCTATGAAGATGGCTTTGAGCAGTGTGACGCAGGCTGGCTGTCAGATCAGACGGTTAGGTGAGTGGTCTGGGGGCCACAAGCTTTCTTTTCATAGCTTTGGGAGTGAGAATAAGGTGCTACTTCCTAGTCCTTTGTTTCTGCAGGTATCCCATCCGGACTCCCCGAGAAGGCTGCTATGGAGACATGATGGGGAAGGAAGGAGTTCGGACCTATGGATACCGTGCCCCTCATGAAACTTACGATGTATACTGTTACGTGGACCATCTGGATGGTAAGATGTTCGTATTTCTCTAGGTTCATTTGACCCGAGAAAGCTGAGCACATGGTGAGAGTGAGTCTTCACGCTTGTTTGGATTCCAAACAGCAACATGTTGCTTAAATAACCATATGATTCTGTGGTGAAATAAGCTTAAATTAAAGTGGAAAGAGAAAGAGTGCTGTGTAAATGGTTATGTAGGTTTGAGATGTCTTTAGTTAATGGCAGGTTTGCTTTCAGCCAGGCTGCCCTTGGAACATTTCCAATACACTTTTAGAGCATTAAGAATAGAAGCCTGCAAGGGTGGTGCCTATTCTTGTAAGGACTTCAGGTAAAAATCCTGTGATGACAAACCGCTGTGAGTCCAAGTGCTGATAAACACCCCCAAGTGCGACTGAATAGCACAAACTAGCCAAGGAAGAATTTTCATGGTTCGCTTCTCCGTGTGTTCACGTTGCTACCCTAGCATTTAAAGCCATTGTTTATTCATTCAATCAGCACGCTAAAAAAAACCCCACCTACTGTGTGATAGATACTCTGCCCTTTGTTAGGACTGTGAAGCCAGGTAGAATAAGCCTTGCTTTAGAGATTCTTAGAGTCTGACTGATCCTGGCACTATCACTTCTCACTCAGAGTCACAGAGCGAGACCCTTAGAGGCACGTTTGAGTTCTCTTCTGGCAGTGTTATAATTCAGTTTTATTATAAGACATGTGGAATAGAAGTTTCTGTGGCTTTCTAAATGGAAGTTCATTCATAGCAATAGCTCTCTGAGAGGCTTAACTATAAAAATAGAGGCATCAGATTGAGTTATACATTTAATTTTATCTGGGTACACGTAAAAAGAATGATCTCAATTTTCTTGTGTTTAAAATGAGGAAGTAGGACTAGATAATTTCCATAGTCCCTTCCAACATTAAAATTCTATGATTCTATGAATTGAATAAAACAACTTCAGTGACCGAAAGCTAGAAGCTAAGCAGCTTATATTGGCTAGTGTCTTAAATTTGAAGAGGGTGGTCTGCTTCCAAGAAGGCTTCTTAACTGTATTTCTCTAACATCTTAACATTCCTACTATGACTACTATTTAAGACTGATATATGTGTTTTCTAAACCGTAGCTTTAGATAATAACATTTTACATTTTTACGAGGACTAAGGAAAAGATCTAGAAAATCCAAGCTGTGATATATAGCTTATCGCCTTCCTTTAAGTTTAGTTTTTAAGTTTAGTTAACTTTTTTCATAGAATAGAAGGCGGTTGGTATGGGATTCTGGTTCTAGGAAATAAATTTTGTTATTGCTATCTCAGCAAGATAGAAATTTGTACCTAAATTCAGTATGGTGGAATTTGTTTTATCACTGTTGTTTTCCTTTGAAATAATATCTATTAGAGTGATAGTTAAAAAACCAAGGGTGGTGCCTATTCTTGTAAGGACTTCAGGTAAAAATCCTGTGATGACAAACCGCTGTGAGTCCAAGTGCTGATAAACACCCCCAAGTGCGACTGAATAGCACAAACTAGCCAAGGAAGAATTTTCATGGTTCGCTTCTCCGTGTGTTCACGTTGCTACCCTAGCATTTAAAGCCATTGTTTATTCATTCAATCAGCACGCTAAAAAAAACCCCACCTACTGTGTGATAGATACTCTGCCCTTTGTTAGGACTGTGAAGCCAGGTAGAATAAGCCTTGCTTTAGAGATTCTTAGAGTCTGACTGATCCTGGCACTATCACTTCTCACTCAGAGTCACAGAGCGAGACCCTTAGAGGCACGTTTGAGTTCTCTTCTGGCAGTGTTATAATTCAGTTTTATTATAAGACATGTGGAATAGAAGTTTCTGTGGCTTTCTAAATGGAAGTTCATTCATAGCAATAGCTCTCTGAGAGGCTTAACTATAAAAATAGAGGCATCAGATTGAGTTATACATTTAATTTTATCTGGGTACACGTAAAAAGAATGATCTCAATTTTCTTGTGTTTAAAATGAGGAAGTAGGACTAGATAATTTCCATAGTCCCTTCCAACATTAAAATTCTATGATTCTATGAATTGAATAAAACAACTTCAGTGACCGAAAGCTAGAAGCTAAGCAGCTTATATTGGCTAGTGTCTTAAATTTGAAGAGGGTGGTCTGCTTCCAAGAAGGCTTCTTAACTGTATTTCTCTAACATCTTAACATTCCTACTATGACTACTATTTAAGACTGATATATGTGTTTTCTAAACCGTAGCTTTAGATAATAACATTTTACATTTTTACGAGGACTAAGGAAAAGATCTAGAAAATCCAAGCTGTGATATATAGCTTATCGCCTTCCTTTAAGTTTAGTTTTTAAGTTTAGTTAACTTTTTTCATAGAATAGAAGGCGGTTGGTATGGGATTCTGGTTCTAGGAAATAAATTTTGTTATTGCTATCTCAGCAAGATAGAAATTTGTACCTAAATTCAGTATGGTGGAATTTGTTTTATCACTGTTGTTTTCCTTTGAAATAATATCTATTAGAGTGATAGTTATAAAAATTTCTGGAATGCTGGTAATACTGGAACTAAACCAGAGATAGATTTTGAAAAAGTATATGTAAGTCCTGATTACCTAAAAGACCTTTGCCAACTATAATTGAAATGATGGCTTTCAGGTATAAACCTGTGGCCAGTTTGATCCCAGTATGAATAAACGTCACAAGTCAGACTTTGTGATGGAAAGATAGGATCGATTATGTATTTTCAGTGCTCCCAGAAGGAGAGCCTAGTGGTCCTTCTGCATATGTCTTTAGTCTTATCCTGATGAAGGTACTGAAACCCCACTCACTTAGGCTACAGAATCGCTAACTTCTTTGAAGCCCTGCCAAGGATTCTCAGCCATGTTGTACCCATCAAGAACTGGCTTCCTAAAACCTGTTCAGACTGCCGTAACTAGTGTCTGGGGAGAACTGAGCTCTGTCAGAAGAGTCATTCCTGAGGATGTATGCATATACCACAATAAGAAGGATTCATTAGTCATATAGGAGTTCTTGTCCACCTCCATAAACATCATGTCTAGGGCAACTGTTATTCATAAAACTAGTCTCTGCTTCAGTGTAACCCAGCTGTGTTTCATGCAATTATATATTTACTTGGGACATGTGTTCATGTATTTGATAACTAGAAACTTGTAGTGTGTAGCATAGCATAACTCTGCTGCTGCTTAGTCACTTCAAGTTGTGTCCAACTGTATGACCCCATGGACTGCAGCCCATTAGGCTTCTTTGTCCATGGAATTCTCCAGGCGAGAATACTGGAGTGGGCCCCTTTTCCATTTCCCCAAAAGGAAAACACAAATTCTAAGGAATAATAACATTTTACATTTTTACGAGGACTAAGGAAAAGATCTAGAAAATCCAAGCTGTGATATATAGCTTATCGCCTTCCTTTAAGTTTAGTTTTTAAGTTTAGTTAACTTTTTTCATAGAATAGAAGGCGGTTGGTATGGGATTCTGGTTCTAGGAAATAAATTTTGTTATTGCTATCTCAGCAAGATAGAAATTTGTACCTAAATTCAGTATGGTGGAATTTGTTTTATCACTGTTGTTTTCCTTTGAAATAATATCTATTAGAGTGATAGTTATAAAAATTTCTGGAATGCTGGTAATACTGGAACTAAACCAGAGATAGATTTTGAAAAAGTATATGTAAGTCCTGATTACCTAAAAGACCTTTGCCAACTATAATTGAAATGATGGCTTTCAGGTATAAACCTGTGGCCAGTTTGATCCCAGTATGAATAAACGTCACAAGTCAGACTTTGTGATGGAAAGATAGGATCGATTATGTATTTTCAGTGCTCCCAGAAGGAGAGCCTAGTGGTCCTTCTGCATATGTCTTTAGTCTTATCCTGATGAAGGTACTGAAACCCCACTCACTTAGGCTACAGAATCGCTAACTTCTTTGAAGCCCTGCCAAGGATTCTCAGCCATGTTGTACCCATCAAGAACTGGCTTCCTAAAACCTGTTCAGACTGCCGTAACTAGTGTCTGGGGAGAACTGAGCTCTGTCAGAAGAGTCATTCCTGAGGATGTATGCATATACCACAATAAGAAGGATTCATTAGTCATATAGGAGTTCTTGTCCACCTCCATAAACATCATGTCTAGGGCAACTGTTATTCATAAAACTAGTCTCTGCTTCAGTGTAACCCAGCTGTGTTTCATGCAATTATATATTTACTTGGGACATGTGTTCATGTATTTGATAACTAGAAACTTGTAGTGTGTAGCATAGCATAACTCTGCTGCTGCTTAGTCACTTCAGTCGTGTCTGACTCTGTGTGACCCCATGGACTGCAGCCCATTAGGCTTCTCCATCCATGGAATTCTCCAGGCAAGAATACTGGCGTGGGTTACCATGCCCTCCTCTTCCAGGGGGATTTTCCCAACCCAAAGATGGAACACAAATCTCCTGCATTGCAGGCAGAGATTCCTTACCAGTGTATATATTTGGCTTAGTGTATATACTTGACAGACCCTATGGACTGTAGCTTGCCAGGCTTCTCTGTCCATGGAATTTTCCAGGAAAGAATACTGGAGTGGGTTGCCATTTCCTTCTCCAGAATAACTCTAGTTGGGATATTTATACTAAAACAATAGTATTTGAATTTTTTTTCTTATCACATAAAAGTTGTAAGACAAAGATAAACAAAACGGTATAAACAGGAGTTCAAGCACTGGCTGAAATTTGTGTCAGCAGAGTTACAAGGCTTTAATTTGTTCCAAAGAAGGAACGTGACAGTTTCAGAGGGTATTCATATGTTTACAGTGGCATTGCTCTGTGAAATGGGTCACTAACGATAATTCCCTTTTCATCATGGTATGAAGATGGAATGGCTTAAGGTGTAAAGTGTTTGTCACACTGTGTGGCACAAACTAAGTGCTCAATAAATAATAGTTATTATTATAGTTCATAGATTTTTGAAAGGTTCTTATTTCTGCTGAATTCTTAATTTCATTCTTGCTCTTTTGTATGTACATAAGTTAAATGCTTTGTGAGATGAACGAGCAACAAAAACACACCAGGAGAACAAAAAAAATGAAAAATGAAAATAATAATTTAGTTTAGTATGTCTAGTTCTGAACTGTCTAATGAATTCCATACCCTCATTCCTGATTTTTGAATCATTTTTGTGTCTCATCTCTGGTTTTCTGTCTTACCTCATGTATAACCCCCAGGCCTTTTAACAGTTCTTCAAGGAACCTGTGTTATGACCATCAGAACAGATAATCACATTGGTCATTATCATTCCCCTAATCAGAATGGCATGGTATGAATTTCCTGTTGCCTTCCTCCTCAAGCAAGCTCTATCTGACCTACAAAGCCCCTCAATCCTGGCTCAAAAGTGAGCTGTTCAGCTGTTTCCCTCTGTCCAATATAACCTTGCTTATATGCAGCAGCCATCCACAGACCCTCTCTGAGCTCCTACCAGCAGTTGTGCTGGAAGCCTCTGTGAGAAAACACCTCTCATCTGCTCAGCGTTCTCATCTTCCTGTGCCTGTGAACAGACTGCCTCCACGAACAGACTGCCTCCAAGAGCACATCTTTGGCCCTTCAACTCACGCTGCCACTTTCTGATTTTGAACTCCAACTTTTCTTAGGGTTTGTACCACATATCTGGTGTTCAGTTCTTCTTGAGCTGCTTTATATTCATCAGATACAAACTATTACCTATTATTTTTATTTCTGAAAAACCTTTCATAAGCTCCTGGTAACGATAAGGGAATAATCATCTTCTGTAACTCTCCAGCCACATTACTGGAATAGGTGAAGAAGCTATTCCAGAAATAGACACATAATAGTTACTGAGGAGCTACCGGATGATAATTACACTATTTCTCCAAACTTTGTCTCTCCGAGACTGCCTCCACCACACTATCATTTCTGTAGTACTTGAAAAAAAATGCCAAACCTTGTCCACCAGACCTATTAAGCATCTTTTATCTTTTTAAATTAAGTCGTCATGGCACTCGTTTTTCTCTTTGAATTTCTTCTCATTCTTTTCTGTGGTGTCTCTTAGAAAAAAACTCCTTCCTAGAGATATTTCTTTCTCCTTTCAGCCTCTCACAGGGATTTCCCTTCCTTGCCTTCCCAGCCAACTGTCTTTGCTGGGATTGGTCCCTGTGTACTTACTCACAAATCACAGGTTTATTTTTCTACTGATTTCCTATGTGAATTGTCTAGTACCATCATGTCATACAGGTGTCTGACCTAGAACCAAAAGAAACCTTTCCTTTTTATCTTACGAGTTCCTTTAGATATGGAAAGCTAAAAGTAAAATTTAAAAGGTTTAATAGTTCCCTTTGAATTGTAGGATTCTTCAGAACTGTGTTATGACATCCCAGGCCTTTTAACAGTTCTTCAAGGAACCTGTGTTATGACCATCAGAACAGATAATCACATTGGTCATTATCATTCCCCTAATCAGAATGGCATGGTATGAATTTCCTGTTGCCTTCCTCCTCAAGCAAGCTCTATCTGACCTACAAAGCCCCTCAATCCTGGCTCAAAAGTGAGCTGTTCAGCTGTTTCCCTCTGTCCAATATAACCTTGCTTATATGCAGCAGCCATCCACAGACCCTCTCTGAGCTCCTACCAGCAGTTGTGCTGGAAGCCTCTGTGAGAAAACACCTCTCATCTGCTCAGCGTTCTCATCTTCCTGTGCCTGTGAACAGACTGCCTCCACGAACAGACTGCCTCCAAGAGCACATCTTTGGCCCTTCAACTCACGCTGCCACTTTCTGATTTTGAACTCCAACTTTTCTTAGGGTTTGTACCACATATCTGGTGTT
Source organism: Tragulus kanchil (assembly GCA_022376925.1). Taxonomy (NCBI): domain Eukaryota; kingdom Metazoa; phylum Chordata; class Mammalia; order Artiodactyla; family Tragulidae; genus Tragulus; species Tragulus kanchil. The sequence continues at coordinate 33,985,661 of JAIOJX010000004.1, forward strand.
CAGTTCTTCTTGAGCTGCTTTATATTCATCAGATACAAACTATTACCTATTATTTTTATTTCTGAAAAACCTTTCATAAGCTCCTGGTAACGATAAGGGAATAATCATCTTCTGTAACTCTCCAGCCACATTACTGGAATAGGTGAAGAAGCTATTCCAGAAATAGACACATAATAGTTACTGAGGAGCTACCGGATGATAATTACACTATTTCTCCAAACTTTGTCTCTCCGAGACTGCCTCCACCACACTATCATTTCTGTAGTACTTGAAAAAATGCCAAACCTTGTCCACCAGACCTATTAAGCATCTTTTATCTTTTTAAATTAAGTCGTCATGGCACTCGTTTTTCTCTTTGAATTTCTTCTCATTCTTTTCTGTGGTGTCTCTTAGAAAAAAACTCCTTCCTAGAGATATTTCTTTCTCCTTTCAGCCTCTCACAGGGATTTCCCTTCCTTGCCTTCCCAGCCAACTGTCTTTGCTGGGATTGGTCCCTGTGTACTTACTCACAAATCACAGGTTTATTTTTCTACTGATTTCCTATGTGAATTGTCTAGTACCATCATGTCATACAGGTGTCTGACCTAGAACCAAAAGAAACCTTTCCTTTTTATCTTACGAGTTCCTTTAGATATGGAAAGCTAAAAGTATTTAGGTAAAAGCCCAAATGTTATTAAACAGGTCTTAGAGCAGGGCTTAGTTCCAGCTTCTTTAGAGGATTTGATAGGATTACAATCAGATAGCAAATCTGTAAATTGTATTTCCTGCCTGTGGATTCTCAGATTGACTTTTAATATTACAGCATGTAATCAACAGATTACTTCACTGCTGGGAGTTATTTAAGAATTAGTGATAATTGGGTTGGTTCATTTACAATGCCCCATGTCAGCTCGAATAGCTTCCTGCATACTGTGGTTCGGCAGATTGCTTCAAATATTGATTCCGGATTATAGAACCTCTCCATACTGATTGGCATTGGTGCTGGAAGGTGCTGAAACTTTTTATTCTCAGTAAAACTCAGAATCGTAGATCACCATTAAGGCTCTGGTTTCCCAAATAGGCCTTAGACATGAATGCACCTTTCTGAGGATTTGACACTGAACTTGGAGTTCTTTTCAAGTGTTTGAATGTCTAGCTAAGAACCACTGAGGAAGGTGACCAGGCATGGGCCCTGGCAGCACCTCTGGAAAGTGATGTCCTCGTTCAGTATGTTGACTTGAATAGACTGACTGTGAAGTAACTCCATGGGTAGGATAAGAAAAGAAACTGTTTATTGTGTGGTTATATTGTCCTTTATCTTAATTCTTCACAAAAACCTTGACAGGCATTTTTGTAAAACCTTCACTTTTACCCATAAGGAAATGAAGGCACAGAGTTTAAGGGACTGGATTTAGCCTTTATCCTGTCCTGTGCAGTAGCTTTGCAGGACCACCAGAGTCCCTGGGAGAACAACAGGCGGTCTTACAAACCAGGAGGGTTCAAAGCATTCTTTTTTTTTTTTTTTTTTAAAGATTTATTTATTTATTTATTTTGGGCGGGGATCGGGTTGGGGAGGGAGGGGAGCGGGCGGGCCACTTCTATTGGTCTTTCATTTCTCTATTTTCATCCGTCTTTGTTCTTTGGCTCCTGTGGGCCTCCCATCGTGGTGGCGTCTGTCGCTGCTGAGCGCCGGCTCTGGGCACATGCGCTCCAGAGCTCCGGCTTGGTAATTGGACACATGGGTCCAGCTGCTCTGCGTCACGTGGGATCTTCCCAGGCCAGGGGTCGAACCGGCGCCCCTTGCACTGCAAGGCGGTGTCCTTACCCACTGGACCACCAGGGGAAGCCCCCCAAAGCATTCTTAATTCTCCCCCAAATCTCTGATTTCTCACATAAGTATATCCTATTTCTTATCAGTGTAATGATTACATTCTGGCTTAGATTACAGGGATTGGAATTTCTGGCTTAAATGGTAACTCTATTTTTAGTATTTTTTTTTTTTTGACATTTATTTTATTTATTTATCTTTTGGGGGTTGGGGTGGGAAGGGAGGGGAGTTGGCGGGCCACTTCTATTGGTCTTTCATTTATCTATTTTCATCTGTCTTTGTTCTTTGGCTCCTGTGGGCCTCCCATCGCGGTGGCCTCTGTCATTGCAGAGTGCCGGCTCTGGGCGCTTGTGCCCCAGAGCTCCCTCTCGGTAATTGGACACATCAGTCCAGCTGCTCTGCCGTACGCGGGATCTTCCCAGGCCAGGGCTCGAACCGGCACCCCTTGCACTGTAAGGCGGTGTCCTTACCCACTGGATCACCAGGAGAAGCCCTATTTTTAGTATTTTTAAGAACTGTTTTAAAATTCTTACCACAAGTACCTGAGGGTCCTGATTTTTTCATTCTTGCCAACATTTGTTTGGATCTGATTTTTTTTTATTAAAGCCATCCTAGTGTATGTACAATACTGTCTCAGGGTGGCTTTGATTTGTATTTTGCTGATAGCTAGTGATGTTGAGCAACGTTTCCTATGACTGTTGGCCATGTACATAATTTTCTTGGAGAAGTATCTATTAAGAAGTTTTGTCCATTTTTTATTGGGTATTTGTCTTCTTATTAGTAAGCTATAAGAATTCTTTGTATGCTCTTGATTCAAAAGTGTCTATGCAGATACATGATTTGTAAATATTTTCTCCTAGTCACATTTTTACTTTTTAAGTAGAACCTTTTGAGGCAGAAAGTGTTTGATTTTGATTAAGTCCATTATTCAGTTTTTCTTTGATAATTGGTGCTTTTGGTGTTACATCTAAGAAAACACTGGTAAATTCCCAATCATAAAGACTTACTTCTGTGTTTGTTTCTAAGCATTGTAGAAGTTTTACTTTTATTTTTATCTATTTTGACTTGTGTTTTATATGAGGCGACTCTTTGTGACACCATGGACTGTAGGCTGACAGGCTCCTCTGTCCATGGAATTCTCCAGGCAAGAATCCTAGACTGGATATCCATTCCCTTCTCCAGGGGATCTTTTCAACCCAGGGATCACACTTGTGTCTCTGGCATCTCCTACATTGACTGGCAGGTTCTTTACCATCTGAGCCACTAGGGAAGCCTTTTTGTATATGGCATAAGAGTCCAAATACATTTTTTATGATGTGAATATTCAACTATGCCAGCACTATTTGTTAAAAAAAACTATGTTTTCTTCATCTAATGGCTTTGTCACGCTGTTGAAAATCAATTGATCATAGATACATAGGTTTATTTTTAGATTCTCTTCCATCGATCTATATGTGTATATTTATTGTCGCTACCACTTTTTTTTTTTGATTAGTATTGCTTTGTAGTAAATTTTGAAATTGGAAAATATGTGAGCTCCAACTGTGTTCTTCTTTTTTATAACTGTTTTACCTCTTCTTGGCGTTGAATTCCCATATTATCTTTAAAATTTTTTCTTAACCACAAGTACCTGAGGGTCCTGATTTTTTCATTCTTGCCAACATTTGTTTGGATCTGATTTTTTTTTATTAAAGCCATCCTAGTGTATGTACAATACTGTCTCAGGGTGGCTTTGATTTGTATTTTGCTGATAGCTAGTGATGTTGAGCAACGTTTCCTATGACTGTTGGCCATGTACATAATTTTCTTGGAGAAGTATCTATTAAGAAGTTTTGTCCATTTTTTATTGGGTATTTGTCTTCTTATTAGTAAGCTATAAGAATTCTTTGTATGCTCTTGATTCAAAAGTGTCTATGCAGATACATGATTTGTAAATATTTTCTCCTAGTCACATTTTTACTTTTTAAGTAGAACCTTTTGAGGCAGAAAGTGTTTGATTTTGATTAAGTCCATTATTCAGTTTTTCTTTGATAATTGGTGCTTTTGGTGTTACATCTAAGAAAACACTGGTAAATTCCCAATCATAAAGACTTACTTCTGTGTTTGTTTCTAAGCATTGTAGAAGTTTTACTTTTATTTTTATCTATTTTGACTTGTGTTTTATATGAGGCGACTCTTTGTGACACCATGGACTGTAGGCTGACAGGCTCCTCTGTCCATGGAATTCTCCAGGCAAGAATCCTAGACTGGATATCCATTCCCTTCTCCAGGGGATCTTTTCAACCCAGGGATCACACTTGTGTCTCTGGCATCTCCTACATTGACTGGCAGGTTCTTTACCATCTGAGCCACTAGGGAAGCCTTTTTGTATATGGCATAAGAGTCCAAATACATTTTTTATGATGTGAATATTCAACTATGCCAGCACTATTTGTTAAAAAAAACTATGTTTTCTTCATCTAATGGCTTTGTCACGCTGTTGAAAATCAATTGATCATAGATACATAGGTTTATTTTTAGATTCTCTTCCATCGATCTATATGTGTATATTTATTGTCGCTACCACTTTTTTTTTTTGATTAGTATTGCTTTGTAGTAAATTTTGAAATTGGAAAATATGTGAGCTCCAACTGTGTTCTTCTTTTTTATAACTGTTTTACCTCTTCTGGGCCGTTGAATTCCCATATTATCTTTAGAATCAGCTTGTCAATTTCTGCAAAAAAGCCAGTTGAGATTGAATTGAATCTCCAGGTCAGTTTGAGATGTATTGTCATCTTAAGAATATTGAGTCTTGGGCTTCCCCTGGTGGTCCACTGGGTAAGGACACTGCCTTGCAGTGCAAGGGGCGCCGGTTCGACCCCTGGCCTGGGAAGATCCCACGTGACGCAGAGCGGCTGGACTGATGTGTCCAATCACCGAGCCGGAGCTTTGGAGCGCATGCGCCCAGAGCTGGTGCTCTGCAACGACAGACGCCACCGCGATGGGAGGCCCACGGGAGCCAAGGAACAAAGACGGATGAAAATAGAGAAATGAAAGACCGATGGAAGTGGCCCGCCCGCTCCCCTCCCTCCCCAACCCAACCCCCGCCCAAAAATAAATAAGTACATCTTAAAAAAAAAAAAAAAATCTGTATATATATATATATATATATATATATATATATAAAAAGCATATTGAGCCTTCAGATCCATAAGTATAGAATATTTTTTCATCGTTTGTTTAGATCTTCTTTATTTTCTTTCAACAATGTTTTATAGCTTTCAAAGTAGGTTTTTCAATCCTTTTGTTAAATTTAACCCTAAATATTTAAATATTTAGGATTAGATTTAGTTATCTGATGTAAATGGAATTTTCTTTATTTCTTTTTCTAAATGTTCATTGGAAGTGTGTAGAAATATAATTGATTTTTGTATATTGGTCTCATATTATATACGACCACCTTGCTGAAATTATTAGTTCTAATAATTTTATGGAATACTTAGGGTTTTCTATATATACTCCCTTCTATTTTATAATCTAACCTCAAATAAGTAGAAATGTCTTGACATAAACCTCTTGAAACATGTGGCAGTCATTTTTGTATTTCTTCATCTAATGGCTTTGTCACGCTTAAAATATTGTTAGATACATAGGTTTATTTTTAGATTCTCTTCCATCGATCTATATGTGTATATTTATTGTCGCTACCACTTTTTTTTTTTGATTAGTATTGCTTTGTAGTAAATTTTGAAATTGGAAAATATGTGAGCTCCAACTGTGTTCTTCTTTTTTATAACTGTTTTACCTCTTCTGGGCCGTTGAATTCCCATATTATCTTTAGAATCAGCTTGTCAATTTCTGCAAAAAAGCCAGTTGAGATTGAATTGAATCTCCAGGTCAGTTTGAGATGTATTGTCATCTTAAGAATATTGAGTCTTGGGCTTCCCCTGGTGGTCCACTGGGTAAGGACACTGCCTTGCAGTGCAAGGGGCGCCGGTTCGACCCCTGGCCTGGGAAGATCCCACGTGACGCAGAGCGGCTGGACTGATGTGTCCAATCACCGAGCCGGAGCTTTGGAGCGCATGCGCCCAGAGCTGGTGCTCTGCAACGACAGACGCCACCGCGATGGGAGGCCCACGGGAGCCAAGGAACAAAGACGGATGAAAATAGAGAAATGAAAGACCGATGGAAGTGGCCCGCCCGCTCCCCTCCCTCCCCAACCCAACCCCCGCCCAAAAATAAATAAGTACCTCTTAAAAAAAAAATATATATATATATATATATATATATATATATATATATAAAAAGCATATTGAGCCTTCAGATCCATAAGTATAGAATATTTTTTCATCGTTTGTTTAGATCTTCTTTATTTTCTTTCAACAATGTTTTATAGCTTTCAAAGTAGGTTTTTCAATCCTTTTGTTAAATTTAACCCTAAATATTTAAATATTTAGGATTAGATTTAGTTATCTGATGTAAATGGAATTTTCTTTATTTCTTTTTCTAAATGTTCATTGGAAGTGTGTAGAAATATAATTGATTTTTGTATATTGGTCTCATATTATATACGACCACCTTGCTGAAATTATTAGTTCTAATAATTTTATGGAATACTTAGGGTTTTCTATATATACTCCCTTCTATTTTATAATCTAACCTCAAATAAGTAGAAATGTCTTGACATAAACCTCTTGAAACATGTGGCAGTCATTTGCTTTAAGGTGTGATGTTAATTTCTAGAATTCTAAATTGAAAGTTTCTTTGGAAATACAGGGCCATTTAACTCTCAGCTGTGAAAAAAGTGAAAAACTAGGCTGATCTTGTAAGCTGACCTGTAGCCATACTGTGCCTGTCAAACCAAATAACACATTCGATCTCTTGTATATTTTGAAGGCTCAGACATCCAGAAATTTTTTAGAACCTCTTTCTCACTCTAATTAAAGTCTTCCTGCTCTGTCATTGGGAAAGAATGAGATCTGACATCCTGAAAACCATAAAACTATGTGTAAGTTTTGGTGGGATTTCCTATGTTATTAATTCCTTTCAGTGACATTTATGAGATCTTGTATAATAACACATTGACAAATATGTAGATTGCTTTTCCCATGAATGTTATCTGATTTACAGAATGTTAACTGTCACAGTCAACTGATGACAATTTTCAAAAATTAGTTAGAGAGGGGCTTCCCCTGGTGGTCCAGTGGGTAGGGACACCGCCTTGCAGTGTAAGGGGCGCCGGTTCGATCCCTGGCCTGGGAGGATCCCACGTGCTGCGGAACGGCTGGACCGATGTGTCCAGTCACCGAGCTGGAGCTCTGGAGCGCATGCGCCCAGAGCCGGTGCTCTGCAACAACAGAGGCCACCGCGATGGGAGGCCCACAGGAGCCAAAGAACAAAGACGGATGAAAATAGAGACATAAAAAAAGACCAATGGATGTGGCCCGCCCGCTCCCCTCCCTCCCCAACCCGACCCCTGCCCAAAATAAATAAATAGATAAATAAATAAATTAGTTAGAGGTTAAAATATTCAAAATCCAGTCTCTATGCTTTAGGACACATTATGCTTCTGTTTCAGCCTAAAACAAGTGAGAAACTTGAAAGGTGCTGACCTGGCTTTCTAGTCTCATTACACACCAAATTAGAAACATTGCCAGCCTAACAGTAGAATTGAATGGAGTTACCTTGGCAGTCCCAGAAGTTTTCTTGTCACTGTTATCAGAAGATTGGTTTCTGTATAGGCTAAAATATCAAGTCTTTTAAAAAAAAAAAAAAACAGACAAAAAAAAAAAAGATAAAGGGCTTCCCCTGGTGGTCCAGTGGATAAGGACACCGCCTTGCAGTGCAAGGGGCGCGGTTCGATCCCTGGCCTGGGAAGATCCCACGTGCCGCGGAGAGGCTAGACCGATGTGTCTAATCACCGAGCCGGAGCTCTGGAGCGCATGCGCCCAGAGCCGACGCTCTGTAACGACAGAGGCCACCACGATGGGAGGCCCACAGGAGCCAAAGAACAAAGACGGATGAAAATGGAGAAATGAAAGACCAATAGAAGTGGCCCGCCCGCTCCCCTCCCTCCCCAACCCGATCCCTGCCCAAAATAAATAAATAAATAAATCTTTTTTAAAAAAAATCAAGTCTTAGGGGGAATTGATGCTTTTGAATTATCTACAAATGTTGTCTGTGAAAGATTATATAATCATGTATATTGGCTATTAACCAACCATGTACAGCTGATGGATTTTGAGATCCAGGATAATGAGCATTAGTCTTTATTGCTTTGATCTTGTGTATAGAGGGTCTTCCCAGGTGGCCCTAGTGTAAGAACCCACCTGCCAGTGCAGGTGATATAAGAGATGCGGGTTTGATCCCTGGGTTGGGAAGACCCCCTGGAGGCAGGCACAGCATCCCACTCTGGTATTCTTGCCTGGAGAATCCCATAGACGGAGGAACCTGGTGGAGTACAATCCTTAGGGTTGCAAGGAGTTGGACACAACTGAAAGCAACTTAGTACTCACACACACACTTGTGTATATAGATATGGGGAAAAAAAAACAGAGAGAGGGGAAGAAAAAGAAAAGGAAACTTCCTTTGATAAACCTTAAAAGTTCAAAACTTCAAACCTAGTAAAAATTATATTGAATTGCATTGCTTACCATAACACATGCTTTAATAAGTGGTTTTATCCTAGGGGCATGATATGTGACCATTTCCAGCTCATATACCATATGTGCTTTTGCATACATTTATTACTTATGTACCATTTTCACTCAAAAAGCAAGGAAATGTAATAACAATCATAAATCTTGATCTCCCTTATAAGAGATAAATAATTATGAAATTCTGTTCTCAAATGGGCAAAGGGACTCATGATTAGTTTATAGGAAGTGATTTTCAGACAGTTTAGGATAGAAAGAGTACAAGCACACACACACACACACATACACACAAACACAGATGAAACATAAATATTCATCACAGTGTCCAGAACATAGACCCATCTAGATCATTGTGATGAGACCACAGCTGTGACTGCCACAGAGCACAGCCCATCAGGAAGGAACTGAATCATTTTCTGATATGCTGATGCCAGTCTCCTGTTCACCCTGGCAATCTCAGGAATCGAGATCCTTGTCCGTGAAAGGAAAAGATCTCATGTTAACCTTGCTTGGGACTCAGTCTCTTGCATAATTTTTCTAAATTACTCCTGAGTTCCTCCAGAATATACACTTATCTTTTTGAACAGTGTGGGTCATCTCAATGTTTTGATTTGTTTTCATCATTGCTTGCCACATTTTGGTATGTGTCATTCTTAAGTCTGCCAAGAATAACTTTTCCATTTAGCAACCAAAAGTGTGGAAAAAGAATACACATGATGCACGTTCCAGGGAGTCTTTTGGCAGTTAGTTGTCAAATTTAAGTATTATTCTTCCTTAATATTTCTGATGATGTTAATTCCTATGATTAAGACAAATTTAGTATGTAGAATGTCGCCAGATATTAAAGTCTGACTAGCAGTGTCTTCCACTTGCTTCTAGGGCATTCCTCGAAAGTTGGAACAACAGGAATAATTAAAAGCCACACCATTTAACCTGACATTTAGGAAAAATAGAGCTTAAGCTGCATGTGTGTTTTCCATATGAACATGCAAATTATCCTGTGTGTGAAATCCTCTGTTCTGCATTATAGTTTATGTGTGTACACGTCAATGAATTCCTAACAGTTCTTTTTTTTTTTTTTTGGTTGGGCAGGGTGAGTGGGAGGGAGGGGGGGCGAGTGGGCCACTTCTATTGGTCTTTCATTCGTCTATTTTCATCCATCTTTTGTTCTTTGGCCCGTGTGGGCCTCCCATCGCGGTGGCCGCTGTTGTCGCAGAGCACCAGCTCTGGGCGCATGCGCTCCTGAGCTCCAGCTCGGTAATTGGACACATGGGTCCAGCTGCTGCGCAGCACGTGGGATCTTCCCAGGCCAAGGCGGTGTCCTTACCCACTGGACCACCAGGGAAGCCCCTAACAGTTCTTAAGTCAACTTGACACTTTACTTTAAGTCATGCACTATTTTGTATATTAAGGGTAGTTTGTGTATTTCTTTCCTTACATTTTATTTACTCTCTTTAATTACAGAAAAATTGATAGATAATTTTTATTATTTAATTACCTTCTAGATACTTAATTATTATCTATAATAATTATCTATGAGGCATATAATTCTCTCATAGATAGATAACAGAAGCATGTTTCAAATCTATATTCTTATTACAGATTTGATAATAAATGTCCTTATGGATATCACTGCTTTCTTTGATGAGGCAACTTTCAGAACTGAAGAGTAGACTTCTTGTCAACTTAAAAAAGTGATGCTTGCCTTCAAGAAACACAATGATCCAGTAAATCTAAAATACATTCAGTTGTTCTGTCATAATACTCAAGAGTGGAGCTGGAACCCAGCATTGTCCGATGCTAATAACGTAGATATTTTCTCTCTCAAGGGAAGCTTTGCTCTCTCACTTGTAAGGTAGTACTGTGGTAAAAACTCAGAAGGAAATTATGTTACTAACACCAGAGGCCAGAAAGTGCCTTTAAGATACCCTAAGGGTAGGAACTTATACAGCCTGACCAATGAAGTCCTATTGGAGAGAGAGAGCTAGGCAATTGCACCCTGTTGCTTTGTTTGATTTCTCATGCATGCTTTCTCTTTGTTCCTTTAGTTCCTGGTTTGTTTTTGTCTTTGAACTTTAGCTTTAATCTCCTGTTACATCCTCATATGATCATTCATTTTTGGACGGAGCTTAGATTTACATTCCTGTTACTGGCCCAGACTTAATTTCTGTCTGATGTCATTAATGTGCTGAATAATTGATGTTATAGTTTGTTATTGTTGTTTGGTCACTGAGTTATGTCTGACCCAGTTTAGAACATGTAATTTGACCTATAAATGATCTTGGAGCATAGATTTTAAAACTGAAAGTAGATCCATAAAATCTGAAAATCTTAACATCTTGATCGCTTTTCTCAGTATGAAAGTGGTCAGTGTTTAGCCTGAAACCTGTGTTTTCCTGTGGAATATGGGATTGAAAGACTTGTTACTACACTTAGTGACTCAGGAAAAAAGCCTTTTTTCTTTGCCCTTATTAAGTCATGCACTATTTTGTATATTAAGGGTAGTTTGTGTATTTCTTTCCTTACATTTTATTTACTCTCTTTAATTACAGAAAAATTGATAGATAATTTTTATTATTTAATTACCTTCTAGATACTTAATTATTATCTATAATAATTATCTATGAGGCATATAATTCTCTCATAGATAGATAACAGAAGCATGTTTCAAATCTATATTCTTATTACAGATTTGATAATAAATGTCCTTATGGATATCACTGCTTTCTTTGATGAGGCAACTTTCAGAACTGAAGAGTAGACTTCTTGTCAACTTAAAAAAGTGATGCTTGCCTTCAAGAAACACAATGATCCAGTAAATCTAAAATACATTCAGTTGTTCTGTCATAATACTCAAGAGTGGAGCTGGAACCCAGCATTGTCCGATGCTAATAACGTAGATATTTTCTCTCTCAAGGGAAGCTTTGCTCTCTCACTTGTAAGGTAGTACTGTGGTAAAACTCAGAAGGAAATTATGTTACTAACACCAGAGGCCAGAAAGTGCCTTTAAGATACCCTAAGGGTAGGAACTTATACAGCCTGACCAATGAAGTCCTATTGGAGAGAGAGAGCTAGGCAATTGCACCCTGTTGCTTTGTTTGATTTCTCATGCATGCTTTCTCTTTGTTCCTTTAGTTCCTGGTTTGTTTTTGTCTTTGAACTTTAGCTTTAATCTCCTGTTACATCCTCATATGATCATTCATTTTTGGACGGAGCTTAGATTTACATTCCTGTTACTGGCCCAGACTTAATTTCTGTCTGATGTCATTAATGTGCTGAATAATTGATGTTATAGTTTGTTATTGTTGTTTGGTCACTGAGTTATGTCTGACCCAGTTTAGAACATGTAATTTGACCTATAAATGATCTTGGAGCATAGATTTTAAAACTGAAAGTAGATCCATAAAATCTGAAAATCTTAACATCTTGATCGCTTTTCTCAGTATGAAAGTGGTCAGTGTTTAGCCTGAAACCTGTGTTTTCCTGTGGAATATGGGATTGAAAGACTTGTTACTACACTTAGTGACTCAGGAAAAAGCCTACTGCCTTCATCTGTTGTACCTTGTTTAACTTTTTTTATAAAAATAAGCTTTGTAAGAAATAAGACACTTCTCTGTTCAGCTCAAATATGGTCTTGGACACTGTCAGGGTCCCAGCTCTGGCCCACCTTCCTTTGCTCATTTCCAGTGCTTGACACGGCCCTGAAAAGCAATGGCCTTCATATGCCCTTTATTATTGTTGTTTTTGTCATTGTTTGTTTGGGTTTTTGTTTTTTATTTTTTTTGACTTTTGCTTTGATTCTGTCAGATAACCTTGTCTACACACTCTGCTTCTGTCTTGAGCAGGTTAACACACAGGCTGCCAGAAACTTAATATGTGCTGAGTTATCTTTTTTATGGCTCAGTTGAGATTCTGCTTCTTGATGGAAACATACATGTCTCTAGAACAGAGTATTCCAAGCTGTTCCTTGAAACAGATTCATGGATTCTTAGTTGGTTCTCCATGAGAAAAAGAGTACTCTGGTTAAATGGCTTAAAAATCCTAACTTCTTTGTAGGACCCCAATAAATACTATAATTTTAACTACTTTGAGGAGGTCTTACAGAAAAAACCTGTCAGATGACTTGTATATATTTGCTTTCCAAATGCCATTGTCCACAAAATCTCTTCTCTTTAGAGTACGTAGCCATGTTTCAGAGATCACCAGTTTTCTGTATAAGTCATTTTTGGAAGTTATATTCTTAAAACTTGGACCATAAGTTAATAATTTTCCCAATCTACATCTTTAACAATAAACGGTATAACCTAACAACCTAATAAACAATAACCTGATAAATAGCCTGTGTAACAATAATCTAATAAAAGCCCATGTACATGCTCAGTTGTTCAGTCCTGTCTGACTCTGTGACCCCATGGACTGGAGCCCTCCAGACTTCACTGTCCACAGGATTTCCCATGCAAGAATACTGGAGTAGATTGCCATTTCCTATTCCAAGGGATCTTCCTGACCCAGTTATCAAGGTCACATCTCCTGCATTGCGGGTAGATTCTTACCAGTGAGCTACCTAGGAAGCTCAGTGGTAAAGCTTTTAATAGGTTAATTATGATTTAAACAGCAGGTCATCTACATTTATGTGATTATTATTTTTTAATTTGGCCTCTTTTATTTATTTATTTATTTATTTATTTTCACCCATCTTGATTCTTTGGCCTGTGTGGGCCTCCCATTGCAGTGGCCTCTCTCATTGCAGAGCACCAGCTCTGGGCACATGCGCTCCAGAGCGATGACTGATAATTGGACACATGGGTCCAGCCGCTCTGTGGCACTTGGGATCTTCCTGGGCCAGGGATCAAATCAGTGCCCCTTGTACTGCAAGGCAGACTCTTTACCCACTGGACCACCAGGGAAGTGCTGAATTTGTATTATATTAGATTAAAATATATATAATGTCTAAGATTATCTATTTAAAACCAGGCAGCTAGTGAATCAAAAGGCACTTGATAGAAGGTTATTTTAGTTTTGACTATAAAAAATAAAAACAGATGCCTTAGAAATCAAGGGTATTTAGGAATATGAACTAATTGTTGTTGCTATCTATATATTACCTATTAATTTACCTATTTTTCCCTTGGGTTTTAGTGTATAAAACTAAAACAGGATATTCTGACAAATTTGAGAACAGTATTAGACTTTCTCTTTTTTTAATTTTGGCCTCTTGTATTGGTCTTTCATTTATTTATTTTCATCCATTTTCATTCCTTGGACTGTGTGGGCCTCCCATCGCAGTGGCCTCTCTTGTCCAGAGCACTGGCTCTGGGTGCACATGCTCCAGAGCTCCCGCTCGGTAGTTGGACACACAGGTCCAACTGCTCTGCGGCACGTGGGCTCTTCCCAGGCCAGGGATGGAACCAGTGCCCCTTGCACTGCAAGGCGGACTCTTTACCCACTGGACCACCAGGGAAACCCAGTATTAGATGTTTGATCTTAATATTTCAAGGTTGATCCATAGAAAGGGCAGTTTAGACATTCAGCTTATTGCTTTTGACAAAGATTGAGTGTCAGTTCTAAAAGCTTTAAGACTCAGGAAGATAGTTCCATAGTATGGATGTTTCACTGTATCATTAGATTTTTGAAGTAGACAAGGTAATGTTTATGTTACTTATGATTTAGGAAGGCATAGACATTTATTTTTTGGAACAGAGTTAAAGTAAATTTTTTCTTTTTCTTATTATTTTAAAATCAAACAACAATTACTGCTATGTATAATGATGGGCCACACACATAGATCTTTACAGATGAATTGTTTGGATTCTCATCTTAACTCACATTAATGCCAGTTAAATCCTCCTTTTTTTCATCTGAGTTACATGAAACCTAATGGTGACATCAATTTTAATATTTTTTAATTTTATTTGCAATGTTTAAAAGCTTTTTCAGATGAAATGGAAAGGAAAATAGGTGTTATTTAGAATAACAGAATTTATAGTAATAAGTAAAATCATCATTTTTTGGAGCTTGGATAGATGGGAGTTATATCCTTCAGACAAGTGAATTAAATAATTATTTTAATATAAAGTCAGATTTAACAAGAGTTTTCAATAAAAAAAAAAAACCTCTAAGTAGATCTTTATTGATTTGATAATAATAAGGGTATTCTCTTTTTAACCTACTGGCACCTACTAAAACCTTTCTTTCCATTAATACCCCAGACATGTTTGCGACTTAAACCAGAGAAACCAGCTACCCAGAAACTCAGGCCATCCTTTTTTCTTCCTTAGCCTTTTGGTCTAGCTGTATTTGGAGAAGTTGATTTCCCCCATCATGTGTGTGAAAGCTGTTGTATTTGGAGAAGCAGTTTTACTCCTTTAATTTATTTCTCCACCTTGCCCTGTTTGTCTGATCAGTCTTGTTACTGAAAAGGAACAGTCCTCTTGCCTCAATGTAGAAGTACCTCACTATGCAGGAAACGAAGGCAACAAAACTAATATTCCAGCTGTAATAACAAACCCAAGTGTTCCACCTTGGAGGGAAGCATGTTGGCAGGCTGCCCTCTTTCACACTTCCATTCCTTTCAGGCCAAATGCAAGTGTAATGCTGAGGTGAACAAGGCTGCAGAGGTGGCTTAGGGCAATGCAGTCTCCCTGTATGCCTTTCCCCAAGTTTTGTTGTTTTCTTGTTTCATCGCTGAAGTCACGTTCGATTCTTCTGTGATTCTTTTGCGCTGTGTGGACTGTAGCGCCTGTTGCTTTGAGCCAAATCCATTTGAAGGTAAATGTTTATGTTACTTATGATTTAGGAAGGCATAGACATTTATTTTTTGGAACAGAGTTAAAGTAAATTTTTTCTTTTTCTTATTATTTTAAAATCAAACAACAATTACTGCTATGTATAATGATGGGCCACACACATAGATCTTTACAGATGAATTGTTTGGATTCTCATCTTAACTCACATTAATGCCAGTTAAATCCTCCTTTTTTTCATCTGAGTTACATGAAACCTAATGGTGACATCAATTTTAATATTTTTTAATTTTATTTGCAATGTTTAAAAGCTTTTTCAGATGAAATGGAAAGGAAAATAGGTGTTATTTAGAATAACAGAATTTATAGTAATAAGTAAAATCATCATTTTTTGGAGCTTGGATAGATGGGAGTTATATCCTTCAGACAAGTGAATTAAATAATTATTTTAATATAAAGTCAGATTTAACAAGAGTTTTCAATAAAAAAAAAAAACCTCTAAGTAGATCTTTATTGATTTGATAATAATAAGGGTATTCTCTTTTTAACCTACTGGCACCTACTAAAACCTTTCTTTCCATTAATACCCCAGACATGTTTGCGACTTAAACCAGAGAAACCAGCTACCCAGAAACTCAGGCCATCCTTTTTTCTTCCTTAGCCTTTTGGTCTAGCTGTATTTGGAGAAGTTGATTTCCCCCATCATGTGTGTGAAAGCTGTTGTATTTGGAGAAGCAGTTTTACTCCTTTAATTTATTTCTCCACCTTGCCCTGTTTGTCTGATCAGTCTTGTTACTGAAAAGGAACAGTCCTCTTGCCTCAATGTAGAAGTACCTCACTATGCAGGAAACGAAGGCAACAAAACTAATATTCCAGCTGTAATAACAAACCCAAGTGTTCCACCTTGGAGGGAAGCATGTTGGCAGGCTGCCCTCTTTCACACTTCCATTCCTTTCAGGCCAAATGCAAGTGTAATGCTGAGGTGAACAAGGCTGCAGAGGTGGCTTAGGGCAATGCAGTCTCCCTGTATGCCTTTCCCCAAGTTTTGTTGTTTTCTTGTTTCATCGCTGAAGTCACGTTCGATTCTTCTGTGATTCTTTTGCGCTGTGTGGACTGTAGCGCCTGTTGCTTTGAGCCAAATCCATCGGGGCAGTGAAGCTCTTGTCCCAGAGAGCAGCTGCCCCGAGCTTTGCAGCAGAGGGAGCGCTCTTGACTTTGCTGCCTTAGAAGGAAGAATGGAAGCAAAAGGGCACCTTGTTTCTGAACTTGAAATGTCGCTAATGTAACAAATTATTGGATATGTGCTCTGCAGCTGGTACTATGACCTTACGATTTAAAGCCGACTATGAAAGGAGACATTCTTGGAATGGGGAGCAGGACCCTTTGTTCTCATAGTGCGTTTTGGGATTTGAGATTACTGTCCTTTGTCAGCCTACATAATTAAGGGCAAAACTCCATCCTCGCCAATACCTTACTTTCTGCAGTCAGGTAAAAGTCATTTTTCTTTTTTTTTTCTTCAAATAGCTCTTACTGCGATTTGATCTAGTTGCTTTGGCAGCATTTTTGGCTTTGTAGTGAGAAGAGATGCTTTGGGTGACTTGGCCTTTTTCTCCCGACTAATTTTCTTGTTTTATAAAGTTATGACACTCACACAGGAAGTCATGGCTCTATTCGTTTTAAACAATAACTTGTTACATCTGGGGATTTAGTCAGGTGAAGATCCAGATCATGAGAACTCTTGTGTCTAATAAATCACAGAATCAACAAGCAGCCTCGTGAGATGATAGCAGAACCCATTGCTGCTATAAAGATGGGCTCTCAATATTTTAGCTTCCTCTCTACCTCATTTTATACTCCTCCTCCTGCCTGCTATGTTTGCTTAGGTTTTCTCTAATTCTTCCTCTCTTTTTAGCAGCTTGTGTATTCATGTGTGAAGAGCACCATTTAATTCACATCACATTTGTTTCAGCCAATTGTTATGTTAGTTACTAAGTACCTCAGTAACATTCCAGTTTAACAAACTTCCTGGCATTTCCAGAATATTTTACTGTGACATGTTTAATTGATAGTGAACATAACTAATTGGGTAACAGAGGTGGCTTAGGGCAATGCAGTCTCCCTGTATGCCTTTCCCCAAGTTTTGTTGTTTTCTTGTTTCATCGCTGAAGTCACGTTCGATTCTTCTGTGATTCTTTTGCGCTGTGTGGACTGTAGCGCCTGTTGCTTTGAGCCAAATCCATCGGGGCAGTGAAGCTCTTGTCCCAGAGAGCAGCTGCCCCGAGCTTTGCAGCAGAGGGAGCGCTCTTGACTTTGCTGCCTTAGAAGGAAGAATGGAAGCAAAAGGGCACCTTGTTTCTGAACTTGAAATGTCGCTAATGTAACAAATTATTGGATATGTGCTCTGCAGCTGGTACTATGACCTTACGATTTAAAGCCGACTATGAAAGGAGACATTCTTGGAATGGGGAGCAGGACCCTTTGTTCTCATAGTGCGTTTTGGGATTTGAGATTACTGTCCTTTGTCAGCCTACATAATTAAGGGCAAAACTCCATCCTCGCCAATACCTTACTTTCTGCAGTCAGGTAAAAGTCATTTTTCTTTTTTTTTTCTTCAAATAGCTCTTACTGCGATTTGATCTAGTTGCTTTGGCAGCATTTTTAGCTTTGTAGTGAGAAGAGATGCTTTGGGTGACTTGGCCTTTTTCTCCCGACTAATTTTCTTGTTTTATAAAGTTATGACACTCACACAGGAAGTCATGGCTCTATTCGTTTTAAACAATAACTTGTTACATCTGGGGATTTAGTCAGGTGAAGATCCAGATCATGAGAACTCTTGTGTCTAATAAATCACAGAATCAACAAGCAGCCTCGTGAGATGATAGCAGAACCCATTGCTGCTATAAAGATGGGCTCTCAATATTTTAGCTTCCTCTCTACCTCATTTTATACTCCTCCTCCTGCCTGCTATGTTTGCTTAGGTTTTCTCTAATTCTTCCTCTCTTTTTAGCAGCTTGTGTATTCATGTGTGAAGAGCACCATTTAATTCACATCACATTTGTTTCAGCCAATTGTTATGTTAGTTACCTAAGTAACATTCCAGTTTAACAAACTTCCTGGCATTTCCAGAATATTTTACTGTGACATGTTTAATTGATAGTGAACATACTAATTGGGTCTAATTGAGCCTGGTGATGAACAAAGAAGTGTTCGGCCTTTCTTTGTTAATAGATAAATAAACATGAGAGTCTCTCCAGCCTAGTTAGAGCCCTGCTAGTATATAGGATGACTTGGTGAGAACCAGGAAGGGGGTTTCTTCTGGGCAGACAGATTGCACAAGGTGTCCACATTGAGCAGAGCAAGCAGGAAAAAAAAGGGTGCCCCATCTTCTGGGGGATCTTTGGTTCCTTTAGCTGGTTGATTGGAAACTAATATGGCCCTCAGACATCCTCAGCCCTGCCCAATGGCAGGTCATGACCTGCATAACTCTCAAGGCAGCCTCGTGCCTAGGACAGGAAAGCAAGAAATTGCATTCCATTGCTTTGATGGGAGTTCATCCATTTTGATGGTAGAAATGAATGAGAGAATCCGAAAATTACTCTTTGATTTTAGGCTAAACAAAGAAAAATGACCTCAGTGACATTTCAATGGATCTTTCTCTTTCCAGCATGCGATCGGTTAATAATACATTACAGCCTCTTTCATTCAAAAGAAAAGCCGTTTCCTGGAGAGTAAATCAAAGAATCAGTTGGAAAAGTTTGTTCACTTTAAATAATTTATTGTAACTTTATTATCAAATGACTGCTTCTATGACATAGGGAATGTATGTATATAAAACAAAACTTTTCTGGTGTGTGTTTTTTTATTGTGTTATTTCTTATCATACAGTAATATTAATAATAATAAAATTAGGTAACTGAGTTTTCTGCTTTAAATATCAGAAGATTCTACTTCACTATGAAAAAAAAGAATTATGTGCTGTTTCCCATCTCCTGTACACAGGAGAAGACTGAAGAGTAAAAGTATGTGCTTTTTCCCATCTCCTATAAACAGGAAAAGACTGAAGAGTAAAATTTAGACCCTTTTTCTTCTTATTATTGTAGGTGATGTGTTCCACATCACTGCTCCCAATAAGTTCACCTTTGAGGAGGCTGGAGAAGAATGTAAACCGGGACGCCCGCCTGGACTTGACTTGTTTCCAGAATATTTTACTGTGACATGTTTAATTGATAGTGAACATACTAATTGGGTCTAATTGAGCCTGGTGATGAACAAAGAAGTGTTCGGCCTTTCTTTGTTAATAGATAAATAAACATGAGAGTCTCTCCAGCCTAGTTAGAGCCCTGCTAGTATATAGGATGACTTGGTGAGAACCAGGAAGGGGGTTTCTTCTGGGCAGACAGATTGCACAAGGTGTCCACATTGAGCAGAGCAAGCAGGAAAAAAAAGGGTGCCCCATCTTCTGGGGGATCTTTGGTTCCTTTAGCTGGTTGATTGGAAACTAATATGGCCCTCAGACATCCTCAGCCCTGCCCAATGGCAGGTCATGACCTGCATAACTCTCAAGGCAGCCTCGTGCCTAGGACAGGAAAGCAAGAAATTGCATTCCATTGCTTTGATGGGAGTTCATCCATTTTGATGGTAGAAATGAATGAGAGAATCCGAAAATTACTCTTTGATTTTAGGCTAAACAAAGAAAAATGACCTCAGTGACATTTCAATGGATCTTTCTCTTTCCAGCATGCGATCGGTTAATAATACATTACAGCCTCTTTCATTCAAAAGAAAAGCCGTTTCCTGGAGAGTAAATCAAAGAATCAGTTGGAAAAGTTTGTTCACTTTAAATAATTTATTGTAACTTTATTATCAAATGACTGCTTCTATGACATAGGGAATGTATGTATATAAAACAAAACTTTTCTGGTGTGTGTTTTTTTATTGTGTTATTTCTTATCATACAGTAATATTAATAATAATAAAATTAGGTAACTGAGTTTTCTGCTTTAAATATCAGAAGATTCTACTTCACTATGAAAAAAAAGAATTATGTGCTGTTTCCCATCTCCTGTACACAGGAGAAGACTGAAGAGTAAAAGTATGTGCTTTTTCCCATCTCCTATAAACAGGAAAAGACTGAAGAGTAAAATTTAGACCCTTTTTCTTCTTATTATTGTAGGTGATGTGTTCCACATCACTGCTCCCAATAAGTTCACCTTTGAGGAGGCTGGAGAAGAATGTAAAAACCGGGACGCCCGCCTGGCGACGGTGGGGGAGCTCCAAGCGGCGTGGAGGAACGGCTTCGACCAGTGTGATTACGGGTGGCTGTTGGACGCCAGCGTTCGCCACCCTGTGACTGTGGCCAAGGCCCAGTGTGGAGGTGGTTTACTTGGGGTGAGAACCCTGTATCGTTTTGAGAACCAGACAGGCTTCCCTCCCCCTGATAGCAGATTTGATGCCTACTGCTTTAAACGTAAGTGTTTGACATCTTTTAAAACATTATAGATTTTTTAAGAAAAGCTTCAAAGCCATGCAGTTGATGTTCATCTAGCCATTGGAATGACTCCATGTCTTGCAGTGTGTGCATGGAATGGAAACAGTTCAGTGACTCTCAAAAACAAGGAAATGGAACAGGAGTAATATGGTTAAAACAGCACGAAGTTAGACAGATGGTTTCTAGAGAAGATGAAAAAAATTCAGGCGAAGGCCTTAACTGTGCTACAGTGCACTTAGAATTACAGAACATGGTTCTGAGCACTCGGTTTATATTAATTGCAGTCCTTCAATTGAATTAGATTGTTGCTGCTATAATGCTAAGGCCAGTCATGGCTGAGTTGAATCCTTGAGTTCTGTTTTTTTCCCTCTGTTTGTTATCACTCTTTCTTTCAAATGGTGGAGGATTTAAATTTCAGTAACTGCAGGTAAGTACTTGGAGCTGACATGGATAATACCTAAAAATGAACCATGCTATAAATAAAAATTTCATTTTGTTTCAAATAATGTAAAACTTTTCTGGTGTGTTTTTATTGTGTTATTTCTTATCATACAGTAATATTAATAATAATAAAATTAGGTAACTGAGTTTTCTGCTTTAAATATCAGAAGATTCTACTTCACTATGAAAAAAAAGAATTATGTGCTGTTTCCCATCTCCTGTACACAGGAGAAGACTGAAGAGTAAAAGTATGTGCTTTTTCCCATCTCCTATAAACAGGAAAAGACTGAAGAGTAAAATTTAGACCCTTTTTCTTCTTATTATTGTAGGTGATGTGTTCCACATCACTGCTCCCAATAAGTTCACCTTTGAGGAGGCTGGAGAAGAATGTAAAAACCGGGACGCCCGCCTGGCGACGGTGGGGGAGCTCCAAGCGGCGTGGAGGAACGGCTTCGACCAGTGTGATTACGGGTGGCTGTTGGACGCCAGCGTTCGCCACCCTGTGACTGTGGCCAAGGCCCAGTGTGGAGGTGGTTTACTTGGGGTGAGAACCCTGTATCGTTTTGAGAACCAGACAGGCTTCCCTCCCCCTGATAGCAGATTTGATGCCTACTGCTTTAAACGTAAGTGTTTGACATCTTTTAAAACATTATAGATTTTTTAAGAAAAGCTTCAAAGCCATGCAGTTGATGTTCATCTAGCCATTGGAATGACTCCATGTCTTGCAGTGTGTGCATGGAATGGAAACAGTTCAGTGACTCTCAAAAACAAGGAAATGGAACAGGAGTAATATGGTTAAAACAGCACGAAGTTAGACAGATGGTTTCTAGAGAAGATGAAAAAAATTCAGGCGAAGGCCTTAACTGTGCTACAGTGCACTTAGAATTACAGAACATGGTTCTGAGCACTCGGTTTATATTAATTGCAGTCCTTCAATTGAATTAGATTGTTGCTGCTATAATGCTAAGGCCAGTCATGGCTGAGTTGAATCCTTGAGTTCTGTTTTTTTCCCTCTGTTTGTTATCACTCTTTCTTTCAAATGGTGGAGGATTTAAATTTCAGTAACTGCAGGTAAGTACTTGGAGCTGACATGGATAATACCTAAAAATGAACCATGCTATAAATAAAAATTTCATTTTGTTTCAAATAATGGAAATGTGTTCCTTCTAATGCTCTAGGATCATGTTGAAATATAGTATATGTTTTTTTTGCAAGCTCTAACATAAACAGGCTGCCTTTAGTTAAGTACAGATTTAAAGTAACTTAACATGGATAAGAAGTAACTTAACATGGATATGAAGTAACATCTCTCAACATTCATGATGTATTTTAATTTTTCAAATGTCCTTCAATTATTTTAGCACTAGTAGTCACATGCCATAGTGTCATGCTTGTAGAATGCTTAATTAAACAAGCAACTAATCCAGAATCTCACTGTGACAGTTACTATAGGATCTATATTATGCCAGAAAAACAAAGATCTAGAAATTTTGGTGACCTTGAGTGTGTTCAAGATGGAGCCATGTTATATTGTAATAGTGAGAATTTTTATTAAATTTCATATACACACACACACACACACACACACATTGTTATTGCAATACATACAGTCATCCCTTGGTATCCATGACAGATTGGTCCCAGGGCCTTCAGGGGTACCGAAATTACTTACAATAGCTATACCATGTAATAGGATATAATACCAACTATGTAAGGGGTTGCCAGCACACAACAATTTCAAGTCTTGCTTTTTAGAACTTTCTGGAGTTTTGGTTTTTTTTTTTTTTAAATCACAAGTTGATTGAATCCTCTGAAATGGAATCCATACATATGGAGGGTCACCAATACCTAAAAGGAGTCAAAAATACACTAACTTATTCTGTAGTTGATTTCTAAAGTGAGATATATAGACATTCTTCAACCAAAAAGAAACAGAACTGTCATGTGTGAGTAGTCAGGTGAAGAGATGCTAGTGCAATGGAAAGGTGTGATTTTGCTTTCTGCCGTCTTCCAGCCAGGATACTCCTGTTTGGCTCTCCTCCTGTAAACTCAACTTTCTGAGTGTTAAAGCCACATATTGTGTATCAGTGGGATACAAGCTGGTCATGAGAAGCCTTTGAAAATTATTCGTCTATGTTCTTAGGCCCCGAAACTACAGAAAAAGTGTTAAATCATTTTCAAGAAAACAAATAAACAACAGTAATAATGAAATGTTATCCCTAGAAGTAGAAATATATTATTCCTTTAAGCCACATACCCATAACAGAAGTTCTGGGACTATTTTCAAGTAATTCAAGCTTTAAAATCAGTTTTTTGTTAAGTGACTAATGTGATTAAGGCTGAAAATCAAAATTTTTGTCTTTTGATGAGGGGAGGGAATGGGTGGGTTAGAGAAGTTAAATTCAGGAAGGAATGTGATTACCTTGTTTGATTTTATTTCCATGTGCTTTATAAACCTGGCACTAGAAAACTTTCTAAACATTTTTTTTTTTTTTTGTCTTTGAGGAAGAATTTAAACCAAAGCCTGTCTATGGCCACAAAGAATTCATCCTGATGTGTTTCAAATCATTTACTTAAATAAAGAATTCCCATGAATGTACAAAATAACAAGGTACTTAGATTCAAATAGAATAGCTACCTACTAAAAATTTATATAAAATATGAAAGTTTAGGTCCATTTTTTCTCCCCTAATTCATTTGAATCTATGTAATTTGGAAATACATAACTTGCAAATATAATAGATTTGAATTTTTGTTTTTTACCCCACGTAAGCTTAACACTAGATTCTTATTTAGGTCTTCCCTAAAGCTCTTACCGTACTCAAAATGTTAAGAAAGTTTAGTCATACATAAAAACCTTCCTTAACCACACACATTGCCAACAGCTTCCCCAATTTCTAATTCATTTTTCAAAGATTTTTTTAAAACCATTTTTTATTTTGAAAAATATTCTCAGAATGACTTGCCTGCTGTCCAGTTACCCATAGAGCTGATTAGTGACTAAATCTATACAGTTCAAGAACTGTATAAGAATTGTAGCCTTAAGGACAAACTCCAAAAGTCATTTCAGGGATGTCCAATTAGTCGGTTAAGTAGAAGAATTTAGAAGTATAACTGTAGTTTTCTTGTTTGCTTTTACCAAATGTCAGTTTTTAAGGCCACTTCATGGTGAATAAACATTACCAAATCTCGCTTTGCTAATTCTCTCTTCCTTCTAAAATCACTGGATAGAACATTAACAGTGGCCAATGATAAATATAATTAGAATCTGTTCTTGTCAAACAGATCTGAAAACCAAGTAAATTAATGAATGTCTTTGTGAGATAAAGTTTTCTTGGGGACTATTTTCAAGTAATTCAAGCTTTAAAATCAGTTTTTTGTTAAGTGACTAATGTGATTAAGGCTGAAAATCAAAATTTTTGTCTTTTGATGAGGGGAGGGAATGGGTGGGTTAGAGAAGTTAAATTCAGGAAGGAATGTGATTACCTTGTTTGATTTTATTTCCATGTGCTTTATAAACCTGGCACTAGAAAACTTTCTAAACATTTTTTTTTTTTTTTGTCTTTGAGGGAAGAATTTAAACCAAAGCCTGTCTATGGCCACAAAGAATTCATCCTGATGTGTTTCAAATCATTTACTTAAATAAAGAATTCCCATGAATGTACAAAATAACAAGGTACTTAGATTCAAATAGAATAGCTACCTACTAAAAATTTATATAAAATATGAAAGTTTAGGTCCATTTTTTCTCCCCTAATTCATTTGAATCTATGTAATTTGGAAATACATAACTTGCAAATATAATAGATTTGAATTTTTGTTTTTTACCCCACGTAAGCTTAACACTAGATTCTTATTTAGGTCTTCCCTAAAGCTCTTACCGTACTCAAAATGTTAAGAAAGTTTAGTCATACATAAAAACCTTCCTTAACCACACACATTGCCAACAGCTTCCCCAATTTCTAATTCATTTTTCAAAGATTTTTTTAAAACCATTTTTTTTTATTTTGAAAAATATTCTCAGAATGACTTGCCTGCTGTCCAGTTACCCATAGAGCTGATTAGTGACTAAATCTATACAGTTCAAGAACTGTATAAGAATTGTAGCCTTAAGGACAAACTCCAAAAGTCATTTCAGGGATGTCCAATTAGTCGGTTAAGTAGAAGAATTTAGAAGTATAACTGTAGTTTTCTTGTTTGCTTTTACCAAATGTCAGTTTTTAAGGCCACTTCATGGTGAATAAACATTACCAAATCTCGCTTTGCTAATTCTCTCTTCCTTCTAAAATCACTGGATAGAACATTAACAGTGGCCAATGATAAATATAATTAGAATCTGTTCTTGTCAAACAGATCTGAAAACCAAGTAAATTAATGAATGTCTTTGTGAGATAAAGTTTTCCTGCTCATTTCCCCTTGATGATTAAACTGTGCCCTTTTCATTTTTGTTTGACCTCAGAGTTAAGCAAATTTTGCAAAATAGACTTATGCAGCCCTTTGAAGGATCATCTATATGCCCCAAATTTAAGTAAATCAGAACCATTAAAAAGGCTCGTGATAACCCCTCTTTTAATATTATTAAAGATCACCAGGAGAGGGAGATAGGGAATGTTTCCTAGAAAACCCGTTTCAATATCCTATCACTATCATTCTTGGTTATTCTTAATTATCTAACTCCTTTGCCTTAGAATCTGAGTTCATCGTCCCTTCTCAAGCTCAAAACCCAGATCTGAATAACAGCATTTCTATTACTGAAGACAGCTATTCAGTTGTTCCTCGGTGTCTCCTTCAGTTTTGAACTTTTAGCATCTAGGCCTCTAATCACCTATGCTGTCTTGCTTTGAACCCTCATTATTTTGCACATCCCTCTGTTCAGTTAAACTTGGAACTAGAGGGTAGTGGTCTAGAGAAGACTAAGTAAATACCCGCAACTTCCTATGCTATCTTTTTTAGATATCTGTTCACTTTTTACAGTTCACTTGCCCTTCTAACCTATAACCAGCTTATTTTCTTTTTTGTGCTCTAGACTGTAATCTGACCACAGGTATCAAAACTTATCCTTTCCTAACTGGTCTTTCTAAAATGTTTCCTGTTTTTTGAATTTGGATCAGTTGGCATTCCATCACTCGTAAAACTCTAAGCATTAGTTTGAAATCTCTTCCCACTGTTCAACCTTTACTTTTCCCACAATAATGAACCCAGAATCAGTTTCTTGAATATCTAGTCATTTCCCTATAACGGAGGCAGTATGGATGTAAGTTAAATCAACTGTCATGCTACTAGAAGGTTTTCATATTTTATTAGGAAAATCTGCCTTGGGTCTCACAATTGAGCACTAGGGAAGATAGTTCATAGGATATAAAATACCATAAGTACAGTGATGTGAAACATCTGTGTGGCAGACAGCTGCAAATGTTGGAAGGGAGCTTTTGTGGGAAAAGAAGCCTGCTGCTTTCTTTTGGCTTCCTCGATAATGAAGCTGAAGGGACACTGGTAGTTTCCAGGACCAAAACTTCTCCATGTGAATCCTCCTTCTGGAGAGACACCTTTAGAAAAATCTGGAGTTGTGTTTTCACCTTTGTAATAGTCATCATTAATACACTGGCATTTATTCTAAAGTTATTTCTCTGTAGATATTTGTGTTTTTTTAAATCAGTTCCCTTTTTTGGAAGGGTCGAAATACATGGTGCAGATGCTCAGATATACAGAGTTATGATGGAGATCAGCTGTTAAGTTGATGAAAAAGCAACCCAACCCCAAAAGGAAGTCTGAGGTTTTCCATTCCAAATAGTAGAATTAATCAACGTAATTGTAAGCAGACTTTCAGACAGAGCTCTCAAATTATTAAAAACCCTTGTTTCTGAGACGAAGTCACGTAGCTTTGCAAAGGAGATTCCCTCAGACACACTACTGTCATATGACTGTGTTCCAAGCCTAGAGAAAGGCAGCACCAAACAAAACAGTAACAATTGATAGTGACATACAGTCATGCAGTTTTTGAAATCTGAGCCTTTCATTTGTAAAATGCAATAAAAAGTATCTTCGTAGTACTGTAGAAAGTTACTGGCATACAGATTGGGTTGGAACATAGGAAGACTTGATTCACAGGCCTCCTTTAGGCTCTAATGAAGTTATCACCTCCTTTTAAGTGAATTTCACCAGCCATAGAAATACTCAGAGAGAAAAAGCAAGATTAGCGTTTTTGTTGTTAATAATAATATGATTAGTTTTTCTCTAATATGCAGTGTACTGTTTATATTATGTTTCCATGGGAACTTTCTCTGTATGTACATTTTACTGCTTCCCCAAAGAATGCAGTTATAAAACAAACATGATATTTGGCAGTTAAATGAGGTAACAGTTATGGAATTTCAGAGGATAAAGAATTGAATGAAAAGAAAAATAATCAACCTCTATTTGGTTCCATAAAAGTTGTTCATATCAATCAAAATAAACCAAAGCTTCTTCCAGGAAATGATATTAGAAAAAGCTTTCTTTAAAAAAAAGGAGGGGGAAAAAAATCATTATTCAACATGTTTTTAAACAATCCTTTTTATTTTTGTTGTTTAGCTTTTTTTTTAATATAAAAGGATAAGTAGTGACAGACAAAAGAATTTTTAAATGCACCATAGTAAAATGGTTACCAAGTTTTTGTTATAATATTGATTAATCTGGGCTTTAAAATGGTCTGGGGAAATGAACACAGCTAATAATAGCTTCCACCAGACAAAAAATGAGGAATCTGTTACAGCTCAAGTCTTACAGCAAAGTCACATCATTTTATCATTACAGTTTTAAAATAGACTTTATTTGTTTTTAGATTCACAGTAAAATTTAGTGGAACATTCAGAGCTTTCCCATATAGGCCCTGTCCCTACTCCTGCAAGCCTCCCTTGTCAACATCCGCCCATCAGAATGTCCGTTTATTAGACCAGTGAATCCACATGGGCACAGCATAATCACTCAGAGTCCTTAGTTTACATCAAGATTCACTCTTTGTGTTGTACATTCCACATCTGAGTTGAATTTGGACAATGTAGTGACATGCCTTTGCCATTCTCATATCATACAGAGCTCTAATGTCATTAAATTTTAACAGAGTAGATGGAGCTCAAAAGTAACCAACCAGTTTTGTTTTCCAAGGACCCTGGTATGGAGATTATTAGAAGCAAATCACAAATTATAGATACTACAATACCTCCTTTAGGCTCTAATGAAGTTATCACCTCCTTTTAAGTGAATTTCACCAGCCATAGAAATACTCAGAGAGAAAAGCAAGATTAGCGTTTTGTTGTTAATAATAATATGATTAGTTTTCTCTAATATGCAGTGTACTGTTTATATTATGTTTCCATGGGAACTTTCTCTGTATGTACATTTTACTGCTTCCCCAAAGAATGCAGTTATAAAACAAACATGATATTTGGCAGTTAAATGAGGTAACAGTTATGGAATTTCAGAGGATAAAGAATTGAATGAAAAGAAAAATAATCAACCTCTATTTGGTTCCATAAAAGTTGTTCATATCAATCAAAATAAACCAAAGCTTCTTCCAGGAAATGATATTAGAAAAAGCTTTCTTTAAAAAAAAGGAGGGGGAAAAAAATCATTATTCAACATGTTTTTAAACAATCCTTTTTATTTTTGTTGTTTAGCTTTTTTTTTAATATAAAAGGATAAGTAGTGACAGACAAAAGAATTTTTAAATGCACCATAGTAAAATGGTTACCAAGTTTTTGTTATAATATTGATTAATCTGGGCTTTAAAATGGTCTGGGGAAATGAACACAGCTAATAATAGCTTCCACCAGACAAAAAATGAGGAATCTGTTACAGCTCAAGTCTTACAGCAAAGTCACATCATTTTATCATTACAGTTTTAAAATAGACTTTATTTGTTTTTAGATTCACAGTAAAATTTAGTGGAACATTCAGAGCTTTCCCATATAGGCCCTGTCCCTACTCCTGCAAGCCTCCCTTGTCAACATCCGCCCATCAGAATGTCCGTTTATTAGACCAGTGAATCCACATGGGCACAGCATAATCACTCAGAGTCCTTAGTTTACATCAAGATTCACTCTTTGTGTTGTACATTCCACATCTGAGTTGAATTTGGACAATGTAGTGACATGCCTTTGCCATTCTCATATCATACAGAGCTCTAATGTCATTAAATTTTAACAGAGTAGATGGAGCTCAAAAGTAACCAACCAGTTTTGTTTTCCAAGGACCCTGGTATGGAGATTATTAGAAGCAAATCACAAGATATTATAGATACTACACATATTACAACTTTTATCAGGGCAGGGAGACAGGCATTACCCATACAACTAGTTTTAAATCATACAGGATATAGCAAGGCCATGACTATAGATGTCCTCAGATCTGTTCCTTCTAGCATCAATCAGTTTTAACTTTTTAAAATACAGTTGTTGTTTTTTTTCTAAAGACAAAACTTTTGTGTGCCCAGCTGCTGCATTTTCTTTCTAAGATGGAATCTTATCTACAACACAGTCATTTTTATACACAAATTTCTTTAAACAGGCCAGGCCATTCTCTGTAAATCTAAAGGCGTTATAGTGTAGCGTTTATGATGACATGTTACTTTTTATTGCCCGAGCCCATTCTTTCTGATGCTCAGCGTTTTTTCCAGTGATTTGTAATTACAGAGCTAAAATATATCATGTGGGTACTTTACTTCCTGTTCTACAGTTGCATTTCCTGCTAAAAGTAAACCTGGACCCAAAACTCTTGAGAGTTATAAACATAATGTGTAGAACATAGAACAAGATGTAGAACTACAGCAAATGCCAAGTAGCCTCTGCCAGAGGCATTTTAGTATTTATTATAAACAAGGCTCCCCTGCAGAGTTGAAAGGAGCATGAAGACAAATGTCCAGCACCTGGGATCAAGTGACTAGTGGTGTTAAAGTGTTTAATATCCTGTTTTTATGAAAGACTTCACATTATGGACAGTGTGATCATTGATATGTAACTCGGGTACATTTGATGTGGCTTTTTTGTTGTTTTGCAATCTGAGGCACTCCCTCTCCCTGGAGACATTATGTAGCTAGAGACAGAGGCCTCCAGAATAGGAGTATGAAGTTCTCCTTTTAAACTTGTAGTTGGTGCTGTAGTTTCTGATAAATAATGTACCTGCTGTTTACAAACTCTGCATTTATGTTATTTGAACTTCTCCTTATCTTAAAACTGTGTAGTATCCATGTTTCTTTACTAAGTACAGTCCTTTGTGATGATTGAATGTTTAGTTGTCTGTCTTTGTGTTAAGAATAGTTTTTAGACTCCCCTCCATCACACAACACTTTTGAATCACTCTAAATTATACAACAGCACCTAACAAACACTGGACATACAACTTTTTATTAGTGACTTGTCTAATCAACTTTCTGAAATTATTTTTCTAGCTAAACAGAATATATCAGAGGCTACAACCATCGAACTGAATATGCTTGCAGAAACTGCCTTACCCACTTTATTGGAAGAACGACAAATGGGACAGGACAGAACTACACCAATGGTCCCTTTAATCACTGAATTACCTGTCATTACAACCAAGTTCACTCCTGTAGGAAATATTGTCAGTTTTGAACAGAAATCCACAGTTAAGCCTCTAACTAGCATACACAGATTAGCCACAGAATCACCCCCACCTGACGGGAGTACTAAGAAACCTTGGGATATGGACTATTACTCACCTTCTGCTTCAGGACCTCTTAGAGAGCCAGACATATCTGAGATTCAGGAAGAAGTGCCCCAGAGTACAACTGTCATCTCCCATCATGCTACTGATTCATGGGATGGTATGAAGGAAGATCTACAAATAGAAGAATCAGTTACAGCAAATGCCAAGTAGCCTCTGCCAGAGGCATTTTAGTATTTATTATAAACAAGGCTCCCCTGCAGAGTTGAAAGGAGCATGAAGACAAATGTCCAGCACCTGGGATCAAGTGACTAGTGGTGTTAAAGTGTTTAATATCCTGTTTTTATGAAAGACTTCACATTATGGACAGTGTGATCATTGATATGTAACTCGGGTACATTTGATGTGGCTTTTTTGTTGTTTTGCAATCTGAGGCACTCCCTCTCCCTGGAGACATTATGTAGCTAGAGACAGAGGCCTCCAGAATAGGAGTATGAAGTTCTCCTTTTAAACTTGTAGTTGGTGCTGTAGTTTCTGATAAATAATGTACCTGCTGTTTACAAACTCTGCATTTATGTTATTTGAACTTCTCCTTATCTTAAAACTGTGTAGTATCCATGTTTCTTTACTAAGTACAGTCCTTTGTGATGATTGAATGTTTAGTTGTCTGTCTTTGTGTTAAGAATAGTTTTTAGACTCCCCTCCATCACACAACACTTTTGAATCACTCTAAATTATACAACAGCACCTAACAAACACTGGACATACAACTTTTTATTAGTGACTTGTCTAATCAACTTTCTGAAATTATTTTTCTAGCTAAACAGAATATATCAGAGGCTACAACCATCGAACTGAATATGCTTGCAGAAACTGCCTTACCCACTTTATTGGAAGAACGACAAATGGGACAGGACAGAACTACACCAATGGTCCCTTTAATCACTGAATTACCTGTCATTACAACCAAGTTCACTCCTGTAGGAAATATTGTCAGTTTTGAACAGAAATCCACAGTTAAGCCTCTAACTAGCATACACAGATTAGCCACAGAATCACCCCCACCTGACGGGAGTACTAAGAAACCTTGGGATATGGACTATTACTCACCTTCTGCTTCAGGACCTCTTAGAGAGCCAGACATATCTGAGATTCAGGAAGAAGTGCCCCAGAGTACAACTGTCATCTCCCATCATGCTACTGATTCATGGGATGGTATGAAGGAAGATCTACAAATAGAAGAATCAGTTACACCAATTGAGCAAATAGAAGTGGGTCCCTTAGTAACATCTATGGAAATCTCAAAGCACACTCCTTCTAAGGAATTCACTGGAACTGTAACACCATTGGTATCTACAACAATGATCCTGGAATCAAAAACTGAAAAGAAAGCAGGAAGCACAGTGTCTGAACCAGTGACCATAAACCACTATGGATTCACCTTGAGAGAAGATGATGGTAAAGACAAAACATCTACATTGAGACCTGTTCAGAGTATCTCAGTCTTTAGCCAAATACCTGAGGTCATTACAGTGTCAAAGACTTCAGAAGACACCACTCGCAGTCAGCTAAAGGATGTGGAGTCAGTCTCAACATCGACGATTGCCTCACCTGTAACTATGCCTGACACTGATGGGTCATCCATGAACCACTGGGAAGAGAAACAGACTCATGGTAGGATAACTGAAGATTTTCTTGGCCAGTATGTGTCCACCACACCTTTCCCATCACAGCATCATACAAAAGTAGAATTGCTTCCTTATTCTGGTGATCAAAGATTAGTCAAGGGAACATCCACAATTATTTATCCCACTCCACAAACAAGAGAAAGAACAGAAACACCAAAACCAGAGGTGAGAACAGTTACTTATGCTGATGATGAAATACAGGAAAAGATCACCAAAGATTCATTTATAGGAAACATGGAGGAAGAAGGCTTCTCTGGAATGAAGTTCCCTACAGTTTCCTCAGAGCAAATGCATCGTACAGAGTATTCAGTGGGAATGACCAAATCTTTTGATTCCCCGGCACTGACAACAAGAACAAAGCTAAGAGTGGCACCAACAGAGGCAACAGATGAAGAGAAAGACTTCACAACAGCCCCAACTGGATTAGAAACAGATGGCCACCAAGACACCACAAAGTATGATGAGAGCATTACAACAGTGCATTTGATCCAAAGCACCTTAAATGTGGAGGTGGTTACTGTATCTAAATGGTCATTGGATGAAGACAATACAACATCAAAGCCCTTAGGGTCCACAGAACATGTAGGCTCTCCAAAATTGCCCCCTGCTTTAATCACCACCATGGGGGTGAAGGATAAGGATAAAGAAACCCCAAGTTTTACTGAAGACAGAAGAGATGAATTCACTCATATCCTAGATAGTACTCAGAGGCCACTAGAAGAGTTGACTGAGGAAAACACAACAGACCATGAAAAATTCACAGTTGGACTTCAGCCAACTGCATCAATTGGCATCACAGAAAAGTCAACTTTGAGAGATTCTACAACTGAAGAAAGAGTTCCTCCTGTTGCAAGCATGGAAGGCCAAGTTGTTCCTGCAAACACAGAAGGAAGTGCTTTGGATGAAGGAGCAGATAAAGATGTCTCTATGCCTTTATCTACTGTCCCTCAATTTCCACACCCTTCAGATGTGGAAGGATCAGCCTTTGTTAATTATAGTAGCACCCAGGAGCCTGCTACCTATGTAGACACTTTCCATACCGTGCCTCTTTCTGTAATTCCCAAGACAGAATGGGAAGTGTTGGTACCTTCTATTCCATCAGAAGGTGAAGTTCTAGGTGAACCCCCTCAAGACATACATGCCATTGACCAAACTCACCTTGAAGCTTCTCTTTATCCTGAAACTATAAGAACAACAACAGAAATCACACGAGGAGCAACTCAGAAAGAGTTTCCTTGGAAAGAACAGATTCCAGAGAAACCAGTTTCTCCTCCCAGTTCTACAGCTGACACAGCCAAGGAGACAAAAGCACCTTTGGATGAACAAGAGAGTGATGGGTCAGCCTATACAGTCTTTGAAGACCGATCAGGGACTGGTTCTGAGAGAATCTCAGTTTTAGCAACAACTCCAGTTGGAAAAGTTGAGCAGAGTACATCTCATCCACCCAGTGCTGTCCCTGAGCCCAAAGCAAAAGCAGATGAAGTGGTAACACTGCCACCAACCACAGGGCCGAAGGTATCTTTCAGCCCAGGGCCTGAAAAAAAGTATGACGGTACTAGTCCAAGGGGATTTGTATCTCCTTTTAGCACCAGCGTTACCCAGTTTATAGAAGAGATCACTACTGAGAAAAGAAAGAGAACATCCCTAGATTATATTGATTTAGGCTCAGCATTATCTGAAAAGCCCAAGGCCACAGAACTCCCAGAATTCTCAACAGTGAAAGTCATGGTTCCAAGTGATATCACTGCTGCCTTCAGTTCCGTAGACAGAT
Organism: Tragulus kanchil; assembly: GCA_022376925.1. Taxonomy (NCBI): domain Eukaryota; kingdom Metazoa; phylum Chordata; class Mammalia; order Artiodactyla; family Tragulidae; genus Tragulus; species Tragulus kanchil. The sequence goes on from JAIOJX010000004.1 coordinate 34,019,894, forward strand.
TTCACACACCTTCAGCCTCCACTCAAAAACCACCTCTCATTGACAGAGAACCTGATGACGAAACAACCAGAGACATGGTAATCATTGGGGAATCAACATCTCATGTTCCTCCCACAACCCTTGAGGATACTGTAGCCAAGGAAAAAGAAACAGATATTGATAGAGAATATTTCACAACTTCAAGTACTCCTGCTGCTGCACAGCCAACAAGACCTCCCACTGTGGAAGGCAAAGAAGCCTTCATACCGCAGGCACTTTCCACTCCAGAACCCCCAGCAGGGACAAAATTCCACCCTGACATAAATGTTTATATTATTGAGGTCAGAGAAAACACGACAGGTAAGTCTTTGCTTTCTAGACATGCCAATCAAGGCAATCAGCCTTTTATCTTGAAAATTCCTTTTGGAGAAAAAAATATCAACATGCCAAATGCTGCCATTAGAAGATAGCTGGAGTGTGAAAAAATTCTGTTTTAGCTTCATATATTGTATTTGTACAAGAATTGGAAGAATATGTTAAACAGTTTGGAAGAATGTTAGATATGATTTTATTTTAAAAGTCATAGGAAGCCCTGCTTTGTCATCTAATATAACCAAATCATCACTGTTACATCACTTCAGAACATACAGAACAAACTGTTTTAATTTCAGTGTCTTTCCATGCGTTACTACTCAAGTTTAGTACTAGACTGTGTTAACATTCCATTGATCTTTATTAACCTTCAGTACTTACACCGTGGACTGCTAAAACCGTATGGCATATCCCATGGGCTGATAGACATCTAAAGGTTTGTTCTGGTTTTCTCTTCCATGCTTTGCAGATTTATTATGCAATTTTTGGGGTGGATAATAGGTATGTAATTTAAATGTTATTTTAAAGAAAGTTCAACAGATTTTCAGGCAGTTTTCCTTGGATGTTTTCATTAAGTTTTGAATATTTAAAACAAATACAGTCTAGCTCACTTCTAGGGACTGCTATAATCTATTGTATCAAGTACGATTTCAGAAAGTGGGTATATCAACATTACTTCTATTCCCTCAAAACCAGGCTGTAATTACTTATTTTGTGATTTTAGTCATAGGAATATCTATAGTGCCTTTTATTCTGCTCAAATATTTTATATATCTCTCTGGCAAAATTATTTAAAGCTGTTTCTTTACATTGACTAATACTTGCAGTTTTTATCATCAGATTTAACTTATTCCCCCCTAAAAGTCAGTACATTATATCTTCTAAATTTAGTAAGCTGGACTTCAAATATGTATTTTTTGAAGTTCAATAGATCTGTTCAAGTTTGTCTTCTTTTAATTTAGAAATTAAGATCATCAACTTTAGTTAAATTACTGTATTTTAGTTTTAATGGATTAAAGGCATAAGCGTTTCTTCCTTAACCTGGCTCTGAGAAGTCAAGCTAGAAGAATGTCTTTTTGAGTTGATTTTTTCTTACTGTTGGGCGGTTCCCCTCGAGGTATTGTTTTTCATTAAGAGGGATGCAGTCCTCATTAGCCTGCTCAAGGGTGCACCTGTTGGGGACATAGATGGCTTTAATGTTAAGTCAGCTGGCTTCCGGTAAAATGGTAACTTGGCCTCTACCGCCCAGAACTTCCTCAGTGTCAAAGCTCTTGTGGGGCAGTGAAGAGCAGAGAAGAGAATACCCAGAGTATTGATATTAATCTGCACTTGCCAGTACACTTGAACGAGGTTAGGATTGGAGCATTATTTTCCTGTTAATGATGCTGTTTCTTGGAAACCGTATTTCTTCTCTCTTACATTCCTCTCTGCCTCTTAGAACTGAAGTTGGAGAGAGAAGACAAGCTGCCAAGTAGTGGGAATGAGACTTGCTCTTAGTAGGGCTGGAAAAGTGACAAGAAGATATTGCTATGAAAAAGAAAGTAAAGAGTAGCGTAGGGATTGTAACGAACACTTAATTTGAGAATTAAAAAAAAAAAAAAACAAAAAACCTTGAATGACTGACTCCACAGAAATCTTTCCCAGTTTAGATTACTCTCTTGTTAGTGTAGCTACTACATTGAATCATATGATAAATAAAACAGTAAAAAATGTTCTTCATTTAAACACACTTCTAAATGGGAAACTGTGTGTTAAGGTGAGGGTAATCACATTACCAAGCAGAAAAAGTGAAACTCAATCTGCCGGGAAGAATTGGCAGTCATCAGAAAAAAAAAAAAAAATCTAGATGTATACATAGTTACTTGAAATAGAGGGTCTGAGTAACATAACTCAGAAACCATTTATGCAAAGCGTGTGTTTTTATCTGAATTGTAAACTTAAGTCAGCTGGGTCTGGGAAACAGCTAGGTTTTTCCTCCTCTTTTGTCTACCTTTTTTTTTTTTCTTTTAACGTTTTAAAGTTGGACTTTAGTTGCTTTATGATGTGTGTTAGTTTCTGCTGTAGAGCAAAGTGAATCAGCTTTGGAAGTGGTTTAGTTGGTAGATCATGTCTGAGCCTTGAAACCCCATGGACTGTATAGCCTGCCAGGCTCCTCTATCCATGGGATTCTCCAGGCAAAAATTCCGGAGTGGGTTGCCATATTCTTCTCCAGGGGATCTTCTCAACCCAGGATTCAAACTCAGATCTTCTGTATTGCAGGCAGATTCTTTACTGACTGAGCTACAGGGAAGACGTATATATATATATACATATAGATATAGATATACATATACATTTACATTTACATATATCCCCTCTTTGTCATGTCAGAGTATTAAATGAGAGCTCCCTGTGCTGTACAATAGGTTCTCATCAGTTACCTATTTTATACATAGTGTATGTATGTCAATCCCTCTTTTAAAACATGTGTCATTCAAACTAGTTTTGATTCAGCATTGATAACAATGGGTAAGAAAACTGTGGAGAGAGAATACTTTGTTATGGGCTTTGGCAGGGGGTGCCAGTGAGTGGGGGGTGACCGGGGGCTGGGGATGAGAATACAACATATATCTATTCATTGCCTCCCTCCATCTCTCTTTCTTTCCTGTTCCTACATCTGTCTTTTTTTATATGCTTTATACATGCCATTCTGCTTAAGACTAAAAGCACTTTATTATATTGATAAGAAAATGAGGTTGACTCAAAAATACTCCTTTTATTTGTTTTCTATGAGAAATTAAATTTTCCAAGTATTTTTTACTTTGGCCAGGGAACACCCTAGAGCAGATGTTAAATTAATGAGTTTTAAGGCAGGTGTACAAGTATATTATTTGGAAAGAATAAAGTTCTGGGAAACTGTGTGTTAAGGTGAGGGTAATCACATTACCAAGCAGAAAAAGTGAAACTCAATCTGCCGGGAAGAATTGGCAGTCATCAGAAAAAAAAAAAAAAATCTAGATGTATACATAGTTACTTGAAATAGAGGGTCTGAGTAACATAACTCAGAAACCATTTATGCAAAGCGTGTGTTTTTATCTGAATTGTAAACTTAAGTCAGCTGGGTCTGGGAAACAGCTAGGTTTTTCCTCCTCTTTTGTCTACCTTTTTTTTTTTTCTTTTAACGTTTTAAAGTTGGACTTTAGTTGCTTTATGATGTGTGTTAGTTTCTGCTGTAGAGCAAAGTGAATCAGCTTTGGAAGTGGTTTAGTTGGTAGATCATGTCTGAGCCTTGAAACCCCATGGACTGTATAGCCTGCCAGGCTCCTCTATCCATGGGATTCTCCAGGCAAAAATTCCGGAGTGGGTTGCCATATTCTTCTCCAGGGGATCTTCTCAACCCAGGATTCAAACTCAGATCTTCTGTATTGCAGGCAGATTCTTTACTGACTGAGCTACAGGGAAGACGTATATATATATATACATATAGATATAGATATACATATACATTTACATTTACATATATCCCCTCTTTGTCATGTCAGAGTATTAAATGAGAGCTCCCTGTGCTGTACAATAGGTTCTCATCAGTTACCTATTTTATACATAGTGTATGTATGTCAATCCCTCTTTTAAAACATGTGTCATTCAAACTAGTTTTGATTCAGCATTGATAACAATGGGTAAGAAAACTGTGGAGAGAGAATACTTTGTTATGGGCTTTGGCAGGGGGTGCCAGTGAGTGGGGGGTGACCGGGGGCTGGGGATGAGAATACAACATATATCTATTCATTGCCTCCCTCCATCTCTCTTTCTTTCCTGTTCCTACATCTGTCTTTTTTTATATGCTTTATACATGCCATTCTGCTTAAGACTAAAAGCACTTTATTATATTGATAAGAAAATGAGGTTGACTCAAAAATACTCCTTTTATTTGTTTTCTATGAGAAATTAAATTTTCCAAGTATTTTTTACTTTGGCCAGGGAACACCCTAGAGCAGATGTTAAATTAATGAGTTTTAAGGCAGGTGTACATTAATGAGTAAAAATATGTATGTGCCTGGAAAAGCAACATTTTCATGTATCAGGGTACATTTTTCCAAACTGGAAAATCCTTGGTACATGTACAAATTTGTATAAGTCTATTCAAAAACATAAAATTGACCTCCATATACACTGTATATTCAAGTAAGCAAAAATACCACCCAACCTACACTAAACCAAGGCATTCATAGGTTTTTTTTTGCTGCACTCAGCAAGTCACATAAATCTGGATTTTTTTAAAAAACCTTTTTACTACTATGAAACAAAACACACTATGCAAGACACGTTTATGTTCTATTTTGTCAAGTGGATCTTAATAGCAACTTAGGGTGCTGTTGCCACAGGGCAACTGTAGTTAGTTAAAAAAATCTGAAGGAACTTTTCAGCTCATAAAACTTTTATGAGCTGAAAAATACTATAGGGTGTGTTTAACAGTGGTTCGGGGGATACAGAAAAAAATAACTCCTGTCTATTTCAGGAGTAATTTGCACACCTGCACTTTGAAAAATTATTGAAAGGTTTTCTTTGTGAACTTGTGATGGCTCAGACAGTAAAGAATCTGCGTGCAATGATGGAGACCCAGGTTTGATCCATAGGTTGGGAAGATCCCCTGGAGAACGGAATGGCTACCCACTCCAGTAGTCTTGTCTGGAGAATTCCACGGACAGAGGAGCCTGGTGGACTACAGTCCATGGGGTCGCAAAGAGTTGAATATGACTGAGCAACTAAGCACACACACACACATATACATCTCACTATACATATATATGTTACATATATATATATATACCTCAGTATAATGATACACATTTATTCACATTTGCCTTTGAATAACGCTACATGATCCTGAATAAAACAAATAAAGCAAATCTAGCTTTAATCTTATTGACAACTACATGCAATCAAAATCATGTGTAATTACATTTCAGAGTATGTACAGAGCAAAATCATCAAGCGTCCACTTAGAGCTTGATACTTTCAGACCACTCTTTATATATTTCATCATGTTTCCACCTCAGAGGTAATTTGTGAGGCAGCTAGGGAAAGTGTGGCAGATGGCAGACACAGGCACACTGGCACTGACACTTTGGTGCTAGTCTAAGCCTTGGTATTCCTTGGAGCATTTTTGCAGTGAGGCACCTCTCTCCTCTGATGAACTCACAGGAATAATGACTCCCTGTTGGCTCCCTGATGGATCGGTGCTGCCCTATCCATCAATTTCTGAAAGAACATAGACTCTGGAAAGACTGGCTTCTCGTTGGCGTTCTACTAGTTCAAGAGGAGATGGCTTAGATTTCATTACTGCTAATGAGGAGCCGTGTGTATGCTCTTCGGATATCTGCCATGACAGGAGAACAGCATGCTGAAACCAGTAGCTCTGGTTCTGGGCCATTTCTCTCCTGCAGAATTTTGGAGCACATCCCTGAAAGTGGATGGGGTGGGTGCCTACACACTTGAGTGGTTCCCTTTGCTGGACTCCAGCTGTGGCTTGTGGCTTACTGCCAGAGAAGCACATAGTTTTTATTTCTTCAGGGAAATAGGATGGCTTCCCCCATTATTCCTTGTCTGTCTAGAAAAGGACAGGGTTCTTCTATTATTCAAATTGTGAAAAAAGAGATTGTCTCTCTTTCCTTCATTTCCATAGTAGGAACAAAAGAATTGGCCTTTATCTGTCAGTTATTAATAAGCTTAACACTTAACTACAAATCAAAGATTACCTTTCAACCAAGTCCTTCTGAGTGAAATATTTTATATGTATAACACATACACTCACATACAGAGACACATACAAAACACATGTATAATCTCAAATTTTCAAATTCTCTGTGAAGATTTTATTAGCCCACTAATCTCAAGGAAATCTTGAAGACATTGAAATTATGTTTCTCACAGGTTGAGGCTTATTAATAATAGAGATGATCTGTAGATACTAGAAATTTTGTTATCTTCTTAACATGAAGATAATTGTAAGTGCCATTCTCCAGTTTCAAAACTACTGTTGAGGTGGGACACTATCAAAGACAAATGCCACTTAGTTCTCATTAGCAGGGACCTCAAGAGAAAGGCACACACTGTCTTCTAGCAGAGTAGTCAATCAAGGATTAGCCTCAGGTAAAGGTGCAATATGCTATGTTCTTTAACAGAATCAAAAGGGACACAGATAACTGTAAACCATAGGCCCTGCTCCTGAGTCCTTTAAATACCTTTGAGGAACCAATATTAACATGGTCATATGTAATTACAGTATAGAAATGCATAATTACATGCTAGGTATGAGATACTGACTCAATGGCAGATGATGTCAACAAAGGGGAAATCAATAAAGGCAGGGATTTGAGAAAATATTTCATGAGAAGGATGAAATGTAAGCTGATTCTTATTGGAGGGATAGATCAAAAAGAAATGACTAGAAACTAGTTATGAACCTGTTACCCCCAACAGAGGCTCTCCAGTGGGGCCAAGGAGCCCCAGGTACAATCAGGCATCTTTCTAGATAGTGCTAGAATGGACCACCCTGGTTGAGAAGATGAATGCCTTCTTAGAATTCACCTAGAAGCCTATCCAGAGTCATAGAAGCTGGAGATATTCAGGCAGCTTCCTCAGAAGGAAGTGTCCTGACATTTTTCTATTTTTCAGTGATTGATACTTTGGAATAAAAGATCATCTTCTGTAAGTTAAATATGTTTACTTTTCAAAACATATCCCATGAAGTATCATGGGTCAGAATTACACACTTACCAAGTTAAATAAAAGTTTATTAATAAGCAACACTTAACTACAAATCAAAGATTACCTTTCAACCAAGTCCTTCTGAGTGAAATATTTTATATGTATAACAAATACACTCACATACAGAGACACATACAAAACACATGTATAATCTCAAATTTTCAAATTCTCTGTGAAGATTTTATTAGCCCACTAATCTCAAGGAAATCTTGAAGACATTGAAATTATGTTTCTCACAGGTTGAGGCTTATTAATAATAGAGATGATCTGTAGATACTAGAAATTTTGTTATCTTCTTAACATGAAGATAATTGTAAGTGCCATTCTCCAGTTTCAAAACTACTGTTGAGGTGGGACACTATCAAAGACAAATGCCACTTAGTTCTCATTAGCAGGGACCTCAAGAGAAAGGCACACACTGTCTTCTAGCAGAGTAGTCAATCAAGGATTAGCCTCAGGTAAAGGTGCAATATGCTATGTTCTTTAACAGAATAAAAAGGGGACACAGATAACTGTAAACCATAGGCCCTGCTCCTGAGTCCTTTAAATACCTTTGAGGAACCAATATTAACATGGTCATATGTAATTACAGTATAGAAATGCATAATTACATGCTAGGTATGAGATACTGACTCAATGGCAGATGATGTCAACAAAGGGGAAATCAATAAAGGCAGGGATTTGAGAAAATATTTCATGAGAAGGATGAAATGTAAGCTGATTCTTATTGGAGGGATAGATCAAAAAGAAATGACTAGAAACTAGTTATGAACCTGTTACCCCCAACAGAGGCTCTCCAGTGGGGCCAAGGAGCCCCAGGTACAATCAGGCATCTTTCTAGATAGTGCTAGAATGGACCACCCTGGTTGAGAAGATGAATGCCTTCTTAGAATTCACCTAGAAGCCTATCCAGAGTCATAGAAGCTGGAGATATTCAGGCAGCTTCCTCAGAAGGAAGTGTCCTGACATTTTTCTATTTTTCAGTGATTGATACTTTGGAATAAAAAGATCATCTTCTGTAAGTTAAATATGTTTACTTTTCAAAACATATCCCATGAAGTATCATGGGTCAGAATTACACACTTACCAAGTTAAATAAAATTAAGCTACTGTTTAGACTGGGCTGCATACTCTAAAAGGTGATTTAAAGATTTATAATATCTTAATTCAACTGCAATTTGAGTTAAAATTATTACAAAAACAGGTGCTGTAAGTTGGGGAGCTACAGTCAGTTTTCTTTTCTTTTTATTTATTTATTTACTTTTTTGCCTCTAAGTCATCATTGATTTTTCATTGATCTTTATTCTTTGGCCTGTGTGGGCCTCCCATCACAGTGGCCTCTCTTGTTGCAGAGCACCGGCTCTAGGCACACGCACTCCAGAGCACTGGCTCGTAGTTGGACACAACGGTCCAGCTGCCTCTCGGCATGTGGGCTCTTCCCAGGCCAGGGATTGAACCAGTGCCCCTTGCACTGCAAGGTGGACTCTTTACCCACTGGACCACCAGGGAAGCCCTCCAGTCAGTTTTTCCTTTGATTCCTGGCAATGTGGACCCAGGAATTTCTTAAACTTTCTGTCAATTTTTTGCCAGTAAAATGGACATAGTGACAATTATTGTATAGAAAGAATATTTTCCAAATTCTGATCCATACTCTTTTTTTTTTTTTCCAAATCACAGGGATCATGTAACAAAAGATGACTATATCTATATAGATATCTAGGTATCTAGATATATATAGTTGTTGTTCAGTTGCTAAGTCATGTGCAACTTTTTGCAACCCCATGAATGGCAGCACGCCGGGTTTCTGTGTCCTCTATCTTCCTGAGTGGGCTAAACCTCATGTCCTTTGAGTCAGTGATGCCATCCAACTATCTCATCCTCTGTCACCCCTTCTCCTCTTGTCCTCAATCTTTCCCAGCATCATAGTCTTTTCCAATGAGTCATCTCTTCTCATCAGGTGGCCAAAGTACCAGAGCTTCAGCTTCAATCCTTCCAGTGAATATTCAGGGTTGATTTCCTTTAGAATTGACTGGTTTGATCTCCTTGCAGTCCAAGGGACTCTCAAGAGTCTCCTCCAGCACCATGGTTCGAAAACATCAATTCTTTGGTGCTCAGCCTTATTTATGGTCCAACTCTCACATCCATACATAACTTCTGGAAAAACCATAGCTTTCAGTATACAGACCTTTGTCAGCAAAGTGATGTTTCTTCCTTTAAAATACATATGTATACATACACACATGTATATATGTATCAAAACATATATTAATGTCCATGTATTCAACAAATAGTCAAATAATTGCCATCCTCTGAGCACTATACTAGAACTGGTGTTTTGCAGCACACTGTAATACTCTGAATGACCATGGATAAGTAGTGGATTTGCTGCATAGGACACAGTTCTATATAGTGGAAAGAACCTTTGGACACAGACCTGGGCTCATGGTGCACATTGTTATCTGCTCCTTGTTTGGTCTTGGGCAAATTCCTTAATCTCCATAGGCCTCTGTTCTTATAACACTATGCAGATGTGCTAATACTACAGTCTCACCAGATTACTTAACAGAGAAGGGGGTCTCTTCAAGGACTTGCCAGACATGGTGGCAGACACAATGCACGTTTAATACTTCATAAGTGGCTAGAAAGCACCAAGCACAATGCCTGGTACCTGGCGATGACATAGTACAAATTAATGCCCTCTCAGCTTCAGCAGTTATTTCATTGTGAACTTCTAAATATTTAGATTGTTTTGTGTTAAATATGTTACAAATGGAGTTATTTTAGCATTCAAGGTGATTAATACCACAGAGAGCCAAATATAAATTATGCTCTAGTATCTGTCTGACTGCAAGAGCTTGTTAAAATTTTAATCGTCTATGGATTGGGTTTGTCTAGGGTGGTGCCATTTTCAGTGCGAATTAGAAGCAGCTGCAGCCCATATTTAAATTGTAAATATAGTTATAGTATTGATTCTATACCATCAGCATGTAGGACTCATTAGCTTTCTGCTTTTCTTTGTGTGTGAAAATTGGACATGTGATTTTTGATAACTGCCCATTTAATTTTCTTCAAAGAAAAGGTCTTTTCACACATTCTTTATAAATTTTTCCAGGTGCTAGGCCAAGCCTCTTCTTGCATATTCATAGAAAACATGGGCATTCCCTGCTGTCTTTTTGTTGTTGTCAAGGAAACCCCCCAGTTCTCTACACAGGGATTACATTCTTCTTTCTTAATAGCTCTTAGATCATTCATTTGTGCAGTGAATAAAAAATGTATTCACGGATCCAGACAGTGTTCAGAACTTTTTGGGAGGGAGGGGTGTAGCCTAGGGGAGAGACATGTGGTGAGAGGGATAAAAGAAACAGAAAAAGAAAAAAGTGCCTTGTGAGGTTTCATTTTAATGAAGCAGAGTGAAGATTTCATTAAATGCCTCACCTACTTTTGTCAGTTTACAAAATGTATTACGTTGAACCTCAGTGAAGCAAGTTTGTCACCTACAAAGCGAAGAGCTGGTTAATAAGTGACTTTACTGATAGAAAGACTCCCAAGAATGGGGCTCCATTGAGGGGGCGGGGGATGTTTTTGGTGAAAACTGTTGTATATATTTTTTCGTTTGTATGGAAGTACTGTGATTTTTTACAACACAATTGAGGCAGCAGACAATGCAAAAATATGTTTTGAACCTAGCGTATCAGAGGACAATTGAGAACCTATGGCATGAGAAACTGTTTCTTAGAGGGATGTGCCATGAGCAGACTTTTGACTGTGAATCAAAGGGGAAACTCTGATCCAGTGGCACAAAGGCTCTAATTATTCGTAAAAGGAGTGGTTTGATGTGGAGGAGAATAAATTATGACGGACCTTCTAAATACCTGCTAGAATTATTGTGATAATGTATAATAAATGTCTCCATAGATAAAGTAGGAGATTTGAAACTGGAAAGAAAGAATGTCTGGAGTGAGAGGGGAAGTTGAATAGAGTTTCTCTCTGTGTCTATGACAGTTTGACATGTGGTGTCTCAGTACTGTACCCAGGCCTGCTTGCCCCAGTATATAATCAGAGCACACTGGTGTGCTGGCTTCTAGTGGCTGTATCTTTTCCTCTTTTTATCACAGTATTCCTGGCATCTCACAGGGTGAGTTACTTTCTTTGGCCATACTCTTTGCATAGGAAGTTTGGATTTTTCTAAGTTGAAATTTTTCCAGGTGCTAGGCCAAGCCTCTTCTTGCATATTCATAGAAAACATGGGCATTCCCTGCTGTCTTTTTGTTGTTGTCAAGGAAACCCCCCAGTTCTCTACACAGGGATTACATTCTTCTTTCTTAATAGCTCTTAGATCATTCATTTGTGCAGTGAATAAAAAATGTATTCACGGATCCAGACAGTGTTCAGAACTTTTTGGGAGGGAGGGGTGTAGCCTAGGGGAGAGACATGTGGTGAGAGGGATAAAAGAAACAGAAAAAGAAAAAAGTGCCTTGTGAGGTTTCATTTTAATGAAGCAGAGTGAAGATTTCATTAAATGCCTCACCTACTTTTGTCAGTTTACAAAATGTATTACGTTGAACCTCAGTGAAGCAAGTTTGTCACCTACAAAGCGAAGAGCTGGTTAATAAGTGACTTTACTGATAGAAAGACTCCCAAGAATGGGGCTCCATTGAGGGGGCGGGGGATGTTTTTGGTGAAAACTGTTGTATATATTTTTTCGTTTGTATGGAAGTACTGTGATTTTTTACAACACAATTGAGGCAGCAGACAATGCAAAAATATGTTTTGAACCTAGCGTATCAGAGGACAATTGAGAACCTATGGCATGAGAAACTGTTTCTTAGAGGGATGTGCCATGAGCAGACTTTTGACTGTGAATCAAAGGGGAAACTCTGATCCAGTGGCACAAAGGCTCTAATTATTCGTAAAAGGAGTGGTTTGATGTGGAGGAGAATAAATTATGACGGACCTTCTAAATACCTGCTAGAATTATTGTGATAATGTATAATAAATGTCTCCATAGATAAAGTAGGAGATTTGAAACTGGAAAGAAAGAATGTCTGGAGTGAGAGGGGAAGTTGAATAGAGTTTCTCTCTGTGTCTATGACAGTTTGACATGTGGTGTCTCAGTACTGTACCCAGGCCTGCTTGCCCCAGTATATAATCAGAGCACACTGGTGTGCTGGCTTCTAGTGGCTGTATCTTTTCCTCTTTTTATCACAGTATTCCTGGCATCTCACAGGGTGAGTTACTTTCTTTGGCCATACTCTTTGCATAGGAAGTTTGGATTTTTCTAAGTTGAAACATGGAAAAGAAAATGCACTAATGTGTGCTTCTATAGAGTACAATAGGATAGACTATAGTTATCATCTTTTCTTACATTGCAGTCTTGCTCTGCTTTCTGAGAGAGCCATTTCACTCTCTGAAGATAAGACATTCTCTGCCCACTTCTTCACATTCACTCCCAGAAAGTATCTTAAAGGCTAATTAAAATAAAGCCATTTAATCAAGAGACTCTGTGACTAGGGAAAGGAAAATAACATTATCCATAGTTCACTTGAGAAAGTAACTTGAAATAATCAGTAAGAAGCACATACAACAAAGGCTAGTTGCTTGCTTTAATACAGGGGAAAATAGAGGTCATTATGGACTGAGTTTGAGCAAACTCTGGAAGTTAGTGAAGGACAGAGAAGCCCAGCTTGGTGCAATCCATGAGTCGCAAAGAGTTGGACATAACTGAGTGACTGAACAACAACAACAATGAAGCAAGTTGGTATAAAAAATCAGCCTCACAGGAGACTGTAGGCATTCACCCTCCCTCTGAGCAGCCATCCATGTTGCCCAGGAGGATGCAGAGCAGCACCAACCTGACATCAGCCAGCTGACCAACAATAACTCCATCCTGGGCAGGGGTTTGAAGAGCACCAGGAAATCTTCCAGTGCGTAAATCTTGCTCACACTGCTTCTCCACCTCAGCTCTATATCAGAATCACCAGGGAACCGCCATATAAAAATAGCTACTCCCCCATCCCCACTGGACAACTTGAATCTGAATTTCTAGTAATGAAGCTCAGGCCTTGATATTTTTTGGTTTCTTTCCTTAAATTTGCCTTCTTATTTTTTAGTATTAGGTGTCTGTGTTTTTAAATGCATACCGTCTTGATGCCTGGAGAACATTGAACCCAACAATAAAGGCTTTCTGACCTTCAGACAGGATTGAAATGCAGGTGTATTCCTGGGAAAGGGGCTACTTTAAACCTCTGAAAGTTTAAGTTCTATTTGACCTATGTTATGGAGAAAGAAAAATATGTTTAATTCAGTATACCCTAAGTGAAATGGTGGCCTTTGATCATGGTTTGGGAAAAGTAGCTTTTCTCACATATGTTAAATGAACCTTGGCCTCTGTAAGGAAGGAAGTAGAATTACCTATAATTGAAATATATGGTTTTTACATTTCAGAGTAATTGTAATTGAATCAAAAGTGATAATACAAAAATGCAGATCACTCAAAGGAAGTGTCAAAAAATACATTGCAGTCTTGCTCTGCTTTCTGAGAGAGCCATTTCACTCTCTGAAGATAAGACATTCTCTGCCCACTTCTTCACATTCACTCCCAGAAAGTATCTTAAAGGCTAATTAAAATAAAGCCATTTAATCAAGAGACTCTGTGACTAGGGAAAGGAAAATAACATTATCCATAGTTCACTTGAGAAAGTAACTTGAAATAATCAGTAAGAAGCACATACAACAAAGGCTAGTTGCTTGCTTTAATACAGGGGAAAATAGAGGTCATTATGGACTGAGTTTGAGCAAACTCTGGAAGTTAGTGAAGGACAGAGAAGCCCAGCTTGGTGCAATCCATGAGTCGCAAAGAGTTGGACATAACTGAGTGACTGAACAACAACAACAATGAAGCAAGTTGGTATAAAAAATCAGCCTCACAGGAGACTGTAGGCATTCACCCTCCCTCTGAGCAGCCATCCATGTTGCCCAGGAGGATGCAGAGCAGCACCAACCTGACATCAGCCAGCTGACCAACAATAACTCCATCCTGGGCAGGGGTTTGAAGAGCACCAGGAAATCTTCCAGTGCGTAAATCTTGCTCACACTGCTTCTCCACCTCAGCTCTATATCAGAATCACCAGGGAACCGCCATATAAAAATAGCTACTCCCCCATCCCCACTGGACAACTTGAATCTGAATTTCTAGTAATGAAGCTCAGGCCTTGATATTTTTTGGTTTCTTTCCTTAAATTTGCCTTCTTATTTTTTAGTATTAGGTGTCTGTGTTTTTAAATGCATACCGTCTTGATGCCTGGAGAACATTGAACCCAACAATAAAGGCTTTCTGACCTTCAGACAGGATTGAAATGCAGGTGTATTCCTGGGAAAGGGGCTACTTTAAACCTCTGAAAGTTTAAGTTCTATTTGACCTATGTTATGGAGAAAGAAAAATATGTTTAATTCAGTATACCCTAAGTGAAATGGTGGCCTTTGATCATGGTTTGGGAAAAGTAGCTTTTCTCACATATGTTAAATGAACCTTGGCCTCTGTAAGGAAGGAAGTAGAATTACCTATAATTGAAATATATGGTTTTTACATTTCAGAGTAATTGTAATTGAATCAAAAGTGATAATACAAAAAAATGCAGATCACTCAAAGGAAGTGTCTAAGTAGTAAATGTAAACTTTGCCATTTTTGATGATAAATAACTATATAGACATTTTTCCAGCTAAATTCCCAAAGAGAGGCTAGGTGACTAGAAGAATATGGAGAGCATTATTACATGTTTAAGGATCCTTTCTCTTTAATTATGGAGTATAGAAGTTAGTAAGGAAAGTGAGACAAGCATATAATAGTAACACTGAAAGTAAAAGTGTTAGTCGCTCAGTTGTGTCCAATTCAATGCCACCCCATGGACTATAGCCTGCCAGGCTCTTCTGTCCATGGGGTTCTGCAGGTAAGAATACTGGACTGGGTGGCCATTCCCTTCTCCAGGGTATCTTCCCAACCCAGGAATTGAATCCAGGTCTCCTGCACTGCTGTCTGAGCTACAAGGGAAACCCATGTAATAACTACCAGGGAAGTTATAAATAAGATACACTGTAACACAACTTCTATGGCATACAAATGAAAGCCACAGCAAGTTTGGATTGAGGAGTTTTAGCGAAGACAGATTGGAGGGCTAGGGACTTTCTGTTGGATCATTCATAAATGCAGGAGCGAAGCTCCAAGGAGGGCTTATGAAGCATTCCAAGTCAGGGACAGGAGGATTCTTGTTGAATAGAAGTGTGAGTTGGGAATGAGGAGGATATTGATGGTGGGGTCATGGTTTCTTTCCTTAAATTTGCCTTCTTATTTTTTAGTATTAGGTGTCTGTGTTTTTAAATGCATACCGTCTTGATGCCTGGAGAACATTGAACCCAACAATAAAGGCTTTCTGACCTTCAGACAGGATTGAAATGCAGGTGTATTCCTGGGAAAGGGGCTACTTTAAACCTCTGAAAGTTTAAGTTCTATTTGACCTATGTTATGGAGAAAGAAAAATATGTTTAATTCAGTATACCCTAAGTGAAATGGTGGCCTTTGATCATGGTTTGGGAAAAGTAGCTTTTCTCACATATGTTAAATGAACCTTGGCCTCTGTAAGGAAGGAAGTAGAATTACCTATAATTGAAATATATGGTTTTTACATTTCAGAGTAATTGTAATTGAATCAAAAGTGATAATACAAAAAAATGCAGATCACTCAAAGGAAGTGTCTAAGTAGTAAATGTAAACTTTGCCATTTTTGATGATAAATAACTATATAGACATTTTTCCAGCTAAATTCCCAAAGAGAGGCTAGGTGACTAGAAGAATATGGAGAGCATTATTACATGTTTAAGGATCCTTTCTCTTTAATTATGGAGTATAGAAGTTAGTAAGGAAAGTGAGACAAGCATATAATAGTAACACTGAAAGTAAAAGTGTTAGTCGCTCAGTTGTGTCCAATTCAATGCCACCCCATGGACTATAGCCTGCCAGGCTCTTCTGTCCATGGGGTTCTGCAGGTAAGAATACTGGACTGGGTGGCCATTCCCTTCTCCAGGGTATCTTCCCAACCCAGGAATTGAATCCAGGTCTCCTGCACTGCTGTCTGAGCTACAAGGGAAACCCATGTAATAACTACCAGGGAAGTTATAAATAAGATACACTGTAACACAACTTCTATGGCATACAAATGAAAGCCACAGCAAGTTTGGATTGAGGAGTTTTAGCGAAGACAGATTGGAGGGCTAGGGACTTTCTGTTGGATCATTCATAAATGCAGGAGCGAAGCTCCAAGGAGGGCTTATGAAGCATTCCAAGTCAGGGACAGGAGGATTCTTGTTGAATAGAAGTGTGAGTTGGGAATGAGGAGGATATTGATGTGGGGGTATAGATTCCCTGCATCCAACTCAGAGATGCCGAGAATGAGAGCAAAGAATGAGAGGCAGAGGATAAATGTGAGGGCAGTGGTGGAGCTGTCTGAACATGCTGCTGAAGAGGTCAGTTGGGAGAGGTGACTTTTGAAGAAGGGAGTGGTGTAACTGAAATAAAATGGGGCTTGATAAAGTTCAGCTTAGTATTTAATTTGGAAGCTTAGAAGGAAGTATTGAGACACACACACACACACACACACAGAGTTATATATATGAGAGGCATATGTGTTATTTTAGTCAAAGCGTTTTACCTCAGTTTTAAATCCTTGATTTTGATCAAAGTATTTTGCTGGTGTTGGATATCTAGTACTTATCTCTCTGCCATCTGTCTACCTATCATCTATTCATATATGAAAACCTTTGACAATCTTGACAAACTAATATGAAAAAGATAAAATTACTGCCCTATGATTGGTTTTTCTCATTTGTTCTGCTTTCAAAGAAACATTTACAGGTCAAAATAACCTGGCTTCTCTTTCATACAGTTCTTTATCTTATTGTTCAAAAATGCTTAAAGGGCCCAAGATTCTTTGGTTCAGCTTTTCGGGAAGGCCCTTACCCTTTAAAAATTGGAAGTTAGGAAGTCCCTTGGGCCTCTTCTATAAGCAAGGAAAGCCCATGCTCAGTGGTAACTCTTAAAGTGCACTTAGAGCCGATGACTGTATCTAAATACATTCTTTCCAGTTGAAAGAACAGCATTATTAGAGGATTATCTAAAGCTGGGGAAAGAGATGATTCCCATTCATCATTCCCAGAACACGTCTGCCTCTAAAGTGATGCCATCAGAAACAAATTGTTTATTATGTTTTCTTGTTATAAAGATCATGAATTGAGAAATATTGAGCTACTTTCTCAGCAAGAAGGAGCTGTCATTGACTGATAGCATGCTTGGGTGGTGCACCAAATGAACCTCAGCTAGCAGAGCTAATAGGAAGCCATAGGTCACAGAATCCAATCTTGATCTCCCAGTCTCTAGTTTAATCTCTGACCTCTGGAGAGATTTGCCATTGATCTAAATATCACGTGATACTCAATTATTAAAATAATTAAGCATACAAAAACAACTGATTAGATTTGGGAAAGATATTACTATCTTGGTCACTAATGCCAGTTTTTTTCAACATCCTGAGTTGATATCCACCATTGTTAGTGTCTCTAATTTTGAAAATGTTGGGAAATTTGGGATGTCAGAGACAATCCAGTTGAAATGCACACTAGGTGATTTTCTTTGCTTTGTAAGGCAGCAGTTAGCATTTTATTTTAATTCAGAACTTATCAGGGACTTCCCTGGTGGTTCAGTGGGTAAGGACACCACCTTGCAGTGCAAGGGGCGCCGGTTCAATCCCTGGCCTGGGAAGATCCTATGTGCCACGGAGTGGCTGAACTGATGTATCCAATTACCGAGCCGGAGCTCTGGAGCGCGTGTGCCCAGAGCCGGTGCTCTGCGACAACAGAGGCCACCGCGATGGGAGGCCCACACCGGCCAAAAGAACAAAAGTGGATGAAAATAGAAAATGAAAGACCAATAGAAACATTTACAGGTCAAAATAACCTGGCTTCTCTTTCATACAGTTCTTTATCTTATTGTTCAAAAATGCTTAAAGGGCCCAAGATTCTTTGGTTCAGCTTTTCGGGAAGGCCCTTACCCTTTAAAAATTGGAAGTTAGGAAGTCCCTTGGGCCTCTTCTATAAGCAAGGAAAGCCCATGCTCAGTGGTAACTCTTAAAGTGCACTTAGAGCCGATGACTGTATCTAAATACATTCTTTCCAGTTGAAAGAACAGCATTATTAGAGGATTATCTAAAGCTGGGGAAAGAGATGATTCCCATTCATCATTCCCAGAACACGTCTGCCTCTAAAGTGATGCCATCAGAAACAAATTGTTTATTATGTTTTCTTGTTATAAAGATCATGAATTGAGAAATATTGAGCTACTTTCTCAGCAAGAAGGAGCTGTCATTGACTGATAGCATGCTTGGGTGGTGCACCAAATGAACCTCAGCTAGCAGAGCTAATAGGAAGCCATAGGTCACAGAATCCAATCTTGATCTCCCAGTCTCTAGTTTAATCTCTGACCTCTGGAGAGATTTGCCATTGATCTAAATATCACGTGATACTCAATTATTAAAATAATTAAGCATACAAAAACAACTGATTAGATTTGGGAAAGATATTACTATCTTGGTCACTAATGCCAGTTTTTTTCAACATCCTGAGTTGATATCCACCATTGTTAGTGTCTCTAATTTTGAAAATGTTGGGAAATTTGGGATGTCAGAGACAATCCAGTTGAAATGCACACTAGGTGATTTTCTTTGCTTTGTAAGGCAGCAGTTAGCATTTTATTTTAATTCAGAACTTATCAGGGACTTCCCTGGTGGTTCAGTGGGTAAGGACACCACCTTGCAGTGCAAGGGGCGCCGGTTCAATCCCTGGCCTGGGAAGATCCTATGTGCCACGGAGTGGCTGAACTGATGTATCCAATTACCGAGCCGGAGCTCTGGAGCGCGTGTGCCCAGAGCCGGTGCTCTGCGACAACAGAGGCCACAGCGATTGGAGGCCCACACCGGCCAAAAGAACAAAAGTGGATGAAAATAGAAAAATGAAAGACCAATAGAAGTGTCCCGCTGTGCCGCCCCCTCCCTCCCCAATCCCCCCCCCTCAAAAAAAAGTTAAAAAAAAAAAGAACATGTCAAAGGTGAATGAAATTGAATCCTTTGCTTATGTATGGTTATTAGATTCATATGTATATGTTAGAAAGCTTAAATACCTTAGAGAACTTCAAGTTTTCTCTACCTGAATTCTGTGTTTCTCAAGTACTTCAGTATGTCTGTCTATTGTATTTTTTAAATAAGGAACCATGATCTTTTGTTCTGCACACTAAAATGCAATCTATTTTAATAGAGAAATGTAATCCTAATATCTCTGCATTATTTCAGTGGATTGGTATATACTTATATTTAATTAAAAGTTCTTAAATTGAAAAATTACCTGTAGAGCACATGAACTTCAGCCAGCTGCCTCTGCATCTTAGCAGCTATGTTGTGTGTCTGCTAACAGTATGATTGTAAGACTTGTGCTGTTGTCTACAAAACTCTGCCATGAAGTACTTAAAAATACTCGATGAATAAATTGAGGTCAGCTAGCAATGAGCTTTGTGTGAAATGCCATTAAAGAAAATCTATTGACCATGGTACCAGTGTATTCAACCTATTAAAATACATTCATATAAACATAGTAAAAATTATACATACACTGTGTAGAGCTTTGTGGTTTGACTCGTGCAATCCAAGTAAAAGTTATATCACCCTTAGAATCAAATGCTGAAATAGAGTCAGATTTTATAAGGATTTGTTCTCCTAAGAGCTGAGGTCATTAACTATTCCATGGGGTTGCACATGAGTACAAAATAGAGCAGATCACAATTTCATAATGAAGTACCTGCTTTCACAAAAATACAGGTACCCCCAGCCACACCCCTGGCACACCCTACAAAGAAACTTTTCTGTTGCAATAATTACAGCTCTTGCAACTCTGTCATAATATGTGTAGTGCGTGAGGGCAGTGGCAAGAAAGGGAGATGAAGAAGTAATTTCAGAAACTAAATAAAGATGAGCAAATTGGAGTATGGGTGAAATGTAGGTGGAAGTGGCAGGAGAGAATTTATTTGTCTATGCTAGGTAGACATCATGACTTTTTTAAAAACTAATTATTTATTTTTGGTTGTGCTGATCTGTTGCTGTCAGGCTTTTTCTCCAGTTGTAGTGAGTTGGGGCTACTCTAGTTGTGGTGCATGGGCTTCTCATTGCCTTGGCTTCTCTCATTGCAGAGCATAAGCTGTACAGCTCATGGTCTTCGGTAGTTGCGACTCTCAGGCTTAGTAGTTGTGGCTCCCAGACTTTTGACCACAGGCTCAGTAGTTGTGGTGCATGGGCTTAGCTGCTCCTCAGCATGTGCGATCTTCCTGGATCAGAGGTTGAATCCATGTCTCCTGCTTTGGCAGGTGGATTCTTTATTATCTTCCACCAAGAAAGCCCTTCATGACATTTTAAAATAATGGAAACAAAATAGCCATGCTGGGAATAAAATGTAGATTCATCTCTAGAGAATCTGTTGGCAGAAAAACAATGTCTTCAAAGCCCTGGGCAATAATTTCCTCAACCTTGAACCAATATTAAGAAATTGGAAGAAACCACTTGAAACATAGTTTATTTTAGTAATAAGTACTAGTTAGTTAATTGTGAGAAGATTCCTTTCAGAAAATGAAACAAAATAATTTCGCATCACATTTCATATCTTCATTTTATTTAAGAATTTTCATTGAGCGGAGCATTTCTAGAGTACATATTCAAGCAAGCACTTTTTGAAATATATCTTCTCAATCACTGTTTATTATCATGTCCTGGTAGTTCTTTAGTCATTTCCAGCTTCAAGAAACAACGAGAAGTGTAAGATGAAATTGCTTAAATTATTTCTATTTTCTACCATTTTGAGGCAAGGCAGATTGGATACTTGGAACCGGGAGAGGAAGGAATCCTAATTTAAAATGTAATGATCAGTACATTTGCAATACGTATACTCAAAAAGTGTCCTTTGGAGAAAAGAATTATAGGAAGGGCATTTCTCTAACCTATTGGCAAGAGCACTTGTTTTCGAAAGAGAAAGATCTGGAAGACACCCTTGGAGGTCTGTGCTGTGCTTATGAGCAAATTGGAGTATGGGTGAAATGTAGGTGGAAGTGGCAGGAGAGAATTTATTTGTCTATGCTAGGTAGACATCATGACTTTTTTAAAAACTAATTATTTATTTTTGGTTGTGCTGATCTGTTGCTGTCAGGCTTTTTCTCCAGTTGTAGTGAGTTGGGGCTACTCTAGTTGTGGTGCATGGGCTTCTCATTGCCTTGGCTTCTCTCATTGCAGAGCATAAGCTGTACAGCTCATGGTCTTCGGTAGTTGCGACTCTCAGGCTTAGTAGTTGTGGCTCCCAGACTTTTGACCACAGGCTCAGTAGTTGTGGTGCATGGGCTTAGCTGCTCCTCAGCATGTGCGATCTTCCTGGATCAGAGGTTGAATCCATGTCTCCTGCTTTGGCAGGTGGATTCTTTATTATCTTCCACCAAGAAAGCCCTTCATGACATTTTAAAATAATGGAAACAAAATAGCCATGCTGGGAATAAAATGTAGATTCATCTCTAGAGAATCTGTTGGCAGAAAAACAATGTCTTCAAAGCCCTGGGCAATAATTTCCTCAACCTTGAACCAATATTAAGAAATTGGAAGAAACCACTTGAAACATAGTTTATTTTAGTAATAAGTACTAGTTAGTTAATTGTGAGAAGATTCCTTTCAGAAAATGAAACAAAATAATTTCGCATCACATTTCATATCTTCATTTTATTTAAGAATTTTCATTGAGCGGAGCATTTCTAGAGTACATATTCAAGCAAGCACTTTTTGAAATATATCTTCTCAATCACTGTTTATTATCATGTCCTGGTAGTTCTTTAGTCATTTCCAGCTTCAAGAAACAACGAGAAGTGTAAGATGAAATTGCTTAAATTATTTCTATTTTCTACCATTTTGAGGCAAGGCAGATTGGATACTTGGAACCGGGAGAGGAAGGAATCCTAATTTAAAATGTAATGATCAGTACATTTGCAATACGTATACTCAAAAAGTGTCCTTTGGAGAAAAGAATTATAGGAAGGGCATTTCTCTAACCTATTGGCAAGAGCACTTGTTTTCGAAAGAGAAAGATCTGGAAGACACCCTTGGAGGTCTTGCTTGCGTGAGTGCTAAAGTACTTAAGTCGTGTCTAATTCTTTGCAACCCTGTGAATCACAGCCTGCCAGGTTCCTCTGTCCATGGAATTTTTCCAGGCAAGAATATTGGAGCAAGTTGCCATTCTCTTCTCCAGGGAATCTTACTGACCAAGGGATTAAACCTGGGTGTTCTGCATTGCAGGTAGATTATTTACTGTCTGAGCCACCAGGGAAGCCCTTTAGAGGTCTTCGGTCTCTGTAAAGTTGGTAAACATGAGTCTGCCATATCGTCTCATAGAGAATAGGTACTTAGTAAATTTCATGCAATCAGTTGGCCTTGGGGGGATAACATATTTGGGTGCCATGCATAGTTGTGGTAGTCAGTTTAGTTTTGCATGCAAAACCAGTCCAATACTGAGCTGTGTTGTGAAGTATATGCAAAGAGCGCTCTATGCTGTATCTGTATGACTATCATTGAAATATTGTGATATTATTTAGGTTAGGAAAATGGAATATATTGCATATGGCAGTTGGGTCTTTTGGTGAAATATTCTAATGCACTGGTCTAAAATGCTAAGGGAATCCTCATAGGTTTATGAGCAATAAGACATGTCAGGGTTCCTTATCCAAGTGGAAAATTGTGCTAAAAGAATATTATACTCTGTTCATTGAACCACAATTAGAGAATATAAAGTGAATGTTGGGGACTTCAATTAATTGAATTAAATGGACTTAATGATATTCCTATGACTGATTCATGTTGATGTTTGGCAGAAAACAATAAAGCTCTCTAAAGCAATTTTCCTTAAATTAAAAAAGAAAAAAACAATAAATAGACTTAATGAGTTGACAGTCAATGGAATTACTATAAAAATTGATTTACAATGAGTTCTTTGTTTTCTTTGCTAGAAAAACATTTTATTTTAAATTATTCATTCCTCTGTAAAACATGTAAGTAAGCATCAGAATGTCAGTTCCTCTGACATGCTGAAATTTGACACTGACATTTAACACAGCAACAGGCCTCTGTGTCTTCTTTCTACTTTTTTCCGCCCCACTTATTTTTAGAGCTACCAGCATCATACTTAATGGAACCTCTCTCTGTAATTATTCATTAAGATAGTCGTGAGATATATTTATATCCATACTTTTTGAAAAGTAAGGAATTTATTTAGACATCCCATAGATATCTATAATAACGTTGAATATTTTTATCTGATTCCAAGCCTTGGAGTTTATAAAGAATATCAAGTAGTTATTTCCTTATTTATCCTTGTGTTTGGCTGGAGAAGCTTGACTGAATGGTTAGTTTAATCTCCACTGCTTATACAAAGGTATAAAATGTGGTGGGTTTTATTTTTTTATATATGCTTGACATCCACCCATGCCTCTTATTGAAACTTTTTCTGTATTTGAATGCAAGGTGTTCTAGGAATTTAGACTGTATGTGTGATCATTTTTAATAATGAATTCTCATGATATCTATATCTAATGAAATCTAATGAAAAAGCTTGATATGTTAAATGACATTTTGCACAATTTAAAATAGGCACATTTTTTAAATTCCTGTTAAATTCTACAAAGTTTCACAGAATAGTTTAACTGGGTGTGACTTCATTTAACTCTGTTCAAGTAGTAGTAATAATGAAAGACTTCTTGATTTGGTGATTAGATAAAAGTTACTGATGGGAGATTTCAAAAGATTCATTTGTGTAGAAGGCCTGTAAAGATGCATTCTCTCATATACCTGTATAAGCATATGCATATATATTCTCTCACATTCTTTTTTCTTAGAGAAAGCCTTCAACATAAACTGTATCAAAGGATGTTTATCATTTGAAGATTTTTATTTTATATAATTTACAATGTTGTGTTAGCTTCAAGTGTACAGCAAAGTGATTCAGCTCTACATATATGTATGTAAAGTCTCTTTCAAATTCTTTCCCCATTTAGGTTATTACAGAATATTGAGCATAGTGCCTTGCCCTACACAGTAGGTCCTTGTTGATTATCTGTTTTTTGTTGTTGTTTAATTGGAGAATAATTGATTTGCAATATTGTATTGATTTCTGCCATGTATCAACAATGAATCAGCCATAGGTATACATGTGTTCCCTCCCTCTTTTACCTCCCTCTAACCTCCCACCCCACTCCACCCCTCTAGATGGGGTTTTATATTTTTAAAATATACCGTAACTATACATTAATCACAATTCTTTTTGGTTTAGCAAAATTTTTCATTCATATGAATGCCTATGCCATTTTGTTTAGTGATTGAAGAACTGAATGTATGCATTGGAGACATAAGGAATGATTTGTAGCATGTGAAAGTTATATAGGATGGACATGTATTAGAGAAGAGTAACCTACTCCAACCCAAGTAGTATTGATATTTTATGGGGACAATACAGTGAAGACGGGATACAGAGAAAAAAAAAGTTTTGTCTTTTGTTTCTATCAGAGTGAAAGGGGTAAATGTAAATACAGTATATCTGCTAGTTACATAAAAGTCTTGTAGTCTTTGAGTTTTTTATTATTATTATTAGCAAAACATAGTTACAAACAGAAGAAGCTCTGTGGAGTTTTGTTTGTTCATATACTTCTATATTTATGTTGGCATAAAAAATATTAGCAATGTTGCTGCAGTCTCAAGAGTGTTTTTCTTTTTTGACATCAGGTAATGCTCGACATTGACCTTTTCATGAGTGAAGGAGGGAAGCTTCTGACACAGGAGCCATTTCCCTCCACAGTCAGGGCAGTGGTGATTCCGTTGTTGTAATTAGGGGATTTCCAAATAGATTCATTTGTGATAGAAAGGGCCTGTAAAGAATGCATTCTCTCATATACCTGTATAAGCATATGCATATATATTCTCTCACATTCTTTTTCTTAGAAAGCCTTCAACATAAACTGTATCAAAGGATGTTTATCATTTGAAGATTTTTATTTTATATAATTTACAATGTTGTGTTAGCTTCAAGTGTACAGCAAAGTGATTCAGCTCTACATATATGTATGTAAAGTCTCTTTCAAATTCTTTCCCCATTTAGGTTATTACAGAATATTGAGCATAGTGCCTTGCCCTACACAGTAGGTCCTTGTTGATTATCTGTTTTTTGTTGTTGTTTAATTGGAGAATAATTGATTTGCAATATTGTATTGATTTCTGCCATGTATCAACAATGAATCAGCCATAGGTATACATGTGTTCCCCCCCTCTTTTACCTCCCTCTAACCTCCCACCCCACTCCACCCCTCTAGATGGGGTTTTATATTTTTAAAATATACCGTAACTATACATTAATCACAATTCTTTTTGGTTTAGCAAAATTTTTCATTCATATGAATGCCTATGCCATTTTGTTTAGTGATTGAAGAACTGAATGTATGCATTGGAGACATAAGGAATGATTTGTAGCATGTGAAAGTTATATAGGATGGACATGTATTAGAGAAGAGTAACCTACTCCAACCCAAGTAGTATTGATATTTTATGGGGACAATACAGTGAAGACGGGATACAGAGAAAAAAAAAGTTTTGTCTTTTGTTTCTATCAGAGTGAAAGGGGTAAATGTAAATACAGTATATCTGCTAGTTACATAAAAGTCTTGTAGTCTTTGAGTTTTTTATTATTATTATTAGCAAAACATAGTTACAAACAGAAGAAGCTCTGTGGAGTTTTGTTTGTTCATATACTTCTATATTTATGTTGGCATAAAAAATATTAGCAATGTTGCTGCAGTCTCAAGAGTGTTTTTCTTTTTTGACATCAGGTAATGCTCGACATTGACCTTTTCATGAGTGAAGGAGGGAAGCTTCTGACACAGGAGCCATTTCCCTCCACAGTCAGGGCAGTGGTGATTCCGTTGTTGTAATTATTCCTCCTGTAAGTTCTCAGGTTCATTCTAAGCTGTGTTGTATGAATCAGGGCTAGGCTATAAGATATATCTGCCTCAGTGTTCCTGGGACCAGAGGGCGATACCCTCCGTGCTTGTTTTTGTCTTCTTCCGGGGTGATCACACCCACAGGTGCCTTGCCATGCTGCCATGATTTGGAAATTAGGACAACTGCGGTGGCAGGATCCTCTCCAGGGACAACAGAATTCCACTCTGATGACAGGGTGCAGAATGTCCTCCTTCCAGGTGTCAGGATAAGGAGCTTTGCTGGTGGATTTCTAAAGACAGGAAAGTGGTTGCACTTAGTGGTTTGTACCCTGTTACAGTCTTCAGTCTAGGAAATTTTCCAAGGATAGGTGTTATTTCAGGTATGCTACTTCTAATGTTTAGAAGTGACTCCTCAACTTCCTTTGGAGAAAAGGTTAATATCCAAATCACCTCTCATGACGGATAAAGATGTGAAAGTGTGGAGGGCTCTTCTTTCCTGGCACTTTCAGTGAGACATGCCTGTGTGGAAACTGCACCCCGCCCCCCTCCCCAGGACTCCCAGCCCTTGTGTATAGAGTGTGGGTGCAGTCTGTTATGCAGCTAAGTCTTGCCTGACTGTTGCACTGGAACAGGATTGTCATTGCACTGTGAAAGGGTAATAAAGAAACCTCTCTTTTATTTTGCTAAAAACAGTCTTTCTCTAGGATAAATTATGACAAGAGGCCAGAAGAAATCGCTTCTCATTTCCTTATTGAATAGAGGGCGTCTAAGCATTCACCTACATGACAGATGACAACCAGTCACTTTTTCTGTATGATCTGGTGACGTGATCTTAACTTTTAATTTTTTCTTCAGTTCACACAAAGATGAATTCGTACAGTTCACAATTACAATCTGTGTATGTGATTCCTTGTTTCATTTTAAGGACATTGTTTTGTTAAACATGTTGAAGAGTTTTTGTAACCTGTCAAGTGTTTTTCTTTTTGACATCAGGTAATGCTCGACATTGACCTTTTCATGAGTGAAGGAGGAAGCTTCTGACACAGGAGCCATTTCCTCCACAGTCAGGCAGTGGTGATTCCGTTGTTGTAATTATTCCTCCTGTAAGTTCTCAGGTTCATTCTAAGCTGTGTTGTATGAATCAGGGCTAGGCTATAAGATATATCTGCCTCAGTGTTCCTGGGACCAGAGGGCGATACCCTCCGTGCTTGTTTTTGTCTTCTTCCGGGGTGATCACACCCACAGGTGCCTTGCCATGCTGCCATGATTTGGAAATTAGGACAACTGCGGTGGCAGGATCCTCTCCAGGGACAACAGAATTCCACTCTGATGACAGGGTGCAGAATGTCCTCCTTCCAGGTGTCAGGATAAGGAGCTTTGCTGGTGGATTTCTAAAGACAGGAAAGTGGTTGCACTTAGTGGTTTGTACCCTGTTACAGTCTTCAGTCTAGGAAATTTTCCAAGGATAGGTGTTATTTCAGGTATGCTACTTCTAATGTTTAGAAGTGACTCCTCAACTTCCTTTGGAGAAAAGGTTAATATCCAAATCACCTCTCATGACGGATAAAGATGTGAAAGTGTGGAGGGCTCTTCTTTCCTGGCACTTTCAGTGAGACATGCCTGTGTGGAAACTGCACCCCGCCCCCCTCCCCAGGACTCCCAGCCCTTGTGTATAGAGTGTGGGTGCAGTCTGTTATGCAGCTAAGTCTTGCCTGACTGTTGCACTGGAACAGGATTGTCATTGCACTGTGAAAGGGTAATAAAGAAACCTCTCTTTTATTTTGCTAAAAACAGTCTTTCTCTAGGATAAATTATGACAAGAGGCCAGAAGAAATCGCTTCTCATTTCCTTATTGAATAGAGGGCGTCTAAGCATTCACCTACATGACAGATGACAACCAGTCACTTTTTCTGTATGATCTGGTGACGTGATCTTAACTTTTAATTTTTTCTTCAGTTCACACAAAGATGAATTCGTACAGTTCACAATTACAATCTGTGTATGTGATTCCTTGTTTCATTTTAAGGACATTGTTTTGTTAAACATGTTGAAGAGTTTTTGTAACCTGTGGCTACAATTGGATTTATTTTTCCCATTGTTAATAACAAACAGCAAATGCGAAGACTGAGAACCACGTGTAGAAGGGTGATTGCTCTTACTGTGAAAAAATTTGAATCCTTCTTTTGGTGTGAGAGTATGATCAGCCAGCCTTGCTATCGATTTCTTCTATTGTACATTGCCAAATCTTCTATTTAAGTATTATGAAAACTCTTTGTTTTTTTCAGGTCGAATGAGTGATTTGAGTGTAAGTGGTCATCAAATAGATTCAGAATCTAAAGAAGATGAGCCTTGTAGTGAAGAAACTGATCCAGAGCACGATCTAATTGTTGAAATTTTGCCTGAGTTACTTGGTATATTGCACAGTGAAGATGATGAAGAAGATGAGGAGTGTGCCAATGCCACTGATGTCACGACCACCCCATCCGTGCAGTACATAAACGGGAAGCATGTAGTTACCACTGTACCCAAGGACCCAGAAGCAGCAGAAGCTAGGCGTGGCCAGTTCGAAAGTGTTGCACCTTCTCAAAATTTTTCAGACAGCAGTGAAAGTGATAGTCATCAGTTTATAATCACCCATCCTGGATTGTCTACTGCCGTGCAACCTAATGAATCTAAAGAAACAACCGAGTCTCTTGAAATTACATGGAGACCCGAGATGTACCCTGAAACACCGGAACAGTTTTCAAGTGGTGAGTTTGATATTTTCCCCACTGCCTCAGTGCATGAGGGAGACATCACAGAGGAGCCAGACTCAATCACAGAAAAAAGTCCTGAATTTGATCATCTGGTGCATGAACATACTGAATCAGTACCTCTGTTTCCAGAAGAGTCTTCAGGAGATGCTGCCATTGACCAAGAATCTCAGAAAATGGTCTTTCCAAGGGCTGGAGAAGGAATATTTGGTGAAAATGCAGAAAAAAATATTTCTACTATACAGACTCCAGGTATAGTTGCAAGTTCTGTATCAGCACCTGTCTCAGAGGATGTATCACTGATCTTAACAGGGACTTCACAGCCTGATGACCCGTTGTCCACAGTAGAAAGCTGGGTGGAAATAACCCCCAGACAGATTGTTGAGTTCTCAGGAAATCCTTCAATTCCAATTCCAGAAGGCTCCGGAGAAACAGAAGAAGATAAAATGTTTGCCATGATTACTGATTTATCACAGAAAAATACTACAGATACCCTTGTTCATTTAGACACCAGTGAGATCATGATCACGGAGAACCTTTTGGATGTTCCTGCAACCACCGGATATTTGACTTCTGAACAGGCTTCTGCAGTAGTGCCTACCAAATTTGTAAGGGAAGCAGATGCTTTTGAGTGGGTTTTCGTTACGCCTCTTGAGGGAAAGACAAGGAAAGATGAGGAGAAGGGAACTACAGATACAGCTTCTACAGTTGAGGTACATTCACCCACACAGAGATCGGATCCATTTGTTTTACCCTCTGAATTAGAACTCTCAAGGGAAACTACACCTGATGATTCCACAGCTGCTACTAGGAAGATTTTTACGTCCCAGATGACACCCATACAGTCTGAAAGAGAAATGACAAGTTCTCCTCTTGTCTTTACAGAAACAAAGGCTTTAGACAATCTGGTGGCACAGACCCCTAATCCCAGCCTTAGCAGTCAACCTGGGGTTCAGGAAGGGCCATCTACAATCCCAAGCAGTCCTATCTCTCTTCTAACAGAGCAGGGCTCCGGAGAAGCTCCTTTTGACCCAGAAACAACCACTGTTTCTTTGCTTTTGTTATATTCAGAGCCTGCAATTCTAACTGAAAAGGAAGCAGCTGGCCCTTTGTCTCCACATGTAGAAACTGCATTCCCTTTTGAGCCAACAGGAAAAGGTTTGAGTACTGCAGTGGACAGAGAGGTTGCTGAAGTTACAAGCCAAGCATCCAAGGAAAACTTGGTTTCAGAGATCTCAGGAGAGCTGACTCCAGGGGCAGAAATAAAGGGTGTTTCTACAGATCTTCCTTTGGAGGAAGATTTCAGTGGTGACTTCAGAGAATACTCAACAGTATCTTATCCCGCAACCAAGGAAGAAATCATAATAATGGAAGGCTCAGAGGATGCAGTGTTTAAGGCTACCCAGATGTCACCATTCATAATGCCTACCTCAGACCTCAGTAACCACACAGCTGATCCCGAAGAACCTGGCAGAAACTTGGTCAGCACCTCAGCCTTCCCGTGGGAAGAGCTCACCACCTCTGCTGAGGGTTCAGGTGAGCAGTTGCTCTCAGTCAGCAGCAATGTGGACCAAGTGCTTCCCAGTGCTGTGGGAAAAGCCTCAGGAACAGATTCTCCATATATCGACCAAAGATTGGGAGAAGAAGGTCCTGTCACTGAAACTGATAAAGGATCCACCATTCTGCCAGCTTCAGAAGCTAAGAGTCCTCAAGCTTCAACCGAAGAGGGGGAAGTGAAGGTGGATGGCACAATGTCAATGGACTTTCCCCAACTATGGAGCCTAGACAAGAAGTCAACCCGTAGGGAAGGAAAGATGAGGAGAAGGGAACTACAGATACAGCTTCTACGTTGAGGTACATTCACCCACACAGAGATCGGATCCATTTGTTTTACCCTCTGAATTAGAACTCTCAAGGGAAACTACACCTGATGATTCCACAGCTGCTACTAGGAAGATTTTTACGTCCCAGATGACACCCATACAGTCTGAAAGAGAAATGACAAGTTCTCCTCTTGTCTTTACAGAAACAAAGGCTTTAGACAATCTGGTGGCACAGACCCCTAATCCCAGCCTTAGCAGTCAACCTGGGGTTCAGGAAGGGCCATCTACAATCCCAAGCAGTCCTATCTCTCTTCTAACAGAGCAGGGCTCCGGAGAAGCTCCTTTTGACCCAGAAACAACCACTGTTTCTTTGCTTTTGTTATATTCAGAGCCTGCAATTCTAACTGAAAAGGAAGCAGCTGGCCCTTTGTCTCCACATGTAGAAACTGCATTCCCTTTTGAGCCAACAGGAAAAGGTTTGAGTACTGCAGTGGACAGAGAGGTTGCTGAAGTTACAAGCCAAGCATCCAAGGAAAACTTGGTTTCAGAGATCTCAGGAGAGCTGACTCCAGGGGCAGAAATAAAGGGTGTTTCTACAGATCTTCCTTTGGAGGAAGATTTCAGTGGTGACTTCAGAGAATACTCAACAGTATCTTATCCCGCAACCAAGGAAGAAATCATAATAATGGAAGGCTCAGAGGATGCAGTGTTTAAGGCTACCCAGATGTCACCATTCATAATGCCTACCTCAGACCTCAGTAACCACACAGCTGATCCCGAAGAACCTGGCAGAAACTTGGTCAGCACCTCAGCCTTCCCGTGGGAAGAGCTCACCACCTCTGCTGAGGGTTCAGGTGAGCAGTTGCTCTCAGTCAGCAGCAATGTGGACCAAGTGCTTCCCAGTGCTGTGGGAAAAGCCTCAGGAACAGATTCTCCATATATCGACCAAAGATTGGGAGAAGAAGGTCCTGTCACTGAAACTGATAAAGGATCCACCATTCTGCCAGCTTCAGAAGCTAAGAGTCCTCAAGCTTCAACCGAAGAGGGGGAAGTGAAGGTGGATGGCACAATGTCAATGGACTTTCCCCCAACTATGGAGCCTAGACAAGAAGTCAACCCTGTAAGGCAAGGAAATGAAAGTGGAATAATGTCAGAGGAAAAGATTCAAGAACAAACATCTTTTGAATCCGTTCAAAGCTCTGTGGTACCAGAACAAACAACTTTTGATTCACAAACATTTCCTGAAACTGGACTTCGAACTGCAGATTATCCCACACTAACAACAATGAAAACATACAGTACTGATGAGAAAATGGAAGAGGAAGCCATTTCCTTAGCTGACATGTCCACTCCAAATCTAGATTCAAAGGGCCTGGCATCATACACTACTCTCCCTGAAGTTACTGAAAAGTCCCAATTTTCCTTAGCTACTCCCTCAGTGACTGAATCAATACCAGCTGAAAGTGTACTTACAGATTCAACCATCAAAGAGGAAGAAACTAGAAAACCCTTTCCTAAAGTTATGAGACCAATAATTAAAGAATCAGTTACAGATCTGTTGTTCTCTGGACTAGGATCTGGGAAGAAGTTTTACCTACCACAGGATCAGTGGATTTTACTGAAATAAAACAAATCTTCAGCACGTTATATCCCCTGACTTCTCATGTGCAAAGTTTAGAAGCCAGTGTCTTAAATGATACAAGTGGAGACTATGAGGGAATGGAAAACCTAGTAAATGAAATGAGACCACTCATTTCCCAAACAGACAGCATTTTCCAAGATGGTGAGACAGCATCCAGCCCAACGTTACTAGAAACTTTAAGTGATACCAGAACAGAAGGACCCTTTATGGCACCCTTCCCACTTTTCCCACAGGGGCCCTGACCACAGCCTATGACTGATCATATCTTGGTCAGCACCTCAGCCTTCCGTGGGAAGAGCTCACCACCTCTGCTGAGGGTTCAGGTGCGCAGTTGCTCTCAGTCAGCAGCAATGTGGACCAAGTGCTTCCCAGTGCTGTGGGAAAAGCCTCAGGAACAGATTCTCCATATATCGACCAAAGATTGGGAGAAGAAGGTCCTGTCACTGAAACTGATAAAGGATCCACCATTCTGCCAGCTTCAGAAGCTAAGAGTCCTCAAGCTTCAACCGAAGAGGGGGAAGTGAAGGTGGATGGCACAATGTCAATGGACTTTCCCCCAACTATGGAGCCTAGACAAGAAGTCAACCCTGTAAGGCAAGGAAATGAAAGTGGAATAATGTCAGAGGAAAAGATTCAAGAACAAACATCTTTTGAATCCGTTCAAAGCTCTGTGGTACCAGAACAAACAACTTTTGATTCACAAACATTTCCTGAAACTGGACTTCGAACTGCAGATTATCCCACACTAACAACAATGAAAACATACAGTACTGATGAGAAAATGGAAGAGGAAGCCATTTCCTTAGCTGACATGTCCACTCCAAATCTAGATTCAAAGGGCCTGGCATCATACACTACTCTCCCTGAAGTTACTGAAAAGTCCCATTTTTCCTTAGCTACTCCCTCAGTGACTGAATCAATACCAGCTGAAAGTGTACTTACAGATTCAACCATCAAAGAGGAAGAAACTAGAAAACCCTTTCCTAAAGTTATGAGACCAATAATTAAAGAATCAGTTACAGATCTGTTGTTCTCTGGACTAGGATCTGGGGAAGAAGTTTTACCTACCACAGGATCAGTGGATTTTACTGAAATAAAACAAATCTTCAGCACGTTATATCCCCTGACTTCTCATGTGCAAAGTTTAGAAGCCAGTGTCTTAAATGATACAAGTGGAGACTATGAGGGAATGGAAAACCTAGTAAATGAAATGAGACCACTCATTTCCCAAACAGACAGCATTTTCCAAGATGGTGAGACAGCATCCAGCCCAACGTTACTAGAAACTTTAAGTGATACCAGAACAGAAGGACCCTTTATGGCACCTCCCACTTTTCCCACAGGCCCTGAACATTCTCAAAATCAGACACACAGTGGGGCACAAGAAATCCAGACCAGTAGACCACAGCCTATGACTGATCATATCTTTAATGAGAATTCCTCAACAGCAGAAAGTAAAGAAACAGCAACCTCTTCCACTGATTTTCTGGCTAGAACTTATGGTCTTGAATTGGCCAAAGGATTTGTCACATCAACACCAAAGCCGTCTGACTTGTTTTATGAACATTCTGGAGAAGGGTCTGGGGAACTGGATGTGGCTGATTTAGTCCACACTTCTGGAACTACTCAGGCCACTAGGCAAGGAAGCACCACATTTGTTTCTGATAGATCCCTGGAAAAACATCCTGAGGTTCCAAGAGCTGAAGCTGTTAATGTTGATGGATTCCCAACAGTTTCGATGGTGCTGCCTCTTCATCCAGAGCAGAATGAAAGCTCTCCTGATCCAACCAGCACACTGTCAAGTACAACGTCATATGAAAGATCCACAGAAGATGCTACAGATAGTTTCCAAGACCATTTCAGGGGATTCAAGGATTCCACATTAAAACCTGACAGAAGAAAGGCCACTGAAAGTATCATTATAGATCTGGACAGAGAGGACAAGGATCTAATATTGACAGTGACAGAGAGCACCATCCTTGAAATTCCACCTGAGCTGACATCAGATAAAAATACTATCATCGACATAGATCACACTAAACCTATATATGAAGACATCCTTGGCATACAAACGGACTTGGATCCAGAGGTACCCTCGGGACCACCTGGAAGTAGTGAAGACAGCATTCAAGTTCAAGAGAAGTATGAGGCAGCTGTTAACCTCTCTTCAACTGAGGAAAGCTTTGAGGCTTCTGGTGATACTCTCCTGGCTAGTTACACTCAGACCACACATACCAGATCAATGCCTCCTGAAGACAGAAGTCAGTTAGATCACACGGACTTTATCTTCACAACTGGGATCCCCATCCTTAGCTCAGAAACAGAATTAGACGTTTTGGTTCCTACAGCCACATCCTTGCCCATTCCTAGTAAGTCTGCCACAGTTAATCCAAAGGTTGAAGAGCCAAAAACTGAAGCAAAATCCCTGGATGACATCTTTGAATCAAGCACTTTGTCTGACAGTCAAGCTGTTGCAGACCAAAGTGAAGTAATATCAACATTGGGCCCCTTGGAAAGGACACAGAATGAGGATGAAGAAAAGAAACACGTAGGCCCCTCTTTCCAACCAGAATTCTCTTCCGGGGCTGAGGAGGCACTGATAGAGTCTACCCCCTACGTAAGTATTGGTGCTACCTACCTCACGGCTCAGAGTTTAACAGAGGCACTTGATGCGACAGAAAGATCCAGTCCACCAGATTTCACTGACACGTCCACAGTTTCCACTTTTGCAAAGCTGTTTCCTCAGACACCATCATCTCCTCCACTCAGTGTCCACTTAGGCAGTGGAGACTCTGAGCACTCAGAGGAACCCCAGACAAGTGCTCTGCCAAGTATAGATGCCAGCACATCGCCAACACCCCTGGGAAAGCTTGCAGGCATTGAAGCAACTTTCAAACCCTTAAGTGAAGAACACTTTGATGTAACTGAGCCTACATCCTTATCTCCTGACACAAAGCCTTCAGAAGATGAAAATAAACATAATCTATTAGAACCAACAGAGGCTTCTGCCACAGAACTAACTGCTCAAGAAGATATTGAGATTTTCCAAGATTCTGAAAACAAAACTGGTGTTCAGCTTTCTGGAGAAATAATCAAGGTATTTCCCAGCATTGAAACACCTGAGGCCAAGACTGTTGTCACAGCTGCAAGTGAAACAAAGTTAGAAGGTGCTACACTGTGGCCACATTCTACTTCTGCTTCTGTGATTCATGGGATCGAGGCAGGTGTGGTGCCTCAGCCCAGCCCACAGACTCGGAGCAGCCCACCACCCCTTTTCCTCTGAAAATAAACCCTGAAACACAGGCAGCTTTGATCCGAGGGAGGATTCCACGGTAGTAACAATGCCTCCTGAAGACAGAAGTCAGTTAGATCACACGGACTTTATCTTCACAACTGGGATCCCCATCCTTAGCTCAGAAACAGAATTAGACGTTTTGGTTCCTACAGCCACATCCTTGCCCATTCCTAGTAAGTCTGCCACAGTTAATCCAAAGGTTGAAGAGCCAAAAACTGAAGCAAAATCCCTGGATGACATCTTTGAATCAAGCACTTTGTCTGACAGTCAAGCTGTTGCAGACCAAAGTGAAGTAATATCAACATTGGGCCCCTTGGAAAGGACACAGAATGAGGATGAAGAAAAGAAACACGTAGGCCCCTCTTTCCAACCAGAATTCTCTTCCGGGGCTGAGGAGGCA
This sequence comes from Tragulus kanchil, assembly GCA_022376925.1. NCBI lineage: Eukaryota > Metazoa > Chordata > Mammalia > Artiodactyla > Tragulidae > Tragulus > Tragulus kanchil. The sequence goes on from JAIOJX010000004.1 coordinate 34,056,004, forward strand.
CTGATAGAGTCTACCCCCTACGTAAGTATTGGTGCTACCTACCTCACGGCTCAGAGTTTAACAGAGGCACTTGATGCGACAGAAAGATCCAGTCCACCAGATTTCACTGACACGTCCACAGTTTCCACTTTTGCAAAGCTGTTTCCTCAGACACCATCATCTCCTCCACTCAGTGTCCACTTAGGCAGTGGAGACTCTGAGCACTCAGAGGAACCCCAGACAAGTGCTCTGCCAAGTATAGATGCCAGCACATCGCCAACACCCCTGGGAAAGCTTGCAGGCATTGAAGCAACTTTCAAACCCTTAAGTGAAGAACACTTTGATGTAACTGAGCCTACATCCTTATCTCCTGACACAAAGCCTTCAGAAGATGAAAATAAACATAATCTATTAGAACCAACAGAGGCTTCTGCCACAGAACTAACTGCTCAAGAAGATATTGAGATTTTCCAAGATTCTGAAAACAAAACTGGTGTTCAGCTTTCTGGAGAAATAATCAAGGTATTTCCCAGCATTGAAACACCTGAGGCCAAGACTGTTGTCACAGCTGCAAGTGAAACAAAGTTAGAAGGTGCTACACTGTGGCCACATTCTACTTCTGCTTCTGTGATTCATGGGATCGAGGCAGGTGTGATGCCTCAGCCCAGCCCACAGACTCCGGAGCAGCCCACCACCCCTTTTCCTCTGAAAATAAACCCTGAAACACAGGCAGCTTTGATCCGAGGGGAGGATTCCACGGTAGTAACACCAAAACAGCAAGTATCGGCGAGGATTCTTGATTCTAATAAGCAGGCAACACTAAGCACCGCAGAGTTAGATACAGAGCTTGCAACACCATCATTTCCCCTTCTGGAAACTTCTAATGAAACCAGTTTCCTGATTGGCATTAATGAAGAGTCAGTGGAAGGCACAGCAATCTATTTACCAGGTAAGGGCACAACACTGATAAATCTGTTTCCAAATGCGGAAGCAGTCCATTGGTCCTAACATATATGTGTATATAGCTTTTGTTGTGATGTGAAAATTGGTGAAGGTTTTTGTAACAGCAGGACAGGCCATAGTATTGTTCCCTAATGAGATTAAAAAAAAAACCAAAAAACAGTAAGTATAGACTGAGGACTTTCAGGATATACTTTGTATTTTTCTGGGTTTAAGAAACAACACACAATTACAACACGGAAAAGCTGAAGTTGTTAATGGTATAAAAATTCAATTTGGTTTTACCCACCACTAAAGTATTGCTTTGTCTTAGGTCCCATAGTTATACATCTTAGTTTTAGAAACAGGACAAATATCTTGTTTCTTAAAAATTCTCTCATGAATGGGTGCTATTATGGCAATATCATAATCTGTCAGGTCTTTAAAAATGAACCTAATAAATACTTCACATGGTTTGCACAGTATCAGTTATCAGTTCATACTTTTGTGTGATTTCCTTGCTTTAGATAATCTACATAATGCTTCTAACCCAGTGCCTAGCTTTAGTGAGTTTAACAGAGGCTCCTGCCACAGAACTAACTGCTCAAGAAGATATTGAGATTTTCCAAGATTCTGAAAACAAAACTGGTGTTCAGCTTTCTGGAGAAATAATCAAGGTATTTCCCAGCATTGAAACACCTGAGGCCAAGACTGTTGTCACAGCTGCAAGTGAAACAAAGTTAGAAGGTGCTACACTGTGGCCACATTCTACTTCTGCTTCTGTGATTCATGGGATCGAGGCAGGTGTGATGCCTCAGCCCAGCCCACAGACTCCGGAGCAGCCCACCACCCCTTTTCCTCTGAAAATAAACCCTGAAACACAGGCAGCTTTGATCCGAGGGGAGGATTCCACGGTAGTAACACCAAAACAGCAAGTATCGGCGAGGATTCTTGATTCTAATAAGCAGGCAACACTAAGCACCGCAGAGTTAGATACAGAGCTTGCAACACCATCATTTCCCCTTCTGGAAACTTCTAATGAAACCAGTTTCCTGATTGGCATTAATGAAGAGTCAGTGGAAGGCACAGCAATCTATTTACCAGGTAAGGGCACAACACTGATAAATCTGTTTCCAAATGCGGAAGCAGTCCATTGGTCCTAACATATATGTGTATATAGCTTTTGTTGTGATGTGAAAATTGGTGAAGGTTTTTGTAACAGCAGGACAGGCCATAGTATTGTTCCTAATGAGATTAAAAAAAAAACCCAAAAAACAGTAAGTATAGACTGAGGACTTTCAGGATATACTTTGTATTTTTCTGGGTTTAAGAAACAACACACAATTACAACACGGAAAAGCTGAAGTTGTTAATGGTATAAAAATTCAATTTGGTTTTACCCACCACTAAAGTATTGCTTTGTCTTAGGTCCCATAGTTATACATCTTAGTTTTAGAAACAGGACAAATATCTTGTTTCTTAAAAATTCTCTCATGAATGGGTGCTATTATGGCAATATCATAATCTGTCAGGTCTTTAAAAATGAACCTAATAAATACTTCACATGGTTTGCACAGTATCAGTTATCAGTTCATACTTTTGTGTGATTTCCTTGCTTTAGATAATCTACATAATGCTTCTAACCCAGTGCCTAGCTTTAGTGAGTATTCATTCAGTATATATTCAGTTTCTGCCTATTGAAAGAAGATTTCTGTTTTGTTTGTTTACTGAATAGACAGGAAGGATGAATTTGATACTGGTTCATATAGAATATGTCATTTAAGTTTCACAGAAAGGCTACAAGGCACACATGATTATCCCCATTTAAAAGGGTAGGATGTAGAGGTTAAGAGAGTGGCCCAGGATTGTAGCTACACACATCATGTCAAAGTGGGATTTGAACCCAGATCAGCCCCACTTCAGAGTAGGTGGTTTTTTTCTTCTGGTCTTTGGTGGTTTTCTATTAGTATAGTATAAAAATGAATGACCCCTGGAGACAGAAATGGCATCCCACTGTAGTATTCTTGCCTGGAGAATCCCATGGACAGAGGAGCCTAGTGGGCTACAGTCTACAGTCCATGGGGTCACAAAGGGTAGGACATGACTCAGCAACTAACACACACAAGAATGAATAATATCAAATTACATGTAAAGCAGAAACCTTGGAATATTTACTCTGTAGAATTTATTTTTCTTTTAATCTAGCTTGATAATGTTGAAAAGTTGAGTTTAATGGTGTTTTCCAAGAGCAGTGGGAATAATAATGTCAGTGGAATCCACAAGTGGCTATCACCACCTTGTTACTACTTAGAAAAAGAGAAAAAGAAATCAGTACTTCTAGAGCTGTGTTGATTAAAACTGTGTTTTATTTTATGTTTTTAGAGCATGGCTATACTTAGAGTTGTTCTTCTGATCGATTCAACCTTATCCTTGTGCTTCAAGTGCTTCAGCTTTGTCTTGCTTCAGATAGAGTGAAGCAGTCATAAAGTGTAGCATTTATAAATGACTTGAGGTATTTTGTGAGTAAAACTGATCAAAGATGGCTGATGGATTTTTGGGGGGCTGTCGCTCTTTACTGAATCTGTAAATGGTAACCTAGTAATCTGGCCAATATTTATTCTTTTGTAATTTAGTTGAAATATACTTCAGGTTAGAGGAAATGAGATAGAGAAGTCATTGGTGATAACTATATATAGAGAGATAGAGAGTTGGGTTTGGCAAATGAATGAGAAATGTGTACCAGTTATCCAGTCCATAATGTTTACATAGAATCAGAGCTTGCGTCTTCATTGCAAAACAAAAGTGTCACTTTAGGCTTATTCAGTTAACAACAGCTCCTATTGGATGCCTGGTCTGTCTGCTGCAGTTTCAACTTGCCAAGATGACGACACACTCTTTAGAGAAGAATAAAATGCATGAAAACAACACTGTTCTAATCTAAACAACTTTAGGTTCACAGCCCCGTTCCTTGCCAAGTCCTTGTCCCGTACTCTCGCATGATGTCTCGTGTCTGTGGTGGGAATAATGCTGTACCTCACATTTCTTTGGCACATCACACTTTACCAAGCCCTTTCACTTAAGTGTCATTTTGGTTTTGCACTGACAGCAGCAAGTAGATGTGTTGTTGACCACAGCCTTGTCTTCTAGGCAGTGTGTTTTCAAAAGCAGAGTGCTAAAATAGGAAGCTCTTTAGAACTGTAGGGAGAATCTTAGCAAAATTGGGGTTGCTTTTGAAGAAATGGTTGCAAGCATCTAAATTAACCTAATTATCATAAACCCACACATGCAGATATATACCTATCCAGTCTTTCTAGTAGTCCAGAATTTCCTTAACACTCAGAAAGTATGAGTTTAACCTTCCTAGGTGGGAAAGGCTCAGCTATTTTCTATAGCCTTACCTGTTTCTCAGGTTTCCTAAGTAGATATCTTGTCTTCGTGTGCAATTATTCCAGACTCTCAGGACTTAAAATTTTTGAAAATGTGATTTTTATTCCATATATAACCTATTTATTTCGATTCTTATGTAAAAATGGTTAGCTCTCACTTGGATTCTTAAAGACTGAAACAAGCACTTCTAGAAAAGTATTCAAATAATATATATAGACTATTAATGTAAATACAATTACCCATGCAATATTATAGAATAATATATGTGCCTCAAATAGTCTAAAACTACTTGCATTTAGAAAATATGTATTAAACTGTTTTCTCCTCATACATTTGTATCTCTGCCCTTTCTATCAATCCACTAGAAGTGTCAATTTTGTGTTTTTCATAAGAAAATTGTAGTAGAAGTTTGGGGTTTCACTTAAGGTGAGGTTTTGGTATTTGGGTTTGTTTTCACACAGTAGAGTTTAATCCATGTGTTGCTTTTCTTCAAGTATAGTTTAAAGGAGTACATTTGGAACGTGTTTTTGGAAAAAGCATATTAATGTAGCAGAAGAGACTTCAGTGCACACTTTCGAAGAAAAAGTTTCTGAGCATTAAGTGGTAAAAGGCAATAATAATTCAAATGATGGTAACAAGCCAATGCTAAAAAGAATGCATGTTCTGTGTATCCAGCCATTTCACATGAACTAACCTCGTTTAAAAGAATACATTTTCCATTCACTGTGCACATACGTGTAATCATTTTGACTAAAATCAATTGCCATTATCATGCCAACTAAATCTGCAGTAGAATGTATTAGTTGCCAGATACCATAGAAAATGTTTAAAAATAATAATGATTGAACCCCAGAAATGAATAGATGCAATTTGTAATAATTCGTTTTAATGCCAAGAAACACTCCAGAGAGTAATGTTAATGTTAATTTTTTTTCATGTGTAGCATCTCTAAATTGCAATGGTAAAGCCTATGTTATGGTAGCAAGGAGTGGCTATTTTATGCTAAAATACATTGAAACTGAGACATGCGCTTAATTGCTTTTCTTACTTTCCTGAACCTGCTAGGTTCTGATCGTTGCAAAGTGAACCCGTGCCTCCATGGGGGCACCTGTTATCCTACTGAAACGTCTTATGTGTGCACCTGCGTGCCGGGCTACAGTGGTGACCGGTGTGAACTTGGTAAGATGTTCTTACCTGAAAGACTGTAGTGCTTTTCAAGAAGATGTAAGAGGAGAGTTATTGTTACTTGAATCCATCAGAGAATTTTAGAAGAACCCATGTGTAGAGGCGTGCACCCAGAGAAGCTGCTCTCCCATGACAGACAAGAACATCAAGTCATCTCAAAATATAAAGACTCTCTATTTTTTAAAATTGTTGTTGTGTAGTTGCTAAGTCAGGTCCACCTCTTTCCCACTCCAGAGGACTGCAGGCTCCTCTGTCGATTCTGAAGTCTCCAGGCAAGTATACTGGAGTGGGTATCCATTCCCTTCTCTAAGGAATCTTCCCAACTCAGGGATCAAATCCAGGTCTCCCGCACTGCAGGCAGATTCTTTACCATCTGAGCCACCAGAGAAGCCCAAATTACATGTTAGATGAAATGAAAATCATAGAGTAATTTATGTACAGTCTGGGAAATAAGGGCAGTGTTTATTGAATTTTCTTGATATACCCAGGACTCAAGGAAGATTCAGCTAGTATCATACGTGCCTCTAGGCTTTACAAATGTAAAGTTTGATATAATATTTGCTTAAATATTGACAAAAAAGTTTTAATCTGTCTTCCACTTCTATATATCAACAAGTTATCAGTTTAAATACAAATTTCTTTCAGAACGTTCTATTTTAAAAACACTGCTTCCCTGATGGCTCATCGGTCAAAAACCTGCCTGCAATGCAGGATCCCTGGGTTTGGGAAGATCCCCTGGAGAAGGAAATGGCAGCCCACTCCCGTATTCTTGGATTCTGGGAAATCCCACGGACAGGAAGTCTCAAAGAGTTGGACACGACTTAAGGACTAGACAACAGCAGTTTAAAAAACAGAGTGTTTATGTTTTGAGATGACTCGCTGCTCTGGCGTATCATGGGAACACACATTCTCTGGCTGTGCCCAGAGGCCAGCCTAGCCCACCCCTCTCTCGAGGAACTGTGACAGTATTGTCTTCTTCCTCTGTTTTGGGCCCCAAAAGGGTATCACTGTCTCTTTACTAAATCAGTTCCTTTTACTCCCATTCTTATTTAGGGTTCCCTTTCCTGAATAAAAATTTCAAGAGGACTCCAGTTTTGATTTGGCTAAATATAGACCTTGACCCTGAGAAAAAGAATGATGGGATCTATTGACCAGGTGCTCCTTTAGTGGCACCATAAGATGGTCTTCTCATAGTGACTGAGTCAAGAAGGCCCACAGGTGACACTTTAGGTTACACAGAAGGTGTTGAGATAAAACCCCTAACATTCATGATAAACGACTGCTTATCTTAAAAAAAACAAAAGGCAACATAGCTAGTAAGTTCCATTTGCATACTAACCAGTAAAGACAGAGATCACAATAGATATCATTTGAGAAATAATTGTATCTTGAATATCAGATTTACACATGTTGTGTGTATTTAGCTGCTCAATCCTGTCTGAGTCCTTGCGACTCCCTGGACTGTATCCCACCAGGCTCCTCTGACCATGGAGTTTTTCCAGGCAAGAATACTGGAGTGGGTTACCATTTCCTTCTCCAGGGGACCTTCCCGACCCAGGGATCGAACCTGGGTCTCCTGCATTGGCAGGCAGATTCTTTACCACTGAGCCACTTGGGAAGCCCTTAAATTTACATATATAGATATAAAAGCATTTATGGGACCCCCATTCTTTTTCACATTACAATCAATTAAAAATAATTTAATGAGTTTGTGTATGTAAAACAATTCAATATTTGCCATCATTATGATGCTAATATATCATTTTTGCTAAGATCATTTGTTTATGTAAGAATACAGTAAATGCCTCTTAGAAATTTAATTTACTTGCTATATTCATTTGGAGGCTTCCCTAGTGCCTCAGTGGTAAAGAATCCAACTGCAATGGGAAGATATGGGTTCAGTCCCTGGGTTGAGAAGATCCTCTGGAGAAAGGCATGGCAATCCACTCCAGTATTCTCACCTAGGGAATCCCATGGACAGAGGAGCCTGGAAGGATACAGTCCAATGGGTCACAAGAGTTGGACCAAAGTGACTGAGTACTCACGTATTCATTTTTAATACTTAATATAAACATTAATTAAATTTTTAGTGGAATTGCAGAATGCTATGGGATGCACTAATTTCATCGCAAGAAGTCATAAATGTCTGGGTCATATTAGATATAGATATTAAGCTTGGGGAGGATTTTGATAAGTGGGTGAGGGAGACTCAATGCAGTAAACAAATCACACAGGCCACCAACTGCAGAATGCATCCGAGGGACCCCGAGTATTCCGAAATGCCTCTTAAGGGTTTTTTTTTTTTTTTTTTTTTTTAAGATTTATTTATTTTTTTTGGGCGGGGGTCGGGTTGGGGGGGGGGGGGAGCGGGCGGGCCACTTCTATTGGTCTTTCTCTATTTTCATCCGTCTTTGTTCTTTGGCTCCTGTGGGCCTCCCATCGCGGTGGCGTCTGTCATTGCAGAGCGCCGGCTCTGGGCGCATGGGCACATGCGCGCCAGAGCTCCAGCTCGGTAATTGGACACGTTGGTCCAGCCGCTCCGTGGCACGTGGGATCTTCCCAGGCCAGGGATTGAACCGGCGCCCTTACCCACTGGACCACTTGGGAAGCCCTTAAATTTACATATATAGATATAAAAGCATTTATGGGACCCCCATTCTTTTTCACATTACAATCAATTAAAAATAATTTAATGAGTTTGTGTATGTAAAACAATTCAATATTTGCCATCATTATGATGCTAATATATCATTTTTGCTAAGATCATTTGTTTATGTAAGAATACAGTAAATGCCTCTTAGAAATTTAATTTACTTGCTATATTCATTTGGAGGCTTCCCTAGTGCCTCAGTGGTAAAGAATCCAACTGCAATGGGAAGATATGGGTTCAGTCCCTGGGTTGAGAAGATCCTCTGGAGAAAGGCATGGCAATCCACTCCAGTATTCTCACCTAGGGAATCCCATGGACAGAGGAGCCTGGAAGGATACAGTCCAATGGGTCACAAGAGTTGGACCAAAGTGACTGAGTACTCACGTATTCATTTTTAATACTTAATATAAACATTAATTAAATTTTTAGTGGAATTGCAGAATGCTATGGGATGCACTAATTTCATCGCAAGAAGTCATAAATGTCTGGGTCATATTAGATATAGATATTAAGCTTGGGGAGGATTTTGATAAGTGGGTGAGGGAGACTCAATGCAGTAAACAAATCACACAGGCCACCAACTGCAGAATGCATCCGAGGGACCCCGAGTATTCCGAAATGCCTCTTAAGGGTTTTTTTTTTTTTTTTTTTTTTTAAGATTTATTTATTTATTTTGGGCGGGGGTCGGGTTGGGGAGGGAGGGGAGCGGGCGGGCCACTTCTATTGGTCTTTCTCTATTTTCATCCGTCTTTGTTCTTTGGCTCCTCGTGGGCCTCCCATCGCGGTGGCGTCTGTCGTCGCAGAGTGCCGGCTCTGGGCGCATGCGCGCCAGAGCTCCAGCTCGGTAATTGGACACATTGGTCCAGCCGCTCCGTGGCACGTGGGATCTTCCCAGGCCAGGGACCGAACCGGCGCCCCTTGCACTGCAAGGCAGTGTCCTTACCCACTGGACCACCAGGGGAAGCCCTAAGGGTTTCTGAAAGAGAAACATTGGGAAAGAATTTTGGAAAGTCAATTTGATCTAGATAGGTCTAAGCAAGGCTGAGGTCTAAGAATTTAGCATACATGAGGTTCACCTAGAGGACTTGGTAAAATACTTTGTTGTTCCCATCCTCCAAAATAGCAGAATCAGTAGGTCTAGGGTGGGCCTGGAAACATGCATTTCTAATATTCTCAGCTGATACTGGATTCGGCTGGTCCAGGGACCACATTTTGAGGACCACTACCCTGGATAATCGGGGTCTTTGGAATGTTTAGAAGCCAGTGAAGGAGAATGGATGCATGCATATATATAGCTGGGTTGCTTTGCTGTGCACCAGAAACTATCACCGCATTGTTAAGTGACCATACTTCAAAACAAAAATTAAAAGTTTTTTAAAAATTGGAAAATAAATTTAATGTTTTTTAAAAAGTTAAAAACAGGAGCTTCCCTGGTAGTCCAGTGGGTAAAGAGTCCACTTTGCAGTGCAAGGGTCTTCGGTTCGATCCCTGGCCTGGGAAGATCCCATGTGTCTTGGAGTGCCTAGGCCGGTGTGTCAATTAAGAGCCAGAACTCTGGAACTCATGAACCCAGAGCCAGTGCTCAGCAGCAAGGGAGGCCACTGCAATGGGAGGCCCATGCAGGCCAAAGAGCAAGGATGGATGAAAATAACTAAATGAAAGACCAATAAAAGAGGCCAAAAAAAAAAAAAAGAAGCCATGAAGATTATCTTGATTACATGTAAAAAGGATGACAGTCAACAGAGTGCAGGATGTATTGGAGAGGAAGGGGCCTGGAGGCTATGAAGCCAGTGAAGCCTTTTCAGTGTTTCACATGTGAGGTCATCAGAGCATAAGCTAGGATGGGGATTGAGAGACTTAGGGGGATTCTTTATTGATTTTTAGGGCTCCTGTGACTAATATAATCACAATGGAGAAAATGACCCTGTTCTGAATATACTTGAAATGTTCTAGGGTTGTTACAGTTCACAAATAAAAATATTAGAAGGTCATTGAAATTTAAATTTCAAATTAAAAAAAAATAGTTTTTAGTATAAGTTTGTTCTAAATAAAGCATGTGACTTGCTAAATTTTCTTTTTTTATAAATCCAGAATTCATATTTAACTGGCTATCCTATGCAGTCTTACTAAATAGGATCCTTTGACCTTTTACTGAAGATATTTTTGTGATTTTTATTGTTTTATTTCAGATTTTGATGAATGTCATTCTAATCCTTGTCGCAATGGAGCCACATGTATTGATGGCTTTAATACCTTCAGGTGTCTCTGCCTCCCAAGCTATGTTGGTGCACTTTGTGAGCAAGGTAAGAGCTCTTGCAACATTTGTATGACAAGTTGTACTGACACTTCATTTCAAATGTTAATTCTAGACAGCCCTTTGTCATAATTATTTGGATTTTTTTAGCATTTTTCGGCCATGCTGCATATTTTCTGCAGACGAAGTTCACAGGTTGCCAAAATACATTATGTGTCCTGATGTCTGATTATCTGATTAGCTCACAGCATCTAAACAAGAATATTGATTTGATCATTGTTTTGCTGATAGAGTGGAATTGCAGACAGGCACACTGAGCTGAATTTAAGGACATCTATCCACCAAAAGGAACATTGTTGTACATATTCTTCCTGGGGACAGACTGAGCCTGGACCTTAATCACATTATGTGGCTTATATCAAGCAGATTGAATTCAGAATTAGTTGCCTTTATTTTCTCCCCTAAACCCTAGAGACTCAATGGACTTATTGTTCATAGTTGATCATCTCTGCAAAATGAGTTAATGAAGTTGTACAAATACATTCACCTTGGCTTGGCAAATACTACAGAAAAGATGTTGTGAACCAGATTGCTTTCCTACTGAAGAAACCTCTACTTTTTTCTGAATGAAAGGCCTAAATTCATGATGGTTTAAATCGAGTGGTCCCTGTAATTTGCATTTTATGGCCAACCTGCAAGTGTATTTTGGATGGTTAATGGTAATATTTCTAAGCCTATCAATCAGAAACAGATTGCATACTCAGCACACTCAGTTATGGAACATTGATTTCCTCTACTTAAAGTCATATGGTGGTTTGGCTTTGATAAAAGGACTTAGTGCCAAATTTCCATTCCACCAGACAAAATGAAAATGAGTGTCTAATAACTCAGACACATTGGTCTGGCCTCACATTCTGCTTTGTAGCATTAATCTGGATGTCACCACAATGAAAGCAAGACTACAAGGAGCGTGCATTGAATTGCCAATGGAAGAAGATGTGTGATGCTTGAGATTTTAGGGTTTTTTCTTTCTCTTTATGAAAAAAACGGGTCTGGTTTAGAACTGTGAAAGATAAATATGATGATTGACCAAACAAGAACCTCTTCTTTAAAGAAAACAGTAAGAAAGATGCTATTTGTTGAAGAAAACTAAAGGGTGAGTGAGGTACTTGAGGCATTCATACTTGTTAAAATGACTCTGCGTTCATTTAGTTCCAAATATAAGGAGTGATTCAAAAAAATCATTTGTTCTGCAAGTGTTTACTGATCAACTGCAATCTTCCAGGCATTATTCTGGGCACTGGTGATAGAGCTCTGAACAAAACAAAGGCTCTGATCTTCCTGACTCAGCATAATTCTTGTCGGGGAATACAGAGATATGATTTGTGGGATGCTTTTAAATTTACCATGTACTCCATTTCCTTTAGTTGACAGCAATGTTTCTGTGGGTTAAATGGACCAGAAATTGAGACCCAGGAAGGAAAGTGATGTGTTCAAGGTTACCCAACTAGTAAATTGGGGAGTGGGAAAAATGAACCTGAGTGGCCTTGGAAAGCCCAGGTCTTCAAGACCACATCTTCATTCTTCTAGAGTAACTCTTAATGAGAAGCATTGTATTTATATGTGAAGCTGATAGATTCAGCAGTCACATCTTTGGAAGGGCACTGGGGACCAATTACCTTTTACTTCCCTTTAAAAGCATATTCAAAAGGAAAGGTCTTTATTTGTCTTCTCATTTATGGTACCACCTAACTTTCAGGTACCTTATATTTTCTCTTACAGCAAGTTTAACTTTCATCCCCATGATTTGCTGAGAAATAGCTATCCCCATGAGCTGTGTCCCTAAAAAATGACTCAGCACACTGGAACATTGATTTCCTCTACTTAAAGTCATATGGTGGTTTGGCTTTGATAAAAGGACTTAGTGCCAAATTTCCATTCCACCAGACAAAATGAAAATGAGTGTCTAATAACTCAGACACATTGGTCTGGCCTCACATTCTGCTTTGTAGCATTAATCTGGATGTCACCACAATGAAAGCAAGACTACAAGGAGCGTGCATTGAATTGCCAATGGAAGAAGATGTGTGATGCTTGAGATTTTAGGGTTTTTTCTTTCTCTTTATGAAAAAAACGGGTCTGGTTTAGAACTGTGAAAGATAAATATGATGATTGACCAAACAAGAACCTCTTCTTTAAAGAAAACAGTAAGAAAGATGCTATTTGTTGAAGAAAACTAAAGGGTGAGTGAGGTACTTGAGGCATTCATACTTGTTAAAATGACTCTGCGTTCATTTAGTTCCAAATATAAGGAGTGATTCAAAAAAATCATTTGTTCTGCAAGTGTTTACTGATCAACTGCAATCTTCCAGGCATTATTCTGGGCACTGGTGATAGAGCTCTGAACAAAACAAAGGCTCTGATCTTCCTGACTCAGCATAATTCTTGTCGGGGAATACAGAGATATGATTTGTGGGATGCTTTTAAATTTACCATGTACTCCATTTCCTTTAGTTGACAGCAATGTTTCTGTGGGTTAAATGGACCAGAAATTGAGACCCAGGAAGGAAAGTGATGTGTTCAAGGTTACCCAACTAGTAAATTGGGGAGTGGGAAAAATGAACCTGAGTGGCCTTGGAAAGCCCAGGTCTTCAAGACCACATCTTCATTCTTCTAGAGTAACTCTTAATGAGAAGCATTGTATTTATATGTGAAGCTGATAGATTCAGCAGTCACATCTTTGGAAGGGCACTGGGGACCAATTACCTTTTACTTCCCTTTAAAAGCATATTCAAAAGGAAAGGTCTTTATTTGTCTTCTCATTTATGGTACCACCTAACTTTCAGGTACCTTATATTTTCTCTTACAGCAAGTTTAACTTTCATCCCCATGATTTGCTGAGAAATAGCTATCCCAGTCTGTTTACCAGATGCAGCTGTGTCCCTGTGATTTATTGCCAGGACACTGAAAGATTTTTTTCTTCTCTTTTCAGGTTGCCTAAGAGCAAATGTTTTCTTCATTAACAGCAGCATTGTTGTCTAAACAGTTTTCTATCCAAATTTCAGTGATGACTGTGTTGTTTCTTCAGCTGACCTTTTCTGTTCTCTGCTTTAGTAGCTTTCCAACTCCCAGCAACTCTGGAGTAGTGGATACATTTGGTGGAATGATAACAGATTTTAAAATCTAGAAGGAGGTCTTAGGACCGTGGAAAGACAGTTCTGTACACACAGTTTGCCTTCAAAGTCAAGACAAAGCCTGCCAGCCAGAGGTGCCAGAGTGCTGACAGTTTCTTAAGACTTGAGGGCTGTATGGAGAAGTGCTGAAAACATTACCTACATAGCATAAGGAGAACAGAATTTTAGTAAGGTTAAGACTGACAGTTTCAGCTTCTGTGATTATGAACAAGTATAGTTATAACCTCTCCCACCTCCCCCAACACACAGGCAAAACTGAATCTGGGACTTTGTAATGTAACCTGAGGACTATAGAAGTCTTAAAGTATAAGCGATATTCCCAAATGTAGGACGATGCTTAAGAAAACCTCATCTGAAAGAGTTGTCTTTTAATAAATAAGACACGTATCACATTATTTTTCAGTAAGATTGAAAAGACAGACTGCTTCTGATATCTCCTTTCACAACAGCATTCTAGAAGGTGCTGCTTGACACATAGTCCTTCATTACATATTTGTTGAGTTCACAAATAATAAAAATTAAGTGAAGCAGTGTGAATATTTGGCTTCTTTAAAAAAAAATTATTCCGTTAAGCATCTATTTACCATCATTGAGAGAGTACAGGTAGTCTGTCCCTATTTCGTTTTAGTAGAAACACTGCTCTTAATTTCTGTACACATATGCTACTTGAGAAAGGCATTAGGGCAGCATGCATCTAAATTTTTAGGATCATTTGCTTTTCTGTGCTTAAAGAGGAAAATACTTTTATTTTAGTGATAACAGACAAAGAAAACCAGACTATAAAACGTTTAGGTTAACAGAGGATAAGAAAGAGTGTGAGAGCCATTTTTTTTCTGATACATTATTCAGTAAGTTAGGGATCTTCTAGAATCTTAAACTGTGTGTGTTCAAATAAATGATAATTTCCAAGATTAAGGAAAGCTGTGCTATTACAGTGTCACATCACTGACTGGCAACTTGTTGGAACTTTCCATGGTTCTGACAGGTTGTCCAGAACCATCTTTCCACGGTTCTAACAGGTTATCCAATTCTCCCCCAGAATAACCTTGTCATATGTGAAGATCTGTTTCTTCTACACCCCTCCCACTTCTCTGAAATCTTTCACGTGAACTTCCCGAAAGAAAACCCACTACATCCAAGTAGCCAAAATACACTTTCTTCTTCGGTGCTGAGTGCTACTGTTATACAACTGCCTATCTGTGTCTTGAGTCCTTTCCTATGAGATTGGTGGTGTCCAAACAACTCTGTCATACAACTCAAAACTTCCAGTGCACATTGTTTAAATCAATTAGTCAGCTGGCTCTAACTAAACAACAGGCCTAATAGACTAAACTGAAGTAAAGACTGTTCTCAGAGATAAGCTGCATCTGTTGTATGATTCTGGCATAATCACTGAAGCCAGGAAAAAAGTTAAGTCTCTCATCATGCATGCTTTCCCACAGATTAGTTATAGGAGGAGGAGGAAATGGAGTGAAAATCAGGAGACAATCTGACTTTTCAGCTTGACCCCCAAGTCATATAAAATGAGATTTATTTCCTCTACTAGAGTTTTATAATTTTCATCAATCAGTAAAATTTAGGGGAGGGAGTCTGAACATTAGTAAGTCTGGAGTTTTCACAGTGTCTCCAATTTCATAAACTTTATGGTGGTGTTGTTAGTTTTAACATGTAACGGGTTAAATATCTTTGTAAGAACATTTTATGAAAGTTAAAATGATTCCTACTGATCATTATTTAATGCATATAGTTTAATCTTACTTGTGAGTGAACAAATCTGAGGAATGATGGCCAAGAAGAAGGCAGTGCTGTGAGCTTTCTTTCAAAAGACTGCTTTCTTTTGAAATGCTTAAAAACTGGCAATCCAGAAAGTATAGCTGAAGCTTACTGCCAGCGTAAAATTTAGACCTACTTGAAAGGTGTCATCACCTCACCAGGATACTGGTTACAGTGTGCTTGTTGCAAAAGAGAAAAAGTACCTGTGTATATTAATACACATATCCACATATGTGTATTTGGCTTGATAGAATATACTAAATTAAAGTCACTTTCTTGATAAACTTCAAATCCTGATGCTTTTGCACTGAGAGTTACCTATATACCCTCTCCTTTGGGGAAAAAGGCTCACAGTTGTTAGCTATATCCCAGAAGCTGCCAAATGATGAAGAATTTTTTTTCTCTTAGTAAATCTTACATGACAAGAACCTGCGATCATGCAGCTCTCTCTCCGGGAAGTGGAGGACTGTTTCCAGAGCCTTTGAAGTCCTTATGCAAATAGAGCATTCATAATCCTTTTAGCTAGAATTCTTATCTT
The DNA here is from genome assembly GCA_022376925.1 of Tragulus kanchil. Classification (NCBI taxonomy): domain Eukaryota; kingdom Metazoa; phylum Chordata; class Mammalia; order Artiodactyla; family Tragulidae; genus Tragulus; species Tragulus kanchil. Next base: position 34,071,903 of record JAIOJX010000004.1, read on the forward strand.
ATCACTTGACTGATACTCTTTAGAAAAGCTGTGTTGGTAAGGAATTATTAGCCCCAGTTGCTTCACAAGTGAGTCAGTAGGCACTGGAGCTTAAAGAGGTTTCAGTTTTCTCCTGCTGAAACTGGCTTTCATCAAGGAAAACACAGTTCGATAGTGCCTTTCCAGTCCTATGATGTATTGTCACTCACTTGGCAAGAATCACTTGGGCTCTCTTTATCATGGTTTCTTTGTCATTGTGACCAAAATTGTGGGCATTACATTGATATTGACTTGGTTTTAACTTTGATGAGTGAGCCAGGTCGAGATCTATTGCCTCTACTAGAGTTTTATAATTTTCATCAATCAGTAAAATTTAGGGGAGGGAGTCTGAACATTAGTAAGTCTGGAGTTTTCACAGTGTCTCCAATTTCATAAACTTTATGGTGGTGTTGTTAGTTTTAACATGTAACGGGTTAAATATCTTTGTAAGAACATTTTATGAAAGTTAAAATGATTCCTACTGATCATTATTTAATGCATATAGTTTAATCTTACTTGTGAGTGAACAAATCTGAGGAATGATGGCCAAGAAGAAGGCAGTGCTGTGAGCTTTCTTTCAAAAGACTGCTTTCTTTTGAAATGCTTAAAAACTGGCAATCCAGAAAGTATAGCTGAAGCTTACTGCCAGCGTAAAATTTAGACCTACTTGAAAGGTGTCATCACCTCACCAGGATACTGGTTACAGTGTGCTTGTTGCAAAAGAGAAAAAGTACCTGTGTATATTAATACACATATCCACATATGTGTATTTGGCTTGATAGAATATACTAAATTAAAGTCACTTTCTTGATAAACTTCAAATCCTGATGCTTTTGCACTGAGAGTTACCTATATACCCTCTCCTTTGGGGAAAAAGGCTCACAGTTGTTAGCTATATCCCAGAAGCTGCCAAATGATGAAGAATTTTTTTTCTCTTAGTAAATCTTACATGACAAGAACCTGCGATCATGCAGCTCTCTCTCCGGGAAGTGGAGGACTGTTTCCAGAGCCTTTGAAGTCCTTATGCAAATAGAGCATTCATAATCCTTTTAGCTAGAATTCTTATCTTATCACTTGACTGATACTCTTTAGAAAAGCTGTGTTGGTAAGGAATTATTAGCCCCAGTTGCTTCACAAGTGAGTCAGTAGGCACTGGAGCTTAAAGAGGTTTCCAGTTTTTCTCCTGCTGAAACTGGCTTTCATCAAGGAAAACACAGTTCGATAGTGCCTTTCCAGTCCTATGATGTATTGTCACTCACTTGGCAAGAATCACTTGGGCTCTCTTTATCATGGTTTCTTTGTCATTGTGACCAAAATGTGTGAATCCCTTGCTTCAGGGACATTACATTGATATTGACTTGGGATTTCTATGAACTTTTGGATGAGTGAGCCAGGTCTGAATGATGTAGGTGAGTTTAATAACCCTGTTTCTTTCCAGACACGGAGACATGTGACTATGGCTGGCACAAGTTTCAGGGGCAGTGCTACAAGTACTTTGCCCATCGACGTACATGGGATGCAGCTGAACGGGAGTGCCGTCTGCAGGGTGCCCATCTCACAAGTATTCTGTCTCATGAAGAACAAATGTTTGTGAATCGTATGTACAAACTATACGTGGGTTTTCTGAAGCTTCAGTCAATCTTACCACCTTCTTAATTTTTCCCCATGTTTAACTGAAAACAAGTAGTTGAGTTTTCTAAATGAAAACTCGACTTATTAAATTCCTCATCTGCAAACTACTTAAAACTATCTCTCCTGTGTGGGTCCCCTATTCTGAGAAAAATTCAACTGTAACATAGTGGGGCATTTCTTGGTTTGCCACTAGTAATAGTTGAAACCACAGGCTGTAAGATGAATCATATGAAATTGCCATTTGATCATTTTTTGACTTATGTTTCCAGTCTAATTCTTCCCATACTTTTTGGTCTCTATTTTGAATGTGTGCATACATTTTCTGAAGTTAAAGAGAAAATTGCTTTCAATTATTTTTATCCTATTAATTAAAATTGAATTATTAATAGCACCCTAATCTTATCCTCTGTGCATAATTAGCTTATGGATGCTGAAAGCTAATGAAACTTATCACCAGAGCTGTTTAATAACATCCTAGACTGGAGCAAAGAGGATGTCAGCTAGCTTTCATGCGAAGAATACATGGAAATTTTTGCTCATGAAGCATTGTTGGTAAGGAATTATTAGCCCCAGTTGCTTCACAAGTGAGTCAGTAGGCACTGGAGCTTAAAGAGGTTTCCAGTTTTTCTCCTGCTGAAACTGGCTTTCATCAAGGAAAACACAGTTCGATAGTGCCTTTCCAGTCCTATGATGTATTGTCACTCACTTGGCAAGAATCACTTGGGCTCTCTTTATCATGGTTTCTTTGTCATTGTGACCAAAATGTGTGAATCCCTTGCTTCAGGGACATTACATTGATATTGACTTGGGATTTCTATGAACTTTTGGATGAGTGAGCCAGGTCTGAATGATGTAGGTGAGTTTAATAACCCTGTTTCTTTCCAGACACGGAGACATGTGACTATGGCTGGCACAAGTTTCAGGGGCAGTGCTACAAGTACTTTGCCCATCGACGTACATGGGATGCAGCTGAACGGGAGTGCCGTCTGCAGGGTGCCCATCTCACAAGTATTCTGTCTCATGAAGAACAAATGTTTGTGAATCGTATGTACAAACTATACGTGGGTTTTCTGAAGCTTCAGTCAATCTTACCACCTTCTTAATTTTTCCCCATGTTTAACTGAAAACAAGTAGTTGAGTTTTCTAAATGAAAACTCGACTTATTAAATTCCTCATCTGCAAACTACTTAAAACTATCTCTCCTGTGTGGGTCCCCTATTCTGAGAAAAATTCAACTGTAACATAGTGGGGCATTTCTTGGTTTGCCACTAGTAATAGTTGAAACCACAGGCTGTAAGATGAATCATATGAAATTGCCATTTGATCATTTTTTGACTTATGTTTCCAGTCTAATTCTTCCCATACTTTTTGGTCTCTATTTTGAATGTGTGCATACATTTTCTGAAGTTAAAGAGAAAATTGCTTTCAATTATTTTTATCCTATTAATTAAAATTGAATTATTAATAGCACCCTAATCTTATCCTCTGTGCATAATTAGCTTATGGATGCTGAAAGCTAATGAAACTTATCACCAGAGCTGTTTAATAACATCCTAGACTGGAGCAAAGAGGATGTCAGCTAGCTTTCATGCGAAGAATACATGGAAATTTTTTGCTCATGAAGCATTGTTAGATGCTCTGTTTCATATGTTCTCATAATACCTGCTATCTTTTAGAAGTTTAATTGTTAAATTTGCAATCTGGCCAGAGGTTCATTTATCGAGGTGTCTTTTATTGAGGTGTCTTTGCCTTGACTCATTTAATGGTGAAAGTAATTATTTTTGAGCAAGTTTTGCAGAATGGTGCAGTCTAGGTGTTCACCATTAAAAATACTTTGAGAAGAAACATGTGGCTTCCAAAATGAGGCTCGCATGGTTGAGATCTGTCACATTTTATTGGTTCACTGAACTTTTGCCAGTTGCACAGCTTAATAAAAAAATAAGTGGAAAGTTTTTATCGTGAGTAAAGATATAAAAAAATGACTTAGTTGTAGTAAACTGCTAGGGGAATAATTGTCCATGTCTGATATTCTAATGTTTCACGGTATTTGCAAATTAGCCTTTTAGTTTAAAACACATTGGATAGTAGAACAAAATATAGTTAGGCAGTGAAAGATTTTTATGAGCAACTAAACAAAAATCCAGCCAGAAGAGGATGTATGATTCAGTTCAAAGATAATTTTGATACATTTCATCTGCAAGTGGGAAAGGTAATAAAAATGTCTGTGTTGTTCCCCCTGTCAGGTGTGGGCCATGATTACCAGTGGATAGGTCTCAATGACAAGATGTTTGAGCATGACTTCCGTTGGACTGATGGAAGTGCACTGGTAAGTTGCTGAGGTCTCAATGACAGGGGGAAAAAAGGATGTTTTCACCTAAATTTTTCGATGAATCATATGAAATTGCCATTTGATCATTTTTGACTTATGTTTCCAGTCTAATTCTTCCCATACTTTTGGTCTCTATTTTGAATGTGTGCATACATTTTCTGAAGTTAAGAGAAAATTGCTTTCAATTATTTTTATCCTATTAATTAAAATTGAATTATTAATAGCACCCTAATCTTATCCTCTGTGCATAATTAGCTTATGGATGCTGAAAGCTAATGAAACTTATCACCAGAGCTGTTTAATAACATCCTAGACTGGAGCAAAGAGGATGTCAGCTAGCTTTCATGCGAAGAATACATGGAAATTTTTTGCTCATGAAGCATTGTTAGATGCTCTGTTTCATATGTTCTCATAATACCTGCTATCTTTTAGAAGTTTAATTGTTAAATTTGCAATCTGGCCAGAGGTTCATTTATCGAGGTGTCTTTTATTGAGGTGTCTTTGCCTTGACTCATTTAATGGTGAAAGTAATTATTTTTGAGCAAGTTTTGCAGAATGGTGCAGTCTAGGTGTTCACCATTAAAAATACTTTGAGAAGAAACATGTGGCTTCCAAAATGAGGCTCGCATGGTTGAGATCTGTCACATTTTATTGGTTCACTGAACTTTTGCCAGTTGCACAGCTTAATAAAAAAATAAGTGGAAAGTTTTTATCGTGAGTAAAGATATAAAAAAATGACTTAGTTGTAGTAAACTGCTAGGGGAATAATTGTCCATGTCTGATATTCTAATGTTTCACGGTATTTGCAAATTAGCCTTTTAGTTTAAAACACATTGGATAGTAGAACAAAATATAGTTAGGCAGTGAAAGATTTTTATGAGCAACTAAACAAAAATCCAGCCAGAAGAGGATGTATGATTCAGTTCAAAGATAATTTTGATACATTTCATCTGCAAGTGGGAAAGGTAATAAAAATGTCTGTGTTGTTCCCCCTGTCAGGTGTGGGCCATGATTACCAGTGGATAGGTCTCAATGACAAGATGTTTGAGCATGACTTCCGTTGGACTGATGGAAGTGCACTGGTAAGTTGCTGATGAAAATGATACCGATTCTGGAACTTGGTATGTGGGTGCATGGCATAGGTTACTGAGGCACATTAGACTGAAGACCAGTTAAATGTCTTGCTCAGTGATGTTTTCACCTACTCAATGTAGTATTTCATCCACTTGGTGAGACAGACAGGAGTTATAATAGAGCTAGTTCCCTGAGAACTGATCCAACTACCAATACTGCAGTCAGGGTGGCTCCCTGAAAAAAAGAGTGTATTGGGTTTCCATTGAACAGGTAAACCGCACCATCAGCAGAATTGCCACAGGTCTGTCTTTCAGATGGTTATCTTTGTTTTTACAGCTTCAAATCTAAAAGGAAAATAATAAAATGTAACAGAAAAGGTCTTTTTTAAGAAATAACCTTTTCATCTCACATAATTGCACTGGAAATCCGCTATACAAAATGGCTCATTTTTATCCAAGCAAAAATTCTCACTTTTTTACATCTCAAAAAAGTTTTTTGAATTATGATCTTATATATTTTTTTCCATTCAAACTCTGCTGACTAAATTATATGGTTTCTTAGCTTTTTCTACCTCTTAAAGAAAGGAGTGATTTGATAATACTGCCCACATCCTTGAGTAGGCCACAGGAAGAGTTTTAAGTCAGAATGGGTGAAGCTGATTTGAGTCACTACTAGTAAATAAATATACAGGAGTTGAATTTCTAAGGACTAGCTCAAGTCTGGTTAGCTCTGGTGGTGGTTCTGGGCTCTGGCTGTTCATTAGAATCACCTGGGGAGCATAATTTAAAAAAACTGGTGTCTAGGCTTCAGCTCAAATTCATTAAAGTAAAACCTCTGGCAAAATATAGTTTAGGGAAAAAAGTGAAAGATTTTTATGAGCAACTAAACAAAAATCCAGCCAGAAGAGGATGTATGATTCAGTTCAAAGATAATTTTGATACATTTCATCTGCAAGTGGGAAAGGTAATAAAAATGTCTGTGTTGTTCCCCTGTCAGGTGTGGGCCATGATTACCAGTGGATAGGTCTCAATGACAAGATGTTTGAGCATGACTTCCGTTGGACTGATGGAAGTGCACTGGTAAGTTGCTGATGAAAATGATACCGATTCTGGAACTTGGTATGTGGGTGCATGGCATAGGTTACTGAGGCACATTAGACTGAAGACCAGTTAAATGTCTTGCTCAGTGATGTTTTCACCTACTCAATGTAGTATTTCATCCACTTGGTGAGACAGACAGGAGTTATAATAGAGCTAGTTCCCTGAGAACTGATCCAACTACCAATACTGCAGTCAGGGTGGCTCCCTGAAAAAAAGAGTGTATTGGGTTTCCATTGAACAGGTAAACCGCACCATCAGCAGAATTGCCACAGGTCTGTCTTTCAGATGGTTATCTTTGTTTTTACAGCTTCAAATCTAAAAGGAAAATAATAAAATGTAACAGAAAAGGTCTTTTTTAAGAAATAACCTTTTCATCTCACATAATTGCACTGGAAATCCGCTATACAAAATGGCTCATTTTTATCCAAGCAAAAATTCTCACTTTTTTACATCTCAAAAAAGTTTTTTGAATTATGATCTTATATATTTTTCCATTCAAACTCTGCTGACTAAATTATATGGTTTCTTAGCTTTTTCTACCTCTTAAAGAAAGGAGTGATTTGATAATACTGCCCACATCCTTGAGTAGGCCACAGGAAGAGTTTTAAGTCAGAATGGGTGAAGCTGATTTGAGTCACTACTAGTAAATAAATATACAGGAGTTGAATTTCTAAGGACTAGCTCAAGTCTGGTTAGCTCTGGTGGTGGTTCTGGGCTCTGGCTGTTCATTAGAATCACCTGGGGAGCATAATTTAAAAAAACTGGTGTCTAGGCTTCAGCTCAAATTCATTAAAGTAAAACCTCTGGCAACGATATTTTCTAAGAGTTCCCTGGGTGATTCTAAAATGCAGACAAAGAATTGGAATCTACTGGGCTAGACAGTTAGGTGTAAATTCAATTTCTAGCTTAGATAAACAAGAGGAAAACCTGAAAATAATTTTTAAACACTTTTTGTATGTGCTTAAGTTTCATGCATTACTGCCACTTATCTGGATTTTATAAGCTTGACAAAATGTGAGGCTCATTCTAGAACAGTTGCGAAACTAATTATTGTTTGTCGAAGTTCTGCTCTGCCTGTTCAGGAAAGCTCCGTGCTCTCCTGGATGTGCTGCCCTGCTCCTGTGTCAGTCATTGTGCTCGGCACTCCGTACTCATTTATTCTCCACAGTAACCATTAAGAGAGGCATTAGGCGGTGTGTATTAATAGGAAGGAAAGGGAAGGTCAGTTAGGCTAAGCTTTTGCCCACAGTCGCAAGGCTATCAAGTGGAGAAGCCATAGGCTTTCTCCTAGCTGGTACCTCCTTGATGCTAGGTATCCCTTACCACATTTTGTCTTTAGGAATCCCAAATAAAGCCTGGCTGGTGCTGTCTCTGTCACAATCCTTAAGTTTAATCAACATTGTTTTGTTGTTTGTGTACATAAGTAGGTTCTTTGGCAAGAGGCAAGAAAAGTAAAGAAAGTAGTTTGTCCATAAAATATATTCTTAGTAAGGTATAGGATTTCATCCCCTGCATCAAGATTCTTGGGCTTCCTGGTGACTCAGACAATGAAGAATCTGCCTGCACTGTGAGATATGAAATCCTTCTAACCCAGGGAAGGATCTCCTATCTCATGGTGGAGGCAGATTCTTGGAGATACCTTGAGATACCTCAAGGCAGATACCTTGGAGAAGGAAATGGCCAGCCATTCCAGTGTTCTTAGATGGAGAATTCCATGGACAAAGGAGTCTGGTGGGCTATAGCCCATGCGGTTGAAGAGTCAGATATGACTGAGTGACTGACACTTTCACTTTTTACTTCATCAAGAGTCTCATTTTTTTCAACTTGTCCTGTGTGAATGCTATTAATCTATCTTCAATAGTTAACATCTGTATATTTTCATTTTGCTGAAATGAATAATAATTGCAGAGAAATTATTTTGGTCAGATTAATAGTGGTTTGTTTAACATGAATTCTTATATATTAATTTTAAGATAGACAATATTATTTTTTATTAATTTAATTTATAAATGAACATAAATATTAAAATGATTTTTTGTGTATATTACAATTAAAAACTTTTTATAATTTTGTTAATATATATTATATAATACAGGCATTTAGTAAGTGCTCCCTTGTTGAATGGTGGCTTCATTCCTTGTGAGATAAGTTGGGTCTAGGATACCCACTATTAAGTGTTCCCCTTATAAATAGCTAAGTAAAAGCATGGGTTCCTGTGAGTCGTGTTACAGAAACTGGAATGCCAAGGACTCAGGCGTCCAGTCTTGTGGCTACCTACTTGTGCTCTCCAGACCTGAACCAGGACTTATCTCAAAGTGCACCTGCTGGTCGGGTACCTGTATGCTCCTGCCCTGAGCCTAGGATAGATGCGTCTGATTCAGTGGAGTACGTGTAAAGTCTGTTATTTGCAGCACACTGATCTTTTAGGCCAAGTCCCTGACCGACCCCAGTCTGTCACTGATGATATAGACTTGATTTGTATATTTTCATTCTCTGTATTTTTTGTGTTACTAGATGTTTTTTCTGTCTTTTCTCTCCATGAACAATGGAGCTCTTGAAAGAAGTGGTTCTCTTGCCTGCAATTTATTTCTGAAGGTGTGGAGAATAACCTGACTGAAAGGAAACCCAAGTCGAAATTTGGGCTTCCTGGTGACTCAGACAATGAAGAATCTGCCTGCACTGTGAGATATGAAATCCTTCTAACCCAGGGAAGGATCTCCTATCTCATGGTGGAGGCAGATTCTTGGAGATACCTTGAGATACCTCAAGGCAGATACCTTGGAGAAGGAAATGGCCAGCCATTCCAGTGTTCTTAGATGGAGAATTCCATGGACAAAGGAGTCTGGTGGGCTATAGCCCATGCGGTTGAAGAGTCAGATATGACTGAGTGACTGACACTTTCACTTTTTACTTCATCAAGAGTCTCATTTTTTTCAACTTGTCCTGTGTGAATGCTATTAATCTATCTTCAATAGTTAACATCTGTATATTTTCATTTTGCTGAAATGAATAATAATTGCAGAGAAATTATTTTGGTCAGATTAATAGTGGTTTGTTTAACATGAATTCTTATATATTAATTTTAAGATAGACAATATTATTTTTTATTAATTTAATTTATAAATGAACATAAATATTAAAATGATTTTTTGTGTATATTACAATTAAAAACTTTTTATAATTTTGTTAATATATATTATATAATACAGGCATTTAGTAAGTGCTCCCTTGTTGAATGGTGGCTTCATTCCTTGTGAGATAAGTTGGGTCTAGGATACCCACTATTAAGTGTTCCCCTTATAAATAGCTAAGTAAAAGCATGGGTTCCTGTGAGTCGTGTTACAGAAACTGGAATGCCAAGGACTCAGGCGTCCAGTCTTGTGGCTACCTACTTGTGCTCTCCAGACCTGAACCAGGACTTATCTCAAAGTGCACCTGCTGGTCGGGTACCTGTATGCTCCTGCCCTGAGCCTAGGATAGATGCGTCTGATTCAGTGGAGTACGTGTAAAGTCTGTTATTTGCAGCACACTGATCTTTTAGGCCAAGTCCCTGACCGACCCCAGTCTGTCACTGATGATATAGACTTGATTTGTATATTTTCATTCTCTGTATTTTTTGTGTTACTAGATGTTTTTTCTGTCTTTTCTCTCCATGAACAATGGAGCTCTTGAAAGAAGTGGTTCTCTTGCCTGCAATTTATTTCTGAAGGTGTGGAGAATAAGGCTCTATACTCCCTCTGAGCTTGGTTAATGAGACTGAATACTGGCTTATAGCTGGCAGGTTAAGTGAGGTCTGAAAAATGTTTCAGGGAATTTATCTTGCCTGTCAGGTGCCATTCAGATATGCTTGATTCATCAGATGTCATTATTCCGCACTGCTGAAGCAAGCCATCTCAACTCGTGTTTTTCATGTGTCCATTAATTTTTAATAGACTGTACTGTGAAACATATGTGAAAAGTAACTTCATTACCATTTCCATAGTTTAGGCTGATCCTAAACTTGGTAAATAAGTGAGCATTGCACATTGTCAAAGGAGAAATAATGATCTTCCTCTGATATTTTCAGAGGAAGCTAACAAACCTAAGGTAGATAACTATACCACATAAACAAGAACCTTACCCTTAATTAGTTCACATGTTCTAATAAAAACCTAAGGGTTTTGGAGAGAACACCAAGTGGAACTTAGTTTGAAGGAGACAGCAAATGAATGGCATAAACAAGGCAAAGTTTATTAAAGAAATGCCACAAGTAAATCCAAAAACTCTGGCAAACCCTTGGTTTCTTCTTAATTCACTCTTTGTGTAAAATAAAAGTGTGCTAAGGAGTGTCCTTAACTTTGAACATTTTGGAACAGAAGAGGCCATCTGCCCAACAACAGCCTGTCTGACTCCCATTCGACTGATCTCTGGCCCACTTTCTGCTTTTCTAACCACCCTGGCCTCCATCCTTCCTTCCCGAGGCAGCCTAGGTGTCTCTTAAACTCGTTTGTAGTTCTTTCTCCAGCCACCATCCCCTTAACAGGTTCCATATGTGCTCAGGCCTTGGAATGAAATAGTTCTCCTTTGTTTCGCTGTTTACTCCAAGTGTCCTGCTTTTGAAACTATCCTAATAGTAAACGCTTCATCGGGAAAAGCAGTATCTGCTTACACTTGGGAATTGTGTTAATTTGACTGTGTGCAATTTCAAGGACTTTGTTTATGTTTTAGAGTGAATTTCGCCCTCTCCCCCTACCCCCATTTTTTGTTTGAAAAGTTTATTAGAGCTTATCCTTCTTGGGAGGTAGAGCAGTATTAAAACAAAAAAGAACCTTTGATATTTACAGTATATTATCTTTTGTTATTCAGTCTTACAGTAAAACAAACAAGTTGATATTAGGCCTCAATTTCAGTCATTTCTTTTCTTGAAATAATTAAAGGAAAAAAAAAACTTTTGAAAAAATCTTACATATAATTATCTTGTAAGTCTTACTAGATAATAACTCGTGTTTTCATGTGTCCATTAATTTTTAATAGACTGTACTGTGAAACATATGTGAAAAGTAACTTCATTACCATTTCCATAGTTTAGGCTGATCCTAAACTTGGTAAATAAGTGAGCATTGCACATTGTCAAAGGAGAAATAATGATCTTCCTCTGATATTTTCAGAGGAAGCTAACAAACCTAAGGTAGATAACTATACCACATAAACAAGAACCTTACCCTTAATTAGTTCACATGTTCTAATAAAAACCTAAGGGTTTTGGAGAGAACACCAAGTGGAACTTAGTTTGAAGGAGACAGCAAATGAATGGCATAAACAAGGCAAAGTTTATTAAAGAAATGCCACAAGTAAATCCAAAAACTCTGGCAAACCCTTGGTTTCTTCTTAATTCACTCTTTGTGTAAAATAAAAGTGTGCTAAGGAGTGTCCTTAACTTTGAACATTTTGGAACAGAAGAGGCCATCTGCCCAACAACAGCCTGTCTGACTCCCATTCGACTGATCTCTGGCCCACTTTCTGCTTTTCTAACCACCCTGGCCTCCATCCTTCCTTCCCGAGGCAGCCTAGGTGTCTCTTAAACTCGTTTGTAGTTCTTTCTCCAGCCACCATCCCCTTAACAGGTTCCATATGTGCTCAGGCCTTGGAATGAAATAGTTCTCCTTTGTTTCGCTGTTTACTCCAAGTGTCCTGCTTTTGAAACTATCCCTAATAGTAAACGCTTCATCGGGAAAAGCAGTATCTGCTTACACTTGGGAATTGTGTTAATTTGACTGTGTGCAATTTCAAGGACTTTGTTTATGTTTTAGAGTGAATTTCGCCCTCTCCCCCTACCCCCATTTTTTGTTTGAAAAGTTTATTAGAGCTTATCCTTCTTGGGAGGTAGAGCAGTATTAAAACAAAAAAGAACCTTTGATATTTACAGTATATTATCTTTTGTTATTCAGTCTTACAGTAAAAACAAACAAGTTGATATTAGGCCTCAATTTCAGTCATTTCTTTTCTTGAAATAATTAAAGTTCGCTTCCAATAAACTTGTAATATATAATATTTAATATGATTATTCTTTATAGTTACATTAATTCAATTATATGCTTATACTAAATAATGTTATTTGGCCAAGTTATCAATTTTGCCCTTATTCTTCAGATTCTGATGGATTTATTGCACATTATTGGTTTCTATAATAGGATGTTGATAAAATGCCAAATTCTTGCCTGTGTTGAATCTTTAAAATCTTTTTTATTATTTATTTGGGGTATTTATCCAATAAATTTCACAGACGTGTAATCATGAGCAATATTGGTTCTAGCCTTACCTTTCTGACTTTCTGAAGGTTTTTTTCTCTTAACACGTCTCAGTTTTTACTTTATCACTTAGTTTCCTACTAAGCAGTCACATTTCAGCTTGTCCTTTAATTTTCTACTCAGCGGTCATTCTTTAACTCGACTATTGATTTCTAACAGCAAAATGCCTCAAGTGCTTATTCGAAGGCCTGACAAATAACTTCCATAATGAATTACTTTCCTTGTCACCCAAGTAATGTCTTCAAAGACACTAAGTTAAACCATCCAAGTTAAGTACACATTAAAGCTGGGGAACTTAAACAAACATTTCTTATCTAGCCTCTATACTATTAGCTGACTTTTAAGTTTTTTTCTTTAACGTATTGTTAAATGAATGACTAGTCTGAAGTGTTTTTCCCGCAGACCTTGTTTTCCAGTGCCTATGACCTTCCTCTCCCCTTGCTCTGAACTCTTGTTACTCCCTTTTCAATTCTGCAGATGTCTTCCTCTTGCCTCAGAATAAAATTCTGTAATTATTAGCAGGGTATATACTAAGCCCACTTACTCCATCTGCCACTTCCTAAGCTGTCTTATCTCAAAATACCCACAGTTCCAGGAATAAACCATAACATCTTACTCCTATGGGTCTTTGTATTCACTTGCCCTCATCCTTGAAATGTGCTCACCTCTTGTCCTAATTTCATTTGGTAAATGTTTAATGCCTTGCTTAGCCAAGAGTTGCCTTCTTCCAGGAAGCCTTCCTCGCTGGGTGTAACTTAAAGCTCCTCCGCTACGTACCAGAGACTTCTGTGTCCTCTTCCCATCCCACCACTGACCCCTGTGGTATTAATTTCCTAATACTGAGCTTCCTGAGGTGGGGATTAACAAAAAGAGATTGACAAAAAGAGATAGTTGAATGATAATCGGGTATCAGTACATTGTTCAACCAATTCACTATGTTATCTTTTGAATCCTGAAAAGATTTAAGTCTTTTAGCTGAATCTCTGTATGACCATTCTAATTTATCTAAATTAAATGTTATGTTGTATCAGTATGAAAAATACTGGAACAAAATAGGTGATATTTCAAACATGATGAAAGGAAAAAAAATTGTTTCTCAGAAACAGAAGTATGAGGTTGAGCATAATGCGCCTTACAAAAGGTATTAACCCAAAGGAGAATGGATATTCCTGCTGGAAATGACAGTTTTGTCCGTGGTTGTCCCAAGAATACATATAAGCTTTAGGAAGAAGAAATAGAAAGCAGACTTTCAAAGGTTTGAATTATATCAGGGCCAATTTTCCATGATTTTCGGGAAGCTGACAATTACTCATAATTTTGACTTTAAAAACCTTATTATCCAAATCCCAAATGTAGTGAAACTAGCAAACGGAAATCTCAGTCCTGAATGTTATCAGCTTGTTTCATTTTTTCTGGGTTGTTTGACCAAGGATGACTTGGTAGCCAAGGCTGGGCAGGTTTCCTGTATTCATCCACTATCTGAGTCCATTCTTTCAAGCACAGAGGAAGCCAGACATTAGGGAGCATTGTGAAGTCACTTACGTTTCTCCACCCACATATATCCTGGCGGAGTCATTTCACCACTTGCTTTTCAACTACAGACCATAGTGTGTCCATGGACAGCAAAGTCAGGAAGATGCTGGAAACTGTTAGGTGCCTTCATCAGCCATGTTTTTAAAAAACACAACTCCCCAGCCGGTGGTTTAAAACCAACCCGTGGACCTCAAAGACTTGAAGCTGTTACCGTCTTCTCCCTCCTCTCTCTAACCCCCAGGAATAAAATTCTCCCAGAATTCTCCCAGGTCTGTATTGCTCCTTTCAGTCTTCGTTTTAGTGAGTGCCTGCAGCACCTCAAAGCCTGCCCCTCACCACTGGGGATCAGATGCTTCAGTGAATCAGACGTGGTTACTTCAAAGGAAAATGTCACCTTAGATTGCGGTGTCCAGAGGTTAAAGATTGAATAGAAGTGACAATCCAGTTCCCATTAAAAATGTAGTGGAGCTGTAGGAAAGTTTGATTTTTAAGGGAAAGCCCTTGGCTTTACCCTTGTACATTAAAAGGAACACTTTCTCGTCCCTTTCACATTTTCCTTCTGTCATCTCTATTTTGTCAGCACTCAGTGTCACTCTGTAAAAGGCTTATCAGCTTCCTAGGAAGTTGTCACGGCCTCCTTCTCTCACTCCAATCCCTTCTTTTCCTTTATAGGTGATATTTCTAAATCTAAATGTTATGTTGTATCAGTATGAAAATACTGGAACAAAATAGGTGATATTTCAAACATGATGAAAGAAAAAAAATTGTTTCTCAGAAACAGAAGTATGAGGTTGAGCATAATCGCCTTACAAAAGGTATTAACCCAAAGGAGAATGGATATTCCTGCTGGAAATGACAGTTTTGTCCGTGGTTGTCCCAAGAATACATATAAGCTTTAGGAAGAAGAAATAGAAAGCAGACTTTCAAAGGTTTGAATTATATCAGGGCCAATTTTCCATGATTTTCGGGAAGCTGACAATTACTCATAATTTTGACTTTAAAAACCTTATTATCCAAATCCCAAATGTAGTGAAACTAGCAAACGGAAATCTCAGTCCTGAATGTTATCAGCTTGTTTCATTTTTTCTGGGTTGTTTGACCAAGGATGACTTGGTAGCCAAGGCTGGGCAGGTTTCCTGTATTCATCCACTATCTGAGTCCATTCTTTCAAGCACAGAGGAAGCCAGACATTAGGGAGCATTGTGAAGTCACTTACGTTTCTCCACCCACATATATCCTGGCGGAGTCATTTCACCACTTGCTTTTCAACTACAGACCATAGTGTGTCCATGGACAGCAAAGTCAGGAAGATGCTGGAAACTGTTAGGTGCCTTCATCAGCCATGTTTTTAAAAAACACAACTCCCCAGCCGGTGGTTTAAAACCAACCCGTGGACCTCAAAGACTTGAAGCTGTTACCGTCTTCTCCCTCCTCTCTCTAACCCCCAGGAATAAAATTCTCCCAGAATTCTCCCAGGTCTGTATTGCTCCTTTCAGTCTTCGTTTTAGTGAGTGCCTGCAGCACCTCAAAGCCTGCCCCTCACCACTGGGGATCAGATGCTTCAGTGAATCAGACGTGGTTACTTCAAAGGAAAATGTCACCTTAGATTGCGGTGTCCAGAGGTTAAAGATTGAATAGAAGTGACAATCCAGTTCCCATTAAAAATGTAGTGGAGCTGTAGGAAAGTTTGATTTTTAAGGGAAAGCCCTTGGCTTTACCCTTGTACATTAAAAGGAACACTTTCTACGTCCCTTTCACATTTTCCTTCTGTCATCTCTATTTTGTCAGCACTCAGTGTCACTCTGTAAAAGGCTTATCAGCTTCCTAGGAAGTTGTCACGGCCTCCTTCTCTCACTCCAATGTCCCGTTTGGAGAAAACGCTTTTCCTGCACTTGCCTGGATCTAGTCAGAAAGTTCTCAAATTACTAACTCGCAGATCGATAGGTGTCTCATTTTCTTGTTTAGTCACTCAGTCGTGTCCGACTTTTGGCGGTCCAATAGGCTATAGTCTGCCAGGCCCTTCTGTCCATGGGATTCTCTAGGCAAGAATACTGGAGTGGGTTGCCATTATCTGCACAACACAGGGATCAAAGTAGGTCTTCTGCATTGCAGGCTTTTTCTTCACCACTGAGCCACTAGGGAAGCCGGTCTAGCTTTAATTAATCTTGTGCCTTTGTAGTTATGATATAGATTATGAAATGCTAATTGATAGCCTTTCTGTGCTTATAAAATGCTACTTTGGAAAAGTATCTCTGGAAGATATCTGAATTTTGCAATTTTTGTTTTTTTTTGTTTGTTTGTTTTTTCCATAAACATGGTTGAGCATTGACAAACTGGCACACCTAGAATTCAAGATACCTACTTGCCCTCCTGGTCATGATGCACAAAAATAACCAAATTGGTTGTGGATTTGACTTTAAATCCAGCACCCTCTTTTCCTCTCTCATAAATAAACACCTCAGTCTGTCAAGCAAAGGGTGGTGAGAAAAAAAAAAAAAAATACAGCTTTTAAGAGGGTAGAATAAAGAAATGGCCCTTAATCCAGGAAGAGACACTTAAAAGAGACAGAGAAAAAGGGTAACAAATTGCAGGCCATAAACCATTATTCTTTTTTCTGCGGGAATGTTCCATTATTACCCTTTTATAACCACACATGCTCATATCCTCCTCCCCATCCCAGATGTCTTGGACATTGAAAAGAGAATCAGGAGGATTAACTCCTTTTCTTTGTTTTCTAAGTGTATTTGTAGGTTTGAAGGGATTGCAAATGACCTGGCAGAAAATAATAATGCAAAACAAAACCACCAAACCAACACCTTCAGTTTTACTTTTTCCACCTGAAGATTTGAGAAGACTCCCTGTGAAGTGTTTAAAGATGCGTGTGTGTTAACTGGGCTTTTCAGCTTCAAGTCAAATGCCGCTTCCCTGTGAGCAAGTCACACTGCATATCAACATTAATTTAATTATGTTAAATCTCACAGGCTTCATTACATTAACCTAAAAGCCAAGCAAAACACAGACTGTTTCCCCTTCCTTTAACACATGAGTAGAAGAATTTTCAATTTCTTTTCTGAAAGACCGCTGAACTCTTGGTGAAAATGTTTTACTTGTGTTGCAGTTCAGTTTGACTGGAAACCAAGAATTGATTCTTCTGATTCTGCACGTGAAGTAGATCAAGCCATGGAGTAGTTGAGGAACTCAAAACCCTCATCTCTGCCTTTCCCTTCCTTGAGTACAGATAGCTCATGACAGCCAAACAGCTGGAAGAACAGTAGTTACCTACCACCAGAAAATCATTTCATAATTGTCACGATTCCTCTTAAAAAAAAAAAAGTGATCAATGTAGTAGTTCCTTCTCACAGAGACTTTTCCAACTGTGCTCTGTGAAACTTGAAAATCACACACAGTTATTTAAATTTAATTGCTAATTAGTTTAAGGCAATGCATAACCATGGAAAAGGCCAAGAAAATGTTGAATGGATTTGGCAGTTTCACGTTGCCTTTGGATCGTTAGCACTTCCTGACTGGAGACCTGTACAAGCAAACTCGGGGGGAAGGAGCCCACTGGCACCATTCATGGCGGGGATTAAATGCAAGTGGCTGGTGGGGCTGTGCCTGGGGCCCTGTCTCCAAGTGCTCTCGCAGTGGGAGGAACTCACATCCTTTGGAAACTGCTGTTGATAATTACTGCTTTGTAGGGCAGTGAGCTCACGCTATTACACAAGATTAGTGCTGTGCTCCAAAGCTGGCAGATCGTCTCCCGCACGGAGACTTGCCAGCTAGGAAAATAATGGGCATAGTGCCACTTTAACAACTATCAGGGGACCCCAAGTTAGTTTTCCTTCCCTTAGACATATTCATGTTTGTAGAATCCGACTCCAGGCTGCCAGCCTGGGGCAGGGACACCAAAACAAACGTCTCTTTCTCCTTGAAAACAAAGCTTCTCTTTTCCTTTTGGTTGTCCGACTAAGAGACAACAGTAAAACCATAACCTCCTTTAAAGCATAAATAAACAAGGACCCAGACCAGAGTAACCTGAGGCAAGTAGAAGGATCAGAAGAGGGCATATCTCTACCTTGAAGTGAGGTCATGTGGCCCAGCAGCTTAAATAAAACAAAATTAAATATAGACCCCCCCCCTCCCCGCAGACTGAAAACAAATGCCTATTGTGACCAGAGCCATCTAGGGGTCATGGCATTTTAACATTATCAAATGTTTTGATTTCTCTATTAAGTAGTCCTCCTAAGCTCCTGGCAGATAACCATTTGACCTGTATTCTGAAAGGTGGCGAGTTGAGAGTGGAGGTAAACGCAGAGTAGTTTATCTGAGTTCTTTATTTAGGGCAAAGGTGGTTTCTATCAGCATATGTTTCAAAAGCGTAAGCCGTCCTGTAGGGTCGTGTTTTCTATTTGGAGTTTGCTTTTATCTTTGTATTCTTGGGTGGTTATCTGCTTGCCCCTGGCATCGTCTGCGCTTGTATGTTATTTGTGGCCAAGGGCTTGTGGCAGTGACACTACGGGTCCCAGGTGATAAAAGGAGTTTGAACACAGAGAAGTCAGCTTTCAGTCCAGATGGCACGTCTTTATAACTAATCACTTCCTGACTGGAGACCTGTACAAGCAAACTCGGGGAAGGAGCCCACTGGCACCATTCATGGCGGGGATTAAATGCAAGTGGCTGGTGGGGCTGTGCCTGGGGCCCTGTCTCCAAGTGCTCTCGCAGTGGGAGGAACTCACATCCTTTGGAAACTGCTGTTGATAATTACTGCTTTGTAGGGCAGTGAGCTCACGCTATTACACAAGATTAGTGCTGTGCTCCAAAGCTGGCAGATCGTCTCCCGCACGGAGACTTGCCAGCTAGGAAAATAATGGGCATAGTGCCACTTTAACAACTATCAGGGGACCCCAAGTTAGTTTTCCTTCCCTTAGACATATTCATGTTTGTAGAATCCGACTCCAGGCTGCCAGCCTGGGGCAGGGACACCAAAACAAACGTCTCTTTCTCCTTGAAAACAAAGCTTCTCTTTTCCTTTTGGTTGTCCGACTAAGAGACAACAGTAAAACCATAACCTCCTTTAAAGCATAAATAAACAAGGACCCAGACCAGAGTAACCTGAGGCAAGTAGAAGGATCAGAAGAGGGCATATCTCTACCTTGAAGTGAGGTCATGTGGCCCAGCAGCTTAAATAAAACAAAATTAAATATAGACCCCCGCCCCGCAGACTGAAAACAAATGCCTATTGTGACCAGAGCCATCTAGGGGTCATGGCATTTTAACATTATCAAATGTTTTGATTTCTCTATTAAGTAGTCCTCCTAAGCTCCTGGCAGATAACCATTTGACCTGTATTCTGAAAGGTGGCGAGTTGAGAGTGGAGGTAAACGCAGAGTAGTTTATCTGAGTTCTTTATTTAGGGCAAAGGTGGTTTCTATCAGCATATGTTTCAAAAGCGTAAGCCGTCCTGTAGGGTCGTGTTTTCTATTTGGAGTTTGCTTTTATCTTTGTATTCTTGGGTGGTTATCTGCTTGCCCCTGGCATCGTCTGCGCTTGTATGTTATTTGTGGCCAAGGGCTTGTGGCAGTGACACTACGGGTCCCAGGTGATAAAAGGAGTTTGAACACAGAGAAGTCAGCTTTCAGTCCAGATGGCACGTCTTTATAACTAATCAACATAAGTTTTTAGCTAAAAACAAACTAAATCACATGCAGACATTAATTTGTGTGCATGAAGTTGTAGTTCAGTCACTTAGTTGTGTCCAGCTCTTTGCAGCCCCAGAAACTGTGGCACACCAGGCTTGCCTCTCCTTCACCGTATCTCGGAGTTTGCTCAAACTCATGTCCGTTGAGTCTCTGATGCCATTCAACCACCCCATTCTCTGTCCCCCGTTTCTCCTCCTGTCCTCAATCTTCCCCAGCATTAGAGTCTCTTCCAATGAATTGACTGTTCACATCAGGTAGCCAAAGTATTGGAGCTTCAGCATCAGTCCTTCCACTGAATATTCAAGGTTGATTTCCTTTAAGATTGATTGTTAAGATCTCCTTGCTGTCTCGGGCATCTTCCCCAGCACTACAATCTGAAAGCATCAGTTCTTCAGTGCTCAGTGTTCTTTATTTATGGTCTAACTCTCATATCTGTACATGGCTACTAGGATAACCATAGCTTTGACCATACAGACTTTGTTGGCAGAGTAATTCTGTCATAACTTTCCCTCCAAGGAGTAAGGGTATTTTAATTTCATGGCTATAGTCACCATCTGCAGTGATTGTGGAGCCCAAGAAAATAAAATCTGTCATTGTTTCTACTTTTTCTCCATCTATTTGCCGTGAAGTGATGGGATCAGATGCCATGATCTTAGTTTTTTGAATGTTGAGTTTTAAGCCAGCTTTTTCACTCTTGTCTGTAAGTGTTTATTTATGTATGATCTGCCCTGTTCTAAGGATTTTTAGGTGGTTATATAGATTTGGCTTTGCTTCTGATGCAGTTTCACCATTGATGTAAATCATCTGATAATTTTAAAAGGCCGAATAGAAAAATAAACTATTGTAGTTGAATAGTTTGTCAAGTAGAAAATTTAGAGTATAGCTTTGTTGGCCTGTAGCCAAGTAGAATGCAAGTGGGATTGGTATGTACTGTTTAGTTGAAGGCTATCTTTTAGCAAAGTGTTCTCTTTTTACTTTTCCTCACAAAACTGAGAGGACATAGCACAGATAATTCTTTAATCTTTTTTCCATATAGAGTAAATAATCATGATTTCGAGGGGGGAATTCTACATTACTTTGCTAACAGTGACTTCATTGGTAATTCAAAATATAATGATGGATGGATATCACCACCTAGTGGCCAGATAGTATTTTGTATTGCAAAATTTCACATTTCCTGGAACACCACTTTAGGTTTCTGCAGGAATAATGTTCTCTGTGAATTAAGTCTCTATAACTTTAGGATTAAAAATTCCAGTATGAATTTCCTTATATTGTGAACCTGAAAGTTAAACTTGAAATGAGATGATTTTTCAAATGCCATGTGAAGCTTACACATGGAGTCACATGCTTAGGAAAATCCTAGCAACTGAGGCAAATGTTAGGACCAGTCTTTCCCGTATCTTCACTTTATACACAGTAAGAGCAGTGGAAAGTTTTCCTTGGCTGGTCCCCTTGGCATATGAACCAAGAGGATATTTTTGGTTTTATGAAAAAAATTTTGCAGTGAATGTTTGGGGGAAGGGAGAGTAGGTAGAAAGCAGACACTGGATTGTTCATGGGAAAAAAACTCTCCAAATTATAACTTGAAGCCTAAATAAATTCTCCCAACAATTACAATAATATATCATAGAATGAGTTTAGTGGACAAATGTCAAGAGTGGTTTTTATCAATGGAATGTATGTGATTGATTGTTTAAACATACTTGGCAAAACTCATAATACTTCTAAAACACAAAGACATTAAGAATCTAAATTACAGTGAATTGTAAAGAATGAAAGACAATGTAACTCAATCTAAGCTGAAAAACTATAGATAAACATGTGGGCAGGTCGTAGGTCTATGATAGAGTAGCCGCTTGGCAGATGCAGATTCAAGAGTTGCAGTTTCAGATGTACACAAGAGAACTTAAGACAATATGAAACAATTTGCACTTTTTGCTCAGGCACAAATTCGAACAGTACCCAGTGGCTGGCTAGTGTGTAAAAACTGTTCTGTCAGCTAGCAAGTTTGTCCAGTGGACAGCTTGATTTTCCCAGCTCAAGGGATCAAGTTTCTTTATCCAAAACTGAGAGGACATAGCACAGATAATTCTTTAATCTTTCCATATAGAGTAAATAATCATGATTTCGAGGGGAATTCTACATTACTTTGCTAACAGTGACTTCATTGGTAATTCAAAATATAATGATGGATGGATATCACCACCTAGTGGCCAGATAGTATTTTGTATTGCAAAATTTCACATTTCCTGGAACACCACTTTAGGTTTCTGCAGGAATAATGTTCTCTGTGAATTAAGTCTCTATAACTTTAGGATTAAAAATTCCAGTATGAATTTCCTTATATTGTGAACCTGAAAGTTAAACTTGAAATGAGATGATTTTTCAAATGCCATGTGAAGCTTACACATGGAGTCACATGCTTAGGAAAATCCTAGCAACTGAGGCAAATGTTAGGACCAGTCTTTCCCGTATCTTCACTTTATACACAGTAAGAGCAGTGGAAAGTTTTCCTTGGCTGGTCCCCTTGGCATATGAACCAAGAGGATATTTTTGGTTTTATGAAAAAAATTTTGCAGTGAATGTTTGGGGGAAGGGAGAGTAGGTAGAAAGCAGACACTGGATTGTTCATGGGAAAAAAACTCTCCAAATTATAACTTGAAGCCTAAATAAATTCTCCCAACAATTACAATAATATATCATAGAATGAGTTTAGTGGACAAATGTCAAGAGTGGTTTTATCAATGGAATGTATGTGATTGATTGTTTAAACATACTTGGCAAAACTCATAATACTTCTAAAACACAAAGACATTAAGAATCTAAATTACAGTGAATTGTAAAGAATGAAAGACAATGTAACTCAATCTAAGCTGAAAAACTATAGATAAACATGTGGGCAGGTCGTAGGTCTATGATAGAGTAGCCGCTTGGCAGATGCAGATTCAAGAGTTGCAGTTTCAGATGTACACAAGAGAACTTAAGACAATATGAAACAATTTGCACTTTTTGCTCAGGCACAAATTCGAACAGTACCCAGTGGCTGGCTAGTGTGTAAAAACTGTTCTGTCAGCTAGCAAGTTTGTCCAGTGGACAGCTTGATTTTCCCAGCTCAAGGGATCTACTGCTGTTGATTCTGCTCATTATTTAACAATTTTGGATCTTCTGTATTGTATTTACAGTGGGAGCCTATCTCTGCACAGGTCTGAGTGAACCGTGATACTCCCAAAGATCTATCCTAGATACTGCTTTCCCTGATACCAAGAAGTACTATAATTGTGGGTGTGAGTGAGAGAGAGAGTGTGTGTGTGTGATGGTAGCAAATCTCAAATTTTGTTCCACAAAAAGGTGAACTTTAATTTTATCTAGTGTGTGAAAATTCTGTTTCTTTCTATTAGAGAGGAAAAGAAATCAAGAGATTCTAAACAGAGTATCCAACTCTTTAGGACTAGTTAGTGCCCATTGCCTATTCTCTGTAGTTAGTTGGCCAAATTAAGACCTTGTAAAATCTCAGTGAAAAGAATTTGAAATGGGTCAAATATTACGGAGAAGAGATAGTTATCAGTTAAGTTTTGATAAGGTTTATTGCTTTGAAAACTTCTTAGTTTTAAGATGTTGATAAAAGGGATTTAAAGACGAAACCCTTTCATGTTCCAGGGATTCTCTCTAGGACAGGTTGGAAGCCTGACCTTGTTATCTTCAGGGTTTTGATTTTTGAATCGACCTTATCCTTTAAAGACAAAGGATTTCCTAGACAAAGGCTTCCCTAGTGGCTCAGACAGGTAAAGAATCTGCCTGTAAGGCAGGAGACCTGGGTTCAGTCCCTGGGTAGGGAAGATCCTCTGGAGAAGGGAATGCCTACCCATGTCAGTATTCTTGGCAGGAGGATCCCCTTGCAGCCTACAGTCCATGGGGTCACAAAGAGTCGGACACGACTGAGTGACCAACACTTTCACTTTAAAGCAAAAGAATCTTGATGTGGAAAAACAAATATCTCTGTGGAATGTTGCATGCAGAGATGAGAGGGAGTCATTCCCTGGTTCAAGAGCCCTCCTTGATCTGGCCTTTCCTTTTCACCATCCGGCTGCTTGCCTTTGTCCTCGTAAACCGGTCTGTTTATGTATCTATCACATAAAGCACCAGCAGGCCTGTCACTGTCACAGCAGTAACTGACTAATACTGGATGGTCTTGATTCCTTCTTAAACTGAAAGCAGTGCTCAAAGCTGAACCAAGCAAACTCCCTTTGTGAAGCAAAGTACCTGATTTATTTCTAAATCTCGTATATTTCTGAAATAAAGTTTTTTTAAAAATTGAAGTATAGTTGATTTTACAGTGTTCTGCTAGTTTCAGATGTATAGCAAAGTAATTGAGTGATATGTGTGTGTGTATGTGTGTGTATTCTTTTTCAGATTCCTTTCCATTATAGGTTATTATAAGATATTGAATGTATTCCCTGTGCTATATAGTAGGTCTTTCTGTTTATCTATTTTGGTTATAGTTAGTAGATACCTTTTAATCCTAGTCCTAATTTATCCCTCCCTATCCTTTCCCTTGGGTAACTATAACTTTCATTTCTGTGTCTGTGAGTCTATGAAGCAATGCTTTCTTAACTTTAGAAAAAAGATAGTGGTCTATCTCTACTTAAGGAAAAGGTTAGTTACTTACATTGCAGTTTTATCCTCAGTTTGTTTTGTTCATACTCATGATGCTAGGTATCTGCTGAGATTTCAGGGCTGTTGATCATGGTTGTGTGCAAACTTTAAACAGACTTTAAACATAAAAGCCAACTAGTATCTCTGAATGACAGTTGGGACTCTGAGACACTATACAGTCAGAGTCAGCTGGAAAGGACGTAAACCACATCTGACTTGAGAAGGTTGCTGATAACTCTCAAAAGCAGAGATGCTAGCCCAATCCCCACAAACAGCACATGCTTTTTCTTTACTCGTATGTTGACTGATACAAGATGGAAACTTCCAAAGAGAGCTGGGAAGGAGAGAACAACTCTTCAGCCTCTCTGCTTGAGAAAACTAAGTTCATCTCAGATCTGTGGAGTTGAGTCACTGTCCAAGGACGGAGAGGGTTTGCAGGCAGAAGGGTCCCATGTGCTTCAGAAGACCCGCAAGATAATCCCCTGCCTTTATGTTAATTTAAGATGGAAATAAAATTTTGACAATAAAATACAGATTATTTGGAACAAAAGAATCTAAGCGTTTGTGAAGTTTGATAAATTGTGATGAATAGCTTCAGTCTGCTCTGAGTTTGTCCTCTCAGTATTAGGATTGATTCAAAATGAATCTAGTCATGGAAGCAATGTGTTGTTTTTTTTTTTAGGCGGGGGTCGGGTTGGGGAGGGAGGGGAGCGGGCGGGCCACTTCTATTGATTGGTCTTTCATTTCTCTACTTTCATCCGTCTTTTTTGTTCTTTGGCCCCTGTGGGCCTCCCATCGCGGTGGCATCTGTCATTGCAGAGCGCCGGCTCTCGGTGCATGCGCTCCAGAGCTCCGGCTCGGCAATTGGACACATCAGTCCAGCCGCTCCGCGGCACGTGGGATCTTCCCAGGCTAGGGATCGAACTGGCTCCCCTTGCAGTGCAAGGCGGTGTCCTTACTCACTGGACCACCAGGGGAAGCCCGGAAGCAATGTTTGTTTGAGAGAACAGTATGCTTAACTGTTGGATTTTAGCCAGGGTTTTTAAAACCGTTTTATGCTTTGGGCAGTTCACTTGCTTGATTCTGATTGGGGTAAAAGAAAAAACAGTAAGTGAAAAGTTAATAAATCCAATTCAATTAAAATGGTTCTCTTTTGGGGCACATTTTGTTTCTTTTTTACAGATTCAGAGAGGTAATTATTTAATTGGGACTCTCTTTCATATCGTGTACAGCATTAAGCAGTTCATATGAGGTTTAAAATAATTGCCTCTTAATAAAATGGTAGTTCGTTATAGAACATATAGAAAAGTTTACATTTGAGCTGGCTTTCCTTTACATCAACTGTGGGACTTTTACGTCGTAATTTTCTCTGCCATCAGAAGAGAACAAAAATGCAAAGCAATGTAAGGGTTTCTTTTCAGACAGAGTATTGTTGTAATTCTGATCTCTGGGGGAAACTACAAGAGTTCAAGGTTTAGAATGGTGAACAAGAGTCTTTGAAGCACAAATAGGCTGAGGTCTGGTCATCATTTATTTTTGTCAACAATGTTAAAATAAATTCTCCCTAAACCGTGCTGGTTTTGGGGGATAATTCTTAGTTTGTCCATCCAGTCTTAGAAGAGGGTTGATCTGGGCTGGATCACCCAGGATGCTGGTTTATAATCCCAGTGAGGAGAAAAAAATCCAGATAGCAGTAGAGAATTTTTTCTCTTCTTGATCCAAGAATCTACATTTCTTTGTGTATGAGACACTCTCTATGTGAGAGAGGCTCTGACACATTCTATATATATATATATATATACACATACATATATAATCATTTTTATTTTACTTTTACAGAATTTTGTTGTTTGCAGCTATACATAAACCCAAATCAGTCATGGGTATACCCTTGACCCCTCCCAACTGACCACCCCTTCCAGACCCTCCCCATCCCACCCCTCCAGGTTGTTGCATAGCCCCCATGTAAGTTCCCTTAGTCTTATAGCATATTCACTATGATTGTCTCTTTTACATATGGTAGTGTAGGTTTCCATGTTACTCTTTCTATACCTCTCGGTTACATTCTTATAACTCAGAATTGATTTCCCAAGGGGCAATCTCTTCTTAACATTTAGCGTTAGTCAAAAAATTGCATTATTAAACCTAAAATCAATGATTTATTTTTTCTACTCTTTTGCCTACAAGTGATATTAAATAATGTATAAAGAATTCAGAAGGAAACAAAGAAAGTTGTTCAGAAACTGGGGTTTTCTTTGCTAAGTCAGTTTGGCAGTAACATGGAGCAAAATCAAAGCATCCAAGCCAAAATAAATGTGCACAATGAAGCAATCAGATATGAGGTAATAGTGTGACATGCCTGTGGCCATCAGACATTCTTGTGAAAACCACAGACTTCAAACTTGGTCCTGCACCATTAAGCCACAGTTCTGCCAAGCAACAACACAGAACACGGGTTTTAAATCACAGTTGCAAGCCAAATGCAATTCCCACCCAAAACAATCAAATCTTTTACCAGAGGCCTGAGTCTGGGCAGCTTAAGGCCTGAGAATTACTTTGGTGGCATGGAATCAGAATCTCATTTCAGTGTGAAAATGAGATGGTTATTGTTCAGATCAGGAGGAAATGTCAGCTGCAAAATGCATGGCAGTCAAGGGACTTGGATGACTTGCAGTGATGTTTGTGGAGGAGAGATCAAAAAAGCGTTAGCTGAGAAATCAGTAAGTTCTTTCTGATCACTGCATAGATCATTTTATGCTGTTCATTCCTACTGATTAGAAAAGTATTGATGCTCACTCAAGGGAAGTTGTCAAATCTGTGAGAATATATGAGAAAAAATATTACCTCAGTCTAATATCACTAGGTGTAAACTTTAGAACAATTGATCACATTTCCTTTTGATCTACATCTGAACGTATGTGTGAAATTTGGATTATTGTCCATTTTTAGTACTTGGCTTTTTATTTAACACTCCTTTTCATGTCTTCCATCTTCTCGTATACTCCTCACAGGCAGGAAACTTAATGGTTATATAATTTCACATTTGTCTGGTTAGACCATGATTTATTACATATATATATTTGGGGGGGGGCGGGGGTGGGGGGGGGTGGAAGGGAAGCAGGCAGGCCACTTTCATTGGTCTTTTTTTTTTTTTAAACCTTTATTTTGCTTTTAACTTTTACAGAGTTTTGTTGTTTACAGATATGTATGTTCCCAGATTAGTCATATGTATATCCCCCCCTTCCCACCCCTCCCAACCATCACACAGCACCCCTGAAGGATCCCCTTTTCTCACAGAGCAATGACTAGAGCTATTCTCTTCACTTATGATAGTACAGGCCTTCATGCTACTTCCTTTACGCCTCTCACCCACTGTTCCTTCCCCACAATGTCCATATGTCCACTGTCCATGTCTGTCTTTCCGTCGCTTCACTGCGTGTGCCATCATCACCATCCTACTAGATTCCATATATATGTGTTCATATACTGTATTTGTCCTTCTCTTTCTGACTGACTTCACTTTTGATGATACGTTCTAGATCCAGCCACCTCATCAGGGTTGATTCTTCTGCATTTCTCTTTACAGCTGTGTAGTATTCCATTGTATATATGTACCAGAGCTTTTGGATCCATTCGTTCATTGATGGGCATCTAGGTTCCTTCCATGTTCTAGCTATTGTATAGAGAGCTGCAATGAACATTGGGGTACAGGCGCTTCTTTCAGTTTTGATTTCATCAGGGTATAAGCCTAAGAGTGGGATTGCTGGGTCATATGGTGCTTCTATTTTTAGTTTTTTAAGAAATCTCCAGACTGTCTTCCATAGAGGCTGTATCAATTTACACTCCCACCAGCAGTGCAGGAGTGTTCCCTTTTCTCCGCACCCTCTCCAGCATTTATTGTCTGTCGATTTGTGGATGACGGCCATTCTGACGAGTGTGAGGTGATATCTCATTGTAGTTTTGATTTGCATTTCTCTAATTATTAGTGAAGTTGAGCATTGTTTCATGTGCTTTTGGGCCATCTATATGTCATCGTTGGAGAGGTGTCTGTTTAGGTCCTTTTCCCATTTTTTGATAGGGTTGTTCATTTTTCCTGTGCTGAGTTGTCTGAGTTGCTTGTAGATTTTGGAGATTAATTCTTTGTCTGTTGTTTCGTTTGCTATGATTTTCTCCCATTCTGTGGGCTGTCTGTTCAGCTTTTTTGTAATTTCTTTAGCTGTACAAAAGCTTTTAAGTTTCATGAGGTCCCACGTGTTGACTTTTCTTTTCAGTTCCACTATTTTAGTAGGTGGGTCAGAGAAGATCTTGCTATGATTGATGTCCTTGAGGGTTTTGCCTATTTTCTCCTCTAAGAGTTTGATGGTTTCTGGCCTTACATTTAAGTCTTTAATCCATTTTGAGTTGATCTTTGTGCATGGTGTCAGGGTATGTTCCAACTTCATTTTTTTGCATGTAGCTGTCCAGTTTTCCCAGCACCATTTGTTGAAGAGGCTGTCTTTGTCCCATTTTATATGTTCGCTTCCTCTGTCAAAAATAAGGTACCCATAGATGTGTGGGTTTATCTCTGGGTTCTCGATCTTGTTCCATTGGTCGATATTTCTGTTTTTGTGCCAGTACCATACTGTCTTGAGGACTGTTGCTTTGTAGTAGAATCTGAAGTTAGGGAGGCTGATCCCTCCAGCTCCATTCTTCTTCCTCAGGATTGCTTTGGCTATTCGAGGTCTTTTGTGTTTCCATATGAACTGTGTTATTCTTTGGTCTAGTTCTGTGAAGAATGTTATTGGAAGTTTGATACGGATTGCATTGAATCTATAGATGACATTTGGTAGTATGGTCATTTTCACAATATTGATTCTTCTGACCCAGGAACATGGAATATTTCTCCATCTGTTTAAGTCTTCTTTGATATCTCTCATGAGTGTCTTGTAATTTTCTGTGTGCAGTTCTTTTGTGTGTTTGGGTAGGTTTATTCCTAAATATTTGATTCTTTTGGTTGCAATGGTGAAGGGGATTGCCTCTTTGATTTCGTTTTCTGATTTTTCATTCTTTGTGTATAGGAATGCCAGTGATTTCTGTATATTGATTTTGTATCCTGCGACTTTGCTGAATTCGCTGATTAACTCTAGTAGTTTTGTAATAGTGTCTTTGGGATTTTCTATGTATAATATCATGTCGTCTGCAAATAGAGAGAGTTTGACTTCTTCTTTTCCAATCTGGATTCCTTTGTTTTCTTTCTCTTCTCTTATTGCTGTTGCTAGAACTTCCAGGACTATGTTGAATAAGAGTGGTGAAAGTGGACACCCTTGTCTTGTTCCTGATCTTAGAGGGAATGCTTTGAGTTTTTCACCATTGAGGATAGTGTTTGCTGTAGGCTTCTCATATATGGCTTTCACTATGTTAAGATAAGTTCCTTCTATGCCCATTTTTTGAAGAGTTTTTATCATAAATGGATGCTGTACTTTGTCAAAGGCTTTTTTGCATCTATTGTCATTGGTCTTTCATTTGTCCATTTTCATCCATCTTTGTTCTTTGGCCCGTGTGGGCCTCCCATCGCAGCGGCCTCTCGTCGCAGCGCACTGGCTCTGGGCACATGCACTCCAGAGCTCTGGCTCAGTAATTGGACACATCGGTCCAGCCGCTCCGCGGCACGTGGTATTTTCCCAGGCCAGGGATTGAACTGGCTCCCCTTGCACTGCAAGGCGGTGTCCTTACCCACTGGACCACCAGGGAAGCCCTGCATATATATTTGTTCTGTAGATTTTTGCCAGTACCATACTGTCTTGAGGACTGTTGCTTTGTAGTAGAGTCTGAAGTTGGGAGGCTGATCCCTCCAGCTCCATTCTTCTTCCTCAGGATTGCTTTGGCTATTCGAGGTCTTTTGTGTTTCCATATGAACTGTGTTATTCTTTGGTCTAGTTCTGTGAAGAATGTTATTGGAAGTTTGATACGGATTGCATTGAATCTATAGATGACATTTGGTAGTATGGTCATTTTCACAATATTGATTCTTCTGACCCAGGAACATGGAATATTTCTCCATCTGTTTAAGTCTTCTTTGATATCTCTCATGAGTGTCTTGTAATTTTCTGTGTGCAGTTCTTTTGTGTGTTTGGGTAGGTTTATTCCTAAATATTTGATTCTTTTGGTTGCAATGGTGAAGGGGATTGCCTCTTTGATTTCGTTTTCTGATTTTTCATTCTTTGTGTATAGGAATGCCAGTGATTTCTGTATATTGATTTTGTATCCTGCGACTTTGCTGAATTCGCTGATTAACTCTAGTAGTTTTGTAATAGTGTCTTTGGGATTTTCTATGTATAATATCATGTCGTCTGCAAATAGAGAGAGTTTGACTTCTTCTTTTCCAATCTGGATTCCTTTGTTTTCTTTCTCTTCTCTTATTGCTGTTGCTAGAACTTCCAGGACTATGTTGAATAAGAGTGGTGAAAGTGGACACCCTTGTCTTGTTCCTGATCTTAGAGGGAATGCTTTGAGTTTTTCACCATTGAGGATAGTGTTTGCTGTAGGCTTCTCATATATGGCTTTCACTATGTTAAGATAAGTTCCTTCTATGCCCATTTTTTGAAGAGTTTTTATCATAAATGGATGCTGTACTTTGTCAAAGGCTTTTTTGCATCTATTGTCATTGGTCTTTCATTTGTCCATTTTCATCCATCTTTGTTCTTTGGCCCGTGTGGGCCTCCCATCGCAGCGGCCTCTCGTCGCAGCGCACTGGCTCTGGGCACATGCACTCCAGAGCTCTGGCTCAGTAATTGGACACATCGGTCCAGCCGCTCCGCGGCACGTGGTATTTTCCCAGGCCAGGGATTGAACTGGCTCCCCTTGCACTGCAAGGCGGTGTCCTTACCCACTGGACCACCAGGGAAGCCCTGCATATATATTTGTTCTGTAGATTTTTCCCACTTACTTACTAGTGTAAGTAATATTTTAGATTAAATGTTCATATCTCTGCTTATTTTGTAGGATAGCACTTTCAAAGTAGAATGATGAGATCCAACAATGGGAACTGTTTAAGGCTCTTGATATGTCTTGCCACCTGTTATCCAGAATGACCGTTTCACTCTATTCACTCTGCGATTGTCTTGCTTATTTACTGTTTGCCAGCAGCTAACAGTGTCTTCGATCAGGTGCAAGTGGGCCTGGGGAAAAATGCAGTGCCCTCCGTGGTTCATTATTTCTAAATACCAAATTATTCTTTAAATGCCACCTGTGTGTGCTCGGGATAGCTCCTGGCACTGAAGATACAGCAGTAAACAAAAGAAACCCAAATTCCTGTCCTACTGAGCTTACACTCTGCTAAGGAGAAAAAATACAGAAGGGTATAGAATTCATAGAATGTTTGAAGTTAGTGTTTGAGGAAAACTAAAGCAAAGAAGTGAGATGGACAGTGTGGGAGGGACAAAGAAAGGGGAGCATTGCCCGGTTCACATGTGGTAGTGGGATGCTGAAAAAGTTTCCATCTTTGAGGACATTCACTGGCCCCCTGGAGGAGGGTAGTTAGAAAGTAAGCTAGAAAATATTGAGTTCCAAAATCAAATTAAGTATATGAGGAACTTTGGAATCTTTCACCATAAAAAGCATTAAATGTGGATCTTTGTTAGTTTTAAGGAATTCTTGTTCTTTTGCTTATCAGTTTTTCATTTTAACCTGCTTTAATTCATCTGTAAGAGATAGCTTAGTTATATAGCAGCAGCAGGCTAAAAATGACATTTATACCTGCATTGTTGCTCTGTTTCCTTTTCCACTATCTATTAAAGGAGGGGAGCCAAAAAAAGGGAGGGGGGGATTGATGAATGGAGGATAAGACATGATATGGGAAATAAGTAAAAAAAGGGAAAAGAAAAGAATTATAAACCCCCGTCATATCTAATGTCAGGTCCTGGTTGCAGGAAGACCTGCCAGGCAGAGTGCTTTGGTGTATATGGTCCTCCAAGCATCTTTGCCAGGGCTGCGATTGAACTGGCTCCCCTTGCACTGCAAGGCGGTGTCCTTACCCACTGGACCACCAGGGAAGCCCTGCATATATATTTGTTCTGTAGATTTTTCCCACTTACTTACTAGTGTAAGTAATATTTTAGATTAAATGTTCATATCTCTGCTTATTTTGTAGGATAGCACTTTCAAAGTAGAATGATGAGATCCAACAATGGGAACTGTTTAAGGCTCTTGATATGTCTTGCCACCTGTTATCCAGAATGACCGTTTCACTCTATTCACTCTGCGATTGTCTTGCTTATTTACTGTTTGCCAGCAGCTAACAGTGTCTTCGATCAGGTGCAAGTGGGCCTGGGGAAAAATGCAGTGCCCTCCGTGGTTCATTATTTCTAAATACCAAATTATTCTTTAAATGCCACCTGTGTGTGCTCGGGATAGCTCCTGGCACTGAAGATACAGCAGTAAACAAAAGAAACCCAAATTCCTGTCCTACTGAGCTTACACTCTGCTAAGGAGAAAAAATACAGAAGGGTATAGAATTCATAGAATGTTTGAAGTTAGTGTTTGAGGAAAACTAAAGCAAAGAAGTGAGATGGACAGTGTGGGAGGGACAAAGAAAGGGGAGCATTGCCCGGTTCACATGTGGTAGTGGGATGCTGAAAAAGTTTCCATCTTTGAGGACATTCACTGGCCCCCTGGAGGAGGGTAGTTAGAAAGTAAGCTAGAAAATATTGAGTTCCAAAATCAAATTAAGTATATGAGGAACTTTGGAATCTTTCACCATAAAAAGCATTAAATGTGGATCTTTGTTAGTTTTAAGGAATTCTTGTTCTTTTGCTTATCAGTTTTTCATTTTAACCTGCTTTAATTCATCTGTAAGAGATAGCTTAGTTATATAGCAGCAGCAGGCTAAAAATGACATTTATACCTGCATTGTTGCTCTGTTTCCTTTTCCACTATCTATTAAAGGAGGGGAGCCAAAAAAAGGGAGGGGGGGATTGATGAATGGAGGATAAGACATGATATGGGAAATAAGTAAAAAAAGGGAAAAGAAAAGAATTATAAACCCCCGTCATATCTAATGTCAGGTCCTGGTTGCAGGAAGACCTGCCAGGCAGAGTGCTTTGGTGTATATGGTCCTCCAAGCATCTTTTCCAGGGCTGCTTAGGAGGTAGTTTGGTGGAACCCTTCAAGCTATTAGAATTGGATTTAAATCCATGTAATTTCTGGATTTCCACATGAGAAAGAAAAGCATCCTTAATTCTGTGTTTTGGAAAAAAAAAAATCTTTATTAAGCTTCCCTTGGTTCTTTGCACTTGTATCACTTTTTGGAGTCTCTTCTTTACACAGCAGAGGTCTCTTGTCTCCCATCTTATTTTTGGCATGATTGAGGTGTATTTCAAAGCAAATTAAGCAAAGAGATTGAAGGAAAACTGGGAGATCTCTTAATCCTGAGATTTTCAAATGCAAGACCTTCCTCTCACAAGTTATTTTATCAAAGATCTAAAATTTTTTTTTTTTTACCACTTTTTAAATTTTTAAAAGCCACATTATTTTTCTGAGAGGAAAAGTTAGAACCATTTTCTTACAAATTTACAATACCTTTTTTTAAAACATAAAAATAACTATGGTGCTTTTGGGAATAACTAGCAAGACCGTTTCTTGGCATGCTGTGAATTGGGAATAACTGCCTTTCAGTTCTTCTCTGTCTTTTTCAAATAGAATCTAATTCATTATTTCAACAACAGTTATTTTTTCCTTTTTTAAAATTTTTTTATTGGAGTTTAGTTGATTTACAATGTCATGTTAGTTTTTGCTATACAGCAAAATAAATCATACACACACATGCACACACACACACACACACATATACATTTTTAAGATTCTTTTTTCCATGTAGGTGATTACAGGACATTGAGTTGGGTTCCCTGTGCTATACAGTATGTCCTTATTAATTATCTATCTCATGTATAGTAGGGTGTATGTGCCAATCCCAACCTCCCAATTTATTTCTCCCTCCTTTCTTCTCCCCTTGGTAACCATAAGTTTGTTTTCTACACAAACTTATTTTAAAATGAATTCACGGTGCACACAAGCCAAGTCCATTATGGGGACTATCTATTAAAGGAGGAGCCAAAAGGGGGGGATTGATGAATGGAGGATAAGACATGATATGGGAAATAAGTAAAAAGGAAAAGAAAGAATTATAAACCCCCGTCATATCTAATGTCAGGTCCTGGTTGCAGGAAGACCTGCCAGGCAGAGTGCTTTGGTGTATATGGTCCTCCAAGCATCTTTTCCAGGGCTGCTTAGGAGGTAGTTTGGTGGAACCCTTCAAGCTATTAGAATTGGATTTAAATCCATGTAATTTCTGGATTTCCACATGAGAAAGAAAAGCATCCTTAATTCTGTGTTTTGGAAAAAAAAAAATCTTTATTAAGCTTCCCTTGGTTCTTTGCACTTGTATCACTTTTTGGAGTCTCTTCTTTACACAGCAGAGGTCTCTTGTCTCCCATCTTATTTTTGGCATGATTGAGGTGTATTTCAAAGCAAATTAAGCAAAGAGATTGAAGGAAAACTGGGAGATCTCTTAATCCTGAGATTTTCAAATGCAAGACCTTCCTCTCACAAGTTATTTTATCAAAGATCTAAAATTTTTTTTTTTTTACCACTTTTTAAATTTTTAAAAGCCACATTATTTTTCTGAGAGGAAAAGTTAGAACCATTTTCTTACAAATTTACAATACCTTTTTTTAAAACATAAAAATAACTATGGTGCTTTTGGGAATAACTAGCAAGACCGTTTCTTGGCATGCTGTGAATTGGGAATAACTGCCTTTCAGTTCTTCTCTGTCTTTTTCAAATAGAATCTAATTCATTATTTCAACAACAGTTATTTTTTCCTTTTTTAAAATTTTTTTATTGGAGTTTAGTTGATTTACAATGTCATGTTAGTTTTTGCTATACAGCAAAATAAATCATACACACACATGCACACACACACACACACACATATACATTTTTAAGATTCTTTTTTCCATGTAGGTGATTACAGGACATTGAGTTGGGTTCCCTGTGCTATACAGTATGTCCTTATTAATTATCTATCTCATGTATAGTAGGGTGTATGTGCCAATCCCAACCTCCCAATTTATTTCTCCCTCCTTTCTTCTCCCCTTGGTAACCATAAGTTTGTTTTCTACACACAAACTTATTTTAAAATGAATTCACGGTGCACACAAGCCAAGTCACTCCAGCCGTGTCTGACTCTTTACAACCCCATAGACTGCAGCCTGCCAGGCTCCTCTATCCATCAGAACCTCCAGGCAAGAATACTGCAGTGCACTGCCATGCGCTCGTCTAGGGGATCTTCCCAACTCAGGGATTGAACCCATATCTCTTGTGTCTCCTGCATTGGCAGCCAGGTTCTTTACAACTAGCACCACCTGAGAAGCACTGTGTAGTTCAGTTCAGTTCAGTCACTCAGTCGTGTTCAACTCTTTGTGACCCCCATGGGCTACAGCATGCCAGGCTTCCCTATCCTTCACTGTATAGTGGAGCTTCATCCGACTCATGTCCATTGAGTCAATGATGCATTCAACCTTCTCATTCTCTGTTGCCCCTTCTCATTCTGCGTTGTTTTTCCGAGCATCAGAGTAGCACTATCTCAGTATCAAAGGGAGAAAATCTCATTGTCAAAGGGAAAAAAATATGCATATTCATTGAAGACAGAGTGTAAAAATCTTAACCGCCAAAATTATTTGAGCTAAATTGTTCAACAGAAATTGCTGAGCCCATCTAATTCAGTTGTGCTGTAATGGCGCCATCACTTTTACACTACACTTCAGTAGTTTGCTTCTCCCTCCATTTTTACAGCAATATGAGAACTGGAGGCCCAACCAACCAGACAGCTTCTTTTCTGCTGGAGAAGATTGTGTTGTAATTATATGGCATGAGAATGGCCAGTGGAATGATGTTCCCTGCAATTACCATCTCACCTACACCTGCAAGAAAGGAACAGGTAATGATTACCCCATTAATAATATATGCTTAATCTGTATTTTAATTATCAAGTAAATTCAAGAGGAATAAACATTCTTTGAGACATAAGCTGGATATCATATACAGCAATCCTTATTGCTCTGAAAGTTTACTTTTTCAATGTAGTTGAAAGTTTGTTTTTAGTAAGGTCCTCACTTTAGATTTCAAGTGCTTAAAACAACAATATAGCATTCGTATAGAAAAACTACCTAGCGGTATTTTTAAGAAAAACAACTGCCAGTCCCCAAGGGCCCATAGACCTGTTTATTTTGACGAGGAGAGTATGAAAGAAATTAGTTGTCATTAAAAAAAAAAAAAACCCTAGGACATATCATAAAATAATGTGAATTTTATTACTTAAAAAAAAAGACCACCTAGTACATTTGGCCCATGTTCAGATTTATCAGTACTGCAACTTAAAAAAACTTAAAGTTTGGACCTGCCTTGGTAGGGACTGTGGTCTCCAACAAATTGGAGTCTACATTCAAACCTTCCCTCTTTTTTTCATTAAGCTCCTCGTCTTCTAGTCATTTAAGTTTTTCAATCATTCCCTTAGAAACTCAATTCATGCTCATAGACCATAAATTAAAAATACCATCCCTGTATCTATTATGAATACTTTTAAGAAATTACAAAACAGAAACATTTATCGTGTAAGATCTATAATGAGGAGAACCACTTAGTTGATGTTAACAGATAAAATTAAGAAAGGTGATTTTTAAAGTATTTATCATTGACCAACACGTTTGAATTTTAATCCACACTGTATAGGCTTCTCCCTTAAAAAGAGAAGGAATTGGTGTGAAAAATTTTAAACCTGGTTGCCACTGATAATGGTGTCAGGCATATTTAGCCTCTAGGTCCAGATTTTACCCACCTCAATTAGGTTACAAAGTACAAATGCAAAATATAAAATCCAATTGACTTATTTTTGAATATAAAAATAACAAAACTAAAAATACATACTCTATGGATATTTTAGGAAAGACTTAAAAACCAATGAGAAATTCTATTAAAAGAGAACAGTAAGTTGAGATGAAAGCTGAGATGAAACTCAGCTGAGAATACAAAGCTGAGATGAAACTCAGCTGTTACCCATGATGACTTCACTCTGCTATTCTCTTCTCTAACGTGGAATTTATTCTGAATATCCTTTCTGTGTGAGCAGCTTTCCTGACTATGTATGTTATTTCAGCACTTACGCCATGGAGCTTATTATTTGCTGTTTTTCCTGTTTCTAGTGTAAGACGTCTTTAATGGACTGTCTGTCTTTATCCAAATCCCATGTTTGCCTTCTTAGTGTCCAAGTGTTCCCTGGAGTCATATTTTCATTTTATGGTCCAAACATGTCAATATAGTCTCCCAAGGGCCCATAGACCTGTTTATTTTGACGAGGAGAGTATGAAAGAAATTAGTTGTCATTAAAAAAAAAAAAAAACCCTAGGACATATCATAAAATAATGTGAATTTTATTACTTAAAAAAGACCACCTAGTACATTTGGCCCATGTTCAGATTTATCAGTACTGCAACTTAAAAAAACTTAAAGTTTGGACCTGCCTTGGTAGGGACTGTGGTCTCCAACAAATTGGAGTCTACATTCAAACCTTCCCTCTTTTTTTCATTAAGCTCCTCGTCTTCTAGTCATTTAAGTTTTTCAATCATTCCCTTAGAAACTCAATTCATGCTCATAGACCATAAATTAAAAATACCATCCCTGTATCTATTATGAATACTTTTAAGAAATTACAAAACAGAAACATTTATCGTGTAAGATCTATAATGAGGAGAACCACTTAGTTGATGTTAACAGATAAAATTAAGAAAGGTGATTTTTAAAGTATTTATCATTGACCAACACGTTTGAATTTTAATCCACACTGTATAGGCTTCTCCCTTAAAAAGAGAAGGAATTGGTGTGAAAAATTTTAAACCTGGTTGCCACTGATAATGGTGTCAGGCATATTTAGCCTCTAGGTCCAGATTTTACCCACCTCAATTAGGTTACAAAGTACAAATGCAAAATATAAAATCCAATTGACTTATTTTTGAATATAAAAATAACAAAACTAAAAATACATACTCTATGGATATTTTAGGAAAGACTTAAAAACCAATGAGAAATTCTATTAAAAGAGAACAGTAAGTTGAGATGAAAGCTGAGATGAAACTCAGCTGAGAATACAAAGCTGAGATGAAACTCAGCTGTTACCCATGATGACTTCACTCTGCTATTCTCTTCTCTAACGTGGAATTTATTCTGAATATCCTTTCTGTGTGAGCAGCTTTCCTGACTATGTATGTTATTTCAGCACTTACGCCATGGAGCTTATTATTTGCTGTTTTTCCTGTTTCTAGTGTAAGACGTCTTTAATGGACTGTCTGTCTTTATCCAAATCCCATGTTTGCCTTCTTAGTGTCCAAGTGTTCCCTGGAGTCATATTTTTCATTTTATGGTCCAAACATTCGTATATTTCCAGTGTTATTTTTTCCTGTACCATAGTCTATCAACAGCAGCACTACTGTCATTTTGACCAGACAGTTCTTAGTTGTAGAGGGCTGTTCTGTGCATTGCAGGGTGTATACCATCATCATTGCCCTCAGTCCATGGGTCACAAAGAGCTGGAAATGACTGAGTGACTGAACTGAACCAAACTGCCTTCTATGGCTTCCCAGGTGGCTCAGTGGTTTTTTTGAATCATTGCCTTGGGGAATTTTATAAAAGTCTTTATAGACTCATTTCTCCTTATAGATACTTTAGACACCTTTACACATTTTGGTAGTTTTAATTAAATACTAGTTTTAATTAATTACAATAAGGATTATGTTATTTACAAAATACATATTTAAAACAAAAACTTCAGTGTATATTATCCATGCATCTTTGGGGCATTTGACCGGTTCTTTCCAATCTCACCCATTTACTTCCAAATCCCGCCATAGATAATGGCTTAATCCCCTCACTTTTCTCTTTAAAATAATCTGGTATGCTTGTCTCTATAAACAAATTGTTTAGTTTTGTACATTTTGAACTTTTAAGATTGTATTTGTGCCTTGCTTTTTTGTTCAGCATTATGTTTGTCAGATTTATCCATGTTAATGCATGTAGCTGTATTTCTTCATTGTTGCTATTGTGTAGTATTACCTTATATGACTATATAACATTTTATTTATCAGTTATCCTGCCTGTGGACATTTGGGTTTTATTCAGTGTTTGTTTTGTTTTGTTTTGTTTTGTTTGCTATTATAATCAATGCTTTTATGCCTGTTCTTGAACCTGTTTATGGTAGATCGTTTCCATAGGGTGTTTTACCAGGAATGAAGTGCTGAGTCGTAGGATATATGTATGATCAAATTCACTAGAAAATGCCAAATAAATTTCCAAAGTGGTGAGCCAATTTGCGCTCACACCAGCAATGTGTGAGGGGTCCTGTTATTCCACATCTTCTCCAACATTTGGTATTATCGGACTTTGAAACTTTTGCCAGTCTGGTGGGTATAAAATGTTATCTCTTCTGATTTAATTTGCATTGTGTTGGATTCTTCTTCCTGGATATCTTTCCATATATTTATAGCTCTACTTTTGAAAGGTAACTATTCATGTCTGTTGCTTATTTTAAAAGATGAATTGCTTCTCTTCTCCATTTTGAAAGATTGATTTGCATGAGTGTTTTGCATTTGTTTTTAATGTCCTAGTTTCTAATCCCTTGACAGTTATACGTTGCAAATATCTACTCCTAGTTTGTAGCTTGTCTTTACCCTGTGGCATTTTTTTGATAAACATAGTTCTTCATTTTGTTGAATTTTCATTTATGGTTTAAACCTTTTTGTATCTTAAGAAATCCTCACCTACCCTAACATTAGAAAGATATCCTATGTTGTTTTCAAATGCTTTATAGTTTTATCTTTTGCATTTATATATGTAAACCATCTAGAATTGATCTTCAGTGTTACATCTCTTGGGGCATTTGACCGGTTCTTTCCAATCTCACCCATTTACTTCCAAATCCGCCATAGATAATGGCTTAATCCCCTCACTTTTCTCTTTAAAATAATCTGGTATGCTTGTCTCTATAAACAAATTGTTTAGTTTTGTACATTTTGAACTTTTAAGATTGTATTTGTGCCTTGCTTTTTTGTTCAGCATTATGTTTGTCAGATTTATCCATGTTAATGCATGTAGCTGTATTTCTTCATTGTTGCTATTGTGTAGTATTACCTTATATGACTATATAACATTTTATTTATCAGTTATCCTGCCTGTGGACATTTGGGTTTTATTCAGTGTTTGTTTTGTTTTGTTTTGTTTTGTTTGCTATTATAATCAATGCTTTTATGCCTGTTCTTGAACCTGTTTATGGTAGATCGTTTCCATAGGGTGTTTTACCAGGAATGAAGTGCTGAGTCGTAGGATATATGTATGATCAAATTCACTAGAAAATGCCAAATAAATTTCCAAAGTGGTGAGCCAATTTGCGCTCACACCAGCAATGTGTGAGGGGTCCTGTTATTCCACATCTTCTCCAACATTTGGTATTATCGGACTTTGAAACTTTTGCCAGTCTGGTGGGTATAAAATGTTATCTCTTCTGATTTAATTTGCATTGTGTTGGATTCTTCTTCCTGGATATCTTTCCATATATTTATAGCTCTACTTTTGAAAGGTAACTATTCATGTCTGTTGCTTATTTTAAAAGATGAATTGCTTCTCTTCTCCATTTTGAAAGATTGATTTGCATGAGTGTTTTGCATTTGTTTTTAATGTCCTAGTTTCTAATCCCTTGACAGTTATACGTTGCAAATATCTACTCCTAGTTTGTAGCTTGTCTTTACCCTGTGGCATTTTTTTGATAAACATAGTTCTTCATTTTGTTGAATTTTCATTTATGGTTTAAACCTTTTTGTATCTTAAGAAATCCTCACCTACCCTAACATTAGAAAGATATCCTATGTTGTTTTCAAATGCTTTATAGTTTTATCTTTTGCATTTATATATGTAAACCATCTAGAATTGATCTTCCATGGATTCTGTGAGATAGGGAACCAAGTACTTTTTTTTTTTTGCATATGGTTACCCAATTGTCCAAATGAAGAAACTGCCTTTTTGCTATTGCTCTGCCATGTTGCTCTGTCAACTCTCAAGCATATATATGTGGATCTGTTTCTGGTCTGTTTGCCTCTCGTTGCCAAATATCACACTCCCTGAATTATTTTAACTTCACAGTAGGTTTTCCCTTATAGTTTTGGAAGAAATCTACATATTTTTATTGCTTTCCTCTCAAATTTAAAGACAATTTTTAATTTGTCAAAATCAAGTATGATGAATTATCTAATTGACAATTTTTAGCCTTCCATGTAATTTCCATTTCATTCTATCTGATACTTACTAGTATCTGGACCCTAGTATAGACTTTCCATTTTACAATAAAAGAAGTGGAGGCATCCAGATGGGATGTATATAATGTAGACTATTAATATAATATAATAATGTAGACTATTAATTGAAAATGATATATACTATAGGAATCTCAATTTATCTTATAGGAATTTGTAAAGATGAAATATATGCACAAATATTTCCAATTTCTTAGTTTTAGATAGTAGGATTTCATAGTCTATTTTTAGATTATGTCTTTATGAGTGACAATTTCTTATGTCAATGAAGAAAATATGCTTGGATTGTGTTTCATTAAAGGTAATTTTGTTTGCTTCAGGGTCAATACATTCTGACCTGTTTCATTAGGCAGAAAAAAATTAAAGGAACCAAATATTTAAGTTAAACCTACATTTGTCATTGAAAAAGAATTTGGTTGTAAACAGCCTTTTGGATATGTAAATAAATTTAATATTTGTAACCTTTTAATATTAGGATATTGACATGCAAACATCTTGGTACCAAGGTTTCTGGTAGTCATTTTCCCATTGAAGATTTGGATTATTTCATGAGAGAATATGACATACCCTTGTGGGCCTTATGATGACATTCTTAAAGTAAACTATGGGCAGGAAATATTATTTAGAGAATTATATTGAAGTTAAGTTACATTTGTATTAGATACATATATATATATATATATATATATATATATATATATATATATATAAAAACACAATACCTTAAAGTTAATTTTAGAGTATATCTTTTAAAACACCTATACTAATATTGAATAAAATTATAATTAATACAGATCCAGTTGAATTAATTTTCATACCTTCTTGAATTTCATGATTACATATTATAATTTTTTATTATTATTTCCTTTTTTTGCTATTTCTACCATCACTGTTTATTGATATTCAGAATTTTTTATGGTAGGTTTAAAATGATGGTTTTATATTCCAAGATTTACCTTTACTTACCATTCTTTAGAGTTGAAATTTGTATATATAGGTAGTTAAAAAATTGAGGCATGAATACTATGTCCTGACTTGCTGTTTTTCTCCATACAAAGACAGAAAAGAGCAATTAAGCATACTTGTACCTGAATATATTTTATTTGTACCAAAGAGTCAATATTTTAAAGCTCTGTTGTTACTATAGATCGTAAATTTTCTCAAGTGACAATAGTAATTAATTGTTACAAATCTACTGTTATTTGAAGGTGAGTGGTAAATAAAAACCTTGGGATAGAGATGATCCCAGCAGGCTACATAGTGGCATGAGGCAGATGCCTTTCTTTGTTTTGTTTTGTTTTTTTATTTTGGCCTACTTTATTGGTTTTTTATTTATTTATTTTCATCCATCTTTATTCTTTGGCCTGTGTGGGCCTCCCATCGCAGTGGCCTCCCTCACCACAGAGCACTGGCTCTGAACGCATGCACTCCAGAGCACTAGCTCATAATTGGACAGCTGCTCCGTGGCACATGGGATCCACCTGGGCCAGAGATCGAACCGGCACCCCTTGAACTGCAAGGCAGACTCTCTGCCCAGTGGACCACCAGGGGAGCCCGACAGGTGCCTTTTAATTTGAAATATTTTCAGAAAAGTAGTTCTTCCATATGGACAG
This sequence comes from Tragulus kanchil, assembly GCA_022376925.1. Lineage (NCBI taxonomy): Eukaryota > Metazoa > Chordata > Mammalia > Artiodactyla > Tragulidae > Tragulus > Tragulus kanchil. The sequence goes on from JAIOJX010000004.1 coordinate 34,115,231, forward strand.
AAGAATATGACATACCCTTGTGGGCCTTATGATGACATTCTTAAAGTAAACTATGGGCAGGAAATATTATTTAGAGAATTATATTGAAGTTAAGTTACATTTGTATTAGATACATATATATATATATATATATATATATATATATATATATATAGCAAAACACAATACCTTAAAGTTAATTTTAGAGTATATCTTTTAAAACACCTATACTAATATTGAATAAAATTATAATTAATACAGATCCAGTTGAATTAATTTTCATACCTTCTTGAATTTCATGATTACATATTATAATTTTTTATTATTATTTCCTTTTTTTGCTATTTCTACCATCACTGTTTATTGATATTCAGAATTTTTTATGGTAGGTTTAAAATGATGGTTTTATATTCCAAGATTTACCTTTACTTACCATTCTTTAGAGTTGAAATTTGTATATATAGGTAGTTAAAAAATTGAGGCATGAATACTATGTCCTGACTTGCTGTTTTTCTCCATACAAAGACAGAAAAGAGCAATTAAGCATACTTGTACCTGAATATATTTTATTTGTACCAAAGAGTCAATATTTTAAAGCTCTGTTGTTACTATAGATCGTAAATTTTCTCAAGTGACAATAGTAATTAATTGTTACAAATCTACTGTTATTTGAAGGTGAGTGGTAAATAAAAACCTTGGGATAGAGATGATCCCAGCAGGCTACATAGTGGCATGAGGCAGATGCCTTTCTTTGTTTTGTTTTGTTTTTTTATTTTGGCCTACTTTATTGGTTTTTTATTTATTTATTTTCATCCATCTTTATTCTTTGGCCTGTGTGGGCCTCCCATCGCAGTGGCCTCCCTCACCACAGAGCACTGGCTCTGAACGCATGCACTCCAGAGCACTAGCTCATAATTGGACAGCTGCTCCGTGGCACATGGGATCCACCTGGGCCAGAGATCGAACCGGCACCCCTTGAACTGCAAGGCAGACTCTCTGCCCAGTGGACCACCAGGGGAGCCCGACAGGTGCCTTTTAATTTGAAATATTTTCAGAAAAGTAGTTCTTCCATATGGACAGAAGAATATATAACCATATGCCCTATGGTTTTTTTTAAAAAGAAAAAGGCACCGTTCAAGATGATAGAATGTGAGGTTCAAACTAGATCCGAAGCCTCAATGTTATGTTTTGTCTTGAAATTTTTCAATTTCTTAATGTAAATGATTGCTGAAGGTACTCAATTGGGTATAATAAAGAAGGAAAGAGAAAACAAAAGAGTGTCTCATGCCAATAGAAATATTTAGACTATTTGGAAATAACCCACTTTACTTTTCTTTAGTTGCTTGCGGCCAACCCCCTGTTGTAGAAAATGCCAAGACCTTTGGAAAGATGAAACCTCGTTATGAAATCAACTCCTTAATTAGATATCACTGCAAAGATGGTTTCATTCAACGCCACATTCCAACTATCCGTTGCCTAGGAAACGGAAGATGGGCTATGCCTAAAATTACCTGCCTGAACCGTAAGTGGTCCTTTAGAAAGAATGGACAACCATGCTATAACAACTACTAGACATCCTCATTTTATGCCTACAGTACTGGTAGTTTAGGGTATGGAGCAAGTAATATTGTTGTGTTTTCTTTTCTTTCTTTCTTCCGTCCATGTAGCATCTACATACCAAAGGACTTATTCTAAGAAATACTTTAAAAATTCCTCATCAGCAAAGGACAATTCAATAAATACATCAAAACATGATCACCGTTGGAGCCGAAGGTGGCAAGAATCAAGGCGCTGATCCCTAAAATGGCAAACATGTGTTTTCATCATTTCAGCCAAAGTCCTAACTTCCTGTGCCTTTCCTATCACCTCGAGAAGTGTTATCAGTTGGTTTGGATTTTTGGAACACCGTCCAGTCCCATCATTTGGGGTTTATGTGCTCCCAAAACATTTTAAATGAAGGTATTGGCATTCAAAAAGAAAGCAAACAGAAGAAACGACAAAGAGAGCAGAGTGGAACCATTTCCAGCCTGGTTTCTTTTGTTTTCTAGTTGCCTCCAGTGCAGACCATTTCATAATGTACACCAGCCTACTGTACTATTTAAGAAGCTCCATTTCAGCACCAATGGCGATGTAAATAAGATGATTTAATGTTGATTTTAATCCTGTATATAAAATGAAAAGTCACACTGAGTTCGAGCATATTTAATGATGATTATGGAGCCTTAAGAGGTCTTTAATCATTGGTTCGGCTGCTTTTTGTAGTTTGTTTAGGCTGAAAATGGTTTCACCTGCTCTTTGTCAGCAAGACTGAAGACAGCTTTCCCCGGACAATGAACAAACACAAAGTTTTGTAGGTCACTGTACCATCTCCGCCATCACCATAGGTACAGTTGACTTCCCAAACAATGCTGAAGCCTGATGGGATCCTAACAAAACTAGAGACTGCAACATGGAACTCTTTTTTTTTTTGCTGCATTGTTTTTTCTTCACTTATAAGAAAGGCCTGAATGGAGGACTTTTCTACGACCAGGAGCATTTTTTAGGGGTCAAAGTGCTAATTATTAACTCAACTGGGTCTCCTTTTTAATGGCTTTCATAACTCTAACTTGCAAGACTACAGATCAGCACATTTCAAATGGATATAGACCTAGGGTTCTGGAGGAGGGGTTTGTTAAAGCAACACACATTCAAAGAAAGAAATTTTGTATATATAACCATTTTAATCTTTTATAAAGTTTTGAATGTTCATGTATGAATGCTGCAGCTGTGAAGCATACATAAATAAATGAAGTAAGCCATACTGATTTAATTTATTGGATGTTATTTTAAATCATTGATGTAGTTGAATTAGATCACCGTTGGAGCCAAGGTGGCAAGAATCAAGGCGCTGATCCCTAAAATGGCAAACATGTGTTTTCATCATTTCAGCCAAAGTCCTAACTTCCTGTGCCTTTCCTATCACCTCGAGAAGTGTTATCAGTTGGTTTGGATTTTTGGAACACCGTCCAGTCCCATCATTTGGGGTTTATGTGCTCCCAAAACATTTTAAATGAAGGTATTGGCATTCAAAAAGAAAGCAAACAGAAGAAACGACAAAGAGAGCAGAGTGGAACCATTTCCAGCCTGGTTTCTTTTGTTTTCTAGTTGCCTCCAGTGCAGACCATTTCATAATGTACACCAGCCTACTGTACTATTTAAGAAGCTCCATTTCAGCACCAATGGCGATGTAAATAAGATGATTTAATGTTGATTTTAATCCTGTATATAAAATGAAAAGTCACACTGAGTTCGAGCATATTTAATGATGATTATGGAGCCTTAAGAGGTCTTTAATCATTGGTTCGGCTGCTTTTTGTAGTTTGTTTAGGCTGAAAATGGTTTCACCTGCTCTTTGTCAGCAAGACTGAAGACAGCTTTCCCTGGACAATGAACAAACACAAAGTTTTGTAGGTCACTGTACCATCTCCGCCATCACCATAGGTACAGTTGACTTCCAAGCAATGCTGAAGCCTGATGGGATCCTAACAAAACTAGAGACTGCAACATGGAACTCTTTTTTTTTTTTTTTGCTGCATTGTTTTTTCTTCACTTATAAGAAAGGCCTGAATGGAGGACTTTTCTACGACCAGGAGCATTTTTTAGGGGTCAAAGTGCTAATTATTAACTCAACTGGGTCTCCTTTTTAATGGCTTTCATAACTCTAACTTGCAAGACTACAGATCAGCACATTTCAAATGGATATAGACCTAGGGTTCTGGAGGGAGGGGGTTTGTTAAAGCAACACACATTCAAAGAAAGAAATTTTGTATATATAACCATTTTAATCTTTTATAAAGTTTTGAATGTTCATGTATGAATGCTGCAGCTGTGAAGCATACATAAATAAATGAAGTAAGCCATACTGATTTAATTTATTGGATGTTATTTTTCCTCAAACCTGAACATTGATGTAGTTGATAGTTCTTTTTCAGTTTTAGCCTTTATACTTCCCTTAAATAGTTTGGAATCGTATAATCTAGGTACTCTTTCCCTAATTAAATAATGTGATGGATAGAATGCATTAAGTGTTTATTATAAAAAGAGTGGTAAAGTGTATAGCTTTCAGGAGATGGTGTTTGCTCATTTTAAGCAAGGAGCATATATATAGAAATAGTGTTGGCATTTCTTCCTATTAGGTGGAGTGTATGTGTTGAAATTTCTCCTTCTCTTCCCACTCCATTTTCTCCCCTTAGTTTGAATAAAACAACTGCTGAAGATGACTTTGAATTATCATCTGCTTAATTTAATGTTTAAAGAAACCCTGTAAAGGAAAGAAAGCATTTAGGTGTCTTTTCCTAACTTAGTTGGAATGATCTTGAGAAGGCAACAAATAAAATACAAATAGGAAAAGAGCAGACCCAGCGTGGATTCTTTTTCACAAAATCTCTTTTGACTAGAAAGAAGCTCAGTAGCCTCAATCATACACACACTGTCTTTAGGCAAGTTTCCTTTTTGCTGGGCTAAATGTGATCCACCTTTGGGTGTTCTAGAGCACAGAAGAACTCTGTGTCTACCTATTAGGTTTTATTTTCTTCTTTCATTACAATGCACATGATACGTTCCTGTATTTATATTATAACATGTATAGTGTAAAATGTGAATGATTGTTTTTTGTGTGTGAATGAAAATCTAAAATCTTTGTAACTTTTTATACCTGCTTTTGTTTCACCAAAGAAACCTAAAATCCTTCTTTTACTATACTGTGACTGGTCTGGTTATTTATAACTTTAAATTCTAATGTGCACCAACATTTTTACATTCTAGATATATCATGGAGTATATGCTGCTGGCTTGGATGAAATGATTTTATGGCTAGCAGAGAGATGATTATCAATGTCCCTGCAAAAATTAGAGATAGTCATTCTGATAATGTTTACATCTGATTTGATTGACAATGGCATGCAATATATAACCATTTTAATCTTTTATAAAGTTTTGAATGTTCATGTATGAATGCTGCAGCTGTGAAGCATACATAAATAAATGAAGTAAGCCATACTGATTTAATTTATTGGATGTTATTTTTCCTCAAACCTGAACATTGATGTAGTTGATAGTTCTTTTTCAGTTTTAGCCTTTATACTTCCCTTAAATAGTTTGGAATCGTATAATCTAGGTACTCTTTCCCTAATTAAATAATGTGATGGATAGAATGCATTAAGTGTTTATTATAAAAAGAGTGGTAAAGTGTATAGCTTTCAGGAGATGGTGTTTGCTCATTTTAAGCAAGGAGCATATATATAGAAATAGTGTTGGCATTTCTTCCTATTAGGTGGAGTGTATGTGTTGAAATTTCTCCTTCTCTTCCCACTCCATTTTCTCCCCTTAGTTTGAATAAAACAACTGCTGAAGATGACTTTGAATTATCATCTGCTTAATTTAATGTTTAAAGAAACCCTGTAAAGGAAAGAAAGCATTTAGGTGTCTTTTCCTAACTTAGTTGGAATGATCTTGAGAAGGCAACAAATAAAATACAAATAGGAAAAGAGCAGACCCAGCGTGGATTCTTTTTCACAAAATCTCTTTTGACTAGAAAGAAGCTCAGTAGCCTCAATCATACACACACTGTCTTTAGGCAAGTTTCCTTTTTGCTGGGCTAAATGTGATCCACCTTTGGGTGTTCTAGAGCACAGAAGAACTCTGTGTCTACCTATTAGGTTTTTATTTTTCTTCTTTCATTACAATGCACATGATACGTTCCTGTATTTATATTATAACATGTATAGTGTAAAATGTGAATGATTGTTTTTTGTGTGTGAATGAAAATCTAAAATCTTTGTAACTTTTTATACCTGCTTTTGTTTCACCAAAGAAACCTAAAATCCTTCTTTTACTATACTGTGACTGGTCTGGTTATTTATAACTTTAAATTCTAATGTGCACCAACATTTTTACATTCTAGATATATCATGGAGTATATGCTGCTGGCTTGGATGAAATGATTTTATGGCTAGCAGAGAGATGATTATCAATGTCCCTGCAAAAATTAGAGATAGTCATTCTGATAATGTTTACATCTGCATTCTTAGGCATTGATCTCAGATATGAAAGAAGCATGCAACAGGAAAAGTTATAGGTCACACTTACATGATTCTTCGTATTAACCAGGCCAAGTGTTTCATGTACATCATCTCCCAACAAGCTTAAGAGAGGGACTGTCACTGTCTGATTGGTGAAGAAACAAGCGTTGAGAATTCAAGTCATTTGTCCCAGATTGTGTAGTTTCTTTGTGTGTGATGCAGATAATTTCCAGACCGGCATGACACTCTCAATAAAAATATGTTATATTCTCATTTGTTATACATTCAGGAAGTTAATTTACTGGCTGGATCATATCTAACCAAATGATCAGAAGATGTCACTAACACCAAGCTTCTATCAATCCAGATATTCATCCATCCCTTTATTTTCATTCATTCACTGTTACTAAGTACTTATTATGTATGAGGCACTGCACTGGGCCCTGGAGATGCTACAGTGAATGAGCTACACAGGTCTCTGCCAGTGTAAGGTTTTTATACTGAATGCATCCCATGGGAGTTACTTTGCAGCCCATTCTATTCAGTATATTTATTGATACTTTGGAAGATCAAATCCACTGTACATTCTGCAGTTTTGTAGAAGAAATCATAAAGGACAAAGGTGAGTGGAAAATTATTTTGAGGTTTCTTTCTTGGAATGTCAAAAATATATGGGAAGGTAGGGTTAGATGCAGAAAAGATTCTTTTCCTTGTTGAGCTTGTCCTTTTAATATGAAATCTGTTGTATCTGTATACAGCCCTTTAATAGAAATTACCCAAGGAAATACATAACAATTTGCATTACTTGGACCATATAGGTGGCCCAGTTGTAAAGAATCCGGGCTTCTCTGGTGATCCAGTGGGTAAGAACACCGCCTTGCAGTGCAAGGGGCGCTGGTTCCATCCCTGGCCTAGGAAGATCCCACGTGCCGCGGAGCGGCTGGACCGATGTGTCCAATTACCGAGCCGGAGCTCTGGAGTTCATGTGCCCAGAGCCAGTGCTCTGCGACAACAGAGGCCACTGTGATGGGAGGCCCTCACAGGCCAAAGAACAAAGATGGATGAAAACAGATAAATGAAAGACCAATAGAAGTGGCCCCCCCAAAAAATAAAGTTTAATAATAATAAAAAAGAGACGCAGGTTTGTTCCCTGGGTTAGGAAGATCCCTTAGAGTAGGAAATGGAAACCTGCTCCAGTATTCTTCCTGGGAGAATTCCATGACAGAGGAGGCTGGCGAGCTATAGTCCATGGTGTCACAGAAGTTGGACACGACCGAGTGGCTGATCATAAGCACACATACACCTCCATTAGATGTTTATAAATCCATAAAATAAATTTTTATTGATCTAGGTGCAAATGATAGAAGCTATGAGATGTTCCATTACCTACAATACTAGGACAAAGTAGAAGTTTGAGGAGACTCGGCACTACTCAATGTCAGCCAGAGGTGGTTTTCTATTCATTTCTAAAAGCTGGTAAGTACAGGAAGTAAGAACTGGTTTAGACTTGAGCTTACTGTCCAGAAGTCATATATTATGCAAAATAAGTTTGAAAATGGACAGAAAAAAAAAAAAAGGCAGCACAAAAAAGTTCATAGTTGCTTTCATGCGTGGCCTGTAGACAAGTGTCTTCCAAGCAAAGAATTTCCAAGAGAAAATATATCTTAGATAAAAGCAAAAGAAGTTATTATTGAGTGGTTAAAGACTCAGTGATGGCTTACATTTTGTTGTTGTTGTTGTTTGTTTATTTTTTTGCAGAGTTTTGTTATTTACTGCCACACATCAACCTGAATCAGCCATAGGTCTATGTATGCCCCCTCCCTCTTGAATTTCCCTCTCATCTCCCTCCCCATCCCACCCCTGTAGATTGTTTGAGCCCCTGTTTGAGTTTCCTTAGTCTTACAGTAAATTCCCATTGATTGTCTGTTTTACGTATGATCGTATAACTTTCCTTGTTTCTCTCTCTGTACATATTACTGCTTCCTCCCTCCCACCAGTGTCCATAAGTCTTTTCTCTATGTCTTTTTCTCCAATGCTGCTTTTCATATACATTTAACAGTACCATCTTTCCAGATTCCATATATGTGTTAGTGTACAATTTAATGTGTTTCTTTTAATGTTTCCCAGTATTACAAATACAGTGAAGTGATATGTGAAGAAAAAAGCCTAGAGTGGTTTTGTACACTTTGTGCATTTTTTTTTTTTTTAACTGTGCTGCAGTTCCCATTTGCTGAACACACCAGAATTCACCCAAGTAATTCTTTCCTAAAACAAGTCTATATAGATAGCTGGTAGAGGTTTTTGAAGGAGTCATTCAAGAGTTATAATCTTTTCCCATTATTACTCATTTCTGTGTGTTTGGATCCCAGCTGGACCAGAAAGTTCAAATGCCAAATTAGAACAAGAATGGTTTTTGTTGAGATGTTTACAGAATGAATAGAGCTTGGGTTTTAATTGAAATTTAATTCACAGTCCTATCTGAATCCATCAAATGATCCCTGCTGAGGATTACAAGTTGATTGCTTAAAGGCAGCAAGTCGTAAATTTTTTTTGATGGTGTTTACTTTAAAATAAAATTTTAAACTATGTTCCCATCACATCTGAAGTTGTCAACCAAAATGTTTTTCATCATAGAGTAAAGCAATTGTAGAGGATTTTATTTTTGACATATGCTAAATATTGTCATTGTAAAATAAACATATAACATCACTCTTTTCAATAATTCAGTGGGACTGTAAATACTAAGTAGACTGCTTGGCCCTCAGGCTGAGTTCTCTGTCTTGAATTTCCAAAATTAAATGTGATACTCCTCAGCTTGAAGTCACCATCAAGTATTCAAGCATTCAGTATTCAATGCTTGTTTTAGGAGCAAAGAAAAGAGTAGGTGTCACATTATATGTTTACATAACTTCTTGAGAATAGACCTGAATATTTTTGAAGCTTTATGACTGCACATGAGAATAAAAAGGAAGGGAGATTTCTACTTTGAAGCTGCCAACTCATTTTGTTTCTCTGCAGAAGAGGTCTGCTTCTGTCTTTCAGAGACTTTTTCTCCCTTTGCTTTAGGTGACGCCATCCAGCCTGTAAATTATGCCAGTTTAAGACCAAGCTCCTACTTTGGAAGGAATTGGTAAAAGTAGGAGCTGAGTTCCTCTGCATGAAAATGTAGGTGTTACCTCTGCATACAAAATGTTGTCATTTTACAATAAATTTTTACTTTTAAAAAATATCGTTTATTTTCTCCAGGGTCTTAATTCTAAGATATGGGACATCATTGGCAGAAGGGCCTTCCTGTGTTGAGGAGGAAAGCTGGTTTCAGCAACTTGGTGGCAGATATTTTAAGACTCGCTTAGCTGTGTTAGAATTCTTTACGTTTCTCCATGTCCTCAGCATAGTTTTGTTAAGTTAGGGCTTAACTGAGCTTTGCAGAATTAAGGGATGAGCCATGCCCTCCTGTGGAAAGAGTAGAGAGGCAAAGAGAGCAGCAGCAGCCTCTGGAAGCCAGGTGCACATGGCACAGTGGGGTCGGGAGTCATGTGCCTGGTACCAGAAAGCTGGCTGGAGTCTGACTGACATGCCAGCTGGATTTATGGGATAGGGCAGTGTGCCAGAAGCGTTTCGGGGGAAGGAGTCTAATAAAATTTTCGAATTTTTGTCAAGTAACAAGTGGTCTTGGGAAAATATTCTTGGCAAGTACAATTTCTTAAAACTAAAAGTGGGAACATCTGTTTGCCTAGGCTTTCTTATAAGTAATAGCATTGTGCAACAACCAGCAACACTTAGACTTTACTATGGAGTCTTTACCATTTATAGACTTACCAATACTTCACCATGTAGTCTCTTCTACCATAAGATGTGAGATGAATTAACAGACTCTTATCTTGCTCAAGGACATGTAGGGCAGAGTGAGTAGGGAATTTAAAAATGAACACAGAAGAAAGAAAAAAGAAGTACCCCCATAAAATGAATAGAAGAAAATTAGCTAAGTAATTCCAGAAAAACGAGAGTAATATAACAATACCACACTTTTTGGTAAGGATTTTGCAAAGGAAGAAGACTTGCTGAGGTTTTAGAGGTTGTACTAATCTAGGTAGAGACAAAACATGTCATTAAAAAGCAGCCATTGAGATTTGGCGATACTGTGACTATGATGAAAAATAAAAGAGAAATATTAATTATAACATTTCATGTACAATATTAGGGAAAATAGAAATACTACAAAACGTTCATGCAGAAAAGGGAAGACAGTTCACGTGGAAAACCAAGCAGTATTTGAAGCTCACTAACAATGGGCAAGTATCAACTGCTTGGGAGCTTCTGATTGTATAAGAATGAAAAACATGTAAAATGATTTTTAATTAACTGAGAGCTTAAAACACAAAAATAATGATCCTGTCCATCCACAAAGGAGGAGACTCAGTATGTAGACTTGACCCGAAGATGAGAGAGGCTGCAGTTAACAAGTATGAATGGGCTGCTGTGCTGAAACTGGTAAATAATGCATCCAAGCTGAAAACTGTGGGCAATTACTGTTTGTTGAATCATTACCTGAATTATAATTGTCTCTTTTAGACACCATGAAAACTCTTTAAGATATTTGTCAAATTATGTCATTGCTCTTTTGTTGTTCTTAGTTTATTACCTTAGCAATCCTTGCTCATTGTTAATGTGTTGGAAAATTCAAAAAGGCACAAATAAGAAAGTAAAACATTCAAGAGAATATTTGCTTGAGGTCACTTACTTTTTTACCCATACCACCCCAAAAGAGTGCTCAGTTACTGTGTTGAGCATGCTATTTATTGGGTGCCATTCACTCTCATAAGCAAATTGCCATCTGTTTTCTTTCATGAGAATGTAAGCTCCCTACATACAGGGACTCTTCTGTCTTGATCATCACCATGTTCCTAACACCTGCAATAGTACCTGGAGTGCGGCAGGCACTCAATAAATATTTGCTAAATGAATGACAAAATCACTTCTCTTAGTATTTATGATGATTTTACTGTCGTTCCTATTTACTGATGAAGATATAAAGGCTCAGGAAGATTATGCTGACAGTTCCAGGTCTTGGCACATAAACTCAGATGTGCACCCAGAAAGCCTACCTCTGGAGCTCATGTATGTATTTGGTTGTTGCTCCTCTGGTAGATCAGGAGCCTGTTCAAATTAGAATCAGTGGAATGACATTAATAACATCACACTGAAACTAAGACCAAAATCCCTCATCCCTTCGCCCCAGGTACCATCGAGAGCCTCGTGTTATATTCACTAAGCCATTCTATTACCCAACAGCATCAGATGCTAAGGACAGATGTGAAACCTAGGCTCTGTCTCTCACCACTGTTTGCTCCAGAAATATGCCATCCACTGTTATCTGTCACCTAAGTTAGTGGGCTGAATGATTCAGCAGATGAGAAGCTGTTGGGATTTCTAGAAAATCATGTGAATGTTTAGAAAAGTACAGCTGCAACTTATGTCTAACTTAGCCTGCAGGGTCAGAGTGAAGGTCAGGCATCAGTTCATAGTGGCCGTGAGTCCTTTGTCACTTTCACTGTTGCCTGTTTAGCCAAAGTAAATATTTGCCACTAGAACACAACCAGAAGCTGCTTTCCAGCAATATGAACAAATCTCCACACAGCCATTTAACTTGACCCCAAAGATCAAGAGATTATTGCAAGAAATGTGCAGATAGAGCCATGTTACAGCATTTAGGGTAGTCACTGATACCCTTTTATCATGTGTCCTGAGAATGTTTATGTATGTGAATTTTTGAAGTCAATGTCAAAATTAGATAAAATGTTCAACGTATTGCTTCAAAGAAATGTAGCAGAAAAAAAATGCACTCCAAATTTTCAGAAACCCTTAAATTTAGATTTAGGATCCCAGGGTGAAAGCACACGGTCAATCATTTATGCATTCACTTTTACATTCATTCAACGATATTTTTTTGAGCAGGAATTACACTCCAGGAACTATTCTATTTCTTATGTTTATTTCTGGCTTCATTATATTGTTCTGACATTAGCATTAAGCTCTTCTGGTTCTCAGTAGTTGCTCCTGACAAAGTTTTCAGCTGTCCAGAAATGACCTGAGAGCATCCTACACCTATACTGACACACTGACAATACATATGATCAGCCTCAGAATCAAAGACGTTTCAGAGTCAAACAAGCTGGGTTGGCAACTAGAAATACCCTATGAGTTCGAATGGAAATAAATGTCTGCAGGTAGGAAGGAAGATTTGTATCCAAGCAACAAGTAGTTTGTAATTCTGTTATAAATAAGGACCTTCTTCTTGAATTTGTTGTTGTTGTTTAGCCACGAAGTCATGTCTGACTGTTTTGCAACCCCGTGGACTGTAGCCCTCTAGTCTCTTCCCTCCATGGGATTTCCCAGGCAGGCATACTGGAGTGGATTGCCATATCCTTCTCCAGAGGATCTTCCTGACTCAGAGATCAAACCTACATCTCCTGAAGCTCCTGCATTGGTAGGCAGATTCTTTACACTTGAGCTACCTGGGGAGCCCTAGATCCAGGGTAAGGACTGATAATTCACATTTCTAATAAGTTCACAGGCAACGCACTCTGGAATGATCATGTAGGGCAGTGGTTCTAAAACCTGGCCACACCTAGTAAACATATAGCATTCTCAGGGGAGGCCCTCCCCACCTGCCCAAACCGCCTTCTCACAGAATCTGATCTAAAGTCGCCTGGGTGATCTTAATGTGCTCTCAGACTTGAGAACCATTGATAGAAGGCTTCATGGGTCACATAAAGGCTTCAGATTTTACTCTAAATATAAGACCATGTATTAGTTGTCTCTGCTTTTAGAAATAATTTGTGACTGGATATAAGGATATTTTAAGGCAAACCACGGATGTGATCCTGACAACTGAACTACATGCTTTTATCTCAAAGGGTGAATGAATAATCCCTCTGAAACAGACACTGTCTTCATTATCTCCTTTTTTTGTTCGTTTTTTTTTTTTTTTTTTACAAATAAGGGAGACTCAAAAAGGTTAACCAGACAACTCTTTAATTCCTGTGGAGAAATGTATTTAAAGGTACATAAGTTGGTTAAGTTTGAAATCTGCCTATGCCCAAACTGGCTCAGTAGATCTGCTCCCACTTTCTATTAGCTTCAATATGTTCAAATATGGGTTATGTGGCAAAAGCTAATTACTGGGAGCCTGCAATTTGAAGTAACAGGTAATTGAAACTTGGGTTCTGTAGAAATATCTGTGTAATGCATAATACATTATTAAACACAAATTATGTAAAGTACCTGTGAAGCCAGTTGGAGTCAGCCTCAGCAGTTGGTGGTTCATAATGAAATTGAAACTACAGATAATTAACATGGATTCAAAAAAGCTTATTTCAAGTTGGCCTGCAAAACTTATCTTTTGTCATTTGATATTAATTATGACATGCTAATATGTCTAATTTTATTTGACCCATTTACATTCATGTCATATATGCAGAATGAAAAGCATAATAAAACCCTAAATCCAAGAAAGAAAGAAAATAACCTATCCCACACTTCTATTAATATTTAATCATCTTTACTGAATTAATACTGCAGGGTTGCCAACAGAAACCTCAGTGGAAATGGTGACTCTTTTGAAAGAATGTGGAATCAGATTTTCAGATTTTCATTTCAAATGGAATGTTAGTATCATAAAATTTGATCATTTAATTTTTTTCCAAATGGAAAAATGTTTCATTAGAACATGAGATGTGTATCACCAGTAGCTTATGTATGATACCCTATAGCAAATACAATACATATGTAACATAATATATACTATATAATAAATTCATGCATATAGGATAAATTATGTACATTATATACATGTGTATCTATAGAATTTCCTTCCTAGTGTTTGCTTCTGAAATTGTCCATCTGAAACCTTGGATGCCGCAGCAGCATCACTTATAATGATGCTTGTTCAAGAGTAAAAAAATATGCAGATTTCAAAAAGTATAGTCAAAAGTAATAGCTGTTAATGAACATTCTCTGAATTATAGATAAGGTTTCAGAATTGTGCAGTGTGCCTTTCTCCAGTACAGTGCCATGCATCAAGTCCCCACATAGGAACAAGTTCCATTTTGAGAGCGTTTGTAAGTCCAATTTATTCCTAAGTCCAGCAAAAGTTAGCCTAGGCACCCAATCTAGTACTGTACTTTAACAGGTTCATAATACTTTTCACACAAATAATAGATTGAAAAACCACAATAAATAAGAAAACTTTTTTTAAAAATTTATTTATTTTTGGCTATTCTGGGTTTTCATTGCTGCCACAGGCTCTTCTCTAGTTGCAGGGAGTGGAGGCTACCCTCTAGTTGAGGTGAGCAGGCTTCTTGTTGCAGTGACTTCTCTTGTTGTGGAACTCAGGCTCTAGGGTACACAGGCTTAAGTAGTTGTGGCACATGGGCTCAATAATTGTGGCTCCAAGGCTCTAGGGCACAGGCTCAATAGTTGTGGCTCATGGGCTTAGTTGCCCCACAGCATGTGGGATCTTGCTGGTGCAGGGCTCGAACCACTGTCTCCTTCATTGGCAGATGAACTCTTTACCACTGAGCTACCAGGGAAGCCCCAAGAAAACATTTTTAATGTCATAGTACAGTAACTTGAAAAGTACAGTTGTATAGGACAGCAGCTGGCATATAGGAGGTGGCATCAAGTAAAGAGGCAAGAAGAAGAGGAGGGACAGGAGATGGGAGATGGGAGAGATGAAGGATCGTCAGCAATAGGAGATGGAAGGCAAGTTGCAATTCCACTCACACCTGACAGATGGTGCAGGTTCTGGTTCCTAGCTTGATTTAATTCTCTGTACCCTCTTGGAAAAAAAAAAAAAAAAAAAGATCTAATGATGTTTTGGGAGTAGCTCTTATTTTCTCATTGTTGATGGCACAGTAGCACTGGACTGCATTCTGGATGGTGGCTGCAACCTTCCATTACCATTCTACCTTCAGGTCCTGCCCTTCAAAAGCTAACAGGATCTCCCCAAATAAAGACACTCCTGTTGCCATTTCCTGCATTGTGAATCTCAGTTCTTCAGTCACTTCTTCTTCCTCTTGTCTCTCTTCACCCTTCCTCTGGGTGTCCAGTCCCAGCAGCTCTCCACGTGTGGCACAGCAGGAGTTCAGTTAAGCCATCCCCTTGCAGACCCAGCTCCAGATCCTCGCTGAGGGTCACTAGGTTGCTGAAGACTTCTTTGGACTCCTCATCCCCCTTCTCAAGTCCACAAAAAATTATGAACAAACTGCAGGCAAAGGTTCTTCCAAACCCCATTCACGGTGACGACTATAACATCATACCAAGCAAAGTCAATGTTTTTTATATGGTCTTGTAGTCCTTCCGCAATTGTCTCAAGGTTGTTCCTGAATCATCACTCACCTATACTGCCTGACGAAAAGTGTGACATAAGCAATATTTCTTGAAAGTCACTGTAACTCCATGATCCATAGAGCTAATGAATGACATAGTATGTGGTGGGAGATGCTCTACTTTGACGTTGGGATGAAAGTTGTACATGAATGGGGAGTGGCTCAGAGCATTTGTGAGGTGCAAAAGCCTGAGAAGTTTCTCCATCACTTCCATTACTTGTCCACGCTTCTTCAATATTATTGTCAGAGTAGACTTTGTATGTTCCATGATTTTGTCCTTGTTCTATAGAATCATGCCAGTGGTTGAACGATTCAAGTTAAAAAATGAGTAGTGTCTACCATCTGTTTGTCTCACTCCATGCTTTCAATTGTTTTCACTTTTGTTTCCATAGTTATAAAAGTCCTACCCAGTAATTGGTTGGGCACTCCAGTGGGCAACTCCTCCCAACCAAATGAGCAGCTGTCAATCCCCAACCAGTTAACAGCCCTTCTCTGCCATTGGTTGGTGCCACTGAATGCACCTTCCCCTTCCCTATTGTATATAGAAGGACCCCAAGTCCTGACTTGGATGAGATGGGTTTTAGAGATGCTAGTCAGTCATCTATCTGCTTGGCCTTCTGATTAAAGTCATCGTTCCTTGCTCTAACAACTCATCTCCTGACCTATTGGCCTGGGCAGCAAGCAGAACAAGCTTGGGCTCAGTAACAGTGGGACCTCAGAGGGTGAAAGTTGTGCCTGGAACCTCACCCTTTTTTGTCAGAATAGAGAATTAACATTTGTTTGGTGAAGATTTACAGGAATAGCATTACCTGACCTGAAGAATAAAGGGTCTGACAGCAAAAGGTTTGTAATAACTTCCCACGCCCCTCCCTCACCTTTCCTAGAAAAGAGCTATGCTGAGAACTTTCCAGGAGTTTGGGGGTTTTAAGGCATGAACCACCCATGCAAGGCATGGCCCTGCAACTAACCTTTCTCTGCTCCAAACTCTGACGTTTTGGTATTGTTTGGCCTCACTGTGTGTTGGGCACAGAAATTTGCTTTTCAGTAACACTTCTTGTTGGCTATCCATATATAAATAAATTCTCTTTCTAGTCCAATATATTTTTTAAAAGGCAAAGTTTTCCCAAGGAACTTTGTCCATGGAAGACACAATAGCTGTGTTTTATGCCAAGCACATTTGATCCAGATGGTCACTCATTTAAACTTCTCTTGTAAACACTTCATTCACTTGACTTCCAGGAAACACATTGACTTGATTTTCTTCTACTCCTTGGGCATCTCCCTTGCTGGTTCCTCTACATCTTTTCTATTTGTTCTCTTTTCTTGTTGATCTCATTTAGTCTTGTGACTGTAAAAGCCATATATGTTTATGACTCAACCTGAATTATTTCCCTTGAACTCCAGACTTATATGACCACTTGTCTCCCCTACATCTCCACTTGAATGTTAACATATATCTCTAATTCAACACATCCAAATACAAATCCCTGCTCTTCTACCTTATCCAAGGAAGAAACAGAGTACTGTGAGGAAGAATAACATGGGGGAGGGTGTTTACTTTGGATGGAATGGGAAGACCACAATAAGGAGGAGACGTTTAAGCTGAGGGGAGGTATGAAGGGTGAGAAGGAACCAAGAAAGCAAAGTATAAATCTGGGATGGGGGAGGGCATTTCAGGAAAAGACAACAATCTTATGTGAAGACCCTGGAGGGTTAAAGAACATGCCATATTTGATAAATCAAAAGAAAGCCCATGGGACTCAAGTGAGAGAGTGGCAATTCCACAGTTCCAGATGTAGGTTCCACAGCATATGTAATGAATGGTTAAGAGCTTGCAGTAGTAGAGCTAGATTCCTGAGGTCAAATCCAGGTTTCGCCTCTTAACCACTTGTAATATTTGACAAGTTACTTAACTGCTCTGTGCTTTTTCCTTATCTCCTAAAATGAGGGTATTTATAGTGCCTACCTATATGGTAGCTGTGCTATAACTGAATTCAGAGTTGGGGTTTTAAGGCCACCCATGCAAGGCATGGCCCTGCAACTAACCTTTCTCTGCTCCAAACTCTGACGTTTTGGTATTGTTTGGCCTCACTGTGTGTTGGGCACAGAAATTTGCTTTTCAGTAACACTTCTTGTTGGCTATCCATATATAAATAAATTCTCTTTCTAGTCCAATATATTTTTTAAAAGGCAAAGTTTTCCCAAGGAACTTTGTCCATGGAAGACACAATAGCTGTGTTTTATGCCAAGCACATTTGATCCAGATGGTCACTCATTTAAACTTCTCTTGTAAACACTTCATTCACTTGACTTCCAGGAAACACATTGACTTGATTTTCTTCTACTCCTTGGGCATCTCCCTTGCTGGTTCCTCTACATCTTTTCTATTTGTTCTCTTTTTCTTGTTGATCTCATTTAGTCTTGTGACTGTAAAAGCCATATATGTTTATGACTCAACCTGAATTATTTCCCTTGAACTCCAGACTTATATGACCACTTGTCTCCCCTACATCTCCACTTGAATGTTAACATATATCTCTAATTCAACACATCCAAATACAAATCCCTGCTCTTCTACCTTATCCAAGGAAGAAACAGAGTACTGTGAGGAAGAATAACATGGGGGAGGGTGTTTACTTTGGATGGAATGGGAAGACCACAATAAGGAGGAGACGTTTAAGCTGAGGGGAGGTATGAAGGGTGAGAAGGAACCAAGAAAGCAAAGTATAAATCTGGGATGGGGGAGGGCATTTCAGGAAAAGACAACAATCTTATGTGAAGACCCTGGAGGGTTAAAGAACATGCCATATTTGATAAATCAAAAGAAAGCCCATGGGACTCAAGTGAGAGAGTGGCAATTCCACAGTTCCAGATGTAGGTTCCACAGCATATGTAATGAATGGTTAAGAGCTTGCAGTAGTAGAGCTAGATTCCTGAGGTCAAATCCAGGTTTCGCCTCTTAACCACTTGTAATATTTGACAAGTTACTTAACTGCTCTGTGCTTTTTTTCCTTATCTCCTAAAATGAGGGTATTTATAGTGCCTACCCTATATGGTAGCTGTGCTATCAACTGAATCATTGCATTAAAGTTCCTAGAACAGCAACCACACTGTAGCCTATTTTTTAGCGTAAATGAGAACATCTGTTTTGAATTCAGTTACTTTTCACCACATCAAGAATTGCCACTCTAGTCCACCTTCATTTCTGACTCTACTCCGAAAATTGCCTTCCATTTGGTCTTTAGGTATTCGCTCTTAACCAAATATAATCTCTTCTCCACAGAGGAGTCCAGGTGATTTTTTTTTTCAAGGTAGTCTGTGTCCTTATTGGCCATCAGGCTGCTTGAAGCAGGAGGAGAGGGTGCTCTGATGCCCAGCAGCTGTGCTTTGTGGGCTTGTAGATGATTAAGAACTGGCCTAGGTAATGGCTGATCATCTCATGGAAATGGCTTGATTTCCATTCCACTAGGTGAAGGCTGATCATCTCATGGAAATGGCTTGATTTCCATTCTACCAGGTGAAGATCTCCATGTTATACACATCCCTATGCTGCCCCACAACTCCAGGCCAGATGACCACCAGACGCAGGTGTGTCTTCACCTGCAGCTTCTCTGTGGGCGGTGCTCCTGCCTTGGCCTCAGGCCCGCGCTTCAGCAGTAAGCACTGCTTCCTCTGCCTCTGAGGTCGCCACAACCCCCAAGCTGTGCAGCTGCATTCATGGCTCCTAGGACACGTCCAACAACTGGTGGAAGTCTGCATCAAGGTACGTGAACTTGCGGACAGTCCACTTCGTCTTCTGTTCCACTACTGCCTTCTTGTCGGTGTTCCAGTAAACCAGGGTGAATTATTTTCTTACAGAAATTTAATCATGTCGCTCACCTGCTCACCTTTCCTAGGTTTAAAGTGAGCTCATTGAAAATAAAATACCAAGTTTTTTTTTGTTGTTGTTGTTGTTTTGTTTGTTTGTTTTTCCATTACGCCCAAGGCTCTCCATGCCCTGGCCCTTTCCTGTTGTCTTAGGCTGATTTTCAACCGGGTTTCCATTACTCGCTCTGCTTTCTGTCTTGTTGTCATTCTTATGGCCTTCATATGTCATGTTTTCCATAGTTCAGATTTCATTCTGAGCTAACCTTTTCACCAAATGAGGGTATTTATAGTGCCTACCTATGGTAGCTGTGCTATCAACTGAATCATTGCATTAAAGTTCCTAGAACAGCAACCACACTGTAGCCTATTTTTTAGCGTAAATGAGAACATCTGTTTTGAATTCAGTTACTTTTCACCACATCAAGAATTGCCACTCTAGTCCACCTTCATTTCTGACTCTACTCCGAAAATTGCCTTCCATTTGGTCTTTAGGTATTCGCTCTTAACCAAATATAATCTCTTCTCCACAGAGGAGTCCAGGTGATTTTTTTTTTCAAGGTAGTCTGTGTCCTTATTGGCCATCAGGCTGCTTGAAGCAGGAGGAGAGGGTGCTCTGATGCCCAGCAGCTGTGCTTTGTGGGCTTGTAGATGATTAAGAACTGGCCTAGGTAATGGCTGATCATCTCATGGAAATGGCTTGATTTCCATTCCACTAGGTGAAGGCTGATCATCTCATGGAAATGGCTTGATTTCCATTCTACCAGGTGAAGATCTCCATGTTATACACATCCCTATGCTGCCCCACAACTCCAGGCCAGATGACCACCAGACGCAGGTGTGTCTTCACCTGCAGCTTCTCTGTGGGCGGTGCTCCTGCCTTGGCCTCAGGCCCGCGCTTCAGCAGTAAGCACTGCTTCCTCTGCCTCTGAGGTCGCCACAACCCCCAAGCTGTGCAGCTGCATTCATGGCTCCTAGGACACGTCCAACAACTGGTGGAAGTCTGCATCAAGGTACGTGAACTTGCGGACAGTCCACTTCGTCTTCTGTTCCACTACTGCCTTCTTGTCGGTGTTCCAGTAAACCAGGGTGAATTATTTTCTTACAGAAATTTAATCATGTCGCTCACCTGCTCACCTTTCCTAGGTTTAAAGTGAGCTCATTGAAAATAAAATACCAAGTTTTTTTTTGTTGTTGTTGTTGTTTTGTTTGTTTGTTTTTCCATTACGCCCAAGGCTCTCCATGCCCTGGCCCTTTCCTGTTGTCTTAGGCTGATTTTCAACCGGGTTTCCATTACTCGCTCTGCTTTCTGTCTTGTTGTCATTCTTATGGCCTTCATATGTCATGTTTTCCATAGTCTCTAGAATGTTCATTCTTTAGCTCTCCACACCTCATTTTTTCAGGTCTCTGCTCAAGTGTCCTTTTAAAAATGACTTTCCTAAGTTTCATAGTTACACAGGCACATCCTTGGGCTTCCCAGGTGATGCTGTGTCCTCCTGCCATTGCAGGAGACGCAGGAGACTCCGATTTGATCACTGGATGGAAATTCCCCAGGAGAAGGTAATGACAACCCACTCCAGTATTCTTGCCTGGACGTTCCTATGGACAGTGGGTCCCTGAGGACTACATCCCATGGGGTCGGTCGCAAAGAGTCAGCACGACTGAGCACACATTGTTCACACATGTGCATTTGCCTTGATCCCTATGAAACATTTACTCTTTATTTTTTTTACTTTGCACTCCTCATCAGCTGAAATCTCATTACTTATTTCATTACTTGGTTTTGCTTGTCTCCATTCCTAGCTCTCTGTGTTTATAAGTACCTGTTGGTTGAATGAGTGGATGTTTTTCCATATTCTGATATGTGGAAGAATAATTGATGATGTGAATTATTTTCACCTGTCAGGGATTCAGCTGAAATGGTGTTTTTTAGTTGCTTCACCTGTTTGTCCTTGAGCAGGGATTGAGGTCTAGTGCTGTCTATTGTTCAGCATCTGAAAACCATGGTTTTTATATAGCTTATCTGGTTTGTTGTTGTTGCTGAAAACAAAACATGTACGTCTGGCTCCCATTTCTCTAACTTGACGGGAACTAATTGCACATGTATGCTTTTTATGACTCCAAATGGTGGTTTGTACTTTGAAAACTTTTACAAATGGAGAGCATCTTACATAAAGGCACTTCACTATGTCCTTTCTCATTTGTTTGAAGTTCTTAATACCTGTTACTGTGCTGCCGTCGTGGGATACCATGCCTGATAATGGAAATTCTATGAATACACACTCAGAAAGGTCTAATAGCATCTCCTGAGTTTTTTCCCTAAGGGTTGCCTCTTTTATGTTGTATCTGGTTGGCTGAAGAACCAGGACATATCCCGGAGGAGATGTTTCTGTTAGACTTATAATCTCAGATGTAACTGAATCCTATGTAGAGCTTTGAACAATTCTTGCTTATTTATTACGAAGCCTAATAGATTGTTTCAAACCCAAATGTTAGAAAAGAGAACATGCTAATATCTGCAAGCATTTAGTTGTTCTAAGAGCCAACACAAGATCCTTATGAAGAGTTACCCCCCTCCCCATTTTGGAGATATATTTAAATAATAACATTGAATAGATGTGGAAATATATTCAATAGATCTATACTTGGAAATTGGGAATATGGTTCAAAACAATAAGAAATATTTTCTATAGAAAATCAGGCATCAATTTTCAGGCAAACTATTTCAACATAATATCCTGGAACTGCCTTTCTACAGACTGAAATGTGTGTGATTAGACATAAATTAATCTACTAGCACTTATTCTTTCAATTTTCATTTCAAACAAATTTTATCCATCAGTTAAAAGGCTGAAAATGAGTGATTTTATTACAGCATAGAAAATTCTGTGTTATTTAATCCTTTGTGTGGTGAAAGGGAAACACATAAAGAACTTTGAAAAAGACTGCTGCTGGTGATTGTTCAGCTATATGATGCCAGTTTCTGCATTCTGACCTGGTCTGAAGCCAGGAAGTTGTATGTGGATACTCCTAATGTATTTTTATTATACTTAGAGAAATAACACAAGAAGAGCATAAGGATACGTGGAATGAGGGGGAAAAAAAACTAATGTAGACTGAAAAACCAGTTTTAACACAAATGAGGGATATTAACTAGTGAACATTTTATAATGTAACTTGAATTTAGGGGTAAATATAGTATAGAAAGTCAGTGTTCCACGTTACTAGGTTAACCCTAATGACTTGAAACCAACGTGTAGCTTTTAGGTTCCAGCTTTTGACTTGGATTAAAAGTTTTATTGAAGTGTTTTGTTTAATGAGTTTGGAAGACTTGTGGAAATCTCATGTATCAGAAGTTTCTTTGAGATGCTAGCTATTGGTTGGGTAGGAAAAAGAGGGACAATAATGATAGGGAAGGGAAGGAAAAATGACTTTTTTCAGTCAAATTTACACGGACCAAGCCCCAAATGATGGATCCAAATTGTCCTAAAAATAGTTCCATGACACTGGGACAAAATGGAATTACTCACATTTATTCAAGAAGTATATAAATATATGATATGAAGGAACTGTACTCTAACTCAGTACTGCATGCTGCTGAAATATGTAATTAGCTTTTTGGCTTTTCAGCTGCTGTTTTCGTCTGGGTTTGCAGAGTTCTTCCATACCCATGAGTAGCTTAAGCACTGTCCCACAGTGCATGGGGGATATATAGACTGTTTTCTCAGGAATCTATTTCTGAAATTCTCCCACTCTCAGAAATCTGCCTTTGGAGTGTCCTGCCCTTGCAAAAGTGTCACTCTCTACTCTGGCCCTATGCCCTCATGCTGGCATGTGGAAAACCACCTCAGATGGAAATCCAGGGGCAGCATGGAGCTCACCTTCTGTTCTTCCTTCTCTTGAGGATTATAGTGCCTGTATTACTAGCTCTTCAGTGTCAAGCAGCGGTTTGGTATATTTTATTCAGTTCTTTTTAGAGTCTTAGCCATAGCATTAATCCAGTACAAAATACTGTCCCATGGCCAGAGTGGGGTCACTTTTATGTTTCGAATTCTTATAATTTCCACCCCACTATTCCATTGAAACTGCTGTTGCTCGAGTCACCAGTGATGTCCACAGCACTGCTCCAGTGAATTCTTTTTTTTTTTTTTTTGGGTGGGGGGGGAGGGAGGGGAGCAGGCGGGCCACTTCTATTGGTCTTTCCTTTGTCCATTTTTCATCCATCTTTGTTCTTTGGCCCGTGTGGGCCTCCCATCGCGGTGGCCTCTGTTGTCGCAGAGCACCGGCTCCGGGCGCATGCGCGCCAGAGCTCCGGCTTGGTAATTGGACACATCGGTCCAGCTGCTCCGCGGCACGTGGGGTCTTCCCAGGCCAGGAATGGAACCATCGCCCCTTGCACTGCAAGGTGGTGTCCTTACCCACTGGACCACCAGGGAAGCCTTCCAGTGGATTCTTGTTAGTCCTTTTCATATGCCATCTCTTAGTAGCATTTGAAGCAGTTGACCACTTTTTGTCTTTGGGTTTCATACCACACATTCTTGGTTTTCCTTCTACCCCTATGCGCACTTCTTCTCAGTCTCCTTCATTGACTTAATTCTCCTTTACTTGGCCTTTAATTGTTACAGTCCCCAGGCCCCCCCCCCCCCCGATTGCATGACTCTAAGGGGTTGTTTTTTCCTCATTCTTCATCCGTTTTGGTGATGATCTCATTCAAATCTTTATGATTGCCACAGTCTGCTGGAAATTTTAAAATTCATATTTCCAGCTCAGGCCCCACTTCTAAGTTTCACAATTTAGATGTAATGGCCTACTTGATAGCTCCACTAGCTTGGCTCACAGGGATTCCTCCAGGGGATCTTCCCTACCCAGGGATAGAACCCACTTCTCTTAGGTCTCCTGCGTTGACAGGCAGCTTCTTGACCACTAGAGCCACCTGAGAAGCCCCTTTCCAAGTTTAATATGTCTAAAATGGAACTAGTTTACGCTTATGTTGACCTCCCTCTTCTTTCCGAGTTCTCCCTCTCAGCACAGGAGAACCTTTACACCACGGCCCTGTAACTCTTTCCAGCCACTTGGGAATAGCCTTTGATTCCTCCGTTTCAGTTTAACCCACCAGGTCTCAGTAGCTCACCTTTTGATCAAACTTTCAGCATGGTGGGAATCCATCTCTTTGCTGCCTGATGACCTTACTTTGTTTTGTCCTGGGCCAAGCACATTGTTTTGAAGTCATGGGAGTCTTTTTCTATTATAGGGTATGTGAGAATATGGGCTCAGTGGTAAGGAATCCACCTGCCAAGCAGGTGATAAGGCTCTATCCCTGTGTCAGGAAGATCCCCTCAAGGAGAAAATGGCAACCCACTCCAGTATTCTGACCTGAAAAACCTCATGGACAGAGGAACCTGGAGGTCCAGTTCATGGGATTGCAAAAGAATCTGATTTGGTGATGAAATAATGACTATTTAGTGACTAAATAACAACAATCTGAGGGCATAGGGGCTTCAAACCCTGAAATCTCACTGTATCACAACATAGGACAGATACAGATATTCATAGGCAAGACCAAAGTAAAGACTAATTTGTGTTCTCTATGCTTTTAAAAGACATTTAGCATACTAAATGGTTAGTTTTTAAATTATTTCTACTTTAGAACTTGGAGGCTATTTTTCTGTAGAGTCTATAAGGTTTGTCTTAGTGAAAATAGTTAGCCTCTCGTAGAATTATATTTACAATTTCTGAAACTGCTGCTACCTGGATAGACTATCAATTTATATGACACAAGCTGAAATCTTAGGCTGTTTTTTAGTCATGGATAACTGGGGATTTTAGATGTATAAATGACATCTAGTCTAGTAAATGTCTTAAAAGTTAAAATACTTATTAGGAATAACAGTGTGCTTTAACTAATAAGAAATAGTCTAAGTAAAATTCTCCTCAGATTTTATATATTTTCTTCAGAACCCCTAGTCATAGCCAAGTACCCATGGACCCTGAGTGACCTTGGGAATGTCATTGCCTCATTGGTTGCTATGAAGTTTATGCAACTTAATATTTATAAAGTGCCTAGAACAGTGCCTTGCCCAGAACAAACATGATGCCTATTTGTTAAGTAAATAAATGCTCCTAGCGTCTACTGTTTAGTTTGTCTACTGTTTTATGAAAGAACTAAGGAGTCAGGAACCTTGGATTTTTACCTCAGAGGTGTAATTGCTTACCTATGTGGTCTTAGTGCCACTTAATTTTTAGTGTCATTTAGCTTTGGTTCTGCATCTAGAACATGCTAAGTAGCACTTACTAGGCTCTTTTCTCGTGCTAAGTACTCCATGAACTGCTTGACCTAGTCATTTCATTAAATCTTCACAACTACCTCGAGATAGGTGGTGAAATAATAACCTTCATTTCATCTGAGGCTGAGAAAAGATAATAACTTGTCTGAAGGCTCACATCAAGGAAGTGTGGCCATGGCAGGTTGTCCATTTCCAGAGCACAAAGCTCTGACCCCCTCTCTGAGGTCCTGAGCCTCACTCCTCATTCTTTCACAGTGGCTGCTTGTTTCTTACTTACCGGAGCTTTTTAGGCATTGAAAAGCAGCCCCCAGTTTCAGCCACGCCTCTGCCTCTGCAAACTGTCTGCAGTCTTGTCTCAGAGAGGAGTTCTGGAGATAGTCTCCGTGTCTGAGTGAGACGTGTCCCTTGCCTCCTAGTGCAGGCTGCTGCCCACCCTCTTCAGTAGCTCACTAGTTCTCTCCGAAGGTGAATAGTGGGAGCCCAGGCTCTGGCTCTTGCTCTCTGTCATTGTTTTCCTTCTAGGTTGTGTTTGCAGTTACAACAAAGAAATCGTGCAGACCCAAAGCGTGGTGTTGCCTTCTTTGGTATTTTCTTCTCTGAAGTGAGTCTTGGCTTCCCTTGGCAACCATGCAGCTTGACCGGCCCCAACACACACACAGACACACACACAAAGCAGTTCTCACTGTTAGCATTTCAATATTATTGTTGTCAGGAGTCCAAATTGTTGTTACAGTGGCCTTCAGGAGACAATATGTCCATCAGTTTGATTTGTCATTTAATGCTTTTGTGACCCTAGTGGTAACAGGATCAACCAGCAAGGAGAAAAGCATCACAAGGGTGGACTGTTCTCCGAGCAGCAGAATCTTGTGATTCCTCTTTAAGTCACACTGGGTATGGTGGGTAGAGGAATGTTTCATCTATGCCTCCATTCAGGACCAGTAGAATTATGAAAATGTGTCGTCATCAAATAGGAACCTTGGATTTTTACCTCAGAGGTGTAATTGCTTACCTATGTGGTCTTAGTGCCACTTAATTTTTAGTGTCATTTAGCTTTGGTTCTGCATCTAGAACATGCTAAGTAGCACTTACTAGGCTCTTTTCTCGTGCTAAGTACTCCATGAACTGCTTGACCTAGTCATTTCATTAAATCTTCACAACTACCTCGAGATAGGTGGTGAAATAATAACCTTCATTTCATCTGAGGCTGAGAAAAGATAATAACTTGTCTGAAGGCTCACATCAAGGAAGTGTGGCCATGGCAGGTTGTCCATTTCCAGAGCACAAAGCTCTGACCCCCTCTCTGAGGTCCTGAGCCTCACTCCTCATTCTTTCACAGTGGCTGCTTGTTTCTTACTTACCGGAGCTTTTTAGGCATTGAAAAGCAGCCCCCAGTTTCAGCCACGCCTCTGCCTCTGCAAACTGTCTGCAGTCTTGTCTCAGAGAGGAGTTCTGGAGATAGTCTCCGTGTCTGAGTGAGACGTGTCCCTTGCCTCCTAGTGCAGGCTGCTGCCCACCCTCTTCAGTAGCTCACTAGTTCTCTCCGAAGGTGAATAGTGGGAGCCCAGGCTCTGGCTCTTGCTCTCTGTCATTGTTTTCCTTCTAGGTTGTGTTTGCAGTTACAACAAAGAAATCGTGCAGACCCAAAGCGTGGTGTTGCCTTCTTTGGTATTTTCTTCTCTGAAGTGAGTCTTGGCTTCCCTTGGCAACCATGCAGCTTGACCGGCCCCAACACACACACAGACACACACACAAAGCAGTTCTCACTGTTAGCATTTCAATATTATTGTTGTCAGGAGTCCAAATTGTTGTTACAGTGGCCTTCAGGAGACAATATGTCCATCAGTTTGATTTGTCATTTAATGCTTTTGTGACCCTAGTGGTAACAGGATCAACCAGCAAGGAGAAAAGCATCACAAGGGTGGACTGTTCTCCGAGCAGCAGAATCTTGTGATTCCTCTTTAAGTCACACTGGGTATGGTGGGTAGAGGAATGTTTCATCTATGCCTCCATTCAGGACCAGTAGAATTATGAAATATCAGTGCTAGAAAGGATCAGAGACTCTATCCTGGCCACCATAAAGATGAAGAAATCAAGACCATTAGTGGCTAATTGCCTCGCTCAAGGTTTCACATCACCTTTACATTGATTGGATTGGAACCAGCTTTCCTGACACCAATGCTCTTAACCCTGCATAGTGTCACCTCCTCCACACCAAACTCACGTGTGTAGCAGGTATGAATTCCAGACCACAGATTCATGTGTGCAGTATGCTGGATTGGGTCTACTTAGAGAGGAGACCCTGGTATCTATGAATAAAAATGTGCTTGGAACTAGGCTGTTTTTCAGATGTGAATCAGGTTAAGATAAGGTCCTATTGATTAGTGTCGATCCTGAATCCAATGGCTGATGTCCTTATAAAAAGAAGAGCGGGCACACAGGGACCCATACCTAGAGTAGGTCATGTGAAGACGGAGGTGGAGACTGGAGTGATGCAGGACTTCTGGGACCTGCTGGCAAGCAGTGGAACTTGGGAAAAGGCAAGGGAGGCTTCTCCCCCAAAATCTTTGTGGAGAGGACGGGTCTGTGGCCTCCTTCATTTTGTGCTTCTAGCCTCCAGAATGGAGAGATTAAATTTCTGTTATTTCAAGCCACCCACTTTGTGGTAACTCATTATGGCAGTCCTAGGAAACTAATACAAGGTGGCTATTAAATATAATTTTATTTTTCTGTAATTCAACATGACTTTTTTTTGTCCTTCAGTTCTTTGAGGGGGTAAACACTTAAGCACAGGCAATTTAGGTTCCTCCCACCTCCTAGGGCTGTGCCTAAACTACAGCTTGAGTCCATCTGCCCAACCCAGTTATCTGGAAACATGCTTTGTTTCTATGTCCATGACCTCTCCAGGGCTGATGGCTCCAGCAGCTTCTAGACTACTTCAAGGCAGAGCAGTCCCAGGCACTTGACTCTCATGCGGTTGGGATTTTCTGGATATTTCTGCAGGGGCTTTGCAGCAGAATCTTGTGATTCCTCTTTAAGTCACACTGGGTATGGTGGGTAGAGGAATGTTTCATCTATGCCTCCATTCAGGACCAGTAGAATTATGAAATATCAGTGCTAGAAAGGATCAGAGACTCTATCCTGGCCACCATAAAGATGAAGAAATCAAGACCATTAGTGGCTAATTGCCTCGCTCAAGGTTTCACATCACCTTTACATTGATTGGATTGGAACCAGCTTTCCTGACACCAATGCTCTTAACCCTGCATAGTGTCACCTCCTCCACACCAAACTCACGTGTGTAGCAGGTATGAATTCCAGACCACAGATTCATGTGTGCAGTATGCTGGATTGGGTCTACTTAGAGAGGAGACCCTGGTATCTATGAATAAAAATGTGCTTGGAACTAGGCTGTTTTTCAGATGTGAATCAGGTTAAGATAAGGTCCTATTGATTAGTGTCGATCCTGAATCCAATGGCTGATGTCCTTATAAAAAGAAGAGCGGGCACACAGGGACCCATACCTAGAGTAGGTCATGTGAAGACGGAGGTGGAGACTGGAGTGATGCAGGACTTCTGGGACCTGCTGGCAAGCAGTGGAACTTGGGAAAAGGCAAGGGAGGCTTCTCCCCCAAAATCTTTGTGGAGAGGACGGGTCTGTGGCCTCCTTCATTTTGTGCTTCTAGCCTCCAGAATGGAGAGATTAAATTTCTGTTATTTCAAGCCACCCACTTTGTGGTAACTCATTATGGCAGTCCTAGGAAACTAATACAAGGTGGCTATTAAATATAATTTTATTTTTCTGTAATTCAACATGACTTTTTTTTGTCCTTCAGTTCTTTGAGGGGGTAAACACTTAAGCACAGGCAATTTAGGTTCCTCCCACCTCCTAGGGCTGTGCCTAAACTACAGCTTGAGTCCATCTGCCCAACCCAGTTATCTGGAAACATGCTTTGTTTCTATGTCCATGACCTCTCCAGGGCTGATGGCTCCAGCAGCTTCTAGACTACTTCAAGGCAGAGCAGTCCCAGGCACTTGACTCTCATGCGGTTGGGATTTTCTGGATATTTCTGCAGGGGCTTTGCAGGAAGAAAGACTTTAGGGTTTCTCTTCCTAAGAACCACCTGTGTCTCTTCTTCTATCTTTACCCCGGCTCTGCAGTCATGGAAAAATAGTAATATCCACTTCCGTCCACCTCATTTCTTAGCACTCTTGCTATACTCTTTATCTCTTCCTTACTTAGACTTTTGGGATACAAAAGTCCAAATATTGGCTGGTTCTTTCAGTTTCTGCTTTGCCATATCTTTCCCCTGAGGCAATGCACCCAGAATACTTGCTACAGGGACAAGGAGGAGGAGGGCAAGGAAAGTGGGAAATAGCAGTGGAAAAACAACACTAGTTGGCTTCTCAAAGCTGTTATCTGGATGAACGTGATATGGAAGAAAAATGTACTTCTAAAGCCAAAAAGACAAGAAATCAGATGCCAACAACACTACTTACTAGCTGTAAATAGGACAAGTTTTATTTAGCCTCTCTGAGCCCTTGTACTCTCACTTACCAAAATAGGGAATTAAAAGATCTACCTTCTGAAGTTGTTGTGAGGATTAAAGTTAGTAAGATAATATATGCAAAGTTGTAATACCTCCACTTAGTAAAAACACAAAGAGGAGACCAACCAGCCAAACCAACACTGTCACAGAAATGACTTAAAAGTGGGTCTCAGTTCTTTCCTGATCAGCCAGCATCCATGAAGACACCAGCTACTGAGCCTGAAAACTCATTCCACAGTGCCACCTCCCGCTACTAAACAGGATGCTGCTCTGGAGGCTGGTCGGCTCCTAAATTGTCTTCCTTATGCTAAGGAGTAGCCGGAGGATGGGAACTAGTGTTTCAGTTCTCCCCTAACATTATCATTTTCAGTCTTCGGTGCACTTTTTTTGTGCATGTGTGTTTTTCTGAATCCAGATAAATACTCTGCAAAGAAACAGAAACCTTATATTTTAATCCCCTTGGCTCTTAAACTGGAACACTACTGAACTCTTGTGGGGAATGAAGAGTGCTCCAGTGTTTTTTCAGGAGCTGGAGAAACCCAAATTTTCCATCTCTGGCTAAGAAGATGTCATGCAGATACAAAGCCACTAGATGTCACAAATGGGGAAGTGTTCTGCCCTGCTCTCTGTGGTTTCTCCTT
This sequence comes from Tragulus kanchil, assembly GCA_022376925.1. Classification (NCBI taxonomy): domain Eukaryota; kingdom Metazoa; phylum Chordata; class Mammalia; order Artiodactyla; family Tragulidae; genus Tragulus; species Tragulus kanchil. The sequence goes on from JAIOJX010000004.1 coordinate 34,145,994, forward strand.
CAAAGAGAAATGGTGATGTAGTGTAATCTTTTTTTTTTTTTTTTAATTGTTCTAAAAGACTTACTTTTTAGAGTAGTTTCAGGTTTACAAGGAAATTGAGAGAAAAGCTGAGTGTCCCCATACCCACTTACCCCAAACATAACTTACCTCCAATATTGTCAAAATCACTCACCAGAATGATACATTTAAAAAAAAAAAAAAAAAAAATCAGGGATGGGGCTTCCCCTGGTGGTCCAGTGGGTAAGGACACCGCTTTGCAGTGCAAGGGGCGTCGGTTCAAGCCCTGGCATGGGAAGATCCCACTTGCCACGGAGCGGCTGGACTGATGCGTCCAATTACCGAGCCGGAGCTCTGGGGCGCATGCGCCCAGAGCTGGCGCTCTGCGACGACAGAGGCCACTGTGATGGGAGGCCCACGCGGGCCAAAGAACAAAGACGGATGAAAATAGACAAATGAAAGACCAATAGAAGTGGCCTGCCCGTACCCGTCCCTGCCCACCCCACCCCCCAGAAGATAAATAAATAAAATAAATGTTTAAAAAAAAAAAATCAGGGATGAGTGCTTCCTCCTGATCCAGTGGGTAGAGAGTCCGCTTTGCAGTGCAGGGGGCACCGGTTCGATCCCTGGCCCGGGAGGATCCCATGTGCTGCAGGGCAGCTGGACCAGTGTGTCCAATATGAGCCAGTGCTCTGGAGCACATGTGCCCAAAGCTGGTGCTCTGCAACTAGAGAAGTCACTGCGATGGGTGGCCACACTAAATGTTTAAAAAATAGATGATGGGATCAAACTCTGCAAAGAAACAGACCTTTCCTAAATTGTCTTCCTTATGCTAAGGAGTAGCCGGAGGATGGGAACTAGTGTTTCAGTTCTCCCTAACATTATCATTTTCAGTCTTCGTGCACTTTTTGTGCATGTGTGTTTTCTGAATCCAGATAAATACTCTGCAAAGAAACAGAAACCTTATATTTTAATCCCCTTGGCTCTTAAACTGGAACACTACTGAACTCTTGTGGGGAATGAAGAGTGCTCCAGTGTTTTTTCAGGAGCTGGAGAAACCCAAATTTTCCATCTCTGGCTAAGAAGATGTCATGCAGATACAAAGCCACTAGATGTCACAAATGGGGAAGTGTTCTGCCCTGCTCTCTGTGGTTTCTCCTTCAAAGAGAAATGGTGATGTAGTGTAATCTTTTTTTTTTTTAATTGTTCTAAAAGACTTACTTTTTAGAGTAGTTTCAGGTTTACAAGGAAATTGAGAGAAAAGCTGAGTGTCCCCATACCCACTTACCCCAAACATAACTTACCTCCAATATTGTCAAAATCACTCACCAGAATGATACATTTAAAAAAAAAAAAAAAAAAAATCAGGGATGGGGCTTCCCCTGGTGGTCCAGTGGGTAAGGACACCGCTTTGCAGTGCAAGGGGCGTCGGTTCAAGCCCTGGCATGGGAAGATCCCACTTGCCACGGAGCGGCTGGACTGATGCGTCCAATTACCGAGCCGGAGCTCTGGGGCGCATGCGCCCAGAGCTGGCGCTCTGCGACGACAGAGGCCACTGTGATGGGAGGCCCACGCGGGCCAAAGAACAAAGACGGATGAAAATAGACAAATGAAAGACCAATAGAAGTGGCCTGCCCGTACCCGTCCCTGCCCACCCCACCCCCCAGAAGATAAATAAATAAAATAAATGTTTAAAAAAAAAAAATCAGGGATGAGTGCTTCCTCCTGATCCAGTGGGTAGAGAGTCCGCTTTGCAGTGCAGGGGGCACCGGTTCGATCCCTGGCCCGGGAGGATCCCATGTGCTGCAGGGCAGCTGGACCAGTGTGTCCAATATGAGCCAGTGCTCTGGAGCACATGTGCCCAAAGCTGGTGCTCTGCAACTAGAGAAGTCACTGCGATGGGTGGCCCACACAGGTCAAAAGAATAAAAGATTGATGAAAATAAATATAAAAATAATAAAAGAGGCATGATGGGGGAAAAAAAATCAAGGATGAACCCATAGCATCATTATCACCAAAAATCCAGTGTTTATCTTAGGCTTTACTCTTGTATATTCTGTGGGTTTAAATGAATGTATAATAATATATATCCATCATTATATTATTGTTGCTATGGTCTGAGTGGTTGTGTTTCCTCCCAAATTCATACGCTGGCATCCTAACCTTCAGAGGTGACAATATGAGTCGGTGGAGTCTTTGTGAATAAGATGGGTACTCTTCTGTGTAGTCGTCTTAATGAGCTCCCTAGTCCCTTCTGTACCTAAGGAAATGAGAAGTCAGCCAGTCAGGAGGGGGCCCTCACCTGCCACACGGGCACCTTTATCTCAGTCAAGCCCCCAGAACTGTGAGAAATAAATTTCTCTCATTTGTTAGCTACCTAGTCTGTAATATTTTGTTTTAGCTGCCTGAATGGACTGAGTCAATTGTACAGAGTATTTTCACTGCTCTAAAATTCCTTTGCACACTGTCTGCTCATTGCATCTCCCCTTCCCCCATCCCTGGCAACCACTTTTCTTTTCACTGTCTATAGTTTTGCATTTTCCAGAATGTCATCTAGTTGCATTTATACAGTATTGTTGGCCTTTTCAGACTGGCTTCTTCCACTTTGTAATAAAATTGCTCATTTCATTTTATCAACAAATAATATTTGATTGTCTAGATATATCATAGTTTATTTATCCATTGATTGACTGAAGGGCATCTTGATGGCTTCCAGGTTTTGACAGTTATGAATAAACCTGCTGTAAACATCCATTTGTAGATTTTTTTTATGGACAGAAGTTTTCATCTCCTTTGGGTAAATACTAAAGTACATGATTGCTGAATCACTGGTAAGAACATGTTTAGTTTTGCAAGCAACTGCCAAAGTGGCTGTACTATTTTCCATTTGTACCCGCAGTAAATGAGAGTCTCTGTTGTTCTACATCCTTGATAGCATTTGGTCTTGTACGTGTTCTAGATTTTGACCGACGTATAGTGATATCTCATGGTTGTTTTAATTTGCATTTCCCTGATGACATACGATGCTGAGTATTTTTTAATATGCTTATTTGTTATCTGTATATCTTCTTCGGTCAGGAGTCTGTTAAGATCTTTGGCCCATTGTTAAAATCAGGGATTTTTATTATTATTATGGAGTTTTAAGAATTCTTTGTATATTTTGAATTAAAGTCTTTTATAAGAGAAAATTTTTTTCTTCATTTTATTTATTTTTATGGTCTGAGTGGTTGTGTTTCCTCCCAAATTCATACGCTGGCATCCTAACCTTCAGAGGTGACAATATGAGTCGGTGGAGTCTTTGTGAATAAGATGGGTACTCTTCTGTGTAGTCGTCTTAATGAGCTCCCTAGTCCCTTCTGTACCTAAGGAAATGAGAAGTCAGCCAGTCAGGAGGGGGCCCTCACCTGCCACACGGGCACCTTTATCTCAGTCAAGCCCCCAGAACTGTGAGAAATAAATTTCTCTCATTTGTTAGCTACCTAGTCTGTAATATTTTGTTTTAGCTGCCTGAATGGACTGAGTCAATTGTACAGAGTATTTTCACTGCTCTAAAATTCCTTTGCACACTGTCTGCTCATTGCATCTCCCCTGCCCCCGTCCCTGGCAACCACTTTTCTTTTCACTGTCTATAGTTTTGCATTTTCCAGAATGTCATCTAGTTGCATTTATACAGTATTGTTGGCCTTTTCAGACTGGCTTCTTCCACTTTGTAATAAAATTGCTCATTTCATTTTATCAACAAATAATATTTGATTGTCTAGATATATCATAGTTTATTTATCCATTGATTGACTGAAGGGCATCTTGATGGCTTCCAGGTTTTGACAGTTATGAATAAACCTGCTGTAAACATCCATTTGTAGATTTTTTTTATGGACAGAAGTTTTCATCTCCTTTGGGTAAATACTAAAGTACATGATTGCTGAATCACTGGTAAGAACATGTTTAGTTTTGCAAGCAACTGCCAAAGTGGCTGTACTATTTTCCATTTGTACCCGCAGTAAATGAGAGTCTCTGTTGTTCTACATCCTTGATAGCATTTGGTCTTGTACGTGTTCTAGATTTTGACCGACGTATAGTGATATCTCATGGTTGTTTTAATTTGCATTTCCCTGATGACATACGATGCTGAGTATTTTTTAATATGCTTATTTGTTATCTGTATATCTTCTTCGGTCAGGAGTCTGTTAAGATCTTTGGCCCATTTTTAAAATCAGGGATTTTTTTTTATTATTATTATGGAGTTTTAAGAATTCTTTGTATATTTTGAATTAAAGTCTTTTATAAGAGATATCTTCATAAATATTTTCTTTATGGCTTGTGCTCTCATTCTCCTAATATTGTCTTTCACAGAGCAGATGTTTTAAATTATAATAAAGCCCAGGTTAGCAATTATTTCTTTGATGGATCATGTCTTTTATGTTGTATCTAAAACATAAAAGCATCACCATGCCCAATGTCATCTGGGTTTTCTCCTATATTATCTACTAGGAGTTTCATAGTTTTGCATATTACATTTAGGCTTCTGATCTGTTTTTGAGTTAATTTTTGTGAAAGTATGAGGTATGTGTCTAGATTTCATATTTTGCGTATGCATGTCCAGCTGTCCCAGCACCATTTGTTGAAGAGACTGTTTTTATTCCATTGTATAGCCTGTGCTCCTGGGTCAAATATCAGTTAATTGAATTTATGGGTATATATTTCTAGCCTCTATTCTGTTCCACTGATCAGTTTTCCTGTTCTTTCACCAATACCACACTGTCTTGATTACTGTAGCATTATAGAATGTCATGAAGTTGGATAGAATCAGCCCTCCTTCAATATTGTATTGGCTCCTTGACTCTTTACCCCTCCATATAAATATTAGAAGTTTGCCAGTATCATTACATAAAATATTGAAATTTTGATTGGAATTCCCTTGAATGTATATATCAACATGGAAAGAATTGACATCCTGTGTTGTATGCCATTCTCAGCCTTTAGATAACTAGTGTTGTAGCTGAACCCATCCTGTGGTTCCTATACAAAATGCCATCAGCAGTAACCATGAAAAAACTTTAAAAAGATATGTTTATTATTTGCAAGTCCTGGAAATTACATGGCACACATGTGTATCTGGTGGTGCACAGTGAGGTAACAGATTGTTATTGTTCGGTTGCTCAGTTTTGTTTTTGCAACTGCACAGACTGTAGCACACCAGACTTCTCTTTCCTTAACCATCTCCTGGAGTTTGCTCAAACTCATGTACATTGATGCCATCCAACCATCTCATCTTCTGTTGTCCCCTCCTCCTGTCTTCAGCCTTTCCCAGCATCAGGGTCTTTTTCAGTGAGTTGTGTCTTTGCATCATATAGCCAAAGTACGGAGCTCCAGCTTCAGCGTCAGTCCATCTAGTGAATATTCAGGGTTGGTTTCCTTTAGAATTTACTGGTTTGCTCTCATTGCAATCTAAGAGACTCCCAAGGGTCTCCTCCAGCACCAGAGTTTGAAGGCATCAATTCTTTGGTCCTCAGTCTTTATTATGGTCCAACTCTTACATCCTCACATGATTACTGGAAAAACCATAGCTTTTGTTATGTGGGCCTTTGTTAGCAAAGTAATGTCTTTGCTTTTGAATATGCTGTCTAGATTTGTCATAGCTTTTCTTCCAAGGAGCAAGTGACTTTTAATTTCATGGCTGCAGTCGTCATTGGCAGTGATTTTGGAGCCCAAGAAAATAAAGTCCGTCATGGTTTCCATTGTTTTCTCATCAATTTGCCACGAAGGGATGAGACTGGATGCCATGATCTTCCTTTTTATGAATGTTAAGTTTTAAACTTTTCGCTCTCCTCTTTCACCTTCATCAAGAGATTCTTAATTCCTCTTCACTTCCTGCCACAAGGGTGATATCATCTGCATATCTGGGATTACTGATATTTCTCCCTGCAGTCTTGTGCTCCCTGCAATTCCAGTTTGTGCTTCATCCAGCCCACAGTTCTGCATGATATACAGGTAGAGAAGGAGAAAAAGCATGGACCTGGGTTTCTGCTTTTATTGGGATCAAGATTGCAGGTCTAGAGTCTCAAGGGCTCACTCTGTATTGGTGAATCTAAAGCCTAAAGGTGGGAATTTAAAGAAGAACAGAAAAAATACAAGAAGTCCAAATGATCAGTTTTGAAATCAACCAAGATGTCTAAAACAAAGGTGTCTGGGGAAAAGCTAAGGCAGCCTGACTCTTTGTCTAGCTGTGTGGTTCTTAAGGACAAATGCTGAAGAAGGCTAAAGGGTGGAAAATGGCCCTTTTCTCTACAAGGGGGTAGGGCAAAAGTGGAAATGAACCAAGCATTTCAGGGCTATTCTGCCTAACATAGCAACATACTCTCTGGGGTGCCCACAGCCAATGACTGACTGGGGTATAATGGAATCACTTCTCTTTCCTTAACCATCTCCTGGAGTTTGCTCAAACTCATGTACATTGATGCCATCCAACCATCTCATCTTCTGTTGTCCCTCCTCCTGTCTTCAGCCTTTCCCAGCATCAGGGTCTTTTCAGTGAGTTGTGTCTTTGCATCATATAGCCAAAGTACGGAGCTCCAGCTTCAGCGTCAGTCCATCTAGTGAATATTCAGGGTTGGTTTCCTTTAGAATTTACTGGTTTGCTCTCATTGCAATCTAAGAGACTCCCAAGGGTCTCCTCCAGCACCAGAGTTTGAAGGCATCAATTCTTTGGTCCTCAGTCTTTATTATGGTCCAACTCTTACATCCTCACATGATTACTGGAAAAACCATAGCTTTTGTTATGTGGGCCTTTGTTAGCAAAGTAATGTCTTTGCTTTTGAATATGCTGTCTAGATTTGTCATAGCTTTTCTTCCAAGGAGCAAGTGACTTTTAATTTCATGGCTGCAGTCGTCATTGGCAGTGATTTTGGAGCCCAAGAAAATAAAGTCCGTCATGGTTTCCATTGTTTTCTCATCAATTTGCCACGAAGGGATGAGACTGGATGCCATGATCTTCCTTTTTATGAATGTTAAGTTTTAAACTTTTTCGCTCTCCTCTTTCACCTTCATCAAGAGATTCTTAATTCCTCTTCACTTCCTGCCACAAGGGTGATATCATCTGCATATCTGGGATTACTGATATTTCTCCCTGCAGTCTTGTGCTCCCTGCAATTCCAGTTTGTGCTTCATCCAGCCCACAGTTCTGCATGATATACAGGTAGAGAAGGAGAAAAAGCATGGACCTGGGTTTCTGCTTTTATTGGGATCAAGATTGCAGGTCTAGAGTCTCAAGGGCTCACTCTGTATTGGTGAATCTAAAGCCTAAAGGTGGGAATTTAAAGAAGAACAGAAAAAATACAAGAAGTCCAAATGATCAGTTTTGAAATCAACCAAGATGTCTAAAACAAAGGTGTCTGGGGAAAAGCTAAGGCAGCCTGACTCTTTGTCTAGCTGTGTGGTTCTTAAGGACAAATGCTGAAGAAGGCTAAAGGGTGGAAAATGGCCCTTTTCTCTACAAGGGGGTAGGGCAAAAGTGGAAATGAACCAAGCATTTCAGGGCTATTCTGCCTAACATAGCAACATACTCTCTGGGGTGCCCACAGCCAATGACTGACTGGGGTATAATGGCTCAATCACTTCAGTGCAATGTGGGACAACTTGACAGGGTCTTCTTAGCTCCAAAACTTCCTACAGACTTCCGTCACAGCTTGACTTCTCCATCAGCTAATTCTGCTTCCTTCTATTCCCCTCCACAGACACTTTCTAATAAACATCCTACATACCAACCTATGACTCCAAGCCAGCTTCCTGCATAGCCTCTACTGCATCAATGTGTGTGGAGAGACAGCTCACACACCACAGTCAGGGTTCCCTTACTCTCTGGGAGAAAAACTGCATATTCCCGAGAATGAAAATGCAGAGAGAGCAAAATAATTAGCTTATATTAAAGACTAGCTGTTGTCCCTCTTAGCTGATTATGGATGGAAGTATAACAAATATCGACTCCTCAGGTGATTCAGTGTTAAAGAGTCAAACTGTAATGCAGGAGACCCAGGTTCGATCCCTGGGTTGGGAAGATCCCCTGAAGAAGGAAATGGCAACCCACTCCAGTATTCTTGCCTGAAGAATTCCATGGACAGAGAAACCTGCTGGGCTCCAAGTTAATGGGGTCACAAAGAGTCAGATATGACTGAGTGAGCACACATACACAGTACCGAACATAGGCATAAATGAATAGTAGTACCTCACATAGAAGAATAAGGTCAAATGTCCAGTTGTGAATTAATATTTTATAATATTCTAATTCAAAATAATTAGGTGAACTCTTAGTTCTTTTCAAAATTCAATTTATAGTCACTGGTCCTGTTATTCTTTCTGTAGCTTCCTCAGCAAACATCTCTCTTCTTTCACTTTGTTCATACAGCACTTGGCATCAGGTTCATATCACAAGGATGAGAGATGGCAGAGGGGTGATCAGTATGCCCTGGAGGCAAGCACAAAGTGGGTACATTGTCTGTGGAGAATTTAAGAAGGGTCAGCCCGCCTGCCTATTGTCATCATGCATTGGCAATTCTAAACAATGTCAGGAACCAAATGTTCCTTCCTCCCATGAAGAGTGCTCTGCCTCCCACCCCCATAACTCATACACTCCTTTCTATCCTGGTCAACTATGACCCAGTATATACCTTAATTATGTCACCTTGTATTAATACTGTTTACCCATGAGTTCTTTACACATAATTTAAGTATGACTGAACTTTGCCCCTTCTTTGTCATCTCTGTATTATTCCTATTAAAATTCTTGGCCCAAAGTAGTCATCGGTAATATTTAGTTGAATAAATAAAGGGTAGGAATTTAGTTCTTCATCTACATGTGGGAGTGGCAGGTTATTACAGAGATAATAAAATCTTCAAGCCTTGAAACTCAATTAGTGTCCTAAATAAATATCATTATGAGTCCCTCAAATGTGATTTTCTTTTAATTTTCCAGTTATTGAATCAACACTTCACTTTTTTTGGTACAGAGGCAGGAAATAGATGGGCTTTTGGTTAGGCATTTACAGCCAGCTTCCTGTTTACACTTTGAGATAGAAATAACAACAGAAACAGGGTAAATAGTTGGATTTTGCTTCTGGTGGACTCTTTAAGATAACAGTGATGGCAGCAGCAGAGAAGAGCTGAGCCCTTCCCAGATAAGAGATAAAGAGACCACATACTTCTCATTCTCGAGGTCAAGGAGAACTTCCCAACTACATGTTTGCAGAAAAGCTCCTTGGGGCTCAGAAAGAGAGTGGGGTTCACCCCATCGTAGGTCATGTCAGTCTACCCAAGGCCTTTTCCATCTTGGCTAGAATGCTGCCCACACAGGGGAGGACCCTGAGTTAAACCGAATATGGACTCAAAATCAGGCAAAGCAAGGTGACTGGCCAAAGGAATTCCAGAAGAAATGCCCTGTGTGAGTGAAACTACCATGAGGGCTTGGATCTCTCTGAGCCCACCCGTGTGTGTGTGTCTATTCAAACATGCTTTTTTTCCTTCTGATAAATACTTTACTTGCTTCACTACAGTGAGCCAGGGCCTTGTCACTGACCACTGGTCCCTGGTGGTCTAGTGGCTAGGATTCAAGGATTCAGCACTCTCACAGCCATGGCCTCACTTTACTCTCTGGCCAGGAACTGAAATCCTGCTTCAAGCTACTGCACAAGGGGGGTGGGTACATTGTCTGTGGAGAATTTAAGAAGGGTCAGCCCGCCTTAGCATTATTGGCAATTCTAAACAATGTCAGGAACCAAATGTTCCTTCCTCCCATGAAGAGTGCTCTGCCTCCCACCCCCATAACTCATACACTCCTTTCTATCCTGGTCAACTATGACCCAGTATATACCTTAATTATGTCACCTTGTATTAATACTGTTTACCCATGAGTTCTTTACACATAATTTAAGTATGACTGAACTTTGCCCCTTCTTTGTCATCTCTGTATTATTCCTATTAAAATTCTTGGCCCAAAGTAGTCATCGGTAATATTTAGTTGAATAAATAAAGGGTAGGAATTTAGTTCTTCATCTACATGTGGGAGTGGCAGGTTATTACAGAGATAATAAAATCTTCAAGCCTTGAAACTCAATTAGTGTCCTAAATAAATATCATTATGAGTCCCTCAAATGTGATTTTCTTTTAATTTTCCAGTTATTGAATCAACACTTCACTTTTTTTGGTACAGAGGCAGGAAATAGATGGGCTTTTGGTTAGGCATTTACAGCCAGCTTCCTGTTTACACTTTGAGATAGAAATAACAACAGAAACAGGGTAAATAGTTGGATTTTGCTTCTGGTGGACTCTTTAAGATAACAGTGATGGCAGCAGCAGAGAAGAGCTGAGCCCTTCCCAGATAAGAGATAAAGAGACCACATACTTCTCATTCTCGAGGTCAAGGAGAACTTCCCAACTACATGTTTGCAGAAAAGCTCCTTGGGGCTCAGAAAGAGAGTGGGGTTCACCCCATCGTAGGTCATGTCAGTCTACCCAAGGCCTTTTCCATCTTGGCTAGAATGCTGCCCACACAGGGGAGGACCCTGAGTTAAACCGAATATGGACTCAAAATCAGGCAAAGCAAGGTGACTGGCCAAAGGAATTCCAGAAGAAATGCCCTGTGTGAGTGAAACTACCATGAGGGCTTGGATCTCTCTGAGCCCACCCGTGTGTGTGTGTCTATTCAAACATGCTTTTTTTCCTTCTGATAAATACTTTACTTGCTTCACTACAGTGAGCCAGGGCCTTGTCACTGACCACTGGTCCCTGGTGGTCTAGTGGCTAGGATTCAAGGATTCAGCACTCTCACAGCCATGGCCTCACTTTACTCTCTGGCCAGGGAACTGAAATCCTGCTTCAAGCTACTGCAAGCCAAGGCTCCCAGAGATCAGTACCACCAACGTATTGGAATAGATGAAGTTTAATACCTTAAATGTCTGTAGTCCTTGTCCCTATCTGTCTGCTCAGGACCACAGACACTATTTATTCATGTATTCAAGAACACAGTGGGTAAGAATCCATATAGTGAATAAATAATGATGCCCACGTGCCAGGTGCTATGGACTAGCACCTCTAACATCCAGTTATGTCTGAGAGTTCCAAGTAAGATGTCTTACCCATGATCACAGACAACATAAAACTTAAACACTTACGTTTCTCTTGCTAATACTAACCTTCTCCTATAAGACAGCTTTTCTATTTAATGACAATGGAGAAGAGGGACAGAACGAAAGAAAATTTTCTCCAGCCACTCATCACCCTTCATCTCTCCAATCTACCCTTTACCTTGTGGCCTGACTGTCTTCCAATGTCTATCTATAATTTTAAGTTACTTTCTTCATCACATCTCATCAGTGGTTTGCTGTTCCTCCAAAATAAACCCCCCAGCCCTGTGACATTTAAGACTAGTCAAAGGATGAAAGCATACAAATAAATGTCACAGAACCCAAATAACAAACATATGGGAACTCTCAGGCTTTTTCTTCTCCCTGCCAACTGCAGCATGGTCTGGCTTTCTCCTGTTCTGTTTTTCCTTTTCTTTTTTCCTTTTGAGGACAGTCCTTCTAGTGTCCTGTGCCTAGCTGCTGTTTGGTGGGTATAATTCAGAGGCAAGAAGGAGGGTGGACCTGAGCTTCAGTGTGTTGCTCACCTACGAAGCGGTGCCGGGAGATGACAGCCCATCCATAGGTGGCAGGTTTATCTTCTTTGAACAGAATTCCTGCATAGATGACTTTTGTGAATCAAAATTGGGAGACATGATGAGAAATCTGAACAAGAAAAGACAAACATGCTTTTTTCCTTCTGATAAATACTTTACTTGCTTCACTACAGTGAGCCAGGGCCTTGTCACTGACCACTGGTCCCTGGTGGTCTAGTGGCTAGGATTCAAGGATTCAGCACTCTCACAGCCATGGCCTCACTTTACTCTCTGGCCAGGGAACTGAAATCCTGCTTCAAGCTACTGCAAGCCAAGGCTCCCAGAGATCAGTACCACCAACGTATTGGAATAGATGAAGTTTAATACCTTAAATGTCTGTAGTCCTTGTCCCTATCTGTCTGCTCAGGACCACAGACACTATTTATTCATGTATTCAAGAACACAGTGGGTAAGAATCCATATAGTGAATAAATAATGATGCCCACGTGCCAGGTGCTATGGACTAGCACCTCTAACATCCAGTTATGTCTGAGAGTTCCAAGTAAGATGTCTTACCCATGATCACAGACAACATAAAACTTAAACACTTACGTTTCTCTTGCTAATACTAACCTTCTCCTATAAGACAGCTTTTCTATTTAATGACAATGGAGAAGAGGGACAGAACGAAAGAAAATTTTCTCCAGCCACTCATCACCCTTCATCTCTCCAATCTACCCTTTACCTTGTGGCCTGACTGTCTTCCAATGTCTATCTATAATTTTAAGTTACTTTCTTCATCACATCTCATCAGTGGTTTGCTGTTCCTCCAAAATAAACCCCCCAGCCCTGTGACATTTAAGACTAGTCAAAGGATGAAAGCATACAAATAAATGTCACAGAACCCAAATAACAAACATATGGGAACTCTCAGGCTTTTTCTTCTCCCTGCCAACTGCAGCATGGTCTGGCTTTCTCCTGTTCTGTTTTTCCTTTTCTTTTTTCCTTTTGAGGACAGTCCTTCTAGTGTCCTGTGCCTAGCTGCTGTTTGGTGGGTATAATTCAGAGGCAAGAAGGAGGGTGGACCTGAGCTTCAGTGTGTTGCTCACCTACGAAGCGGTGCCGGGAGATGACAGCCCATCCATAGGTGGCAGGTTTATCTTCTTTGAACAGAATTCCTGCATAGATGACTTTTGTGAATCAAAATTGGGAGACATGATGAGAAATCTGAACAAGAAAAGAGAAGGAAGAGTGCCAGAGAGAGGATCAGAGCAGCCATGGTTTGGGAGGGAAATGGATGAGTCAGAAATGGGATTTTAAGAAGCATTGCTCAAATAAAGAATCTGATTTACGCTGAAATTTCTTTTGGTTGCTGGACTATGTTCTCTTTGTCTACCATCATGTTAGAAAAAAAACCCATTTTACACTCCAGACTTCACGTCTCGGTTTAACTAGCTAGCCAGTTAATTAAGTCTGCAGCTGCCTTCGACGTCACTGAATGCTGGGAGGAGAAATCCTCTCATCTTCCCATTTATCAGTTATCTGACTTTTTAGAAGTTAGCAGTGAACGTAATTTTGACTTTTTCTCTTGCAAACTTTGATATTAACAGCCTCTGCCTCATGGTTGTAAGGATGAAGTGAAATCATACATATATAAGGTCCTCTGTTCAATATTTGGCATAGTGTGAGTGATAAATGAATGATAACACTCTGTTATTGTTTATATGGTTAACTGGAAAGGCTCAAGCAGAATCCTTGGACGTCTCCACAAGGGAATTATGTGTCCTGGCAAGTTTGAATGGACCAAGAAATACCCTGGGGCTTGCTGAATTACAGTGACTAGAATCCAAACAGTGGTGCTTGTAGCCTGTAGACACAGCATACTTTTATATCTAACTTCTAACAGGTCTGATTTTCTCTAAGTAGTAGTTTCTTACAGTAAGCTTTTTATATAATTTTAACATTTTTCTGCATCTCATGTTCTTAAGTTTGTTTTTATTTTAAATTCCATATTCCACCTTGTTTGCTTTCTCCTGCTCAATCCCACTTACAAAGAAGGATTTAAGAATTGCAAAGCTCCCCCAAATTTGAACTGAAGAGGCAAAAATAAACTAACAGCTCTCTTCTCTCCAAGCCCTTGTTTCCTTCCTACTCCTTACCCCACACCTTAGACATTTCTAAGCAACGACTTACTCCTCAAGATCTCAGCTCTTTCACCTTCAGAGGTGAAAATGATAGAGGTCTTTAATCAGTCTTTCTGTTTCATAAGGAAACAGCAACAGAAAAGCCACAGTGCTGCAACAGATAGTTGTAATTATAAACCAGATACAAATTAAAATAAAATTCAAACAAACAAACGCTGGGCAAAAGCTCTTTGAGCCCAAGTGGTCCAAAGGGGCTCTCTGTCTTTCCCTTAGTTTTCTTTCACTTTCTCTTAAAGCTGGTTCTCTGGTCACTGAATTACAGGGATCTGTCTTCTCATACAGTTTTCAAAGACTCAGTGCTCTTAATCTATGATCTGAGAATACCAGCATGAGAGTTCTCTACTAGAGTCATCCATGGAAGGGTTCCCAGGGGGCAAGACTCTGTAACTGTCATAAAGATGTGTCTGTATGTGTTCATATGCACAAGCAGACCATTTTCTGGGAGAAGAGTCATATCCATTGGTAAAATCCCAAAGACCCCTCCAAAATTAATCATACATTATGTGAGTTTAATAATTCATCCAAATACTTAATTCCATTTATTTTGGTTTGTTTGTGGCTCTCTCATTGCACTTATATTTTCTTTCTACTGTGATAGTTCTATGCAAGCATTTTAACTCTTGAAGCAGAAACATTTCTTTCTTATTCATTATCATTCGAGAGGATTAACTTCTAGTTTAGGACCTATGCAATAAGCATCTCAATTAAAGTTTTCCAAAAGTGTGGTTATGTGGTGATACAAAAGGTCATTAAGCTTTGCTTTGCTTTGTAGGAGTCTATAAGTAAAACAGGAAGGTAGATACATATTAAAAAAGAAAATTGTTATCACCAATAACAACAGTCACAGCAGTGCAGGGCTTTGTGGGGAGTAATGAGAAGAATAGATGAGGAGTTTCTAAACCTAGCTGAGGGTGTTAGGATGGGCCTGTTGACATAATGTGATATTCAAATGTATTTTGAAAGGATAGAAGGAATTTTTTAATAGGGAGATTGGGTGGGAATGAGCATTCTTGGCAAGAAGAGGGACAGCAGTTAGTTTGGCTGTATGTGGGTTCTGAGGATGTAGCGGGACCTGTGACTGGTAGGAGACACCGGAGTCAGGTGAATGATCCCAGGTATGTGACTTGGGATTTCAGGTCAAATCACATACATATATGTATATCATGTGTCCTGACACAAGAGCCTATCTAGAGAAAACGTACTTTGGGAGAAGTCTGCTCAGTTGAGGACTGACAGGGTGTGGAAGACAGGGAGACAGAAGCCCATATGGGAATTGAGGAGCTCAGAATCTAGAAATGCAGGTCTAGGTCCCACATGGAAACATGGGGACAGTCCTCTGAAGCATGAAAGGACCCAAATCTGCCAGAGGAGAAAGAGGTCAGCGCTGCTATATGCACTGTTTGCTTCTACAAGCACTTTACAATGCAACAGTGAATACAAACCCTTAAACACTTCAGTTTGATTGTTTAAACAGGGAGCTTTCAGCTTATTTTATCCAGAAGTATCCTGGGTTTTATGAAGAGCGTTGTGCAGAGTGCAGTGGTTTAGGTCATGCAGTTATGTTCTAAATGAAACCCTATTATTCGCTGGTGAAGGTCAAATGTACAATGGCTGTTTTTGAAAAGGTGACTCTCACTTAATTCCTTTGCATTTTAATAAATAGCGTGTTCATGAATACTTTATCCTGAGCACGTTCTTAGTGCCTTGGCAGATCAGGTCATGTAATATTTTCACTGATAAACACATTAGTGATGGCAGGGCCTATAGGACACTGAAAGCAAGACTAAACATTGTAAAGTTGTTTGTACGCTGTGGCTCTTTGCAAAAGAACCAGACGTTTGTATCCTTTGCTTGGGGCTGCTTAGAGACAGTGCAGCTGTCAAAGTTCCTAAATGGGCTTTTAATTTACTGTATACATGCGAACCTGGGTAATGTTGGAGTATGGAATGCTTGTGAAAGAAACAGCAAAATTTCTCTATTATCACTGCAAAAGTAGCCATTTTGCTAGTGTTAGGATGGGCCTGTTGACATAATGTGATATTCAAATGTATTTTGAAAGGATAGACGGAATTTTTTAATATGGAGATTGGGTGGGAATGAGCATTCTTGGCAAGAAGAGGGACAGCAGTTAGTTTGGCTGTATGTGGGTTCTGAGGATGTAGCGGGACCTGTGACTGGTAGGAGACACCGGAGTCAGGTGAATGATCCCAGGTATGTGACTTGGGATTTCAGGTCAAATCACATACATATATGTATATCATGTGTCCTGACACAAGAGCCTATCTAGAGAAAACGTACTTTGGGAGAAGTCTGCTCAGTTGAGGACTGACAGGGTGTGGAAGACAGGGAGACAGAAGCCCATATGGGAATTGAGGAGCTCAGAATCTAGAAATGCAGGTCTAGGTCCCACATGGAAACATGGGGACAGTCCTCTGAAGCATGAAAGGACCCAAATCTGCCAGAGGAGAAAGAGGTCAGCGCTGCTATATGCACTGTTTGCTTCTACAAGCACTTTACAATGCAACAGTGAATACAAACCCTTAAACACTTCAGTTTGATTGTTTAAACAGGGAGCTTTCAGCTTATTTTATCCAGAAGTATCCTGGGTTTTATGAAGAGCGTTGTGCAGAGTGCAGTGGTTTAGGTCATGCAGTTATGTTCTAAATGAAACCCTATTATTCGCTGGTGAAGGTCAAATGTACAATGGCTGTTTTTGAAAAGGTGACTCTCACTTAATTCCTTTGCATTTTAATAAATAGCGTGTTCATGAATACTTTATCCTGAGCACGTTCTTAGTGCCTTGGCAGATCAGGTCATGTAATATTTTCACTGATAAACACATTAGTGATGGCAGGGCCTATAGGACACTGAAAGCAAGACTAAACATTGTAAAGTTGTTTGTACGCTGTGGCTCTTTGCAAAAGAACCAGACGTTTGTATCCTTTGCTTGGGGCTGCTTAGAGACAGTGCAGCTGTCAAAGTTCCTAAATGGGCTTTTAATTTACTGTATACATGCGAACCTGAGGATAATGTTGTGAGTATCTGAGAATTGGCTTGTGAAAGAAACAGCAAAATTTCTCTATTATCACTGCAAAAGTAGCCATATTTATTTGATTCTTCTAGTTTGCAGAAAAGTATTCTTAAGAGTTGAGGTAATATATTTGAATTAAATGTAGTGGGCAGAATAACTATGGAAAGATTTTGCTCTGAAAATGAGTTTATTCTAACTCCTTTTCCATAATAAAGATAGAAAATTTTAGAGACTGTTTTTTTTCACCCCTCCACGAGGTAAATATTTGCTAATTATCTTTTAGATGACACAGGCCTTTGTTTCCTCTCTTCTGTTGTTACCCTTGATGAGTTGGCCTAAGCATGTTGCCAGTGTATACCTTTAAATCAAGAAACCTTAGGGCCTTGCAAACAGGAGGATGTGTGATAATGTGTTACAGGATATAGTCACTGACTATAGAGTTTGTCGCAAGTGAGGGGGTGGTGGAGGAAAGCGGTTGAAGCAAGTCGCCTGGAAGCTGTTTTCCTCCTCTCAGAGTTCAGCAGTCTGTGGAAGCAGGGACCAGGACATTCGTAAAGAGAGGACCCTTCCTGAGTCCTTCTAGGCACCCCAGGAGCTCTGGCCCTGCAGGGCTCTGGGCATTCTGTATACAGACTTTTTACAGAAAAACTGAATTGTGCGAATAATGACTGAATGGTGTTTTCCAGAGGTGGTTGTTGATAATGACTGAAAGGTATTTAAAATGCAGTTTGCTAGTCAGATGTGAGGTCTTGCCTTTACCACTTAACTTCGGTGCTGATACTCTATGCTAATTTTTAAAGTTTTGCATAGGCTTTGCATTTACATTGTTAGCGAAAAGCATTTTGTCCAAAACTTTCACCAGCTGGCAATCTAATTCTTTCCAAAAGCATCTCTTGTTTAAATGTGAAATCACTGCTTACACTTTTATCTAGGAACTGCTTATCTTGAAGAAAGTTATTTTAAACTGTGGATAAACCTAGTCACATAAAATTGTAGATACTATATACTTTAAAATATGACCACCGTCTATTAATAAAATTTGGTATTAGCAATGCTAGTGACCGTATATTTTTTTTAAAAAAAGTATTTTGTTTAGAAAAGTTTTTCTCCTAAAAGATGCTATTAATGCTAGCTCAAAGGGATCAGTGTAGCAGCTGGTGTTGTGACATGCAGTGTGTAAACACTTTTTATATAAAGAATCAAGTAAAATTATTGAATCAAATAAAATTATTCAGATGTTTGTAATTTTAAATACAATTCTGGAAAGATTTTGCTCTGAAAATGAGTTTATTCTAACTCCTTTTCCATAATAAAGATAGAAAATTTTAGAGACTGTTTTTTTTCACCCCTCCACGAGGTAAATATTTGCTAATTATCTTTTAGATGACACAGGCCTTTGTTTCCTCTCTTCTGTTGTTACCCTTGATGAGTTGGCCTAAGCATGTTGCCAGTGTATACCTTTAAATCAAGAAACCTTAGGGCCTTGCAAACAGGAGGATGTGTGATAATGTGTTACAGGATATAGTCACTGACTATAGAGTTTGTCGCAAGTGAGGGGGTGGTGGAGGAAAGCGGTTGAAGCAAGTCGCCTGGAAGCTGTTTTCCTCCTCTCAGAGTTCAGCAGTCTGTGGAAGCAGGGACCAGGACATTCGTAAAGAGAGGACCCTTCCTGAGTCCTTCTAGGCACCCCAGGAGCTCTGGCCCTGCAGGGCTCTGGGCATTCTGTATACAGACTTTTTACAGAAAAACTGAATTGTGCGAATAATGACTGAATGGTGTTTTCCAGAGGTGGTTGTTGATAATGACTGAAAGGTATTTAAAATGCAGTTTGCTAGTCAGATGTGAGGTCTTGCCTTTACCACTTAACTTCGGTGCTGATACTCTATGCTAATTTTTAAAGTTTTGCATAGGCTTTGCATTTACATTGTTAGCGAAAAGCATTTTGTCCAAAACTTTCACCAGCTGGCAATCTAATTCTTTCCAAAAGCATCTCTTGTTTAAATGTGAAATCACTGCTTACACTTTTATCTAGGAACTGCTTATCTTGAAGAAAGTTATTTTAAACTGTGGATAAACCTAGTCACATAAAATTGTAGATACTATATACTTTAAAATATGACCACCGTCTATTAATAAAATTTGGTATTAGCAATGCTAGTGACCGTATATTTTTTTTAAAAAAAGTATTTTGTTTAGAAAAGTTTTTCTCCTAAAAGATGCTATTAATGCTAGCTCAAAGGGATCAGTGTA